>JAVTVJ010000250.1:1200000-1800000 GCA_034509425.1 Eopsaltria australis | reverse complement strand
CCAGAAAGTCAGACCTGCATCACCCCACTTTGCAATGTGGCTCTGGGGGTTGTTTTTTGCACTGCAGCTTGGGCTTGGTGTGCCCTACAAGAAGGCACCAGCCCAGATGGGCTGGCAAGACCACACTTCTCACTGAGGCTCTGTACTACACAGTACTCATAAAGAATCTTCCATTTAATTAAAGGAATATATTTTAAACAAAAGATGGATTCACTTAGAACCAGAGCTAAGGATCAGTTACAAATAGTTTGCTCTGTGTATGAGTTTAAGCCTTAAGTTTACACCTCTGGCATGCTGACACTCTGTCTTCTGTCTGGCCATTAACTGATACTTCATTAGTACCAAAGAAAACTGATACCAGCTCCTTGCCAGACACTATAAACCTTGGAGGACTGTGCAGTATTTCACTTCAATTAACTGTGAATAAGCTCTTCTGATGACACAAACCCAGCAGTTGCCATTAGGCTCAAACAAAGTATTTCAGTATAGAAATACTAAACCAGGCACATCAGAAGTTCACAGACCTTTTGACAACTGTCAGTAGCAGATGAAGAGGGGAAAGGCTGAAAGAATAGGCAAGGATAGGCTCTCCACTTTACCCACTAACAATCTGTGGTTTAGGACCTTCCTATGTCTCCACCTATGACAGGTTTCAATGTACTTTTCCTCTACTTCCTTGTCTAATTCCCTTTTGAAGTCACTTCTGCTTTCAGCTTCACCATATCCTATGACAATGAGTTCCACTCCTTAACTATGCCTTGTATGGAAACAAAACAATATTATAACCCTTCTTTTGTTTGTTTAAAGCCTGTTGTCTGTCAATGATATTGGATAACCTATAGCTCTTGTTTCATGAGAAGTACAGGGTAATTGACCTCCTTCTATTCACAGCTTTGTAGACTTCTACCAGTCTGTCATCTCTTCTAGCAGGTGAAGTGTCCTTCTTTAATTAACCCCTTTCTTAGAGAAGCTGTTCAACAACTTGAATCCTTGCCCTTTATCTGTATAATTTTAAATTCTGTTAAATACTGAGATGAAGAAACCAAATTTGCCCGTATCGTATTCAAGGTGGGATTGTGCTCCTCTCCTGTTTCCCCCTCCTTTCCTAGTAATATCTAATATTCTCACTGCTTGTATTGCCCACTGCTTGGCACCAAGCTTACATTCTCACAGAACTGTATCAATAGCTTCAAAATCTCCTTTCTAAATGGTAACATCACTATCATATGTGATGATATGCAGTAAGGACTGCGTTTTCCTCACATTCACTGCTTTGCATTTGTCAGCCTCCCATTTCACCTGCCACTTTATTGCCTGAATGCACATTGCATAGTGTATAAAGGAAAATTTTATGTTCTACATCACAAAGCAGACTATTAAGAACAACATTTTGAGTTGTTGATAGAAAAATAATAATGGGAACAGCAAATAGAGTAATTTTCATTCTTCAATTCTTGTGTCAACTGCAGGAAGTTAACAACTCTTACCTGATATTTTAACTGGACTTTGAAAGCTTGGCTGAATTTTATGGACATTGTCATTTTTTAGAACTTGGTCCAAAGGAGATCTCTCAAAGAATGTCAGGACAACTTCAGACCTTGAATACTAAAAAAGAGAGAAAAAACCTCAGACATTCATTGTTAACCAGTAGTTTGCTTTGTCCCCCTTCTTCATTTCCACCCCTTCATAGTATGACAGAAAGACTTATTGCAAGTGACAGCTTGGAGGCATCATTACACAGTTCTGGCACTCAGCATTTCTCCAAATTACTCAATAAATTGCTGCTTCTTTCAGAGTTTGGCAAAGCCCATCACATTCTAATCTGCATAAGAGTGCATGTCACCATGAAGGAGGAGTCAAGCTGGGCTAAATTGGAACTTGGCTTACTCACCTTCCAAGGCATGTTTATAATAGTCTTCAGAAGCTTTTCCACTTCATTAAGTCTGGCTTCTATATCATGGGCTTCTTTTATTGTGATGAGCCCTAGAAACAAAGTAAACAGATCATAAGCATAAACAAAAGCACATTTACACATGCTTTAGCAGCCAGAAGCAGCCCCTCAGGAAGATGGGGAACAACCTCAAATGTGCCTCCCAGAAATGTCTTAAACCAACTGATAGTAAAGTGTGCACCCCAAACAGAGGTGGGTGTAGTTTACAAGCAGAGTTGCAGGCTTGACACAAACTCAGTTGTTTATGACCATGTGTAGGAATTGCAAGACAAGCAGAAGTAGAGCCACCCACTCCCTCACCCACAGTTTCAGTACACAGCATTCCCAGCAGTGATAATTGAACAGCCCACTTTCTGCTTCCAAGAACCATTATTCATCCTTTTTCCCCCTGTAAATAAAAAGCAAAAGAAAACCCAAGAAAACCAAAAGACACATCCTACAGATAAGAGGAGAAAAAAATAAACACAAGCTAAACAAAAGGCTTTGAGAGCAGTTTTGTATTTCTCTGGCTGTAAGCCCCGGTGAGCGGTCCAAGGAAAATTTGTCAGTATCATATTCTTCAAGTCTAAGATAACTGTTAGGTTTTTTTTCATAGAATCAGTCACTGAATTATCACAGTGTTGCAGAAGGGATTAAGACAGAAATTTTACCGCCCAATATCCAGAATGATGCATTACAGTGCAATATTGATTTGCTCTGTATGGCAATCTTAAACACTAATACCATATTTTGTATGTATAACCTGCAGGGCCTCTGTAACTTCCCCCTCCTCTAGCAGACTGAAGTAAGTACAGCACAGGTTATATGCAAGTACAGGGTATTTGAGGAAAAGTAAGCCCCAAAATCTCACATCCCTCTAGTGGGCCTTTTATTGCTGATATTTGCAACCTACTTTTTCTAACCAAATCATCATTTAACCTCTACATTTGTATGCTTTTCTCAAGGACCAGGATACACCCATGAAAATTAAATACCTAGGAGAAATTATTAAATATAACAAGCCACACCAAACAGACAAAAAACCCAACAAAAAGCTGGTACAGGAAGACAGAACTAATCAAAAACATCAAAATTAAAAATTTGCAAAGCAGTCTGTGAGAAAGTGCTTCAATATACTACAATTGTGTTAAAAGTAAGTGTATCTCCATCTCCCTATTCAAAAGACAAACACAGAGCCATCAAACATGCAGAGAGTGAGAACAGCATCCACAAACAGT
Organism: Eopsaltria australis; assembly: GCA_034509425.1. Taxonomy (NCBI): domain Eukaryota; kingdom Metazoa; phylum Chordata; class Aves; order Passeriformes; family Petroicidae; genus Eopsaltria; species Eopsaltria australis. The sequence goes on along the minus strand of JAVTVJ010000250.1, from coordinate 1,796,832 downwards.
TTCAGTCTGCACCAGTCCTTGTTTGCTACCAATGAGATACAATCCTGTACAAACTTTCCAGATAAAAGTGTGACTTGGAAGCTATCAGCTCTCCTCCAGTTACAGCTCTAAATAAAACAGAGATTGTCTCCAAAGCAACCAGGTTTACTTGACAGTTGTCCCACAAAAGTTGCCTGTTTGTAAAAGCCTTTCTCTTGCTCAACACTCCTTCATTCCGCCTGTTTTTTCACCATGGCTATCACCTCACCCCGGTACAACTCGCCCCCTCTGCTGACAGCAGAGCAATGCATACCAGCAGACATGTAAGGGAGGTGGTGCGTGTCTTTCTGGTGTACACTACAATCAGGTAGCTTTCCTTGGAAATTCTCTGAAAGGCTGTAAATGTGAATGAACTCATCTGCATGGGTCCACAGACCGTGTGTCAGATGGGCTGTGCTTGGCATTACAGACCTGAATTGCAGACCAGCACCCTCCATCATCCTAACTATGGGGTGTGTGCATGTCTGGGTGGATCTGCCTCACCCCTCCAAAAATATCTTCCCATCCCACATTTGAATCAAGTTTAAATTTTTCAATGAAAGTGCTTTCATCTTCCCTAAAAGAAAAAAGAAAAGCTGCCAATGGCCCCACAGCTCAGATGCCCATCCATGATGTTGGAAACACACTGCTGGCCCTGCTGTAGCACACATCAGAGGAAACAGAGCCAGCCACCCTGGTGCCAGCTGCCATGAGGTGCCTCCACTTATCCTGCTGGTCTTGATCCACTCTGCATAAACACTGATATAGTCACAGCAGAGACTGCCCAGCTGTGGCTCCCACCTCATTGCTGATCCACTGGGGATTCAGCATTCAACTGCTCCCTCTCAAATCTGCCCTCAATCTCAGACCCTTTCCCAGATAAGCATTCACTGTTGGAACTAGCATTTTACCAGGAAGAGGGATACTTTGAAACAAATGAAGATATTCAGAATGGGATGGGGAGAAAAAGAAAAAAAAACCAAAACAAAACCACTGCAGCAACAACCCTGAGCATTCATCCCATGAGGAAAACCAGCCAAGCGGTCAGGATTTTTCTCATTAGTAATCAGGAAAAGCATCTGCAGCTCCACACGGCCTTTTTATGCTTCACCAAGAAGTCAGACAAGGCTGTCAGCCTGTTGCACTGTCACAGATCGACCCGTGGGAGGTTTTACAGATTCTTGCATTCACAAGGAATTTCCAACCCTGGTATATTATCTCCTTCCACCTCTTGGAAAGACACCAGCCATGCAAACTCACACTCCAACTTGGAAACTGGCACAGAAGACTTGTAACATCTGACACTATAAAAACTATTTCTTACTGAAGCTTTGACTAATATCAAAACTAAAAGTCAGACAGCGTAGGAAGGAGTGTGATACATCTGCCTGGACAGCTTCCTATGAATGTGCTTAATGATTGAAGATGTGCAGCTCTGGGGCGTAAAGCTGCTGACCTTAAATGAATTCCCCATACAGGGAGTTCAATTTGGCCAGGCTAAAGCCTTTCTTTTCATACAATTGCAACCCAAACACACAGAAACCACTTGACTGGCTATATATACACATATTAAAACCTGTAATTTCTTCTGCAATTGCCACAAAGTCTTTAAAGCCCTCATTTATCTTAATTCTACAAGTTTCTGTTTTTAAAAGCTCACAGATGCTCTTGTGGCTTTCAGTTAGTCACAGACCATGACCCCACAACCCGAGGGACTGCTCCCAACCCCACAGCCACACTAACCAGAGTGAGGCACTGCCTGCCCAAGCAGCCAGGAGGAGGGGAGGTCCTGGTCCCTCCTCCCCCTCCCTTTCAGTACTCTCTAACTGGCCGTTGTCATCAACCACAGCACCCACGTGCATGAGGAACACCGGGGTTTCACCAGGTGAAGTCTCTGGTGTCAACACTGGCTTAAGGTGCTCCCACCCTCCCCCGTACCTCATTTCCTCTCCCACACCACAACACAGAGCTACTTCTGCTTTGCCAGCACAATTAGGTGAGCAGCAGGGAATACCTCAAACCACTCCTGTCAAAGGCTTCACCTCAGGAAACCCCAGACTCCACCGAAGAAAAGAGACTGCAGGCGAGGATGCCCCATCCAAGCTCCTTTCTCACCCAGGCACTATACTAAGTTTGAGCAGGAACCAGATTTGTGTAAAGAAGGGTCACAGAACTGCACCCAAGTTTCCTGGCCTATTCTTCACTTTGTGGGGGTTTCTGTCCCTGCCTGTCTTCTTTCTCCTGTTTGGAGGATTTGTCGAGGCAGAAAGAAAGGGGGAAAAAAGCCAGAGACTGATGTAGGATCTCCAGACACTGGAAACTCCTGAACAGACACACAGACATGCCAGCTGACACTGCAGACAGAGCCCAGCACCCCCACCATTCATTAACCCTGACACAAATGCACCAAAATGTGGAAGTATCTGGAGCACATGGGACCCCCTGGCTACATATGGAGAATCCATACAGCAGCTACAGCATGTCCTGAGGCTGCTGTCTCTGCCCATGGGGCATAAATATATGTCTAGCCTATATTTGCATCTGGGGCTTTTACTACCCAAGAACTCTTACTCTGTTTCCTATAAAATAAAAATAAGATACCAGTAAAGCAACCAGTATCCTGGAAGTTGTGTTTTCTTCACTTGTTCAGTCATGCAACAGAGCTTAGCTCAGAGCTGGGAAATTTGTTAGTGAGGTCATGGTGAAAGGCTGTTCTCATGCCTTTTCCTGAGCTCTGGCCCTTGTCTGACTGCTAATGGAAAACATGCAGAAACGCCTCCCAGGAAAACTTTGCTCTCTGTCTTGTTACCCGTACTGTGCTTGGACAATTAGCTATTATTCCAAGTGATTTAAATGCTATAAACAGCTCCGCTTATAGGGTTTGAGGTAAACTGGAGTCCCACTGGCTCCTTTTTTTGCCACAAACACTGCTGCCAAATACCACAAACTTCCAAGATTCCTTCACCCTGCACACAGGGGAGCCAGCAGGCTGGGTGATGGGAGGGATGACACTGCCTAACCCAGCGTGGCACTCACGTGTGCCTGGGACACTGCTTCAGCAGGGTTCTGCTGTGCGTACAGCCCACATAGTCAGTGACCTCATTCAATCCCTTTGACATTTTCTCTGCCCCTTTCCAGACCAAGAGCCTCAGGCAGAATCGTTAAGACTGGAAAGGATTTGCTTTCACGCTGAGACCAAGCATAGGTAGCAACTTTACACAGAGCAACATGTGTCTGGAAAAATACGGCACAAGCAGCACCAGGGGCCTGCAGCTTTCTTCCTGCCCTGGGTCCCCAGTGCCGGGGCAGCTGCAGGAGGCTGGGAGAGCAGGCCAGCAGCTGTGTACCTGGCACGATGGCTCACAGCGTGGGAGAGGGGCCCAGAGCTGCACACAGGCAGGAAACGAGCTCAACAGCAGAGGAGAACGGACTGAGAGCCAACTCCTGATGTAAACACACAAGTCTTGGTAGGGCTGTCCTATTACTGCCGTGTGAGCCACCAAATCTGCAACTAATGACATTCTGAAAACCGCAGAAAATGCATCCCATGCTTCCACCACAGGAAATAAGACAGGAATTGCAGCATGTGCTTCATGGCTCATAATGAAATCGCAGAGTAGCCCTGACAGTCAGTGTCCATGATGAGCATTGTCTCAAAAATCCTCTAGTGCCTTGCAATGAAGAGTAAGATCATGCCCAAGTCAGGTAAGTATCTGTTATATCATGTCAACGATGACACACAGAAGTCTGTGTTTCTGGAGATGTGTTACTATGTACAAGTCACTACGTATACATGATCTCAAACTGTGGGCAAACTCTGTCTCTCTCCAATCTGAAGGATTACACTTCATGTCTGTGGTCGGGACAGGAGCGAACAAAGTCTAAGAGATATCCTATTTTCTCAAAATCACTTCTATATACACAGGAAACTGAGTAAGAGCAGAAGCCAAGGTGTACTTTCTGAAGATATGCACAAGATGGAATGGCAATAGTCCTAAATGGTGTGTGTTTTAGTATGCACATGGAAATTAAAGTTGCATTGAGCCCCCCTCATCTAATCCTCTCTCCATCCAAGGCTGCAGAGCAGGTATCAAAGGGAAAAAAAGGAGTAACAAATAAATCCAGAGAGAAATCCTACTGTGTCCTGCTAATCTACACTGCAAGAAAGATTTGAGGCTTATAGTTTCAAATCGTGAGTCCATCGTTCTCTCTTTGCACAAGTGCCCAAGCAGCAGTTAGGGCTTTCAGATCTTTAGGGAAGACATATGAGTTGAATTGCATGGGAGACTGCTACTTTGCTCTCTCCTGACCAGACTTCAATGGGAGATGTGCCCATTTTCCCTGGTTACAGTGCTCATTAACACTGCAGTGCTAAAACTTCTTTATCCTTTTCCCTCATTCCTCTTTTCCCTCAGATAAGTTCTAAGCCTTGTGCACACGCACAATCCAGCATGTAGATAGAGCATCAGAAGGAAAGTCCTAGTCATTAGAGAAGGTATACCAAATCGCAGAATAATGTTAAATACAAAAGCCTAAATTGATTAATCCAAAGAAGGGCCAGGTCCAAAGTCAGATCAGGCTGCTAGGGACCATATCCAGTTGACTTCTAAACAGAGCCACAGACAGATATTCCACAGAAACATGCAGAAACTGAAGCTACTCAGCTGGCATATGGATCAGGGCTGAAAGGTGACAGACAACTCAGTCCCATTTTTTCTGCTATTTAGCTCCTTTGCACTGCTTCCTATTTCCTCCCCCTGCTGAACTGGGCTCTTCTCAATACCATTTCAGCTGTCATTTTCCCCTGCTTCTTGGCCATCATGCCTCGCTTCTCCTAGCAGCTGCCCAGGTAGGATCCTTCCTTGCTGCAAATGTGTTCCCTCAACCTTGCCACCTGGGAACTATGGCATTAGCCACCTCAAACCAGATTCTGAAAAGGCCAGACCTGATCCCATTTACAGCTGACTCCTCTCTGATGAAGGAGAGGAGGATAAAAGGTTGCTTCAAGGGCAAAGGAATACTCAGGGATATGCAAAGTCAGAAAATTTTAAAGAAACCCCAGCAGATGGGACGGCTTGTTTCACACAACTTTTTTTCAGTAACTGCTGAAATAACACCACAGGAATCCCTTAAGTCCAAAGACTTGATAAGATCCAGAGAAGGGCAGATAATTACAGGCAATCAGGAACAACAGATCTTCAATTACTAGAGACCAGGACTGTCACTTTTCTGTTCTCTGTCTGTTATTTACGCTGTCTTCTGAAGCATCTGGTTCTCATCACCAGGGACAGGATCCTAGAGCTAGCTACAGCACTAAACTGACTTAAGTCTGGCAGCTCTAGCAGCTCCTCTTTGATGCCTCTTGTCTAATTCTGCAACACCCCTCTCTTGGGACAGACACACTTGCCCCTTCTCCTTGTGGGGAAGTTCAACCATCTCATGTGACAGGAGTCACTGCAGACTTTACAAAGGATTTGCTATTGATGCAACATCACTGACAAAATCCCTCTTGGTGGCATTACTGAGGGAGCAGCTAAAAGGATACAGCAGAGCTGAAAAGAGGGGTGGGTGTAGGAAGATGACGTTTATCACATTGCACTGCCCTTCTTAAACTTGATGATGAGGACCAAAATTTTTTAAAGAGGTATCAGTACACAAAATGTATGTGAGTCACTCCATATTTTCAGAAGTTCCACTAAGTAGTAGCAAACATATTGAAGATACTGAGATAAATCTGTTTGATGCAGAAAGAGAGAGCTTTCAAAACCCTGCCCACACCTTTCTTCTTTTGCAGTTCATATGAAGCAGATGCAGGATGGGGAAAAGTCCTGGGCAAACAACTGTCTGACTGAAATCCCCCAGAGCAAAAGTCACCAGGACCCTGGCACACTTGAATACCCCTGCAAAGAAAGGAGGCAAGGTAAAAGCTGAGAAACCCAGACCCTCAAGATGATGGGTTTTCCACACATTGTATCAGGATCTCATAGTTATGGGATCTTCCAGGATCTCTGGAATGGGGAAGGCACGTTTTGGTGGCAGAACTCAGCAGACAGGCTTTCCCCACAGAGCTCTCTGTCTTGATGCCTGATGAGCCACAAGAAAAAAAAAGATGTCAAAGAAGCATGAGATAAGAGTGAACAAAGCAGTCAAAACCTGATTAAAAATGCAAGCTCCTACAACCATTTTTAGTGCTGATTTTTTATCAGGTGAGAACTGTCATGAAGAACACACCTCATTTCCATTCGTTTCCACCAAAAACTTCCCTGACATATTGCCTTGGTTCACCACAAAAAGGCAACTTGTGTCTAACTTTATAACAACACAGTTTCATTTATCTCCATAACTACAAATGAACCATGAAATTCAGCTGATAAAAAAACAAAGCCAGAAGCCACAAACTTAATTTTGGTTATACAGTTCTGCTAGAGCCTGATAACCAAGAGCTGCATCCTTTGTCTGCCAGACAGAAGCTCTGAGCAAGCTCCACTAATGAACTGTTGACAATGTCAACAATGAAAAGAGCACAATAGATGCAGTGTATTTATCTGTATTGTCACAGCACCGAGAAACAGCTGCTGTCTATGGAAACCATGGTGCTGCTTCTGCAGAGCTCCCTCTTCTCATAAATCACAGTCCCAGATGGTCTTGTAAACAACAACAACAACAACACTATAATGCAGCTTATAGAAAACTAAGTTATGAAGGGGACATTTGCAAGGAAACTATGTTCCTGGGCTGGCTCTTCGGGAATTGCCTTCTTTGTTGTGCACATCCTTCCAATGGCAGTCCTGGAGGAGGTTCCCACAGCCTCCCACAGCTGCACAGCCACATGGAAAATAGGTGATCACCTGCTTTCTGCAGGAGACAGCCACCCCAGAGGCAGGCACAAAGCTCGGAGCTAGAGCTCAGCACTTGTCCTCTGTGAGGGACTGCTCAGGTCTGCTGCAGGTGAAGTGACTGCCTCTACACTACCAGGCAAACGAAAGGTGCAAGGTTTCTATAGGAAATCTCCACCACTACTGGAAAACGTCTATGGATGGACAGAGGTTGAGCACCTGGAGGCATGTGACTGCTGACTGCATTGAAGCTGGGTCAAGTTCTAGGATAAATCTTAGATGAGACTTCCTCACAAGTAGTGTTCAGAGAAAATAGGAGGGGGGAAAAATGGGAAGAGTAATTTTCCAGATTTATGCCTCAGTTTTAGTGTCTATTTGGTCGGCTGCAACTACTTCTATTTCCATCAATTTAAAGTCAGCTTCTAAGTCCATAGCTCTGCCTTTCTCATGAAAACTGATTTAAATTCAAAAGTAGACTTTGCATAGAAAAACAGACAGTTTAGTAACATTAGTCTGTGTTCACTGCAGGAGTGAGGGAGCCTGTGTTTTCCTGTGATCCTCTTTTGTACATTTGCCTAGAGCGAGGGACAGGCACATTTCAAAGACAAATAAAATACTAGCAAGTTACTGGTAACATCACAGTGAATCATACTTAGTCACCCTGCAGGTATTCACATATCTAGCCTTGTTTACCAGCTTCCTAGTGAGATGTCTTGGGTTGCTGAACGTCCTTGGCCTTTAGCATCGTTGTACACTCCAGGTGCAGAGAGTGCACTCTGCCACGTGTTCTTATTAGTTATCAGAGACAAGACCAGACTGTGTGAATGCCATACTCCCCCCCTGGCACCCCCCTCTCTCATATCAAAGAAAGGGTAAGATGAACAGCCACTGCAGACAGCTACACCTCCCATCCTTTCCTCTGCAATCTCAAAGCACTCAGCAGCTCCAACAAATAAGGAAGGGGAGAGCGTTGTGGAAGTCAGTCCGGGAGGATGAGGGGTCAAGAAAGGAATGGAGGGGATGGTTTCCTTGTGCTGAGCAAGAGAAGGAGCACACTCCTGCTCAGCATGAACTGCCTGCTGAAGCCAGCAATAAAGGTAACAACCAACTCTTTCTCAAATTGCTGACGTTTCTAAAATAACCACAACCTTCGTTGAAAAAGTTAATAACATTAAATAGCTCAAGCTTCCACTCTCAGCCGTATCCCTTAAATGTAACACACTGCAGCTTGACTGAGCTGTAGGGTAATGCTAGTCCTTTTAATGCTCTTTAGGCAAATCTGTAGGGACTTTGGAGTCCTTCAATGCAATGCAAATTTGGTTTGCAACACTTTATCACTTCCTCCAGATAAAAGGCACAGCTGATATTCACCTTCTTTCAGAAAGCCCAAGATAAACATACACACACATACATACAAACTCACATACATATGCATATGCATTTGTATATATATAAAAAAACCACACAAATGTATATGACTAAATGTTAACACACACAAGAATGGGTTTTAGCCAGGTGTTTTTGTTGGGTTAAGTACATTGAGCTTCACTGTGGGCAGCAGGACATCTGGTTTTAAACAGGACATTAAAAAACCATGCTTACCCTATGAATTTTGTAAAGACTGGATATGCCCCATGGAATCTCTTCTTACATACAAAGCTTTGCATCAGTGTCACTTAGTTAAATGAGGTTTTTATGTTTCAACTTTGTCAAGTTATCAGAGGCTGTGGCCAGCCAATTTAAAATGTTGGTATGATGAAGTATTCTCTAGGCAGAGAAGCATACTCTGCAAAGTAATTTTCTTTAGAGCAGGAGCAGCATAATTTCAGAGTACTGCTGAAATTGTGACGCACACTGTAATTGCTTAGAAACTGCTCCTGATTTTTATTCTGTCTCTGTTGCAAAGTTAACCCCCACTCCTTCAACAAGCTAAACAGATCATAATCTGCTTATATTAGGTTTCGATTTTTCAAATCCTGGACTGATGCTTTGCTCATTCCCAATTCTACTGAGGTCACTGCGCCTGTTCCTGAGATAAAGGTAAGTCAAGGTTGCTAGCTCTAGGTTTTAGGCAGGGATTGAGCAACACAGGCTGAGGATGGTTAATCTTTCATGTTGTTCATGCATGAGTGGTGTATCTACCTGGGACTGTAAAGTAAAGCCAGTGCAAGGAACTATAATCCCATCTGGCTCAAACTGCACAAATAATGCTTCAGAGAGAAGTGAAAAGAGTTAAATACTTTGCAAAAGCTCTGGCAGGCCTTGAGACAGGAGAGGAACCACGCTTGCTTGAGAGAGGCGCTGAGGAATGACAAAGGCTTTAGGATAAGCAGCAGCTCCTGCTTGTAACCAATGGGGAAGGAGCACTGGGAAGGGCAGGAGGCCAAGGATCAAGTCCATTTGCAGCATACACCCCAGCCCAGCTGCCAAACTACTCTTCAGAGCCCCATAAAGCCAACAAGAATGACTACCAGCACCCTGAGAGGTCAATTTTTAGTCACAGTCACTCTGGCAGGTGCTGTGCCCTGCAGGCCACAGGCAGGCTCGCTCCAAACCTACCAAGCATCCTCAAAAGCCGTGGCCCAGGTACCAAATACACTCGAAAGCCATGTTACTTAGAATTTACTGCCAGTCAGCACTAGTAAAAATATCACACTCGCGGTTATTTGGGTAGGACAAGTGATGGGTAACAAGCTTTTGCAGTACTTTAGATCCCTGGCCAGCAACCGAAATGCATGAAGCACTGTTCGTGTCGGCACACACCAGGGCTGAGAGGTGGCGTCTGGAATCCGCAGGAACAGCCTCATTCCCGGCCTGTATCCAAGCCGGGAGGGGGGACAGTTCCCCTTCGGCACCCAACCCTGCGAGCATCTCCCACCCGTAGCCGGGAGCGAACCGGGGCTGTGGGGCTGTGGCTGCCCCGGCTGCAGAGCGCCCATCCCCGGCTGTCGTGCGCCATCCCCGCCGTCTGCAGAGGGCACTCGGGGCCCGCGAGTGGCGGCGGAGCTGCCAGGGCCGGCGGGGCCGAGCTGCCACCTCCCGGCCGCGGCGACAGGAAAGCCCAGCGCCGGGGGACACACGCCGGGCAGCGGGCTGCGGCTCCCGCGACACGAGCAAGCTTGGACAGGGGAAGGTACGAGCGTTTTAATGTGAGGCACATAAAAAACACCAAACCCAGCTCACCACCAGAGGTTAGGGATCTGGCAGAAGCATGGGAAAAGACCTGTCTCACTATAAACACCTATCAGAAAATATCCGTGGGGAGGCAGCCCGGGAGAGATCGCCACTGGAAGGGAACAGAGTTCGCTGTCACACAGGGACGGCCTAGGAATGCAGTTCGGTGGGTTTACCCCGGTATGAGAGGTGGAGACCCAGCCCCGAGAATGGCAAAATGCAGACCCTCTGCAAGGGGGTCCCACTAGCAAGGTGGGAAGCTAAGTGACAGCTGGGGAAAACTTGCCCATCCTCTCACAGGGAAAAACACGCACAGAATATCGGCTTTTCCCCGTTCCTGTTCAATAAAATCGTTTACGTGGTAACTCAAACAAGTGGGGAAACTGGAAGTGCTAGGCATACACCCATTTTCAGATGACTGGATGCTCCTCACCACTGTGCACACTTGAAATACGTCAGAGTAGGACACGTAACTCTATCTCAAAAACACCCCAAACATTAAACAAATTAAACCTAACCCGCAAGACAGCTTGGGTACATCCTGCTTCTGCACAGCAAGGCCTGAGCGTGGACAACACCCCTCGAGTTTGGCTAATCCGCTTCAGAAATTGGAAGAGAACAGACGTCTCTACTAACTGCGGGTGCAAGTCCCGTTCCACAGAAGTTATACGAGGAATTACGCCAGCTCCCAGAGTTGCTCCGTCCCCTGGCAAGCGCCTCAGCCTTTTTTTTTTTTTTTTGTCCTCTCCTTGTGGCAAACAACATACCAACATGCGGAGATTTTTCAGCTACACCCTTTTTCCTGCCAGCCACCCCCCAGCCCTTCCTCGAGGAGCCCGGAGGCACCGGAGAGGGGCAGCGCCAACAGGGACCCCTCTGCTCCCCCAGCCCAGCCCAGCCTAGCCCGGAGCCGCGCAGCGGAGGCAGCAGCAGCGATACTGGAGTCTCCTTCCTGCGGGAGCCCTCGGCTCCAATCGTATAGTCAAAAAAAAAAAAACCAACAACAAAACAAAAACCCAAAAAACCCCTCAAAACAAAACAAAAACAAAAATGAGAGAAATACATAAATCAACATCCCGGGAGGAGTTTCCGACCGCAAAACGCCCCCGCAGTTTTTCTGTCCCCCCTCCCCGTCCGGTTCTCAGCGGCTCCAGCTCCTCACCCCCCTTCCATCCGCCGAGGGACCGCTCGCCCGCCCGTCCTCCCCGGCCACCGCCGCCCCCGGGGAAGCAGCGGCGGCCGAAACCCGCCCGCCAAGCGAGCAGGGAGCGCCGGGGCCGCGGAGGCTGCTCAAACCTTGGAGCAAGGGGGAGCGGGACAGCTCGGGCCGGTCCTCGGGGAAGGAGTCGAGGAGCCGCTTGAAGAGGCGGCCGAGGTCGGAGTAGCTGCGGTGCAGGTAGAGGATGTTGCGGTCCGACCACTCGGTGCGGATCTCGTAGAACTCCTCCTCGTCGCCCCGCCGGCTGATGATGAGCCGCCGGATGCCGTTCACCCAGCAGCCCCGCACGTACATGTTCACCAGCGAGGTGCCCTCAAACACGGCCGAAGCCATCCCGCCGCCGCCCGCACATCCCCCGCCGCCGGCGCAGGGCGAAGCGCACCGCCCCGCGCCGCCGTGTCCAAGTTAAGAGGAGGAGGAGGAGAAGGAGGAGGAAGAGAGAAGGGGGGTGCCACCAGCAGCACGCCCCCCCGGCCCGGCCCTGCCCGCCGGGGCTGTGTCGCCTCCCGGCGCTGGAGGGAGGCTCGCTAGTGCCTCATAGACGGCGGCCGCAGCGAGGGGACGGCCCGGGCACCCTGTCCCGCCGAGCCCCCGGCGCCGAGCAGGACGGCTCTCATCCCCTTCGGGGCGGGGAGCAGGGTGGCTCGGCCCCTTCTTCCTCGGCTCCGCAGGAAGGCAGAGCCCCTCCCGTCCAAAGGCGGGGGGACGCCCCGGCCCCGCAGCCAGCGCCCACCCCCTCCGCCGAACCCTGAGGTCCCCGCGGGGCGGGATCCTCCTCTTCCTTCTCGGGACGTTTTCGTAGACACTGCAGACATGACGAGGAATTTTTTTTCCCTCTCAGTGACCCCAAAAGATTTTTTTCGGTTTTTATTTTTTTTCTTTAAGCCTCCGTCCCGGCCAGCTGAGGGAGGAAGAGGGAGACTACCGGGCGGTCAGCAGACAGCAGCGCTCAGGGTGGACCAGCGCCCCCGCTGTGCCCTGGGAAACCTCGATGGAGCCCCCGGCAACCCAGCCAGCACCTCCGACGGGAAGGGGGGCCAGCCCAGAGAGGAAAACCAGGAGGAAGGGAGTTCATAGCTGGTGCCTGGGACTCCTTCGGCCTTTTAATAATAGTCTGGCAGGACGGCATCCCTGAAGGAGCCTCCAGCAGCATCGCGTACGGGAGGGAGATGAGGAGGGCTGTGCTGCAAATACAGCCCCTCCTTCCCTCCGGGACCCCATGCCGTGCACTGCCCGAACGCCCAGAGAGCGGGGCACGGGGAGAGCTGGCGGGGACCGCAGCAGTCGGCAGCAGGCGTCTGGCAAAACCGGAGCTGCACTGTAGAGCAAGGAAGTATGTGGGAGATGCCTGGATGCCCGCAAATGCCTTGAAACTGCGGGGTTAAGATATACATACTGAAGGTGAAGCAAATGACAGCGCAGTGATGCAGGATGCATCATCCAAAATGGGATTTTGCTGGAAGGTAGTGGCCTCCGGCATGAGGCTTTCTGAGGCAGAGGCTCGGCAGGGTGAGTGACTTCCCTGGGTCATGCCATGGCCCGGGGCAGGAGAGACCCTTCCTGTTTATATAATTTGGGGAGGTCAGAGGTTGTTACACTCACACTATGTATTACAAAATTCAAACCATTTTCTGCCAGAGTGACATCTGTGGCTCAGGAGGCCAGGAATTCACATGGTAAAAATTCAGGTGCTCTTTAACCTCTTAGAAAAACCAGTAGAGCTCACAGGCAAGACCACTGTTACAAGGATCAGCCAAAAAGTAGTGCTTGGAGAGCATCACAGCTGGATCAGCTTGGGGTAGCAAAAATAAGCTACAAAGGTGGCACAAAGGTGAAAAATACTTAAGAGTTTTCTGTAAAATGCATATATAAGTAACTAAACTACACTCTTTTCAATGGATAACATTGCAAGTAGCTGCCTACATCATTCAGGTGCCACATGCCTCTATATTTAAGCAACTCCAAAAACTGCAATGATGTCCCAATTGTATATTTTCTCTATTTTGCTTCTACATAACAAAAATAGGTTTAGCTCTCTCTGAACCACTGTCATATATAAAGAATGCAAACAGCTGAGCCCCATCTCTCCAAACAGAAAGGCACATGACTGTTTTCTGCAGCCTTGCTCTATAGCACCTGCAGACAGTTCTTTGGAGAAATCTGTGGTTTTGAGAACAGGTGGGTGATACTCAAGATGACAGAGCAGATCCTATTCCTACCCAAACAGCTTCACAAAGAACAGTGCCAGGCCCAGAGGTGTGATACAAAACAGACAAAGCAAACAACCTGAAGGCACTCACTTCCCATAAAGAGGTGTGTAGCCCTTCACAGAGTAAAGTATGTGGCAGAGGATCACCTTGGATCACCACAGAAAGAGTTTTCACATCACTGTCAGGCTAGCCATGTCCCAAGTACCACATATTAGCTGTTCAGAGAGTTCAGTGTGGCTTCACAGGAAAGGAATTACTGTGAACCTTTGTACTATAGGAAGATCTCCACACAGCTCCTTTTGTTCAGGGTAGGCTTTTGTAATCCCTCCTCTTGTTCCAGAACATGGTGGTCTTACCCGTTCTTCAACATAAAAACAAAACAAGCAAATAAAATGCCTTCTCTTCTGGCACTTGCTGTGCTGACCCGAAATAACTACACACCCTAAGGAAGTGAAACTTCTAAGAGGAGAGCTGTGAGAGCAGCCCCCACTTTTTCTAAAGATGTCAGACTTGCACTGCTTCTGTTTAAGTAATGAAAGCACTTGACTTCTGCTCATTCTGACCGGTATTTTCTGCCTTTGCAATTGAATGATTTTTGCTGTTGTTGGCCTTCCCACGACCTGTGTGTCACTCAATAAACCTCTGAGGCTCTCAGCACATAGTAGGAGCTCTGACTTCAGCTGGACTCTGCAAGTTCTTGGCTGGGGATTCTCCACTTGGGCTAAAGTTGGCATGTGCCATCCTGTAAGTTTAAGCATTAAATATTTGGTTGTATTTTTCTCTTTTAGTCTGACTGGTGCCATGCTTCCAACTTACTTAAAATATTCAAATCACACAAAACCCTGTGTGCCTGTCACTGCATGCTCATGGGAAATGAGCCTAAGCTGAAAATTCTATACCTAAAGGGCTTGAAACTGTCATCCCGATGCCAGATCCTGCTGAGATTTACAAGTATGAAAGGTAGAAGTACTCCTATGCCTAATGCTGAACAAGCAGGGTCAGTTTGTTATTCCCCTAAAGGTACGAGCCTGTTTCAGAAAAACCTTTATCCAGTAAGTCCAGAAGTACAACATCCCCTTTTTAGAGTGAAAAATAGAACTGTGCACAGCTTTAATCCTGCCACTGAGCTCTTCTGGCACTCATTGCCTGGGGCCAAGTTGGTAGCCCACCACAATCTAATATTCTCAGCTCAGGTGGCAGGACATGCATATATGTGTCCTCTCTGCTCCTGGGTCAGGAGTGCCCCTATTGCATCAGTGTAATGTTGACCAGACATTAAATATGGGCACAGTGGCTATTCATGAAAGTTGGGTTAGTAATAAACATCTGTTACTGTGTGGCTCCAGAAAGGTTTTCCCGGTTTTCTTTTCCTTTCTTACACACGGAAAAGAAAAGTTTGCATTGGACTAGTGGTGTGCTGAGGAGGACGGTGGAATTCACAAGCTTATCTGCTTCATGGAATGTAAAATGGATGTGCAGGAAGGCCAGATAGTCACAAAGGACATAGACATCTTTTAGATGAAAGTATCTTTTATTATTCACCTTTTTTATTGTCAGAGTATAAATTGTATCTCTTGGGACTTTTAAAAATACTTAAAAGTTGGGCCTTTACATTTGACAAGTTTTTTATGTGTATGCAGCACAGGCAGAGGCACTGTGCCATGGTTGCTCTTCAGCAGAAAATGGAAATGTATTTGACTTTATTTAAAGTAGAAAGATGTGCTTTATGAAAACACATTCCTTCTTGTGTGACATGCAGTTTTACTATTTTCGATATTTAAGTTCTGAGACAGAAGTAATTACTGGCAATTGCACTATAGAGAATAAAGATGCCAACAGCCTATGTTTTATCCACTTGCATTTTTGTGATCTTACTGTCTCACTGGACCCATAAAATGCTGTGGAAATGCATGCATTTATTTGGCCATTTATTAGATTGATTTTAACGTATCAATTTTAAGGTCTTGCATTTTACTTTCACAGACTTGTAAACGATTTCATTCATTTAAAATACATGCAGGATACCTACCACATACTGTTAATAAGCTTGCTAAGAGGACTTAGGCCCTGTAAAGGTTGCTCTGGCCAAAGCAAATCCTCAGGTCTTCAACCAATGCAAACACAATCACAGTGATGCAGCAAACTTGCCTGAATTTGAAAAGAAACCAGGGCCAAATCATGGTGCTTAAGGAGCTCAAGGGCAGGTGACTCTTGGGTCTTATATTTGCAATATGAACCGTGGCTAGAAACACAAATTAAGTCAAATGAGCTTGTAGCTCTAACCTAGTGCTGTGACCATGTCAGCCCTGCTTTTTCAGGTTTCTTCATCAGTATAGTGGAAATTACAGGGATACTCACCTTCTGTCATATAAAAGTAGGCTATGAAGACTTCTAAAGGCTATTTCCTTATTATCTATATTTTTTCCCTACATGTCCTATAGCCTACAGTCCACTGCAGCACTTTCTTCTGTCCCCACCAGTTGTAGTCCCTAACAACTACTGTCTCCCAGACTGCATCTACATTTAGGAGGAACTTAATCTAAATATCTAAGATGATCTCTCCCTGTCACTGTTTCAAAGTCATTTTAGGGCTCCTTTTTACCATTGTGGCTTCAACACCCTTAGCACAGAGACCTGATGATTCACCCTCTTTCTGTCCACATCCACGAGCTATTTACTTCTCAGGGGAGGAAGAGGCTTTTCTACTATTTTCATAATTAAAGTTCTCATTTTTGGCAGTAGGCTTTATATTAAGTAATAAGGAGTATTCCCCACTGCAAACAAGGGATAGAGAAAATTTTCACCACAAGGAATAAATGAGCCATATCCTTTGTGAGCATGACCAGTGAAGCTGGCAGTTTTCATTACTTCAATTCATTAACCTCTTTAAAGGAAACAGACTATTGTAACAGTAGCAGCCACTAACCAGCCAACATGCATTTCCACCTGAAACCAAGGTGAGTGTCTCTGGGACAGGGACACCTAAAGGTGAGGCTTCTCATGGAAGACCCAAACTGGAACTCAGCAGGCTGTGAACTGCAGGCAGCCTGGCTTTGGCAGCCCTGTCAGTCATGTTCTCTGCACCACAGTGATTAACCCTGCCAGGTGATCAGGCTTAAAACCACATTTCTGAGGTACAAAGCAGGAATAACCAGACAAGGGCAGACAAGGGAGTATTTCTCTTAACTGATACTGCCACCAAAACTCAAGGGTTGGAAAATGCTGATCTAAAAAATCAATCTGAATAGAAAGAGTCCAGGAGGAGCAGGAGGGTGACAATGCCTGCCGTGGCTTCAGAGGTTCTCTGGTTGTGCAAGGATTCCTTTGCACAAGGAAGCAAAAATTGTATCCAAGGTGCCTGGCTCCATTAATAATTGCTCCTTACTATTCAATGCCTGAAGCCACTTAAGTCAAAAGGCGACCATGACTCCCAGATCTGGAGTCATCTGTCAGATCTTGTCTGGTGCCTTTTTGAAATCTTCCTGCCATGACAACATGGATGGCCTGGACACTCCAGTGAAGAATGGGGCACCATTTCCATCCTCAGCTTCGAGATTTGGAAACACAGGAGACTGGAGTCTTTGCAAAGAAGCTAATTTAGCCCATTTGGCTCAGGGTCCAGTGCAGTGTTGGAGTAACTAAAATCTTCACCTATTGCTCAATAAAATAATTTGTAAAGCAAGAGGGATTGAAACTTTATGCACTTACTCTAGCAGTGGAAGGAAGTAATGGTCTTTAAAAAGCAGCCCTCTCCTCTGTAATGGCTGCAAACAACATGGGGTGGGCATGGGTCCTTTTTTCTGTTCTCCCCCAATATGCGCTGCTCTGCTAAAAGGGTTTATTTCAATGTACAAGCCAAAGTCAAAGCAGCCTCTCCAGTTTTAGCCTCTAGTTCACGTGACAAGATCCATTCCTTCTGAACACCTCTGGTGAGGGGGAGCCCTTGATTAAATGAGCTAAAGACTGAAACATCCTTTCATGCTCCTGTGGGGCGTTTTGACTGCAAAAGGTTTGCATGCATAGCCAGAGCACTGCTGGGACTGTGTATTCTCACTTTGTTCTCCTTCCGTCTCCCTCAGGCGGATTCTGTGAAGTACTGAACCCTCCTGGAGCCAACGGGAGTTAAAAAAGTCCTCAACATCTTTCCAGTTTTGGCTACCTCACAATATAGGCATTAATGTATGCACAGCCAATTTTTAGAATTTGTAACATGCTTTCTGGGGAAAAAACTGCTTGAAAGACCCCTTCTTCTCCCTCAGAGTTGACATTGAATTGGATTTAATAGAAGAGCCTGAAATTCCTTCCATTAGAAAGTGTATTATAAATGCTCAAGGAGCTGTAACTGCAGTTGAAAGCTAGGTATATTCCTGCCAAAGGGTAAACTAACTTCATCTAATAGGAGAATATTTCTAGTGGAATAATTTACCCTTTATGAGCCTTTTTCCTGGAGACAACATAGAAAGTATATCTTTACTATATTTCCAGCAGAGCAAAATAAAGTAAATATACATGCAAGTTGCTAAGAAAACCATTGGCATAAAAATATGGAAGACAAAATTTATTTCTGTTTTCAGACTCGCAGCCTAGTGCAATCAGCCATCTGGGCAATAAAAAGGTTCACAATGCTGGCCTTCAGTATGGTTAGAAATGATCCTTTGAATGGCATAACACTGCAAATTTGTATTGCATTTTGAAATAGGAAGCCCTAAAGTGCTAAAATACATGAGCGTTATTAATTTTTGTCTGCAGAAAGGAGACTGAGACACAGAGCAGAGAAAGTAGCTTGCTCAAGACTGCAGAAACAGGTCATCCTAAAGTTCGAAGTATTTGTAGCACTTGGCACATGAGTTTGTATACAACCCTTAGAGAACATACTGTTTTGCAGAGGAAAGAAACCAATCACATTGTGTATGACCACTAGAGGTGTAAATGCCTAACAGAGGCATTTGCACATGCTAACACTTATTTTTTCTTTCTTTTTTTTTTTTTTTTAAGATGAACTGTTCTAATATTCTTCCATTTTCCCCCTCATTCCTGTGAAGAAAAATCACTCAGTTTAAAAATGGTAGGAGGTGGATAACAACTTCAAATGGGGTATTTTTTTGATGCTGTTGTTAATAATTGAAACGAGTTCTTCCTTTGCTCTTGCTACACCACCCCAGGAGAAGAAATTGCCCTGGTTTTAGATGTTTAAAACTCTGACTGTATCCTAACCAGGCAGTAACTCTTCCGTAAAATATTTTAGCAGTCCTGCTGACCTGCAATAGGCTATTCATGCCCTTAAAATTAAGGCCACACAAAGTGCTCAGCTATGTGAATAAGCTTCAACAGCTGCTTAAGGCAAGGAGAAGTTCTCAATGAAAGAAATACATAAGGGAGTCACAGCAACAGGAATTCTGGGTATGACAGACATGCAGGATTGGACCCTGAGCTTGACGAACAAGTATTGCTGAATTGCGTTCATTCACATCGCAGCATCCGTAAGATGCAGCTCATCGGTGTTTGCTGCTTCAAATACTTCAAGTCAAAACAAGCGTGAGTGATTTGATGTGTCTACACGGCATAATTAGAGATGTAAACAATGGCTGCCACTGCAGAAACTAGAGCAATATGCTAAGTAATTACCTGAGCTATTTTGGCCTGGTTATGTTCTGCATCATTAGTATAATTACGGGAATTGAATTCCAGCCCATCATACCTTTGATAGTTCAGTTTGCGCACAACAACCTCATCCTCAATTTTTATTATGTTTCCTTGATCACCAAGGGTGGCCCATGCTCTCCCCCATTTTTTGTCATCTGAGCCACAAAGAAAAGACCCATTAATGAAAACAAGGTTAATTATGCTTTCATCAGAATGGCTTCAGAAGAGATTTCTTCTGAGAAAGAGCAGAGTTGGGGTGTCCATTCGTTCTATTCCCTTCCTCCTTAAAAAATGAAGTAAAACCACACAATGAATGTCTCCATTTACATTTCAGAGTTCTTTTCATGCTTAATATGCCTGTGTGAATGTACCAGACACAAGTGAAGCATGAATAATATGTGACTATTTTTCCTTTTTTCCCTATATTGCTTAGAACTCTATTTTTTAAACTCTTCCCAAGAGCAAGAAGGTAACCATTTCCCTGCCCCCCTCCTCTTTGTTTCTTTTTCTCGTTATTCAGGATAGAGCTTGTAGTGAATCTGTTAGGACTATTGTGCAATATTCATCAGTTCTACTTGGCTCAGCTCATGTGTGAATTGAGGCTTTTTTCCTCTATGAGAAAAGATATTTCCCTTTATAGCATTCTAAGTCAATAACTGTGTTAGCCTTACGGGTTTTTTTTCCCTTCCAAGCAGACATATGATAAGTATTTTCCTTAAAGTCCTTTTTATTACTTGTCACATTATAGAGGCCAGAGACCTTAAACATTCACATGGTTTGGGTTCACATACACTTAAAACACACTGAAAGAGGTCACGAAAGGTAGCAGAGCACCTTCTCCTTATAAAGACAAGATCTGATGGACAACTCTTGTCACTTTCAGTATAATGAGGTTAATAAAAAACCTACAAAATTTTTGTGTTTGCATAGGACAGTGATAGTTTTTCTGTAACATCAACTAAGGATTCCCAACTGAACACACTGTGAAGCCTCAGACAAACATGAAGAATGAACCAAAAGATATACAGTGGTTGTAGTGTAAATTGCTGGAAAAACAACCTCTACCCATGTTAAAAAGACTCTGGACTTGATTGCATAGGTGCTTCAAATACAAAAACCTCTCAGGTTCAGCATCAACGATATGTTGTTTGTTTTATTTGGGAGAAGAGAGAAAGTCTGTTCTTGTTTCCATACCATGCAGGTAAAAGCTCATTGTACTCCAGTGCTAATCCCCCTGGGCACCAACTTAATTTTCAAGTGCAGTGAGGTCCAAATTAGACCAGCTAAAAAAATCAACAGAAGCCTCCAGTTTTCACCAGACAATGTTGTTATATCCCATGAGTCAGAGCCAACAAACATGGGGCACCAACCCAACTCATCCTGTGAGAGGGGGAGAGTCTTTACTGTCAATGTCAAAAGTACAAATCCTCAGTTTCTGCTGAAAGCGAAAGCTATACAGCAGGAATTGCTGCAATATCCTACAAGATTACTGTAAATGCAATGCACTTTTTCTTTAGGCCTTCCCAGCAAAGATTTACCCTCTGTCATCATTATATGATCTCAATACAGTCCTTAGTCCAAGATCATCTCTTCTGCTCCTTCAGTGAAACTACTACAAATAGAAATTAAGTGACCCCAGAAAACAAGTGGACATTAAGAGAGTTCAAGAAGCCCTCCCGGAGAAGAGCAAGGTTTTAATGGGAGCAGTTAAAAACAATTTGATGTAAATAAATTAAAGATATAATAGAATGAGTAAGCAACAAATGATGAAATACAGACTTCTGATGGAAAATCCATATTTTCCTGGAAATAAAAAATTACCAAAAGAAGAAGTCTTATGAATCTAAATATAAAAGAAAAACGTTTCTGTAGAATTTTAGTAGAAAATTTTCCAATGAGGGTTGAAAACGTTACTTTACTTCAATTCAGGGCCTAATTATTAAAGACATTTTCACAAACTCTGCAGATGGGAACCTCTGCATGAACAAGAGGTTCTTTGTGGTGGGAACACCATCTTGGTGCCAAACTTTTATGCCAGACCTAACAGTGCCATCACTAACATCAAATGATTTAATTATATAAGGCAAAGAGATAGGAAAATACAATTGTATCTTAAGCATATGGTAAAAAATGTATCTATGGGCTAGCTTGTTGATCAAGCTGCTTCTCTTCAGTTGTTGCCTGCCAAATATTAAGGCTTGTTTTTCCACTCCTACCACTTACATTTCTCAGTTTTCTTATTTCCTATTACTCTAACTCAAGCTGAGGTGACAAAAACTGCCTAGAACGGTTACTTGTAGCTGCTGAACTAGCATTCCTTTTTTTCCCCTCCAATCTTTAGTGAACTTCCTGTGTTATGGGGATCCTATGCTTCCCAAGGTCCAGACCTAAATTCCAGTTCTAAGTCATCTCATTCTAAGTCCTGCAGCTAGAGCTACTAAAGATAAGTTCAGATTAATTGAGAGGTATGTACAGTTAGCTAAATACCACTATTATGTGCAGTTTTCTTTGAATTGCATTTACTTTTGGAAACTCATTTGCCCGTGTATATTGCCAGTGCATCTTCTGTTTATTAAAAAATAAAACAGGCAGTGGTTTTGTGAGGATCTGTTTTGGCGTTTTTTCTTTTAAATTGCTTTCTCTTAACATTTGTGATTGAAACCTCAAAATGCTGTTTGTGCAATGACCAAAAAGACCTGGAATTAGAGGCTCTATTAATATTATAAGGATACTGGCTGTTGACAGGGTCCCAAATGCGAAACAAGATTTGTTAGTTGCTCCAAGAAATTTCAATAATTCAGCATGGGGGGCTGGATGGGAATAGAGGGGTAACATTCTTTGTGAGTACTAAAGACAATGGGGGACACCTTCTTACTCATCCCCAAAGATATTCCCCATGAACTTGAAAGTTTTTCTATATATTTTGGAGTGATGTAGCTCCACAAGTACAGATTCATTGATGCAAATCACTGGAGAAGTCTGATCACTCCCATGTACAACTATGTGTCAGCACAATTAAACACAGATGCCAATTAAGCCCATGAAGAATGAAGCACAGAATTGGAGCTTTACAGCAAAATGTTACAGTGGGACCAGAATTTCAGCTTTCTATTCCTCTCTAAAAGGAGTCACCAGGAAGGATCTAGTGAAGACAGAGACATCTGCAGAGATGAAAAAGAGATGAGAGACCTTGGGAAGACCTACAGGGAGTAAGAAAACTGACAGTCTAAGCCCTCAAAAGCACAGCAGCTTTCATGTCTTTTTAGCTGCACAGAAAAATCAATACTAGGGCCTTGTATCCTCCAATCCTGAAAGGAAGCAAAGAGCACAAAGGCAAAGCAGCATAAGTATCAGCCATCTGCTTGTGGGGAGCTGCCAGGCCTGTGGTTTCCAATAGGTGACGGACGGATGCAAGCCTGTCCTAGCAGGTGGGGCAGCAGCAAGCTTTTGTTCCTGCCCTGCCACAGCTCACAAATGTCACCTTCTTTTGAGTGGGAAGTTGAGCAGCTTCTCCCTTTAGAGTGGCTTGATACCACCCCATGCAGAAAAAACCCTGTCTACAAAGCAGTTCAGAACATAACTGTGTTATATACAGCCAGCTCCTTGCACAGCAGCTGAGTAAAATAAACTCTTTTGACTTCCTCTTCTCCACAGTTTTCAATTTTAAAAAGTGTATGTGTGTAGGGGGAAGAGATTCAATGCCCTTTAATTGTTCCCCGGCTTCCTGTCAAAAAGGTCTGGGCCTAAAATCCCAGGAAACTTCTCACTCCCTGTCTGAGGCAGGATTCAGGAGGACAATAGCTGGCTACAATCAACGGTGCTGCAGCAGAGACTTGTTAAAATACGTGTTTGCATTGCTGTCTTCTACTGAGAAGAGCCAGTATGTAAGAGCCACACATAACAGTTACAGCAGAGTAATACTAAGTGCTGAAAATCACACACTAATTTATCTTTTAGCCTCTCTGACAATTGCTAGCAAGATTTATCTCCCTTTAAAAAGAAAACCAGATGGATGGAAGGTCTGCAAAGAAATTTACCGCCGTGCAACTCAGGAACAGTATGTTTTAAAACAGACGAGCTCATTTTTCTCCAACAGTGTATTTTTTATCCTCCTTTTAGTTCCAAGGATTTGTGATGCCATAACACCCAAGGGGGCAAAACTGGCTGGCCCTAAAGTAATTATTCCTAATATCCCTCTCAATGCTGTATCACAACCTTCAAAACCAATAAGCAGTTTATTCCAGTGTAAGCCCAAAAGTTCTCTCTTCCATAGTATTTTTCCAAAGCCATAGTCGGTATTCAAATGAATTGGCTTAGTTTTCCCAGAAAAAGCAGCCCCTCTTTGCCTACTGGAGCAATGGGAAAGTTGTCCAGCATGAAAGACTGAGTCTGAGAGGCTACCCCTGCAGATGCTTGCCACTACCAGACAAGAGACCCCAGCACATGACTGAGGGAAATAAACATCAGAACACATAAAACATAAAGTTGCCATTGCCTTCAGCTTACTTCCCACCATTGTCAGTATAAAACTATTAAAAATACATAATGCTTTCCAGATTACTCCAATTCATGTGATAAGATCTTCCCTATAAAGGTCTTCCTCTTCAAATCATGCTCAATTTCCTCAGATGCAAAGGGACATAAAAAAATTTAGTAGATTTGAGGCTAAACTCTTTGAGGATATAAAGTGTCATCTTTTATTTTTCTCTCCGATTGCTGACACTCAGTAGAGTCTTCCATTCAGGACTCAGATAATCCAAGCTATCAGCTGTGTCCTCTGATTCAGAAATTGAAAACAGCAAACAGAACTGTAGGCCCAAATCCTGCTTGCCTGGGCTTAAGGCAGAACCATGCATGGAAACAGTTCTCTCCTGCTAGAAAGCGTGAAGCACATATGTGGTTGTGTAAGCATCAGCTGCTTACTTGGGGACATCCAGTCAGACTGCAGTACACTAGATAAACTGGGAGGCCAAGAAGAGCACATCCTCTATCCTGTTGAGCACTGGAAGGTTTGATGATCAAACGGTCTCAAAATCAGGTTGCTTCCTGGAAGCATCCCTGCATATGCATGTCTGGTGCCTACCCACAGGCTCTCAAGCTTGACCAAGTCGCACAGCCTAAAAAAGTCAAGATCACCAAGGAAATTCTGTGAAGAAACAGGAATAAAACCCTTTTTGTCCTACCACCACAAGGCTTGCTTTCTTCCTTTGTTGCAGTAATTATTTTTGTGCAGATTTAACAAGCTAAATCTTAAAGTCCTTCCTAAAACAGATTTGGATCCAAGCTGCCCTGCATACTAGCTGGCATAACTGAGCTCAGAATTCAGACTTTCATTCTTCTTTATTCCTTTTCAGGCAGCCTTCCTGCTCCTTCAAAATGAAGCACAGACAGCAGCTACAGAATTAAGAATTCCTCTCTGTGTAACTAATTAAAAGGCATTTTTTGCCATACTTTTTGCCTTATTAATAGCACCATGGTATTTTTGAAAAGTAACAGTGGCTTCAACAACTAATGATGATTTCAGAAATAGAAGCAATGCTTTGCTTTGCTTTCTCTAATAGGATTCAAGAAGCGCAGTGTGGAGTGGAAATCCCTGTTGTGCATATCAGTCTCCCACAGAGATCATTACTGGGGTGCATGTGCTTAACAGAGGCATCATCACCAACTTTCCCAAGGAGAGGAAAGACCACTGGAAGGAGTTCATCATAGTTATTAGGTCACAGGTTTCTTGTGCTCAGAAAGGGTCCCTGAGCTTTTGACTCATTAAGAGATGGTCTTCAGAGAGCTAAAGGGGTTGCTTCTGCAGCAGGGAGGAAGAGTCTGAGTAAAAATCTCTGATTTCAGTGCTGGCTGGGGAGCAGTGCTGCTGAGAAGGACCTCACTGTGGTGGGGAACAGTGATCTGGGCACCAACCACAGCCTGCCTGGTAGCCAAGGTGGCCAGTAGCATCATGGGCAACAGATCAGCAATTTCCTTTTACTTGGCATTTGTGAGAGCAGTTCTGGCCCCAGGGTGAGAACACATACAGTCAGACAGGACAAGTCCAGGAGGGTCAGGAGTTGCCACACAGGTCTGTGATGAGACATTGGTGGACCTTGGCTTGTTCAGGCTTGAGGAGTGGCTTTGGGTACCTGAAAGTAGACATCCTGCACTTTAGAGAAGAGATTAGAAGGGAGGTACACAGCAGAGAGACAATGGCCCCAAATTGAAACAGGGATAGAAAGGGGAAACCCCCCATTGGGACAGTCAGGCAGTGGCTCAGTTGTTGTGCAATCTCAGTCCTTGGGGGATTTCAGGATCTGGCTGCATAAACCCCTGAGTAACTTGGTCTGATCTCATTGCTAATCCTGCTTTGGGCTGGAGGTTGAACTACAGACTTCCTGAGGTCCCTTCTAACCTAAATGGTTTTTGCAACAAATTGAAAAGCAATAACATTTGCAAGGTATGTACCCAAAAAAGTTTTAAAAAACCAAACAACTCACCCCTTGTCACAGAAGAGCTGCGAAGTTTTAGGAAGTTTTAGGATTTTTCAGATGCAATGTATAAAAACAAAACCAACCCTTCCCCCATCTTCCTCAACAACATGTAATATTGAGCAATTACACTAAAGTCTACTTCAGATATCATTATCTGACACTTCAACTTTGTCCCGACCAGTCACTTCAGAGATTAATGTACTTGGGATTCAGAAGAAAGAAACCCTTTCCTCTCTTCCGGCAGGTATAGCAAAGCAAAGAAGGGAGTGTATAATCAAAGCTTAACTGCTATTGAAGCTTTGAAGTAGAACTTCTGCCTGTTTCTTCCAAGAAAACATCTGCTTTAAAAACAAACCCAGACTAAATCCACTAGTGTCATCCAGGGAGATTCTTACCCTGTTTACACTGGCCCAAGTTTGAAAAACTCCTCAAGAAAGAAATTCCTCTGAATCTACACCACAGGGATTGAGAAATGCATGCCTGGCTGAATCTCAGCACAAATAACTGTACAAGGAAAACAAACAATCAACTTAGGTATTGCTTAAGAAGAATGAAAAGGCATCGAATGAAAACAGGTAGTGCATATCACTCTTTGTTGGCATTTGTAGGAAGCTGCATGACACTCTCAGCTCCTAGATTTACTAAGATTCCTAAGGTGGCCAAAGGGGGCAGTGAAACCTGAGCAGGGAAGGCTGCTCTCCACCACCTGCAGAAGGACTTGTAAAGTCCTCTCAGCTGTATGGGGATGTGCATTAGATGTCCAGAGTGTCCCTTCAAAGAGTCAGACACGGTACTGCCTTCCCACCCAGACGGGCTGTTCCATTAATTCCTTTAACATCCAAATCCATGGGCCTGGTTTTATTCCTCATAATGGCCTGGATTGCTGATGACCAGCTTGAGAAAGATGCACAGGACCAGCTTCCACATAAAGAAGAGTTTTTAAACTAGATCCTGGGTGTATTGAAAGGTTTTGGATCTGGAAAGACCATGCATATGGCAACTTACAGGGTTGATGAATAAGCTCAGTGCTGAAAACTTACCTCATTCCATGCTCTGAAATGCTACACTCTGTTTTCAAATTAACTCCCACTCCTGCTTGGGTCATGCAAGTTTAAATACTCCTTCATACACATCTGTATTTTAAAAAGCATTCCAGAATGAACCCCCTCCACCCTGCAAGAAAAATGCTTTGGGGAATTTGTAGGAGGATTAGAGCTTTAACTACAACATGCAGAATAAAATACTAAAGTATTATAATGCCTTTTCAGAAACCAGCTTTTCAAAAAATGGCATTTTCTTCAGCAGTTCTGTAGTAAAAAGCCCTGCCCGTGAGTATTCTTTGCTTTGAAGTCTTAGCACTTTTGCAAAATAGAAAAAATTGAATGTGGAGCACAGGGACCGTAATTACACTCCATCATTCAAAATAAGGGGGAATAAAAAGCTCAAGTTTCTGTCAGTTTTAAAGTTGAAATGGTCATGATGATGAAGGAGATGGTGAAGCCTCAGGATAAAATTCCACCTTTGCTGAATTTGTCAAGGGCTCTACCATAAGGTTTCACACTTAGAATTCTACTCCATGGGATCAAACCTGGCTTTATACTAGTGTAGGCCTTGTTTTAATGTTGGTGTGCAATTAAGCACAATTCCCACATTTAAAAGGAAAATCTCTGGGTGAAAAAGTCTTCTTTTCCTTAGCTTCACTCATACTTAAGCATTCAAGTCTTTAATTAAGTAAATAATTCAGGAATTTTCAATAAAGAGAAAATAATTTTTGTATGTTCAAGTAGAATAAATTTCAAAGCTAGATAATATTTAGCAGCCTGTAATTACAAGAGGTTTACAAAGCTTTTCCTTGTAAAACAGAAGGATGATTAAACTTTTTACTTCAGAGCAAATGTGATATTCACTACAACCAAAGTTATAAATGGGGCTAATGAAGAATTTATTACACGTATGGACTGCATGCTTTCCAGGAGAGTGCTGTGTGTCTCCAACATATCCTTCTAGACAGGGAAAGATGTGCCAGAAACAAATCTAGTGGGATATTATAATGGGAAAGAAGGCAAATGATCACAAACAATTTAAAACAGTACTTTTACATTGTATATACATTCTCACAAATGTAAGAAGGAACTATTAGCACTTGAAGGGTTTAATTTTTCCCTTTCTTGTAATGTTTCCAGTGTGAATTTTTGGCGTTCCTACTAACAATCAGCAACAGGAAAAAAATATAACATTTTAAAAGTGAGATCTTGTTTCTCTGCAAAAAAACCCCCATATTGCATACAAAGCAAGACAAAGGAAATGAAAAAGAGAAGGAGATGGTTTTCTTGTCGTGGTGGGAAGCAGAAAACCTACAGCGTATTTGCTGGCAACCCCTTGCATGTAGTCCAAAGAGTGATGTAATAGCAGCTCACAACTGCATTTAGGAGCAATTTCACTTTCACTATACTTGAAGTGAACACTTTCCTCAGCAATGCCTCCTGACAATGTGTTGTCATGCCCACGCAGCATCATGTGTCAGGCTGTGTGGGCATGCTCTGTGATACACCAGAGATCAGTGATACAGCTCAGATAAATAATAAATATTTACCACTTGGTTCAAAAGGAAGCATACTTTAATGCTACTGTTATCAAGTCTTATCACATATATTTTGTTAGGCATTCATACCTTGCTTGCAAATTGTGTTTCTGTCATGCCTGTAACCCTGTAATTCTGGTTGGATCAGATCATCTGCCATGGATTGTTACCTAGACCTCCCCAAAAGTAAACCCATTTTTAGAAAAGCTTTTTGAGAAGTCTCTTAGGTCGATCCTTCTTATCTCTCATCACTTCTGATACAGGGCTCTAGCTGCAACCCAAGAACACCAATACATCAATACAGTGCACTGTACTTGCCAAGAAATTTACATCTCTTGCAACAGGCAGTATTATCTTGTTATGTTGATTGTGCCCTAAGCAAGACTTTGCAAACATTTCCATTTTAGATTTATTCTCAGATGTTCTCCTTGTGTAGTTCTCATGCCCCATAAGTTACCTCCATTCTCTACTTTCTACGAACCTACTTTCATGGATTAAACCTAAAAGGTCCTTTTTGCAGCCAAAGAAAATTAAACATATCAGAAATGCAAAGGCCTGCAGTATCATCATCTTCTCTTCTGCCATGTTTATGGTCATTTTCTGTCCTGTGATACATGATGGAATCATTCTCTTGCAAGTCACCATGGGAGAGCATGAGCAGGAAACAGGTTCTGTTAAAACTATTCCCATGCTTTAAGTGATGTGTAACTCTTATGGTCATTGTCTGTGAGTAACAAAGCAGTCATTTAAGTGTCAGTCAATACTGGTTTCAGACTAGGCTAACTCTTCCAGAATAATTTGGCCTAATAAATGATGGAAGATCATTTCTTGACATCTATTTCACTCTCCACACCTCCCCACCACTCCTCCCTCAAAAAGAAAACAGAGAGATCAAATAATTTCAGGCAAGCATAACAGAATATTACTACAGGATGTTGCACTGGATCACCATGCTCTCTCTTTTCTGCTCCAGTTCCCTCCAAAGTAAAGGGACCAAAAACCTTAGGTGCAAGATATTCCACCATGTAGAATACATCCACATAGTGTTAAAGCTGACATATGAGAACACATCAGAACTGCCTTTCAAAATTATCTTGTTGTTATACCATGCAGCAGCAGGAAAAACATCGTCTGAAAGAAATTTGAGAAGCATCTATTTCATGCTTCTTGTTGCCATTTTAATTAAGATAGTGAGGATTTATTATTTGTCTTAGTAAAGATTCAGATGTTCTAGTGAAAAAACAAAAAACCCCCAAACCATCCTCAAGAGCCTAAAGAAAGAAAGAAAACAAAGTTCCTATTAGCTGTACTTATTTAAAGATCAACAACTCCCTCTTCTTTGCTCACATTTTATTTTCTCTAGTCAAAGAAACTCCAGTATTTCAGTAACTTTCTTTAGTTTGTGACTCTGGAATCAATTTCAGTACCACAGGCACTTCAGTGGATTAGCAGAGAGAAAGGCTGAATGCTTAGATACAGATCAAGAACTTAAGATATTTTGTGAGGGTGCAAATGACAATTAGCTATAGGTCTTTGCCTTCAATAATTCTATTCTGTAATTAAAATTCTCATCCCAATGACAGAGTTCCACTTCTAACATTTCAGAAGCACAGATAGTCTGGAATCACTCTTCAGTTCAATTCCTGCAGAAGCAGGTGACACCTTGGTGCCTTTACAACCCTTGGTGCCTTATACCATCAAATTAGCATTTAGCTTTGCTAAGGCAAAATGCCCCAAAAAATGGCATATTCAGGACGCCACAAATACAACTCCCTTCATCTGCCTGCAGATCTCAGTTTAATATGTTACTTGCCCACACAAAGCAGTTCATTAACCTCTAGGTCATCCTAATGAAAATTCTTGTGAGATCAGTCCAGATTTCCAACTGGAGCAGGTAAAAGAAAGCCTTGGCTTTGTTTAGAAACCCAGCCCAAATGAAGAAGGTGGTTTCACCTTTCTGGTTGCATAGCATGGCCCCACCAGCAATTGGTCTGGCTCTGTTTGAAAGAGGAGGGCAGTAGAAACAAACACACTCTAATTTAGCTTCTCCTGTCTTCTAGTTTCATTTAGGTCAGCAGCAAATCTCACATTTTCTTTATGGAATTGTCAGTTTTTACATGTTTGCTTCTATTTGTCACTTCAAAAGCTCAATTTGTCATAACTGGTTCCTACTCTGAGTTTCCACCTAAGCACTTCAATGCTCTCTGTCTAGACATTACTTCTATGTATCAGGTCAAAATTATTTTCTCAGTTGTGCTCAGCTCAGGGCAATAAATCCCTCCTGTGTGGTAAATGCTACAAAGACCTTCCCCTTCAAAAACTGAAAGGAGGATAAAAGCGGCATTTTCCTCACAGAGAAGCAGCCTCCCCTCTCTTTGTAGGTCCAAAGAAAAATGTTTAAAAATTAGTTTTTGTTTAAACTCCTCTCACTTTCATTTGCTTACATTTTCATTTGGAGATGTGTTCCAAAAAGAAGCAGAAAAACAAGTTTCTCTGTTTGGCTGGTTGTTCTGAAACCAGACAAAAGTTTTTCTCCTCAATTTCGTATCCAAAATATTTTCCAGAGAAAAGAGCATGACATGTAATAGATATAAAAAAATAAAGAGGAAATAATAGTCTCCTTATGGTCTCTTTACACCCATATATACATCAACTCTTTTATCTTCTCCATTAGAAATCTGGGACTTTCAAGATCATTTTACTATCCTGTTCATTTCCTTTCATGATTTTACTCATGTTCCCAAAAAATTAGGTCTATTTTCAGACAGCACTCAATAAGGGCAAAAGCATTATAAGAGATTGGTTGGCAGAACACCTTATGAGAAGTTGCTCCTGTTCACAGGAGTCAGATACGGCATTCTCAGTCACAGTGTAGCTCTCTTCTGTAAGCAGATCCATAAGAAAAGAAAGATTCAGCTTTGATCATTGCTTCTTTCCTCCATAAAATTAACTGAAGGGCTCACATTTTATGGGTTGGTACGTGTTCAGTCAAGATTAGTGGGTGACTTCTGCCTTCATCAACAAGGAGGTAATTTCACTCTCACTGAGTGTGATGGTTGCCATCAGAAATGAACTTGGAATATCTTCAAAGTCAGGCTCAGCCTTTTCTTCAAGAATGCAAATCCAGAGGAAAGCCATGTGTCCCTGTAATTGCATTAACATCCCATGTAGGGTGATGGGATTTGGTCCACGTATATCAATAAAAATATTCTCAAATTGAATCTTGGTTACTGGGGACAAGAAAGGTATTTGGGTGCAGGAGGAGCCCAGCACAGAACCAACCTGAGCACACTGAAACACAACGAAAACCTCTGTGAGGGAGAAAGTAAAAGGAAATTCTTCACATGTATACCAACCACATTTTTTGTATTTTGAAAAGGGTTCTTCTAAGGACACTCCGCAAGGACAGGTTTGGGAGTTTTTTGATAGCTGCTTTGTCACTTCCTTCTTGTCTAGCAAAAGATGAATTGATGTGTTTTGACAAACTCGTACTCACAACTCAGATAATTCCTAGCCAGCCATCACATAACATACAATTTAAACCAGCATAATTATAAAATAATGCAGAAAGTTTGGAGGTTTTAAGAACCACTTTTAGCATTTCAACGTGAGCTTGCTGCCACCAAAGACAGTTGGTGCTCTGGGGCTTGCAACAGTGGCAGACTTCGCTTTCAGCTGCGGACACTTCATCCGAAAAGAGCTTATTTACAGGTCAGCTCTTCTGAAACTCTAAGTCTAATGCTAGGAGACATAACCACTATACCACCATGTAAGGTGACACCACGACTATACCATCATGCAAAAACCATTTGCAGCTGTAAGCTTAAGTAGTTTTTTTATTAGGAAATACCAGACAATGTGCACTGGGCTTGCTGGTGTGTACTTTTAGGAATTGGAACAAAGAAGAAAGATAAGAAAGATCTCTTTGTACTGCTGTATATGGGCCTACTGCTTTTGGGGAATTCTGCAAGCTGCAGAACTGCAAATCCATCAACTGCAAAGCCAGCCTTGGTGAATTTAGTAATGCAAGCGAGCATCAGAGCTTACAATGTAGGAAGAAGATGACTTCTAGAAACAAGACATGGAAGGTTAACAAAGCCAATGAAAACGCATTCTTAGTGTCTGAATATTCTACATTTTTGTTGCAAACATAAATACGATATTCTAGTTGTAGGATACAAGAGGAAAGACCATAGGAACGCCTTTTCTGAAAACTTTGCTAGCAGAAAGCATTTATTCTAATACATCCAGTATGTCCTTTTGAGACTTATCATCCATATGGATTAAGTGTTTACTGCTGCTTTAAAACCAAAAGGGTCCCTGGGAAGGCCCTGGATACCTTAAGTAATGGAGACTGACTGAGACCTACTGAGGCAGAAGGGCTCACAGGAACAATTT
Organism: Eopsaltria australis; assembly: GCA_034509425.1. Lineage (NCBI taxonomy): Eukaryota > Metazoa > Chordata > Aves > Passeriformes > Petroicidae > Eopsaltria > Eopsaltria australis. The sequence continues at coordinate 1,764,277 of JAVTVJ010000250.1, read as the reverse complement.
TCCCATGATCAAGCTGATGTTCTTGGGCACTCTGTAACTTCCATCATTGCTGAGTGTGATGAGTTCAAACACAGTAAGAAAAGCAGGACACATTTACTGATTTGAGTTGGAGTGGGTTTGATGTCCTCTCCCAACAAGACAGTGAGATAAAGAATGGCCAGTACCTATCTGGCAGCCTGGGCCACCTCTGCAGTTGTGCAGATGACACGATGGCAGGCCTTACTACTCCAGTCTGCCACATCTCTCCTCCCCTACCTCCCTGAGTTCTGCTTGTCTCCTGGTATGCCCTAAAAACACCCTGAAAGGTCAAATGGAAAAGGAGAGAACAGACAGTTTGGGGCACATCAGACCCCCCTGGAAAATGGAAGAGGGAAGGGAGGGAAGGAGAAGTGAGACACACACTCCCCTCGAGTGAGGGCAGAGACAAAACTGCTGCAGGGCAAAGGGTAGCACCTGCCAGGCAGCTGCGGGACAGGCACTTGGGAAAGAAGGATAGTAAGACACACAGAAAGTTTGTAGTTGCAGTAAGTACTTTATTGCAAAATTCCTCCCAAATCCCAGGAAATACAGCCTACGGGAGCAACAAAGCGTGTAACCTTGCAGGTCAAATGCAAAACCAAATTATGCCAGTTCTTAGTAGGTGACCTCTTAAATGTACGTATGCATGCATAACAAGATGAGACAGTTGTGTGCAAAGGAAGAGCCAGCACCAGTGACTGATATAAAATGACAAGCCTTTCTGAAATAATGCATTTGTTTCAGATGAGGTTTAGATTAACCGGCTTTTAGGGTGAGTCTTTAGCACTCCATCCCATCTCACAAAGGCCACAGAGCTGTAGAGGTGGAAGCCAAGGAGTAAATCTGAATATGGTTCTGGATTATCTTTTACAAAAACTTCAGAAAATTCTTCCACGACAGCAACAGCCACTGTTCAACAGCTCCCAGAGCTGTCTCAAGGCTTCTTTTAGATCAGACTCCAACCCCAAGAAGTGGTGGACCACCTTCTTAGAGTTTCAGATCCCACCTAGAACTACCATGTGCACCTGGGTATTGACATCCAGAAAATATATGCATATATGCAACACATATATGGGAAAAGCACAATGTGCAACTGTGATTTCTCTCTGGGGAAAAGGAAGTAACAGGAGATGAGAAGAATAAGTAACAAACAGAAAGGAGGTGGTTGCAATGAATGTATTGGCCTACAAAAAGCACTTTCCAGTTTGGAGGCAATAGTCGAGCAGTCACGAGCAAGATTCAAGGTGTGACAGAAGAAGTCAGAGAGGTTAATTGCCAGGAAAAAACACCAGATGTGAAGCAGCACAAAATCCTGTGAGTTTTGCCACCAATTTCAATGGAGCCAAGCCTTTGCTGCAGGTTTCTTTAGGGCAAGCTATGGTAATTTCCTTGAGCTGCAAAGGAAAGTGTGGAATTTCCTCTCTTTCCTTTCCCCTGAGACATTTTGAGTTTACTGGATAAGGCACAATGAGGACTTTGCATACACCAGGGTAAATCACAGCCTTTGTGTAATTTCCCCTGCATCTGCTGGAACAGTACTCACACAAGGGTAAACTTTGGCTTGACAGCCGCAGTGGATGTCTCACTTGTGTTGACAGCCCTTCACAGAGTTTGTTTCTGCTGCAATGTATTACCTGGAAATCTCAGGTCTCTGCTAAAAATTGATTTCCAAATATCTCTTATGTCTAATTCATTATACTGTAGGAAGGAATCTTACAAAAAAGGAAGCAGCATTCATGGTATAGTCCCACTGTCCTTCTGAAACTCTCTGCTGCTGTGACTTCTCACCCAGAGCAGGAATCCCATTTCTCTCGTATGTCTTAGTATCTCCAACCCAAAAGGACTGTATTTCAAGACAACCTGCAAAGTCCACAAGAAACCTTCCCTCTGTCTTTGGAGTCAATTTCACTTTGGTCTTCTATGGTCTAAAATATCTTCATTTTATGGGTCTTTCATCCCACCCCAGGCAATGTAATCTCTTGAATAAACCTCCATCAGAAAAGCATTTCTTGCATAGCTCCCCTGGAGCTTTCCTGCACTGAGGCAGAAAAGGAAAGATAAACTTCCACGTTCATTTGAAATCTTAGTTTAAATCCTCTGAAACAGCATTTGTTGTCTACGTTGTACTGGCTTTTCTCTGTTCTTATATACCAAGCACAACACTGTGTGGTGTGGAATATCTCTTTGGCCAGTGAGAGTCAACTGAGAAGTTGAAGAGCTCTTGACTTAGTGGGAATTCTACTTACCAACAACTAAAAAATCAGTGTGTTACTAACACTATTCTCATCCTAAATTCAAGCCATGGCACTGTGCCATCTAATAGGGAGAAAATTAACTCTATCCCAGCCAAAACCAAAATAAGGTTTTACATCACCACAGGATACTTTCCCTTCCCTTCCTCCTCTGGTTTGCAGCCAGTTGACTTGGATAACTTCACTAATATCAGCTCTTGGATCAAGAGCTACAACATGTCTCTTCATCAAGTTCCACAGAGAAAGCCAACAGAAACATTCATCACACAGGCTTGCAACCAACAGCCTTTGGCATTCACCCTCTGTCATGAACCTCTGATCAGGCAGTCAAGATTATACCCTTCTCAGATTGCTTGCTCTGGGCCTGCTGAGGTGGTTCCTCTCCTGTGGACTCCTCTGTGAGAGCCAGACACCAGCCTGCTGACATCTTCATGATTTATTTATAAGCACATTCAAATCAATACAGTTTACATTCAGGTAATACAAACTTGTGTAAAGAAGTTCATACGACATTTCAAAATAAAAAAGAAAAATCAAGAAATAGATACTTGAGACCCAAACTCTGGGAAAATTTGATTGCATTTTTTCTTCCCTTGTATTATTCTCTGCTTTCTCTCCTGATCTGTGTGGTTTCAAAACTCTTTCTTATTTCATAGAAATATTCTCACCCTTGACTCCTGCCCTCCAGCCTCGTGGTTCTTTCTGTTTTGCAGAGCCAGCGTGGGCTGTGAGAGCTAGGTGCTTCCTCGGGCAGTCCAGAGGCCACTGTAATTTCAGTGGTGACTCAGCCCAGAGTGAGCCCCACAGGGTAGGGCTGGCAGTGATGTCTGATGTAGTCACAGCTCTGTACAGCCACACTGGTTTTGAACTGTGCTCTCCATGGTAAGTGATCTGCACAGGGTAAAAACAAGGTGTGGTAGCCCCCAATTTTTATTGTTTCTCTGCTTTTAACTTCTGAGGACCCTTCCTGTGCAACTCCAGATTCAAGCTCAAAATCCCATGCTATCTTCACAGGAAAACTAACAACTACTCCCTGCTCCTGAATGGTTTGCAAGGCCTGAACATTGCTTTTCCAACATAGATTGATCAGTATTTCCACAGGGGAGGAAAATAATGGTCTATATTCACACTTTGACTGCTACTCAAGGGTACCACGAACAAATAGCAACAAAATTTTATCTCGAATGAAATGAAATATAAAAGAAGCCTCTCATTCTGCCACCCACAGCTTCCTATTTCAGGCACACCAGCATAGAAAAAGTTCTCACAGCCACTTTCTTTGAATGGTTCATTAATATGAATTGTCATCTCATACACAAAATATGTGATTAATCGTACCCTGCATCTTCTCAGAAGACACGTGAATTGCTTGTTTGCACTATAGAAAGGGAGAGAAAGGTCTGTGTTTGGGACTGTTGCCTTGGCTAAATCTTTATATATGCCAATTTGTTCCCCCACTTTGTTAATTTGTTTGTTTGTTCAAAACCACTAACCTCTGGGGAAAGGCGTTTGTTGGCTACCATGGTATTATTCAGTGCAATGCCTGTGAGCACCCTATGATGGTGATAAACACAGTGCTAGAGTAGCAACAGCAGTCCTGTAATTGAAAGAGTCACCAGGGACAACTGTAATAAAAACTGGCAGCACAGATTCCTGGATTACCTAGGCTGAACTTTTTCACCTTATAAGGACTTCAGAATACACTCCAGGAAGAATTTTGTGGGGTATTTGGGTTTGACTTCTCTTCACAGTGCCCAGAAGTACCAAAAGGGAGCCTACAAGAGAGATGGAGAGGGAAGTGTAGTGATAGGACAAAGGGTGATGGCTTCTTACCCTGAAAGAGGGTGAGTTTAGATTAGATATTAGTAAGAAATTCTTTACTGTGAGTGTGGTGAGGCCCTGGGACAGGTTGCCAGGGAAGCTGTGGATGCCTCATCCCTGGAAGTATTCAAGGCCAGGTTGGGGGGGCCCCTGAGCAACCTGGGATAGTGGGAGGTCTCTGCCCATGGCAGAGGGGATGGAACTGGGTGATCTCTGAGGTCCCTTCCAAACCATTCTATGATCCTATGAAGTCAGTTACTGCTAACAGCTGCTGGAAAACCCATGTGATGCACAGTCAATTTTTTTAACCTGATCACTTAAAATCTTCTCTGTGTTTTTGGGGTTTTTTTTGTGCTTACTTTATCTCTCATTAGCAGTTCATGCAAGTTTCAAAGAACCTCAAGCCTCACTTGAGGCTTGCAGGTGAGCAGAAAACTTCATGATCATGCTGCTCTACTTTGGGAATCAGCTGTCAAGTTAAGAAGAACATCTTCTGTTCTCTAATTATTTTCTCTGCCCACTGTTTTCAGTTGACTTTAGTAACTCAGTGTGAAATAATTAGCCCAGAAGCTTCATCAGGATGCAGAATTCACACCATAATTCTTAGGAATAAAAAAAAAAGAAATTAGAGAAGACTGTCTCCAGTGTTACTTCTACGCAGCCAAAAGCAGGGAGTCAAAGTGTCTGCTTCTTTCCTGGAGGCTGAGATAATTGTATTGTGTGATCTTTAGGGCATCTGCCAGCTGGGTGAAATAATAACCCCGAGCTGCTCCTGCGCCCTTCCGTGATCTCATGGGTTTAGCACCACGCAAGCTCTTGTTTTGACTCATGTGTTAGAGGGTTAGTCCCAGTCTCCATCCTCCGCACTGATCACAAAGCAAAGGGAAAACAACAAGGTCTGAACACATCATTCATGGAAGACTGCCAGGGTTTCCTTTCACTTGAGATTGCAGTGCTTGGAGTTAAGGAGTTTTATTGCTACCACGTCAACATGGGAATCCTTTGGTCTGTGAATTCATTCATCATCTCAGCATTTCCCCTCCTGGATTTATGTCCTTCGGCCAAGCCAATCTTTTGAGTATTTCATAATGCTGCAATTATCACTGTCTCTTACCATCAAAGCAAGCACACAGTAAGAAAGCCTGCACAGGTAACCACAGGAATTGCTTGGGAGAGGCGGGAGAGCCAAGTTTGGTGAGCAGTGCTGAGTGACATTACCTCCTGGAGGGGCTTCAGCTGCCTTCCCAGAGAGTAGTAAACACATCTTCCCCTCTGGCAGAAAGGAGTTATCAGTAAATGTTACTGCTATTTGTAAGCCTAATACAAACTTTGAGGTTACTTCATAACTCAAACAGAGAACTTAATTAACTTCTAGTGGATCCAGTTACAGGAGGGAGGGCTGAGCACAAAGCAGAGAAAAGCACCACAGTTCAAATTTTTAAAGGTAATTACGTGATATTTCCATGGCACTGAGAGCAGTAAAAGTAATTTCCAGAAGTAACTTAGGTCTGTGAAGCAAAGTCTCAAGGGTGTGTAAGGGGATATCAGTTGAGTCACAGCCTGAGGTGAATTTCAGACCTCCATAACATGCAGGACATGCAACTATTGAAAGAACACACAATAAAATGTGAGCCTGGACCCCCATTCAATGCCAGCACTATTAAACTTAACAATCTGCATTTTATTTTTTTTCTAAGGGATTCACCCCTTTACTCTTCCCGAGTAGAGGGAGCAAAGAGCTGATTAGGTGCAGGAGGGTACAGACAGTACTTCAGATGAACTGTTGCTAATTGCCCAATGATCCACCATATCCAGTTTGTTTCAAAACCCAAAGGCAGAGTGGTCTTTACGATAGTGAGCCAACTGGTAATGTTCCAAAGTATTTACCTTGGAGCTGAAACTATTTGGGAAGGAAATGCAATTTATTTTTGTATATCCTTTAAATCTCTTCAAGTATCCCTGTCATCTCCAAAGGTCCCTTGGAGAGCATTCCTGTGTGTGTCTGGATCAAAGGAAAAATGGGGTACATGAGAAATAACACAATCACTCAGGCAACAAGGCTATTCAATAGAACATGAACTCCTCAGTAATGTTAGGAGAGCTCTGCAACATAAAGCATGACTCTTAACAAAATGACTGTAGATTAAAAAAATAGTCATAAGAACATCAAAATATGACCACAGTGTGAGATTTGTAGTAAAAGAATATTAAAACTGTTTTGAGAAATAATCTCATTGAAAACCTCAGACTACAGAAAATTTGCTACATTTGTGGAAGTATTTGGTCCTGATTTTCAGAGGCACTGCTTTCACAAGAGTTGCAGTTTCATGGCTTTTCTACTGTGGATCATGTATAAGGAGTGAGAAGTAATACTAAATGATTCCTCAAGATTCAATGCTATGAAACGTGGGAGAACTGCACACAGCTTTCCAGTGGAAGGATGGCAAGACTCCTTGAAAACTGTTTGTATGAAACCCCTGCTAGATCCTTTGCAAAAGGTCAGCCCCTGAGAGATACAGGCTGTTGCTGAAGAGGAACACCCCAACCACGGGCATGCAACAGGGAGTGGGATTGAACTGGACGTGAGGACACACACAGTGCAGGACTGCAGTGAAGTACAACAGCCAGGCAATATGATTTTGGTTTCAAGTATAAAGGCTCAGATCCTTTTCAAATCCCCCTGCTGCTTTAAGCACACGCCTGAAGTTCTGAACAAAGGCCACTTGAGGCAACGATCCAGACCCTGGTAATGGCAGTGACATGAGAAAAGTATGTCTGTATGCCTTGGAAAGGAGTAATTTTATCAGGAAATTGATAACAAAACCCAAACAGTATCCATAAAACCTGAAGCTGCCAGAACATATTTTATTTCCCTGGGAAAATGAACTTCTAATGAATGCTTAGAAAGTTCCAGGTATTTTCCCAACCCCATAGCAGCTATTTTCATATGGCACACAGGCCAGACCAAAATAAGCAGTCACATAACTTTGCTCTGGTTCTGAACAAATCTGGCAAAATTCATCTGGGTGCTTACTTTCCCATATAGGCCTACCACATGCAGTTGGCTTCATTTGCAAACACCACCCATTTCTAGGGCTCAGATAAGGCTGACTCACAACATAAATCCAACTCCAAACATGTCAGTAACTTGAATCAAATGCATTTTCTCCTAACAATGGCTTATGGTTACAGGCTGAAGGATTCCAGTACCTGCAAGGGAAAGTCAGTTCTGTGGTGGGAATTGTGAGCAACACATTGCTGGGCAAGAAGAGCTGGAGATAGTCAACCTAGGAAGCCTCTGCCCACATAGAGGTTATTTCTGCAACTGGAAAAAAGATTCTTGGTGAATCTTCGACATGGCAAAGATGACAGATTCCTTCTTTGCAGAGAGCCTATCAAGCACCATCACCTGGTAAAGAAAAATTCCTTAAGCAGCTGCCAAGCACCTGGTAAAAGGTCAGTATTGTTACAATAGTCAAGGTTGCATTGGAGACACCAGTTTTATGGGCTCTAAAGGCCTACAGTGTATTTTTGATAGGAAGCACTAAACATTTTGGTGCCTGGAAGGAAATTAAGTTGTATTGAGCCAACAAAAGTATGTGAGAACTTCACTGAAATTTCCAGCTCATTGCTTTTCAAATCCCTCTTTTGTAAACTGTGGATGAAGTTTCTCTAATTGACCAAAATGTTTGGAGAACAAGCTAGTGTTTATGAAATACTTTGAAAGTAGAACGGTTGAAGTATTATTTTATTGCATTCATCTTTTTACTTCTTGGGAATCATTGTCCTGTAACAAGACTTCAAACACTCTTAACAACAGTTTCTCTATATTCATGTAGCTGTTAGAAATGAATGCATGCATAAATTCAAGCTGGTCAAGAAAGATGAAAGTTTGTGGACAGATCTTCATCTAGACCATTAAATGGCCACTGTTTCAGGCAAAGCTCCTGAGGCACCCATATTACTCTATGATTTTAATTCATGGCCCTGGTTGTGTCTGTTGACAGCATTACAGCATGGACATGCAAGGCAGTAAAATTGCCCTTTGAATATTCCTGGGAACAGGTTCCAGAAGCAGCATGAACTAATGAAATGAGAAACAAAAATACCTCTGGGCATTTTCATTAGAGAGAAGAATTTTGTGTCTGGGGTGTCTGAGCTGGTCGTCGACCCTGCAGGCTCAACCAGATGCTGCACACCATCCATTAGAAGAAAATATGGGCTTTTTAGAAACATAGAGGATGTCTAAAGGATGTGGATGTGTTGAGGTGAAAATGAAGCTACCAATAGCTGATACCAACAAAAAAATCAATAATGCCTTTACGAAGTAAAAACCTAGACCAGAGGAAATTCATTACAGCTTCTGCTGTCTGAAAGGATCAAAACTACTCATCTGGCTTAAAGGCCACGTAGCTAATGCTTTTTGAATTTTTTATGCTAGACAATGTACCTAAATAGAAGATTTTTTTATCTCACCCACATACATGGCTAATTAAAAATAGCTGTGGTGCTGTGATACATCTCTAATTGGCCTTGTGTGAAAGTTCTGTATTCTACTGGCAATTACAATTATTCTCCCATTGCAACCAACTTCACCTTCAGTAGATCAGCCATTTATTTTCTGAGCTATTAGGACCCTAACACAGGAACTATTCATTTTCCATCCTTCTCTTTCACACTGTGGTACACAAGAAACTTCTACATATTCTTCAGTTGTCATAAGACATTTTATTCTTTTAACTCAGATCAGACTTCCTCCAATAATGTATGCATTCAAGGCAAAATCCATTCCTTTTGGATGGCAGGATTCAAATGCAAAATAACTATTTGCTTCTCTTTTTTTCCCCCTGTAGTTATGGCTCTCCCTACAAAGTGCTGTTAGACAAAACCCTTAAAGCTGTAACATGTAACACCACTCAAAATGGTCCAGAATCAACATCATCCCATAGTCTTAAATACAGGTTGGACCTTCAATTCATGTAAGAACAAAGCATTCACATGAATTTCATAGAAACAATAATTGGCATCAGTGCTTTGAAAGAGATTTTGCAGACAGATCCAAATTTGGCATCAGTGCCAGCTCACAGACTTCATTAGAAATAGCCTTATTTACTATGCCTCATGGAGAAGAAAAAACGCCTGGGGCTGTGGACACTTGTAGGCAAAGTGTCAAACTTTTAAAATTAAGAAGCAAGACAGGTGTTCCTGAGAATTTCAGAGTGGATTATTTTGGTAAAGACACATTATGCAGAAAGGCATGTATAGCAATCTGAATTCCTATTTGGGAAGCAGCAACTAAAGCAGGGGAATAACAATGCTGCTTGGTCACACTGGATCTGGGCACGCTTCAGGGGTAAAATAGCCAGAGGACACTAAGTTAAATAGAAGTAATATAATATACTATAAAACTTCACTGAAAAATGAACTTTTGTGGAAATGGAAAGTGATCTACAAATTTGGAACAAGATCATAGGACAGTTTAAGTTAGAACCAATGGGGAGAAAACTAGGATAGCCAAAACAATTTTGTTCACATACTCAAATGTCCATTTGTTTTTAATTTTTGAAATTGTCTAAAAATAATTTTTAAAAGGAATTAAATGAGTTTTGATGAAATGTAAACGCCTTAACAAAACTTGTTTGCTGCCAAAATATTTTATGCAGTCAAAACAATTTTGTTTTCTCAGTTTATTTTACTAAGAAAAAGGGAAATTAATTGCTTCTATTTATGCTTTCAGCATATGAAAATAAGCAATTTGCACTGTGTTCTGGAGTCACCAGTCAGTGTCACATCTTGTGACTTGACATGACTAACCCACATAAGGTCCAGTGGTTTCTGACTGGCTGCTGCTGCAATGACAGTGCTCACCAGTTCCCACTGCTAGCTCCTTGAACTCCCAAGGGAAAACACAACTTCCCACCCATACATAAAGCCCTCCACTGTTGCAGCATTTCCCTCCTCAGCCTTACATTTGCTGAAGAGTAATCTGAACATGTGCCTACAATGACAGAATATAAGGCTGTCATTAAGCTGGTTTTAAACACTTTAAACTCTCATTCCTGAGAGTTCCTCCCAGTGCTTCACGAGTTTATTTTCATTCCCTTGCCAGCCATGCCTGCTGCAGTGGCCCTGGAGCTGCTAGCAGGAAAAGGATTCATGGGGATGGCCACCTCTACTTCAGAAGAGATTACATTCATTACCTTTGTGTCACTCTTTTTCTCTTGCTGAACCACGTCTTGAAGGTGAAAAAAGGAAATGCAGTGCCTCATGCTGCTGGTTGGCACTGAGCAGAGTGGGTCCCTTTGGTCATGGCTTTGAATACACCACAGGGGCTCCTACGTGGCAAAAAACTCCTCTGCAAACCAGTGCTGGTCTGTGAGGGAACTGTGGGAGGCAAAGGGGAAAAACAGTGACTTTCCCATTGAGGTTTCCTTCTGTGAGAGCACCTGCAGAAGGTGCTCAGCACCAACCAGCTTCCTAAAGCACCTTTTGCAGGCAGTGACCAGAGCCCTGCTGCCCACCACAGCTGCCAGGGATGCTCACTTTAGCAAACCACGGCTGCTGTGTGCCATCCACCAGCTGTCACTGCCTCACTCCAAAACAGGCATCTCCCAGCAGGCTGGGATGCTCGCACCTTCCTGCTGCTCAGCTTTTTTCACCTGTGCTGCGATTGCCACTGCCTGCTTCCACCCTCTCGCCTTTCTTCTGGCTCAGTCCCAGGGCTCTGCCGGTGACATTGCGCACTGACCTGCCTGGCCCTGCTGCTGCTTCACTTCCAGCACTGCTTGTGCCTATTGCAAATGAGCACAGTTAGGGAGGAATCACATGCCAGAGCAGCAGTCTAACTGCCTGCATCTCCTTTTTCTGTAGCTTTTCCTACACCATGCTCCTCCAGTGCATTACAGAGAGGCCAGAAGAGGGACAGGCATTGCAGCAGACATGGTGGCAGCAGCCCTGCGAGCTCACACCCCCTCTGCCCAGCACTGGCACAATGTCTGTGATTTGGCTTCCATGCCTCTAGACTGGAGCTGAACACCTGGGTTGCACTGCAGAGGCTACAGCTGGGCTTTTTCAGCCCTTTCAGCAAGAAGGCCATAGTGCAGCAAAGAGCATCAATGTGATTCTGTCAATTATTTTCTACATTTCAAGCCTAGTGATGTAGAAAATCTCTTTTCACCAGCTTGCCACAAGGTGTGACTTTTCAGATCACTATATTGTATCAGTAAAATGTCATCCCTAACATTAAGTATGTACATTCCATAGAGGGGACATAATGGACAGGGATAACAGTATAAATCAAGTTAAAAAAAACAATTTTAAAATCAGCACATACTTGAGTTTTTTCCTCACTGGTGTACCTCCATCACTTTTTCACTGGGACATGCTTCTTGCCAGGCACTACCATTAGTTTTTATTTTATTCTTGTATTATAGCAGCTGAAGGGACAACCATTGTCCTTGGCACTGTCTCCTGAGCTCTAGCAATGTGTTGCATTTCAGAGACTCTTATCAGCTCTGCACTGAGTGGTCCTTAAGCCAAAGCCCCACTTTGAAAGGGAAATATGTCAATGCAAACATGCTGCCTTAGCATCTCAAGATTTTCCAGCTAATCTCTCAAAAAAGGTACCAGAACCACAGTCTCAAGAACCCATGGATAAAGCATATAGGGTTACAATGAGTGCCTGGCAGCTTCCTTTTCGTTATCCCAGGAAATAGATAAATTCTTTGCTAGCTTTGGGCTTGAAGAGTTCACAGGAATTATCACAGAAGTATAATTCCTATTCTCAAGAAGGAAAAAAAGAAAATCCAGCCAAGCAAACCTGCACTGGCAGTCAACTAAGAAATGTAAAGAAGATTAGACACTCCTTACACTTTCTGTACTTTTTTCAGATGCATAATCACCTTTTTGGATGAAATTTTTCTTCACTACTATAAGCTGTTTTCCTTGCTACAATTTACACATCCATATCTCTCACTTGACTTGTCATTACCCATAAACCTTAAGAGACTGTGTCTAGTGATATTTTGCTTGCTGGCCAAGAAACCAAACCACTCCTGCCTCTGAGCATCACTCTGCAATCCTTCTTGAGGAGACACAGCATTTTCCAAGGCCTGGGATGAGATGCCGAAGCACTGATGTCACTTGCCTGAGCCGCCAGGCCCTTCCTTTCCTGTTTCTCTTCACTTAACAAACTTCTGAATCATTCCAGCTCCACCATGTGACTCACAGCTTCCATAAAGAAGTGGAAGCAGGAAGGATCCAAGAGCAATAAAAACTGAACCTGAAAGTACTGGAATGAGATTGGTTACCTTGGTGTTTTGTTGTTGTTTTTTTTTTTTAAATTTTCCATAAGGCAATCTGCTCTTTACAAAGTAAAAAAGAAAAGTCATCTGCTTTATTTAGCAGAAGTTAGCAATGAATGCTTTGCTTCCTGCAGTGGGCCAAGCTTATGTCACCAGCTTCATATATATTCTTCAAAGCCTTATATTGAAGTTGGGATGAGAGGATTCTAAGCTGGTTTGTCTGAATGCTAGACAGAGGAATAAAGTTCCTCTGATTGCTTCATGTTGGGCTGTTGTAGTTTTTCATTCAAATACCTCACTTGGAACAGAACAATCCCCAAGCATCTTCCCATTAATACTTAACAAATATTAATTAATTAACCTTCAAACAATCCCCAGCCCTGTGAAGTAGAAATTTTGTCTATTTTATCTCTGTTTTACATAGGGCAAAAATAGATATTAATGCCAATATGGCCAAGAAGTCTGCACTAAAAACATGAGTAGAATGAAAGGGCTGCAGTTTCTCATCTATTGTATGATGTATATTGAACTGAAAAGGTTAGCTGGATTAGATGGATTACACATAAAACTGTTATCTAAGCACGAGGGGCAGGAAAAGGTATCATGGAGTTTTGGCACACTATAAAAAAGTGTGGGAATAATATTGCAAGGAAGCAAACAAGCAAGGAAAGAAGTGGAATTCAGAGACAAATTTCTCACCAACCAATTAACAAGCTGCACTCCAAGAATCATTTAGTCCTGTGAGAGAGATTTAGCCTGTCTATTTCTCACTCTACATGACTCACTCTATTGGCACGGTAGATACCAGCATGTGAAGTTACTACATATTTGGGGCAAGCTGAGAGCTCTGAGTTGTCCCATGCCACAAACAATCTCCAATTAATTTACAACATGAAGATTTTATTGATGATGTTACATGCAGAGCCCAAATGAGCCAGTACTGGTTTCTTGGGGCACTGCGGATCCGTCTGGTCACTGTATCTTCTGGACAATTCACCTCTGGATGTCTCACACAATCTCTTCTGAATCTCTGTTCTCTTACCAGTTTCTGTGTTGCCAAATTGGATTAGCCGGCCCACAGCACATTTATGATATGTGCAACCAAGGAAACAGTTCCAAGACTGGCAGGCCTGCATTTGTACAGCAGAATTGTCACGGTGGGAGCACACTGTGCGAAGCAGCTCTGCATGTGGAGGGCTGTGCCTGAGGTGCAAATTTCCTTTTGAATACCTTCAAATCACCCTGAAGATTGTCAACACACCCATGACTGCAGCTCTATTGCCCACTGCTACAGGCTCTCGAACAAAATGTGATCGATGTCAGAGTGTCTCTAATAAATGTCTGCTAGGAAAGAGCTCTCCCTGAAGTAGTTAAAAGGTCAGAAGAGAAGTACATCAAAATAATAAAGAAGCAAGAAAAAAAAATTCTCTACAATTTGGATACATTTACCACTGATGGCTATTTTTCATTAATTTTGCCCGTGAGTGTTTTAAGGCATTTCTTTCCCTTCCAGCCCCCCATAGCTCAGGGGATCTGTCATACAGGTCTCTAGTGCCTCAGCTGCTCATGGCTTGGTCATTACTAATGAGTTAGACCTGCTCCATTCTCTACAGAAAGGCACTACCCTTTTCATCTTCTAAGTTAGTTTTTCTGCCAAACTGTAGCACTGACACCCTCTGGGTGTGATTGAGCCAATTTTCTCATCCACTTCAATGAACCTTGACTCTGCTCTAGGAGGATAATTTCTTCCCACAGCTTCTGGGAACATCAAGTGAAATTGGACTGTCACTTACTGAATCCCATTCTTCTGGCTTTTAGGGCAGACTAAGTCTCCAGTGCACTATACCTCTTTTATTTTCATTTCTTTCAGCCTCTGTCAACCTACTCTTTTAGCTCTGTTTTACTTCCACAATACAAAATAATATGGCTTGGCTTCATATGTGGTTGGAAATTCACCAGTATGGCTTAATCTGATGGTAAAAAGCCATCCCGGACTTCCCTTGTGTAGAAGACCTCAGTTATGCAGAAGAGCTGCTCTCATGAATACGCCACTGCCTCTAGCAATTCTGCTTGCTGAAAACCTGGCAGGGAAATATCACCATTAGAGCAGGTAGGAATATCTGTTCAAATATCCGTGAATTCTTCACATTCTGAAGGAATCTGTTGTCCTTTACAATTGCACCCACCACCTTGGAAGAGCAGATTCTCTGCTCCTGTAAATCTATCCCAAGCAACACGAAAAGTTTTGTGGGTTTCTCTCCACCAAAAATCTTTATGGGAGGCAAATCCTGGATCTGACTTCATTGGGATATCTGAGTTCGGCCAGGGCCAAAAAAATCCTTCCCAGCTTGTTCTTGCTACTTTTCCTGCCCTGGAGCAGGTATGTGCTGTCCTCAAAACGTATCAGGTCCATCTCTACAAGTATTAGGATATTTCCCCTAAGGCAAACTTTCAAACCAGGAAATGTTGCAACCCTTATAAAAAGAGAATTTAAAATTAGGAAGAGAAACTCCAGATGAAGAAGGAAGAAATCTGCTGGATGTGTATCTCACTGTCATCACAGTATTATCTCCAAGACAACTTTTCAGCATAGTAATGGCAGGAAGACAGAACAAGCAGGCACATTCCATCCAGGCCACTGGTAATACACATGCCCACACCACCCTTTCCCATTCATCACCTCAGTGAGATTCATCTTAACAGCAGTCATGAATCCAACTTGTGGAGCTACTGTTCGAATGTGTAAAATCCATTTAGGAATTTCAAGCTTAAATTTATTCCCGGTCATTTGTATTCTAAGGCATCCATGGCTCCTTTTCTCCTCTCTGGTATTTACCCGCCTGATACATTTCCAGACAGCAAACATATCCCACTTCTGCTTTTGTTTTGCAAGGTTAAACAAATCATTCCCTTCAAGTTCCTACTGTAAAGCAGGATCCCTGCTCTGCTGATCTCACTTTCTCACTGCCCTTTTCTGCATCTGCCAGCTTCAATTCACCTTCCTGCAAAGACAGTGGTCAGAACTATATGTGGTATTGGAAATAAAATCAACTACCTCAAAATAGAGAGAAAAAGGATCACTTTTGAGGACCAGCTTAAAACTAGTAAAGAAAACCCCAACAAGATTTATAGCATACATTGTAACTAAACTCACTCCTTATATCTATGGAAAAAGACTTTCAGAACAGCATTATGTGGCTCTTCTGTCCAAGTTATATCTTGTATAACTGTGTCATAATTTGATACCAGTCTCAAAAAGAGGTTGATAGAAAATAAATTGTAAGTTTCATGGGATTTCCATTGTGTTATGGTAACATTGCTTCTGTCCCTGAACCAGGGATTTAGGGCTTGAGGCAAAGATGGAGATCTCAAGTGAAAGCCTATGCACTGATTTCAGCAGGCAGAAAAACAGCACCAGAGGAATTATTTTCGTATTTCAGAACCAGTGAACTTTTGCCAGTCCACAGAATTTCCTTTCTTCAGGCAGAAGCAAAGTATGGGCCGTGGCCTGCTGAATATCAGGCTGCACATCCTTGCAGTCCTGGTGTTTGCCACTGACCAGGATGCATCCTACATTAGCCCTGATGCAAACCCTGCAAGCAGCCAAAACTATTTTCTGTAGCCTTCTGACCACAGAGTGTTTCCCTGGAGCAAAATTGGTGAAGCCCTTCCCTACAAGCATCCTTGGACATGTGCAGAAGCTCTCAAAAACAGGTAATGGAAGACCATGGACATATATTCTCAGTCCAGATGTAGAAATACCCTCATAATGAAAAGCAAAATCACTCTACACAGCAATCATTTCAGTGACTTTGTTTCCACAGCCCCAGGAAGGATTCCTTCAGTTCTGAAGGTAGCACAATGCAACCACAGCATATACTATCAATTTGTGACATTAGGTGTCCTTCCAGGAAAAAGCTTATCATCTTCTGATGACATTCTGTTTTGCATGGATGTATTCTCCAAGCTGTAAGCAGGGAAAGCCAAGAGATTTCCACTGTCATCTGATTTTTGTCCTTTACACCACAGTGTCAGCAACATCCTCTGACTATTGGCCAGACCTTCTCTGTAGGCTGTTTTATGAAGCCATCAGAAACAGAGGGAATTCTTCCGTATTTGTAATAGAAATAAAGTTCAGAACAGAAAATGCCTCATGGCTAACTCAAGCAAATGCTTCACTTCAGCATTTTCTGTTCTTTAGAACAGTTATTGTCCTCACTGGACCAGGTTAATTCCCACTGTACATCATTTGTAGGCTAGATTTATGCACACATATTTTACCGCCCTACTCACACACTACAAAGAGGAACAACATCCATGGGTTTTAACCTTAGTACTTTTCAGCCTTTCTAAGGTCTGTGGTTCATGATTAGTTTGGTTCATATGACAATGGGAACAAGAATTGTTTGTTTCTAGGTATTTTCCTCAGCAACTATCCAAAATGTACAAATTGTTTGCAGCACAAAAGCTCATCTGCCTTTGAGTATAAAGTAAATTCAAGCACGCCCACAGTGTGCCTGTGTGCTCCAACACTGTTACTTATGCTAATAAATTGTGAGAGAGTTCCTTGGCAGGAATGTAGCCTGCTCCAACTTTCCCAAGCAGCTTCTGGACCTGTTTTGGTAGCGGGATTCTGCCAGGAACCACACCCAAGCAACAATTTGCTTGCAGCCACCTAGCACAGGCCAACCCAGTCCACCAGGGTAGATGCAGGCTGTTCCAGGCCAGTCGGCCTCACTGCCTGGGACCATTCCAAGGCATGTTTAATAAAGTGGTACAAAACCAGCCTACGTCCTTTTAACAAAATTATGAAGCCAAATCAAATTGTCACTGAAAAGCTGCTATACATATGGTTTTAATAGTGTGCTATTTTGCAAGTATCTGGCATTTTCTGGGCTCACTACACTTATCCTGTGCTCCAGTTAAACACACTGATACAATTTCACAGTTAACAGTAGAGTTGCTGAACTCCATCAAGGCTGTGGTGAACTGACTCCCTTGGAATAACAAGGGTAAAAGAACCTAAAAGAACATTTTCTAAGGTCAAGTTTGGCCATGACCTAAGTTGCAATCACTGAACATTTTCTACATATGACAATCTCATTATAATTTTCTGCTGTGTCACTGCAATTACCTTCCACAGCCAGGCACCATCTAAAATAATACCAAGAAAGCAACTGCTCTCCTATTGTGCAAGCAAAGTTGGAGACACAGATGTGATCGACTGGAGGTTGGCAAACTCCCAACTCCATTTTTAACATCAATCACAAGATCTAGGGTGCCCCATTAAATTACTGAAATAAATATACAAATTTCTTTCCTTCTAAATCAGCATGCAGTGACTCAAGTTGGACAAGGATTTCTAGAGGTCTTCAGTCCAACCTCCTGCTCAAAGTAGATGTAGTAAAAGTTGCTCAGGGACTTGTGCAGCTGTGGTTTGTAGATCCCCATGGGTAGAGAGTGTACAGCTTCTCTAAGAAAGCATTCCAGTGTTTGACCACCTTCACAGTAGAAAAATTTCCTTATACAAAGTCAGAATTTTCCATGTTGCAGCATGATAACAACCCAAAACTCTGCTGGGGGCAACTGAAAACCTCTAAGGCCAACCAAGAACCCTTTCAGCGGGGGAAACTAGGGGTAACTGGAAACTCTTGGAGAACTTCTAGGAGCACCTAGGGGCAACTGGAAGTAACTGTGAACCCCTGAGGGCAACTCAGAACTGTGCTGAGGCAGCCAGGGATAACTGGAACCCCCTGAGGGAAACCCAGAACACCAGACATGTGCCTGGTGTGTCATGTGCACTGAAATCATAGGAGTCAACAAAGATTTTATTCTACTCTATATGGCCAAATGAGCCAAATTTAGATTGAATTGTGACCTTAATTCACAGAATTCTCATATCCCAAGGGCAAAACTTAAACGATCTTTTTTTCAACACAAGATTTAATAGGTATTTGTAAAATACTGTAGAATGCAACATTGACAAAGCAAAGCCTGACAGCTAAAAGCCTACCCCTTACTCTGTTTTCCCAATTTAGAGATAGATGAGCAAGGCCCAAACAGGCATTCCCCTCCTCGTGCTTTTATGTATCTACACAATACCAGCTATGCAGATGAGCACCAATTAACACCAATCAAAACGTGCAGTATTCCTCACCAGACGAGTTTTATGAGACATGATTTGGCCTTCAAAGCAATTGCTCCAATCCCCTTGTAAGGTCAGCAGAGCTCAGTTAGGTTCACCATGATTGATGATAATTCTGACTGCTTCCATTAGGAGGCTTGCTGCACTATGAACAGTCAGGAAAAAAAAAACCACCACTGTGTTCATCATGAGAACTTCTACACCATTTAATAAAAGACAAACCCACCAGACCTATGTGTCACGAGAGCTATCCACGCTGAAGTGGCTTGCTGGGTCAGGGCAGGAGATGATGACACCATTCACTGAGCATTTAGGGCAGTGTAGGCACATCCCATCGCATGATTAAGCCCTAAGAGAGGCACTGAGGATTAATTACAGGATCTTTTTTTTTTTTTTAACAAAGGTTCAAAACCTTGTGACACAAGATAGACTGCGCCTGACTACTACTGAATTCAGTCTTGTACAAGCTGCCAATTAATTTTATTGTCCTGTCTCCACCTTTTGCAGCGACTCACTGTGACACATTTGTCGGGGGAATGGTCACATATACGGAAATACACACACAGGGCAAACAGGCACAGTATTAAAAAGGGAGGTCAGACTATGGTTCCATTACCCTTGACAGCATCTCTTTAAAAGGAGATGAAAACTGAAACAACAAACAACCAAACCTAACCTCCAGCTAAAAATAGGAGCTCTTCAGCTGAGCTCTTTTGTACCAGAGCAAATATTTATAGATTGCTCAGAAATCCTGAATAATGGGGGGGTTTAATGGAGGTTGACAAGTTCTTAACTAAAATATTGCTAATGTGTGCTATGATGAAGCTTCTCCACCATTTACCACAGGGGCACTGTGTCACTAGTGGGTTTGCAGTCTCTACAACCATGGATAATTAATGTTACACAATGAAAACTCAGAGAAAAGCAAATTATCATTCCTGGAGCTTAATAGCAAAGTAAGTAGGTAAATAAATAAAAAGAACGTCCAGCTTTCAAATTCTGTCACCTCCATCAGGAAAGTTTCCAAAGAATAAAATGCAGAGAGAAAGATCTATTAAAGACAAAACATGAAAGCAACAATAGTATGTTTTTGACTACCATCCATCTGCAACTATAAGTGATGAAGGATTTAGAGCAGGGGGACAATGCACTCAAATTTTTAAAATTGCCTGATTTTATTTAAGAATTTCCAGTGTTCCTTTTTAGACTTTCCACCAGAAAATAAATGGCTCAATATATTATCAAAAAGTTTCTGTCAAGAAATGAGCAAAAGAACTGCAAATGTCTTCATCAAAGGCAAAGGAGAGCTCACTAGTGACAGTAGACAACCTAGAGACTGTTTCAATAACTCAGATGCTAAATCCTGTGGAGAAACAGTGGGTACTATATGTTACTTGTAGCATTAATAAACAATCACTTTTCCATACAGCTTCATCCTGACATTATTTTAGAGCACAGGATTTTACAGGAGCCAGCAGGCTCTTTCAAGTTGCAGTGTCAATTCAGGGAAAGGACATTTTTGGCTCCAGAGCTTGGAGAGACAGAGGAGACTAACAAGGACCAGAGCCAAGGCTAAGCCTGGACATCTCTGGCCTCAGCATGCCCATGGTTCACATCTGGAGCATTTGTTCACCTCCACTGCCGGATTGGAGAAGTCCTAACAGTTTCAAACATGCAAGATCTGGTATTAATCCCAATGACTTTTATCCCTCCATTACAGAATGTCTTTGTTTATGACTCAGTCACCAAGATATTTTTGGAAGCTTTTATTCTGGCGATTCCAATGCATTCTTTTCCTCTTACGAAAACTTTAGTATTTCTTTGGGGTGTGGTATATAACTTGGATACAAATCTTGGCTGAGGGCTAAGGCTAACTAAGAAGAGTAGGAATGACATTTTCCAAGAGACGAAGCTTCTTGATTTTTCTCAGTCATTATTGTGAATACTTAAGGCACTTATTTTTGAAACAACAATCTAAAATACATGTCAGAAGGCTAAAATACACATTGCAAAGTGCTGATCCTTATAATACAAGATTTAGGAAAGTTCAGTGCAAGAAACTGGCTTTAAACCACTAAATAAACAATGCCTCTTATTTTGTTACAGATAGCTGGAGTGGGTAGCCAAGTAATAGTTCAAAACCAGAAAAAGTTAAGTCCAGCTTGTATATTCATTCTTTTGAGTGAACACTTGATAATGATGATTCCTTGAAAATTTGTTACCTATAAATACAACATCTCTTCAACTTTGTGTATTATTACAGTCTCTCTGAGTAGCAGTCATTGTAGGAGTACATGCCAAATGCTGTCCTTTTCCTCATAAATGGCAGCCTTCCAAAACCTTTGTCTATATATAACTACTGGAGTGTGTGAGGAATTTGGGGAATGAAAAATCTCCAGCAGAATAATTTGCTCAGGTCTGTAGGAGAAGCTTGAGCCCTATCACCGCACTTCTTAATTAACAGCAATCCAAGAATATCTTTTTTTTACTTGCCTCTGCATCGTACATTACATGCAGAATTCACCCTGACCATGGCTCCTGCACATCTCCTTTAGTGGCAGTGTTCATGTGAACCTCCATCAGCTCCTGTACCCCTCAGAGCTATTCAATTCCACTACTTCACCACTCCTTCGGTGGTGCCAGGACATTTACTGATTTGAAACCCGTGTTTGAACTAACCTCAGGAGGTACAACTTTGCTCCAGGTTTTAAATTGGGATATTTTTAACACAAGTAAGTTCCTTGATCTGATTCATCATTATAACTACTGAAGAACAAAACAAACTTGAGATTGATGGTGATGAAGGTGGCACTAGCATCAAGAATATCCATAGATGTTTTAAACTTTCTTCCCAGGCCCCCAAACTTCTAAAAAGCTGCTTTAGGACAGAATTGGTGGCTTTATGCCCAAATTGATGTCTTTATCTAATCTACTGGTGGAACATATTGACATCTGTGGAGGCCTTGAATTAAATTCAAGAGCAGCTTCCCAAGTAGGAGCCAGTAAAAGCATTCAAGGAGTTCATCCTTCACCAATGGCAGTGGGTCCAGATGAAAACCTGATGATCGAGAGGAGGGCTCTGCCTTCTCCTATGCTCAGCATGTGCCAGCTGGGGCCATCCCTCTAGCCAGCAGTGGCCAGGAACCGGGCAAATTTTGTGTTTTCAGAAGCCATCAAACAGCAGTATGTAACAAAGTGTTCTGTAGAAGAAAATCTTCAGTTAGCATTTGAAAATTAGATATTTTTTAAACTATTCTCTCATTGCAGTTTCTCATACCATGGCTGGACATTTGAAATTCTAACTGGATATCCCTATATACACAATAATAATTTCTATCTTCTTTATGTTACCTCTGAATTTTGTGATATAGAGACTTCATCTCAATCCCAGTGTGAATTTTAGGCCTCATACTTCCCTGTTAAAACTGCAGACATAGCAGATGCAGAGGCAGGTGTAAAGTTTCAAACCATGTAGCAGAATGCTACAGTTCTGAAATTTTTCATTTTTTTCTCAGTTGTATTTCCTACTCAATGAGCAGAGTAAAGATACAAACCTCTGGTCTCCATTCCCTGGAATACACTCTATTTTCTTTCTTCTTCAAAGATGCAGTAAGAAAATCAGCTTCTTAACAGCCACTCAAAGACAACACTTTCAAACAACTATCACTAGGAGATGCAAAGTCAGAGGCTTTTGCCTGCAGGACAGTAAATACACCATCCCCACCAGAGCTTTATAAACCAGGCTAAAATTTTTCATTGTTGCTCTGCCTTAACACTATCAAGCATGGGCAAGCACAGTGGAGCCAGCACGTAATTAAGAAGTACCAAGTAAAAAGTTTCCACAGATTTGGGGTTTTCTTACATGTCAAAATTTATTACTGAATTCTCATGTGTTTGTGTACTTGTTCAGCAGCCCAGCTGTGAGGATTTTGATGGCTGTTCCCACACCCTCACAGACGGGCATGAAGTAGCTTGGCCTGAACATAAAAAGGAGTGCATAGGGAAAAGTTACAAGCTCATAAAATGTTAATGGTCATTTACTTCTGTTTTTCAGTACTTAACAACTATACAGACTCATCCAGTTAATGCAATCTGAGGATGTTCTGGTTTTGTGATACTGTTCTACTAAATCTCCACTGCGTTATACTGGCGTGCACACACTCAGCTACAAAATTTCTGCTGTGATTCTCCTCAGCTAAAAAGTATTACAGCCACTACTGGCATCAGCAGAGAAGGGAAAGAGCTACAGCATATTGTTTAACAATGATGCTAAGCAAGTTAATAATTAGAATTTGCTATGGTCAGCTTCTTTCCCAAACACTTTATTGAAGTTTGTCCTTTCTGAAAGATTTTCTAATGTAAGACTCACATTCATGCAGAAGGCAGATGCACATCTGTGGTTTGCAGCCTTTCAATAAATAAGTTGTTATTATAAGTAAAATTTAACAACCTGGAGAAAGGAATGGATGAACCCAGATTCTAAAGAAGTAAAAGAACTTTTCCTACTATGAGTATGTCACACACAAGACTACTTGAATAGAACATCTGTTGCCCATAATCTGATAGTAGTGTAGGTTTTAAACAGCGCAAAGAGATCCTAACACATGGGCAGATGTGTGGTTAAAGGCAGTGCACAGGATGATCCCCATCTTGTGCTACCCACTTCCTTAGATGGAAGAATAAAACCTCACCCCTGCCAGAGTGCTGTTTCACTGTCAGCACACATTTGGACAGCATAAGACCTTATGGCTTGTTTTATTGAGTACCAGCCTTGTATCAGTCAACCTGAGCCTTTGTCCTTGTGAAATCATGCCAGAAAGCCGGTCAGGCCAGGGACAGATGTCCTTTGTTCCAGAACAGATGCGGCCTTGCTTTGTGCCTTTTCTTTTGTGGTCTCCTGGCTGGGGCTGGGGTGGCACCCTGTCCCCTAAATTGCCGTGTCTGACATCTGCTGTGGCAGCGCAGGGGACATCCCTCCTTGGATGCAGAGCAGCTGTGTGAGCCATAAGGACACTGCTGCTGTGCAAGTGCCAGGATCCACTCGCTGCTGCGGCTGCTGTAGCCCTAAGTGTGCGTGTGTGTGTCTGTGTCTCTGTGTGTGTGTCTGTGCCTGTGTGTGTGTGTTCACCTCCCTTTCTGCCTTTCATGACTGCAGGAGGTGACAAGCCCGTGATTGAAAGCTCTGACACCAGCGCTGAGGATGCAAAGCAGCAGGATGTGAGGAGGCACTGGGGCTGCTGCAGCTGAGTCAGCAAGCCCCAGCTGCTCTCCTGCCTATTTGCCTTACAGCAAGCTGCTGTCTGTGCTGCGAGCTCCCCAGTATGCCACGCTTGCTCAGGAAGTTAGAAAAGTGAATAGAATGGTCTCAGCTCTCCCAGAGTAGAACAAAATATCAGAACTTACGTGCCTAGGCTGGCTATTTCTGCTCTGAACTTTTCAAATGGAACATCACTCACATTAAAGACAGGACAGTGGAGACAGGCTGAAAGAGTTGGAGTTTTTCAGTCTGGAGAAGAAAAGGCTCTGGGGAAACAACAGAACAGCCTTCCAGTACCAAAAGGGGCCTGCAAGAGAGCTGGAGAACGACTTTTTGCCAGGGCGTGGAGTGATAGAACAAGAGATGATGGCCTTACACTGACAGAGGGTGGATTTAGAATAGATATTAGGAAGACAATCTTTACTCTAAGGGTGGTCATACACTGGAACAGTTTGCCCAGAGAAGTTGTGGATGCCATCATCCCTGAAAGCATTCAAAGCCAGGCTGGATGGGGCTTAGAGCAACCTGGTCTAGTGGAAGGTAGCCCTCCCTCCAAAATGATCTTTAAGGTCTCTTCCAAACCAAACCATTCTATGATTTTATGATTCTACGCTTTTATTCTTCCAAATACTTCCCCGACATTCCTATAGCTCTCACTGATGAAGGCAAGGATACAGACATGTAATTCTGCTTGCCCACAGAATACTGCTTCTTTAACATCATTCAGAAAGAAACTCTCTGTCCACAACTCTCTAAAAATCCCTATCCAACAGCAAGCATGGAAGTAGCCTGACTGTGTCTAACTGACCTTAAGAATATTGCAAGTTGCTGAATCACCCAGATTTTCTGTCTTTGTAGACTGTTTCCCCACCATTTAATTTATGCCAGCAATAAGTAGTATAGCAACTAGAAAATTAATCACTTCAAGGAAATGAAAATAAATTTTTTACTTTTTGCCAAACTCATCGTTAGCCAGATCAATTCCTTGAACCACTCCACTGCCTGACAACAGAACCAGATGCGGTGAGAACAAGCATCAACTGACAGCCAGCTGGATTTGGATTGGCTTCTGCCATGATGAAACAGCATCCTCCTTCAAGAAGGGAGACCTCAGCTAAGGCATGACTCATGCAATGACCTGTATGCTTTAAAATAGATGTAGTGAGTGATAACATTAAAGCCTGAGGTAGAAAAAAATGGTGCATGAAGTAAGGAGGTGTACTTCCTGAGTGACTGGCATCTTGGTGGAGCGTGTAATGCCTCTCCTTTTCATACACACCATTTGGTTTGTGGCTGAAGATTAAGCTATCTAACTTCTGATCACTGCCTGGTGTGGCAAGCACTTGCTAAACACTCTTTCTGGATGGTGAAGCTATGAAGCTCACATCTCTGAAGTTCAAACAGAGAAATATTTTAAGACACCTGGAGGAAAAAAGTTCCCTGTGAAACATAAGCCAGCTACAACACTCATGGAACTGGAGGGGAGAAGATTTGAGTCTACTTTGAAAGGGTGGGGAGAAAATATCACTGTTTTCTTAGAGGAAGTATCCCAATGTATTTTCAGCCATTGCAGGAATACCTCTGCAATTTTAAACTGTGGAGTGATTTAAAACTGTTGGGAAAAAAATAATCAAAGAGATGTCCCTTGATGTCTCGTGTTCTCTTCCCGAGGCACATATGGTAGTCATGGCTTTTGATGTTTGCTCTCACATCTTTAATTTGAAGGGAAGTTTTCTGTAAGCTATGACATGTAAGGACAAGTGAAACAATGTTCTCTGGCCCCCGGGGCATCTGAAATAACTTTTGTCTTGGAAAAAAAGAATCATTAGGCTGAAGTGCACAGGCTTACTCAGAGACCTCACTTTACAGGGCAAACTCTTACCTGAAATAGTGAAAGCAACAGTTTGAAAAATAGTATCCCACCAATTCAACAAATTTTTTCTCATTAAATTCAGAAGTAGTTACAACCCCAGCACAGTCACTGCACAGACCTGCCTTTTTCTTCCAGCAGTTGAAGAGGAACATCATCAGCCTGGAGAGCAGGGCCAGCAGATGAATGTGAGGGTTAGTCTCCAGTGAAACACTAAGCATCTCTCTCTTCCTCAGGCACTGACAGAGGCTTCACATCCCTCCCTCAAGACCAGCCATCACTCAAAGATTATCTTTAATACAGAACATCTTCCAAGCAAACTAATCTTCCCCATTGTCTAGACTGCACAATACAGCCTTCAAACAAGAAGTGCAAATGGGGACACTTCTATGTTCTCTTCTCATCCCTCTTATGTGAACAGCTGAGAGACCAAAAGGGAACAGACTCTTAGATCTTGGATTTAGTTTGTACACTGCAATAAAATTGCAGTCCAGATTGTAATAGTATAACAGGAGAAAGTTTCCATGGGTATATTCATAGACTCCGCAGGCTTTTCCTCAGAGATACTCTTTGACACCCAGGGCAAAGAGCTTCCTCCTCAGACAGAGGATTTTCTATCTTTTCTACATGACTTATAGAGGCCTTTCCTTGGCTTGCCACTTGGAGTCCAGTTTTCAGATACAATTTCTTTCTTTGAGAAACTCTCAGAAAGCATTTGGTGCTGCTGGTGTTTCCCACCGTGGGAAAACCTGCCAGTGCCAGGCAAGAGGAGGCAATGTTTATAAAGTGCAACAATTGGGTGGCTCTCAGCCAACATGAAGTGAGGTCCAAGGGTCATGTATGCCCTGCTCTGCTGACTATTCTGATTGAATATTAAAGATTCCCAAAAGACAGCCATTGCTACAGATTTCTATTGCAGGTTCTTTGTTGGTGTTTCAAGGACTTTAGTTTAAAAATTATTTTTCTGGCCACAGTTTCCATCTGTTTTTCCTAGAGTTGGTGGATGGTCAATTAACTAGAGTTTGGGGAAATCAGCAGTTTTTTGTTTGCAATCATTCATGCAGATCTTTCTCTGCCTTCAGTCTGAGCTGATTTGCAAAGACAAACAACTAAAATAAACATAGCTCTAATGCTGCCTGGTTCAGAGTCAACTGAACATTCAGCACTGGAAGTACTGCATGATTTTTAGGCAAAGCATAAATGCATCCAAATTTATTTCATGTCTGAAAGAGCTCCATCACCAGATGGGCCTGCCTCAGAGCTGGGGGCTGGTGGATTAGGCAGTGCTCACACTTCCTTCCTGGGAGCAGCAGCAGCAATTTCAGTGGAAATAATCACAGAGTAAATGCTGAACCCTGAGCATCAATAATTTAGTCTTTTGGCTTAACTACATTTCCTTGGCTTCTGCGTTGACTGGCTGGGAGAAAACACCCTGCAAATAGTTCCCCTGTCTGCCCTGCTTCTCAGCCCATGCTGTTTGTCTCCAGCTCTGCCAATATCTCTCTTTGCATGGACAAACTGTAAAACTAGTAAGGGGAAGAGTTCAGCTTAAAAAAGGAGCATGGAAATTTGGGGAGGAGGAGGGAAATAAGGAGCATTGGTTTATGGGCTTCCCAAGCCCATTTAGGGGGGGATTCCACCAGTCACTGTGTTAGCACTGCTGAGTGGGCGGCCTGGAAAGGAGAAGGGGAGAGTGGGCAGAGATGGATCGAGTCTGGCTGCACACTGGAGCACAACAGCTCATGAAACCCTGACCTGGCCCAATGGGGACTGAGCTCCATAAGCCAGCTTTGATGCTACTGAGGCACCCGCCTGATCTTGCCACGTCACAGGACAGCCTGAGAAGAAGATTTAAATCCCTGTGGGCCTTGAAAAAAGACAGAAAGTCCATAGCTTAGTGGGGGTAAAAGCAGAGGGTATGATTCAGTGCTCTTCAGCTTTTATGATTAGATACTGATCTGAAGTCCACTGAGTTAATTTGAAAGACTGAGTGCACTGTTCTCGATCAAAACTACAAATCAAATATTTTAAAGACTTCATCAATTCTTCCCCTGGCTACAAAGCACTAAGAAAGATGACTGGGAAAAGATAGAAAAAGGCTAAAGAAACACAGAAACAGCTGTACACCATTGAAACAGAATGTTACTGCAAGATGTAGTTTATAATAATTAGTTGATCAACATGCTAGGCAAGGGATTTTTTTTCTGTTTTGAACCAGTAGATGCACAGATGGGGTCTATAATAGAACTGGCATGTGTGTGGATTTTTTTTTTTAAGACTGCATAATTTTACAACCACTACTAACATTCGTGTGTGTTGATATAATGGGAAGAGTACTCAAACTTCTGATAATTAACATTGTCAAACTGGCTTCCTGCCCATGAGGTGACATTGAAATTGCAATAGCCTTTGTCTGGAGCAGCAGTAATGGCTACAGCCAGATTGTGCAGACTCACGAGCTGTTCTAATCATGGTAATAGCAGTAGCATCAATATGATAATAAGTCGTTTAAGAAATGTAATTTTCCCCAGATTTTCAGCCAGAGGTGCAGTGACAGCTACCTTGATTAGGATCAAGCAATAGATCTGCTTTTGAGGCAGAGTTAGAAATGAGCTTTTCTGACTCCTCTTGCCATATTTGATGTGGTTACCATGTGGAAGAGAGCATCAGCACACACTAACCAATTAGGCATCATTGACCAACCAGGTCCAAAAGAATTTCCACCTGCTTCAACAGGTTTCTCTTCACCAGTGAACTGCCTGAACATCCTCTTTGTCACAAATTTACCAATTTCAGCTGCACTCTCCCTAAACCATCACCAGACAGGATCTTGCAGTTAGAATGGTCCAATGGACCCTTCCCAAGAGGGAAAGAGGATTCGCCTGTGACAAGCCTGTTCTGGAGGTGAGCTGTCCTGCATAGGTGGCCACCTGCTTGGGTTGTTTGTGTCCACAGCCATAAAGGCCACTCCACAAATGTGCCTTCTGATTGTCAGTTCGTGCATTTATTAAGTGCTCAGATATTCTAAGGCAACTTTGAGGAGGGGTCATTACTCCTTTCTCATTCACCTGTATCAATGAAGAAAATGAACAGAACAACATCATCAGCAATAAAGAAAGAGAAAAAGAAAGGTACGTGAAGAAATGTATATTCTGCATTTCTCCAGGGATAATGCAGGGAGTATATTTTGTTCTGAGATTTTTTTTTTTTTCAGAAAGCAATTAACTCTTGGAAAAAATAATATGAGTCAAGATTTAAAAATCTGTATGTGTTAGAAAAGATCAGCACTAGGGAAACTCACAAACATGCTTTCAGAATTCCTCTAATGCTGTCAGTTCAGCTGAATGCCACCAGTTCATATGAAGTGCAGGAGGTCCCCTAAGCAACTCAACACCTTCAAAATGTTTATTTAGAAGCACAGCTAGAGCAGAAAAAGCCTAGCTTTAAGCTATGTATCTGTCAGAGACTCATACAAAGACCATTACACTAAAAGAAGTTATTCCAGCATTTTGTCACCCCTAAGAATGCTCCAAACTATGCTGCAAAAATATTGGAGGATGTGTCCTGATCTCTGGGATACAACCCAGCTGTGATATATGCCACTGCAGTCATACCTGTCAGTGCTTTAAAAGAAAGGCCCATATAATGCTAACCTGATCAAATGCAAACTCAGCACTTCAGCAGTAAAACTGCTGTTTTATTGGTCCTGATTACATCTCAAGTCTTAAAATCTCTGACATGCAATATGACATCTAAAAGACTTCTTTTAAAAGCATAGCTATCACAGACAAGAAACTAATAGAGTAAAAACATAGTAATAATTGAAGCAACCATAATCCAACTAACTACTGATCAAAAGCCTCTCTGAAGAGCTTCCTATTTTGGATGGGTTCTGCTGATCCCTTTTATTTGTTTTATTGTTTGATTTTATCAGCAACACCAGTGAACCACCAGCCCTAAGAGCTGAAGCCATCACAGGCAGACACGGACTGGCACTGCACCAACATGAACCTTACTACTCCAAAATTAGTTGCAAATTCTGGCACATCAGGCAAACAAGGCCCACTGCTGCCAAAAAACAACACTGCAGAATTCAATTTCTCAAGCATCCAGCACAAAGAAAGCAATGCTGTGCTAGTAGAGACACAGATTATTTTGCAGCAGGTTTGTCAGTCAGATTATTGCCTCCTCAATTGCTGGTAGCTGAATTCCCATGTCATAAAAGCTTTTTGGAGGAAAATCCCTCAGAGGGAGCCGACTTTCCCATTTTTTTCTTAATTTCTTTAGCTTTGTGGAAGGCCCACCCACAGTATTGGCTGCTCTCTATTCTGTTTAAGTTCTTTTCTTGCTCAGTTATTTGCAGCTGCCAATTAAAGCAAAATATCTACTGGGCTCTTTTAATTAAAAAAAAAATTAAAAATAAACAGAAAAGAAAGAAAGATCTTGATTTCAGTTCTAACCCCAAATTTGGAAAGCAACAAACATTTAAAAATTCACTGGTTTTTTTGTTTGTTTTTTGTTCTCTGTCTCAACTATCTCCCTCCAAAATCATTAGCTAGGATAGATAAACACAAGAAATACATCTTCACCTATAGCAGCAATTGCCATTTTTAGGTTTGTGAACAACTGTACATCATGATGCTTTTCCTCAAGAGATGCCAGAGTGGTTCTCAGGGAGAAAGGGTTGTGGACATGCTGAAGTCATTACAGCATAAACCATAAGGGCTGAAGGACCACCCTTCTGGCATCATAAAATACTTTTGTATAGTGGGAGTTTTCACCTGAGTAACAGAGCCCCGTGACAACTCATGAAACCGCCTCTGTATCTCCATGAAACGATAGGACCAGAAACATCACCTGTCATCTAGGCTAGCTTCTTCAGGTTCTGCTTGAAACTTAGACTCTGTAAGCCTTTAACTGGCTTTTGTAAAACATGTTTTCTACCTCCAGTCCCCTCTCTGGTAGTGACACATGCATTAATCGATGTCTCATTATAATACTGTTGCTTCAGATCTCATAGCACAGTTCTCTTTTAGCCATGAAAAACAGTTTTCACTGCACTGCCATTTTATCTCACTTTATGCAGTTATAAAATAGCATATACATCTGTTAAATATTATTATTATGAAGTAAAAAATTCGCTGTAGCACAAGTAATAAAATTTTTATAGGGAACATATTTATCTTTTGACACATTATTATATTGACTCATGAAAAATAGAAGTAATGTTCTCATTATTTATCCAATCTAACTTGAAGGACACTCTTGTCAGTTCCTTCCAGGAAGAAAGGATGTTGAATATTTGATATATGTGATTAGTGAAGTCTGCAGTGACCTCTTCCAGTATTCTGTATTGTTAACAATCCTTGAACCTTACAGAGGAAGAGGAACGGGCTTTAAGAGTGTCATCCATCTGACAGTTTCACAAAGCCATTAAGTTTCTTGAAAGGCAACAGGTAACTTAAACTTAAAAGGAAGTTTAACCAAAACATGACTAAAAGTCACCATCCAAAACAAAAGGTCATGAGAAACCACTTGGGGGGAGGGGGGGGGGGGTTGAATTCTGTGCCGAGTGGGATCCCGTGGGTACTATTTAATGCTTGTTAGAAAGAGACAGCAGGAACATCTCTAGATTCTCTAGATTTACCTCCCATTCTCAGCATTAAAATTTCAAATTACTACAATAATCTAGGTTCTTCTACAGCTCAGACCCTCAGCAACTATGCCGGCTGCTAAAACTAATGTAGAAACAGAGCCAAACCACAACAAGCTCTAGAGGCATCACTTCCACAGTGTCTGAGACACAGGCTTTCTCCATCCAGACCCTAGGAGACTGAGTGGACAGTGCTTGCAAATGGGATTTTAGCTTGGGCTCTCCTCCAGCCCAAAAGGATCAGTCAAAAAGAAACCAGTGCTCAACACAAGTGAAAAAAGTGAGATCCCAGCTCAGCTGCTGCTGCAGCAGATGTTGAAATTCAGCCTCACAGAGCAATCTTGGGGATGGTACTGCACCCAGGACTTCCTTCTGCAGTAAC
Source organism: Eopsaltria australis (assembly GCA_034509425.1). Lineage (NCBI taxonomy): Eukaryota > Metazoa > Chordata > Aves > Passeriformes > Petroicidae > Eopsaltria > Eopsaltria australis. Next base: position 1,732,576 of record JAVTVJ010000250.1, on the reverse strand, counting down.
TGTGCCAGCCCTAGAGAGCTTTGCAGTTTGGCTGTGAGGCACAGGGAGGGAGGCAGCAGTGTGCAGAAGGGAAAATTCCAGCTGTGGTTGTTTCCCCTTCCCTCCCTTCCTGCCCCACAATAGCTTCACTGTCAGAAACAACAACAAACTGCAGGACTGCATTCATGCTGATCCCCAAGTGCAATTCCTGCCAATTTCAACCCCTCAGTGGAGGGATCATTTTCTTAGGCACATTTAACTAGCTCCAAGACCTTTTGCCTGTCTAAAAAAGCAGTATCAATTATTAATAAATGGTAGTACATAATTAATAGCAGTACTTAGAAGCAGTCCTGCCTTGCAGGGCTCTGGCTACGAGCTAATTGAGCTTTATACTGAAGCACACCAGAAAAATTCTAACATTATCCTATCATTTAAAGGATAGTCCACCATATATTTCTTGAATAACCATTTGACCACTCTCCCTTTCTCTTCAGAACACTTTCCAAAGGCATGCCATGATGGCTGGCAGCACTGTCCCCATTCTTCAGAGGACAAGGCATGGACAGGTAGAGCAGCTGGCCAGCAGCTCACTGGTGGAGCCAAGAACAGCAGCCAGGTGCCTCAAGCTCTGTGTTTTATCAAGTCAGTCACAAGCAAGGGAAAACCTTGCTAAAATAAGGGGAATACTGCTCTGGTAGAGTTTCCTACACAAGTATGGCAGGAAGAGATTCTGGGTCCCAGTCCTGTTTGCTCATGACTTTTCTCAAACACTGAGCTCTTTTCTGAAGAATTCACTGAAAAGAATTGTAACTAATTATTGGCCTTCACAGCTTTCAGCATTAACTACTGCAGTTGTCAAAACCACAAAATACATTGAACACAGATGAGCAAGACCAGAGCCACAGATAATGAGAGAGCTCAGCAGAAGAAAAATACAAAATTAAATGGAAAAACAAATTAAAAGACATTCAAATCATGTCAGTGCCCACTAAAGAATGTCAGAGGTCTTTGGAACAGGAGCTGTGCTTGGCATGACATTTCAAAAAAAGAGAAGATTTGTTTATGGACTTGATTTTGTTTCAAGAGTTTTAGCTTGACTTTTACAGTAGGGAAATCTGGGGCACAGGCAGCACATCATATCATTTTCTGAAAGAAAGTCCCTTTTCGAGGGTTATAGGTATCAAAGCAGCACATTATCACTACAACTTGCTTCATACATCTATTCCCCAATATTTAAGAGTAAGTAAGGGTCTGTTTCTACACATGGCAGAAAAAGACAGCTAGTCAGAGCAGAAAGGGAGGTGAGAGCACTATGCTGTATGGAGCAGCAGTACTCCAGGACGGGCTGATAGGTCGGCATGGATTTTAACTCTCTTTTGCCCATTTGCTCCTCTCCCAGGGTGGAAGAGTGAACAATTTTGGCAGCATTGCATGGCCTGTCTCTATTGTTCCACTTTTGTTTACTACAAGATTTTTCTTGGAAAGAAATAAATTTTTAGAGCATCTCAGCAAATTCATCTGGCTTTTTACAGAGCATGTGGTCGACAAATTGTGACTCCGGCGTAGCAACAGACGTACAACAAGTTGTTTTGAGGTCAGCTCTTGGATTTTTCAAAGCAGAAAATGCATTTCCCCTTCCTGCTGGGAGAAAGGCTTCATATTGCTGATCACTGTGACTTCTCACAGTGAGCACTTCCAGAGGCAATAAAATAAGCTGCATTTCAGCATTTGTTGACAGTAAAGCTTTAACAGCCTCAGCTATAAGCAAGCAACACATTTTCTTTTCTGCCACAGGAGTGTGAATTTAAGCTGTAAAATCTTAACAAACATTTAATCATGTACCTTTTTCTGTAACGTTTCTCAAATGACTTGAGCAGAAGACTCACTTCTTTCCTTCTACAGCTGATCCATCTGGCTTTGAAGCTCAAAACACACTTGTCACCTTTGAAGCTTCATTTAATAATCCAGGCTCTTCCTACATGTCAAACAGATTTGAACCCTGTGATAGACGCTATAAATTTTTGTAGATAATTTCCACAGCAGCCAGATATGGCAAAACCCACTGTGTAGTAGGACTAATCTTAGGAAGCTTCTTTCACATCAGCCTGAGCAGCTTGAAACAGCTCAGAAAGTGCTGGGTTTTAAATTTCAGGCTACAATTCAAAAGATACTTCAGAAGTTCCAGATGCACTGCCCAACCTCTGGAGAATATCTGGGGTTGGAGACTATCTGGGGTTACAGAGGGTGGAATGTCACATTTTCTCCCTTTGCCACTTTGTAGAGCCTTTGTCTACTCTGAAATGTATGGTACTTGCAAACTGCTTTTGCCAGAGGTTAAATACTTTTTATTCACAACACCACAAAGGCTTCTCTGTGCAACAGTGCCAGAAATGTCTAGGAATTCTGCTTGGCTTCATTTATATCTCTCTGAATGTTCTGTGTGCTAAATTTTTGTATGTTGAGGATTTCCACAGACTTTATCAATAACCATAATGTTTACGAGGAGAATCCCTGGCTTGCCTTTAAGAGTGAACAGCTCCATCCTCAGCTTACCACTTCTGTCAGGCTAGGATCAAATCCAGACACTCTTTCCATTTTTCTTTTAGTGGATCGTCTACACTTAATGTTTGCCTCTGACAAACAGGATTAAGAAAACCCTCTATTTTTGTTCAAGGTCTCAAACCCATATATAAACACTGTAATTTACTACATAATGGCAGCTCTTTCAAGGCATAAATATAAGTAGCAATAACAATCGTGCCTTTTTTGAGTTCTTCTTTCCAGAGGTAAAAAACACAGCTGAGGTGGGGTGTGTGTGTCCTTCACATGCCTGAACTCCACAATGCAATGAAAATTCTGCTGCAGAACAGGGGATAAACAGTCCCATCTCAACTGGAAAACTGAATGAGATTAAACAAAACAGTAACAATTTCTCATCTGAACCCTTCTGCAAATAAGATTTGCTAAATTGCCTTGGAGATTCCAGAGGGCAAATTGACCCGCTGAGCTGCAGGAGTTACAGCAGGGTTCAATCTGGTTTTGGTACAGTGAATGGCTTTTGAGCACTGCTGAGGTTACTGTGTGCAGAGGTAATGAGATGAAATCACAGATCAGGGAAGGCTTCATTGCTAAGATATTTTAACAACAATAGAATATTCCTAAGAGTCTACTGCATTTTATTAGTTTAGCTGTTGAAAATAGACCCAACCAAAAAAACCCCAAATTATTTCCATGGAGACTTTAAACAATTCAAGAATGGGGTTTCTGGAGTAAAATAGCTTGTTTTTAATTTAAGAAACAAAAAGATTTTCTGCTGTAAGGACTTTTGAATAAAACACTTTCCTTTTTATTGAAAAATTCCTTTTCGGTGAAAACCAAAATCTCCAACTGAGAAAGGGAGGAAAAAAGGTTCTGAAAATCTTCTTCAGATATGCTGGGGAAGCTTTTCCTTCTGGTACAGCCATGGCAGACTTTAAGACAGTATATACTGAATGTTTTAAAAAACATACATTTTAATTTCCCTTTTCTGACTCCCTTTACTGCTGAGCTTGCAGAAACAACAGACTAAGCGGAGGAAAACTCCTGCAAAGTGTGTCTGTGCTCTTCATGGGCTGGCTTGGTCCTCATCTCAGTCCCTGACACAGACTGAGCAGGCCCAGAAAGATTCTCAGCCACAGCACTGTGGTGTTCTTTCCCCCATCATGAAGTAATGACAACTTGAATAAATCTTTTTTTTCTATTCCTCTGTTATTACAGCAAAGAGCTGCAAACAGAACCTATTTATCCGAGCACTTTGTGAGAAGGGTGAACACAGACCTAAAGAAAAAGGGGCAGGCAAGAGGGCAAAATTCTTTTGACAGTTTGAAAGTTTGGGTGAACTCTGACATACAGAAAATGCCTTTTATAATGATTTCTTCAGCAGATGAGATTTTAACCAAAGAAACTTTAAATAGATGAAGAGCCTTATACAGAATAAGCCCCCTCTGAACAATATTCCAGCAGGGAATATTTCAGTGAGTCTCACAGAAATGAGTATAATAAGAGTTAAATTGCTCCTGCTCCAACAGCAGACTTTTCTTAAAATAAATGCAATGAAAACACCACCCCTGAGTATAATTTCATACTCTAGAGCCAAAATCCTCTCTTATTTACACATAAATCTAGGGCCTTATTCACAGAGTACCAGTTGCCTTGACTCATTTCCCAAGGCGTGCTCTCTTCACCACCCCAGGTACAACCTGACATCTGCAGCCAGGCTGTGGCTCTCGGTGGACATATTTCAGAGATATATCAGGATAACCATATTCAGAGCTAAATTCTCATGCTTATGGCTAATGAAAGCCTGATGTTTATGTACCAGTAGAGGCCAACAATATCTGAACAGGGGTAGTTTAAATTACCACATTCTACATTGTTCAGACTTCTTTTACTTCAATAAAGGGGGGAAAAAAGCACCATTTGAATCTAACTGAAGAAAGGCAAGGTTATTACTCATGTTGCAAGGAGATACGGTGTGTGTGATGAACTGAAAATGTTATTAGAGAAGAACAGATTCCTGTTACGATAGACCAAGTAAGTGCTGGTTTCACTGGTACACTGTTAATTATACATTCACTCTTTCACATAATGAAAAAAAGTCTTGTGTAGTGTCTGGAAAAGGGGCTTGCACATTTGCATATAATGAAACCTGCAACGACAAATGTCAGCAGTTCCATACACTGATGCCATGAATAATTCATAACACAGAATAGTTGAGCTAAAAGCAGAGAAATAATCAAACCCATTGATCTCTTCCTCCCACTCGCTCTCAGCTCTCTACAGGCAGATAAAACCTTATTTTCTGAGCACTTCAAACCCAAATGGTTTCAAAATTCCATTTCAGATAGAGGAAACTGCTGTATGGCCATGACAACTCTGACTTTTAGAGGATCAGTTCTGGCCTGGTCAGTCAAGCACTACCTGCCAGCTCATTTATCTGCCTGTGGCACTGTCTGGGACTCTATTTGACAGAGGCCAGGATTTACCTGGTCATTTTCCTCCAAGAGGAGTGTCTTCATAACAATGGAGTCTGTGAGAGGAAATGCGGAGAGTCACCACTTCCCTGTGTATTTACTTCAGGCTCTAAGATTTTTCCATGTCAGCTGGAAACCTCCTGAAAGCCTGCTTCAGAACAATAACTGAGGATGGAGAAGTAACCATCACCTTCTGCTCATATTTATCCATGTTATATTCCCAAACAATTCCAGCTGGGCTACTGAGCTGTACTTTTTGACAGCTTGGCAGGGCAGATGGTACCCAAAACCTGCCAGATCAGAAGTTAATGTTTCCCCACTGGCTATAGGAAGCACTGCAATTGCCTGAGATGAGGTTTGCTTTGAAAATCATTTGATTAAATAAGCAGGTGCCCACTGACTTCAGAACGCATCAGCACATGCAGAGGAGTCAGCATCCCCAGCTTCCCCAGGGGAGAAACAGAAATACCCCACAACAAAGTGAGATACTGGGGAAAGTTGGGGGAGACTGGCATTGCTGGTCTGCAAAGATGTCTAGAAGAGACTTCAGGTTGAACAGTTCCATAGAATGCTTTCCTCTCTTGTTACAGGTATTTAAACTGGAATTTAAAAAAGGTCTGACTTGAAGAAGGCAGTACTGATCTCATTTTCCACTGCACAGCTCGCTCTATCACACAAACAAGGAACATCCCCACCACTCCACAGCTGTCTCTAGACTACAACAGGAGGGATGTATCACTTAGCTCACAGCTAAAGCACATTCAATTCATGGAAAGTTGTACACTTTTTATTCAGCATCATCTCACTCTGTTGGTTATCTCCATCACTAACGTTCTCCCCCACACAGTTATTTCATGTATGTGCAAATATGTATATATTACATAGCTTTTAGTTACTGGTTCACCCTCCTAAATACCACCTGTGTCTTTTCCTACACAAAAATCCACAATAGGAGTCCCAACAGGGCTTTTAAACATGTTTCCTCAACACTGTATACGCCTACAGACTTCCTAATGATTTGATCATGTTCTGTTTAATACACAAGAACCTGGCCTTGTTCACTCTACCTAAAAGATGTCTCCAAATGGAGTAAAATTTTAAAATAATTTAATTTCTTTGTTTGGGTTTCGCACTAATATCTATTTGCGAACACCGTTTGCTGCACAGATCTGTGTCATTTTGTCCCACCCGAGCACTTTTTTCTATAGAATTAAAATGATGGGTCTAAGTGAAGAAGACTGAACCATAACACACATCACAAGGGATTTATTTTTTAACAATCTCAGCAGATAATTTTTAAGATAGAAATCCCATGATGAGAAACTTGAGTTTTGGATCTGGGAAGCCAAACCCCTTTGCCCAGTGCAGACAAATGGTGAGACAGGACGAGCCAGGAAGCCTTGCTTGCTTACACAAACATCATCACAGACCACATAACAGCAGCCTTTCTATATTAAAAAGCAACATTCTTATGCATGCATGTGCAAACACAATGGAGCACTGAGAGACTGTCTGCTCAATGGGCATTGCCATAATCTTTATATACGCGTGCATGGGCAAAGCTAATGAAATGCAGAGAGAACTTGGCTTATTGTATGACCAGTAACACCACATGCAAAAGAAACAGATTTTTAAGAGACTGTTAATTCAGTCCTCTGAGAACTTGTTCCTTCGTGGCACCAAAAGACATACCTGGCATCAAAGTTCAGTAAAAGAATTCAAACTTAAGCTTAATTTTGTTTGTGCTAATGTACTGCCAGTCCAGCTATAACCAGAACCAAATTTTCAGATGATACTTGAAGTTTTTCTTAATGAGGATCTTTGTTTCTGTCAAATATGTTTCCATTGTCTCTTGCTGAGATCAAATATCAGTATAAAAATGCTACAAAAGATTGTTGGGTTTTGTTTCACTGGCTTTTTTTCTAGTGAAGAAAATCAAATACTTTTATTCTTGAAAAATTGCTGAACTTCCAGACAGAAAGAGAAAAGATGTTGATGAACTAAGAATGAGTGTGAGAAGTATGATTCAAAGAAGGAAATGCTGGATTAGACTATATGAGGACCAAGAAATAATGCTTAGCAACCAGCTGAGGACTTGCATCCTCCCAGATGTCAAAACAAACTGGCCCAGACCAGAAAATTAATTACCCACATTTCAGCAAATAACACTTTTACCATTCCTGATTTTCAAACTCTACATTCCCTTTCACTGCAAGTTTTTTAAAAACAAGAGCAAAAATACTACAAAAAAAGAAAAATAGCTTTAAGCAAACAAAGAAAAAATTAATATACACTGCATAACACTAAGGTTCTTGAGTAATTTGATCTTTTAGCAAAGTTCTAGCATTCTGCTCAGCAGCAATTAACACTGGCCATATGTCTGCAAGACAGAAAGAGCTCTGGAGAGGACTGATAGATTTTGAGGTCATCCTTATTGCTTCAGGGCTTGGGATTTAACACTGTGGGCCTCAGTTCTGACCACTGCAAGTTGCAAACCAATTTCCTTTATAGAAAATGTTTTCCTTGAAATGGGGCTCCCAAAACGTGTTATGTGTAGTACCAAAGGGAGACAGGCCCCTTCAAAGTGGCAAACAGTCTGACTGCTGCCACTGAGACTGTATTTACACATGCAGTTCACTTGAAAGCTGCTTGTTTTTTTACTCTGAAATTGTTTCTTACCCAGACATGTTGTAACAAGTTTAGCACAAACAAGCAAAAAGGGATTGACTGGAGGTGGAACCCAAAAGGCTCAAAACTACCAACTACCTCATGTTGCACCTCCTTGCAACTGTACTTTCAAATCAACATGAGGAGGAAACTAATTTGACAGAGAACAGGAGTGAAGCTGCATCAGCAGCTTAATCTCTTTGGGTTTTGCTGTCTGTAAAGGCAGATGTGTATCGCTCCAAGAGCTTTGGATCAGAAAGCCTGAGCTTGAAACTTAATTACTCTAAATCCAGCTATTCCAGGGTGATAATTCATAACACATTTCACATCAGGAAGTAAATTGGTTGCTCCATAGTACTTAAAAAGAAATTTTAAGATCAGAAGAAGATGCAGTGAAGATACAACTGGCTATTCTACTTATCCAAATGTGAGAGCTGGGACAACCAAGGGCAGTTAAGACCAGGTGGCTGTTGCCTTATGCTGCAGAAACTTTTCCTGCCCTGTTTTGCCTTGGTAGAACATTATTTGCTTACATGAGGACTGATGCAGGCCAGCAATGTCTCAGAGATGCCCCTACCCTGGCTTTTTGTCCATCCCCATTCTCACCCAGTACAGCAGCACCGAAGGAAATGCCTCACAAATATGTAGTGTGAAAATCTACTCAGATGCAGCCTATCCCGCTGCCATGACCTGATGGGGTCAAAGATTGTCATCCCACCTCACTGACTTTGAGGGCAGGATTTAGAAGCAGGGCTGCTACAGTGACCATGAACAAGTGGATAGTTTTGTTAATGCAAACTTACAAAAGCTAACAAGAACCTCCAACACAGGCCTTCCATTTGGCCTGTACAGCCACAGTGGGTACTCTCAAACTACTGCAGCTGGTTAAGTGAGTTAGGATGCACCAGGAATAACCCCCAAAGGGGAAACCCAGAAGAGCATTTATAACAGGGTTAATGAACATTATGAATGAACCATCAGGGCCTTTCAGAGAGGTGGATGTATCATGTCTGCCTCTGGCTTCCATTATCCATTTTTCAAGCTAATGAGAACAACAGAGTTCTTCCAGGCAGAGTAATTCAGGACAACATGATACTTTTGAAGAAAATACACATTCCCAAATGCTGCAAAAATAGCTCAAACATCTGGACTGATCTTGTACCTTCAAAGTCAGTAAACTGGAGTGGCCTCCTGAACTTTATTTAAGGGTGCTTTCTGCTTGCAGGTGAGCTGGTCAGGTTTTTTCATCACATTAGATCAGCACAAACTTTAGGAGTTCTTTTATAAAAAGCTTTTCCTGCTACTAGTTTTAAATCCTGTATCCTCTTTTGTTGATGCAGTAAAACATCTCATCTTCTCATGCTCATATAAAACTCCCCTGATACAAAAAAGGTTAATTCAATTTCTACTGTAATTGTGAGCTTTTAGTAGAAAGACACTCTAACTGTGAACTTTTAGCAGAGAAGACACTGTGTCTGCAGACCTCTAGCAGAGAAGCAAGGCAGCAGAAATTGTTCTCCAAGTAAGGATGTTAGAAGGAAAAGAGGAGACATCTGGCTCAGGAATGCAGCTACAGCCAAAACAACGACTGAGTTTAGGAACTTGGAGAACGTGGGGAGGGTTTTTATGGTAATGAACAAATTATAATAGGCATGTAGTGACTGTCTATTAGCAACATGCTGGTAGAAATCGGGGGGCATGTTAGGAGGAGTGATCCCCCATGCCTTCCAGGCACCTAGATAAATGATGCCCTCTTTAAGACAGAAAAGCAGGTGTGAAGAGGTCTTATTCTGGTTTTCGGAGATTTGGTAATAGAGACAGGTAGCTGGTTATTATTACATGCTCTGCACTTTACATTTTCAGAGTGAATCTGTTTTCAAGTCTCTCCATCAATAAGAAGGCAGGAAGTAAGTCTGCTTATAAGAGGACTTTCTAGGCTGAGAGTAAACCAGATTTTAGAGACTTCACCAGCAAATAAAGAGATCTCCAACTTGTACAGCTATTTGAATTCATAAAACTCACTTGGATATCAAAATGTCCCTCTCTGTCTGAGCCTTATATTGCAAAGCTCATGGCCACAAATCATAGAATGATTTGGGTTGGAAGGGACCTTATCTAGTTCCAACTCTCCTGCCACAGGCAGGGATGCCACTCACTAGAACAGGCTGCTCAGGGTCCCTTCAACCTGGCCTGGAACACTTTCAGGGATGGAGCACCCACAGCTTCTCTAGGCAACCTGCTCCTCACCACACTGAGCCATGAGCATCTTCCTAATCAGTGGTATTTGGGAGCAAGGGGCTGGCTGGTTAGTTTCTCATGCCAGAAAATAAGCAAATTCAACCACATACATTTAGGCATTTGCAGTTTTTTATGAATAAGCTCTGAATTAAAGGCATTTTTGTGATGCAGGCAGAATCACATAATAGCTGTCAAAACTAAATTTTTTTGCGAGGCTTTCTTAATGTAGCATGACAACACATTGACCAACTGGTACGATTGAGGTGAAAGTCTCGAGTTTTCAAATAATAAAAGCCCTTTTCTTAATAATTGCGTGGAGTTGTAACATTTTCTACAAAGCCCATTCTGACATAACCAGAGCTTGTCTTTTTAAAGATCTCCCTTGCTCTTTGGCAGTCTGCTTGTTTCCTGTGATAGGCAGGCAAAACCCTTCAGCAGCGCTAATCTGATCAGAAATACAAGAGATGCCAAACCACTGTGGATGTTCCATACTAAATGATTTCACAATCACTTTCATTTGGCTCTCACAAGAGACACTGTAACAACAAAAAGAAAACTTGAGGGCTAAAATCAGAATTCATCCCCACAAAAAGCTACTTCCTTCAGAGATTCATGGTAGAAATTCTAGAGAAGACTTTTTTTAAAACATAGCACAGATTATAGTTTTGGATCAGTGAGAGGAGCTTATTACCTTGCTACTGCTTACCCTATGTATCATTAGCTGGTATGCTTGCCTATGAAATATTTGGACATACAGTGGATGATCTGTGGGAGTCCATCCAGAAAGAGTCACTTTTCTTGTCTGCTTTTACTGGATGATTTTGGGGAAGGCTCATCACATCACTGGTTTGGGCTCTTGGATAATTTACTGTGTTACACTAAAACTGCTGAGCCTCATTTTCCATCATTTTGCATTCATGTCATTAAAAACGTGTTTAAGTGTTCCAGACGTGTTGAAGAGCAACAGAGCTTCAAGAACCAGATGTTCCACCACAGCTCTTCCCAGCAGTGCTGACGGCAGCAGTTTTCCTAGTGGTACCTCACTTGTCCTCAGCCTCATTTCAGATCACACACACAGAAATTTCTTTCCCTTGCTCTTTGGCTGTGGAGATTTTTTCCTCCTCTTCCAATATATTTCTCTGCAATACTTTAATTTGGCAACATACTAAGGGAGATGTCTTAAGTCAGTGTGAAGGGGCAGAACAAATTAAACTAACTTATGCAATAAGAGGTATTAAAAATTCAAAGGCTGCTTTATTACTTGTTTCTGTAGAAGTTAGTTCCAAATTCTACTAGCAAAAGGCTAAAGTTATCAAATGCATGCCCAGATGAGTAGTAAGAATCATTATGACCTAGCCAATAAGGATTTATGCTGCACTGACTGGAATGTAACAAATCCCAAACACATGGAGGCCATATACTTGGAAGGGAGGGATGTGAATCCTTCCAGGCGCATATAAGCCAGAGATGAATGCAAGTGCTAGTGTACACAAATGAACAAATTTGTCCCACTTTCCCCATTCTGCCATTGGCAACAACACCTAGATTATCCAAAACCTCAACAAATTACAAAGCAGAAGAATTATGACTCTTTAAGAATCTCTGTGCTGGAAGCATTACTGCAAGCCATGTTGTTAAAATAGAGAAAATAGCTAGAAAAAGTTAGATTTCCTTTCTCTATTTATTTTTTCCTCTAAGAGAGGAGCTTACTTATTTAATATTATTATTATTAGCCCTGTTTATTATTCACTTCTTGGATCCTATTTATTTTTAACTAGCCAAAAGATCACCAGACCAGGAGAAAGGCTCCATAAATAAGAAGAATGAGAGAGAAAAGAACCCTTTTAGATGTGAAGCATCTGCTGTTCCCAGGGAGGTATGTGGGTTTGGGATCGGGCTCATGGATGGGTTCCAAAAGCCTTGGGAGTTAGGTTGCAGGATAAACATATATATTCAAATCAGATGCAGTCTTGCTTCTCCCTCATCACTCAAACCCAAACATTGTGTTGTGATTTAAAGTGCCTGCAAAACATTTCTACTTCCCTTGGTATTATACCAAGGGTATATCATGTCTTCTGGTATGTCTTCACAACACTCACCACGAACAAAGGCAAACAAACCAACAACAACAACAGAAACTCAAATAAAATAACAACAAAACCCAAACCCAAAACAACAAATCCAGTATATTATGAGTAAAACACAAATTTTTCTTAAATGTTGTGCATGCAAAGGGGGACTGTTATTACTGATTTGCAGGTGTCACAGGTTGGTTTGGGCAGCTTTACCCTGTCTTCCACAATTTGCCTAAAAACACAGATCCCCCATTTGCCTAAAGCTCACTAATTATTAACTTCTAAAGAAGGTAGGTTTTAAAAGACGTGTATCTAATCTATACTAACAGGATGTTTTTGCTGGACTAACCATTCCAGCCAAAGTATCCAGCAGAGCATCCCTTGTGTGGATGAAATTCAGGAGCAGCAGAGCTGCTGCCTTTGGCAACTCTTCTGAAAGTCACCCTGTAACTATATAATAGTTACATTGGGGTAATTGCATTTGTATTAGGAGATTTTCCTGGCCTGGCTCCACTAGCCAGAGATGACACCTATTCATATCCCTGGCTCATGTTGCTGTATCAACATAAGTCTGCAACATAGATCCCTTCCTAGAGAGGGAATTTTGATCCTGTAGGAAAGGCCCAGACACTCCAGTGCAGAAACAGGGCAAGACCACTAATGTCTTTGGATATGATCCAAATTTACACCTGTGCAGAAGCAGAAGACCGTTTTAAATCCAATGCTACTGCAGTGTTTGGTACCTGTGATAAAGAATTCTGAACTACCTTAGTTGAATGGTATGCAGCTGGATCAAAGTTACCTCTTCATCTGAACACGTGGTGGTTTTCTCTGCTTAATTTACCACAGTGTTTAGGATTTTTGCTTCATGCTAATGAAGACAAATTGTTTTGCAGTTGCCATATGATTTACAAAAAATGAATTAAAGATTACAAGGGAAATTTGCATCAATGTTTATTTTCACTGTCATGATTTATACCAGCTGCAGACCTGACCTCAAAAACCAACACTGTACAAGTCAAACTGCACAACACAATGCCATTTCTCACAATCCCAAACCCCCTTCTAGCAGCACTATATTTCTCTTACTCTCTTGGGAGACTCATCAGTGACAAAGTTTGGGGTAGATATTAGTTTCTTCTGGTTCTGTGGGCTTCCTGCTACTTCTGTCTCATACACACAGTGCTAGCAGGAAAACTGGGCTCTTATATTCATTGGCAACACTGACAAAACCACTAAGCCATATGCCCCTCACACTTTCCAGACTTGCGTAGTAGTTCCCAATTTTTTCAGTTGTCACTGCATGGAGAGGTGTTTAAATTGTTCTTTCCTTTCCTGGATGGCAGCCAGCATAATACACAATTTCAGGCAGGGTTGATGCAGAAACAATGCTCTGCTTAAGAGCGTGGAAGCATTCCATGAAAGGAAAAAAAAAAATGAAGGAAATGCCTTATTGCTAGTGGCTCAATCCCTTCTGCTTTTTAGCAAATGACATCAATAGCTAAACCCAGGAGTCAGAAGTCAGAAAGCAAAGCCAAAGCAAACCTGTGAGATTTGCCCTCTGACAGGCACACGCATTTCATTCCACTACCCAGTATGCAGAGCACAGCACCAGAACTAACAGCACCATGACCTGAAAAGAGCAGAGAAAGATCCAGAGGATGAAATAGATGGTGTAAGGATAGGGGGCTGAGAGTGGGTGATTAAGGGTGAAGAGAAACACTTCCCACAGCCTGAGCAATTTGCTTTAGCACATGACTGCATTGCCATTGACTTACCTGTGCCTGAGTCACAACAGGGCTTATTTGTTTTTACCCCTGCTCTGATTTAGATAGAGCACCACATAAAAGAAAATGAGATCTGTGAAAATCTCCTACGGAGATCTACCAATTCAGGTTTGTACAGTCACTCATTAAGGCCATGCAAATTGTAAAGCTGGGAAAAAGCCTTTAGAAGTAGATTTCCTGGAAGGCTGGGGGTTTGTTTCCTCTACCTGAGGAAGACGTGGCTCACTCACAACTTGCACATTGGAAAAACTACTGTTTCTACTATGCAGCTCTAAGTCGCCAACAGCTACATCTACAACCAACACTTTTTACTCAAAACACACTTGTCACCTCAAACTCCTCTCCCAGACACAAAACAATTGGGTATTTCTCTCAGAAATCTCAAATGCTGTTAATGGCATCACCAAGAAAGTCTAGAGCTTGTGGTGAGTATTAGAAAATTAAGGTAGGAGAGAATCAGAGCTCTGGAACAATAGGGCAGGAAAATGACAACTCTCAAAATTGAATTTGATAAATTAATCAGCATTCATTTAATTATTGGTAGAGGAGGGGTAAGACACAATCACCCAAGAGATCCTTTGCAGTCCTGTATTTCAGAAGTGATAGTTTTGTGGTGCTTTTAGCTGATTATTTCAGAACTTACTGCATATATGGTTGAAATATATTAATGATGTGCACTTCTTTATAAGAGGCATGTTTTCCTAGTACATCTTGCTCTAGCACAAGACAGGCAAGGACACTGGCTTCACTCCTAAATGACTTTTAAGGGATAGAGGAAGGGAACATTTCTTCTTTGTAGGACTCCTGCCAGCAGTTCTGAAAGCTGGAGCTGTTGTCCTTATGCCCAGCAATACACATATGCAACACCACTTCATTTCACTGTAAGGACCATATGGTCTGTCTAGCATGAGCTGGAACCACTGCCATTTCATTCTACCCTGGCTGTTCTATAATAACAGAAGAATCTGATTTTCAGCCCATGCATTTTGTCAGTAGTGTTGTCTTAAACCTATACAGCTCATCACCCAGCTAGAGGCACAGCTGCAGCCAGTGAAGTTTAACTTTGCTCTGCAGCAGCACAGGAAAAAAATGACCTGCCAGCACTAATCACTGAGTGCTTTAGGTTAAAATGTTTCCTAAAATAGGATACTAGTACACCCTTCGTAATTAATGTTTAGCCATAAGGTGAAATGTTTAACTTGACTCTTCTGATCACCCTCACAGGCTGAGGGTTAAGCATTTTACTGTGTCTGCACGAAACTCACTGTGAGCACGAGGTTTTCAGCAATCAGTGAGATGATGCTCTCATGTGTCAGATAGGAGCAAGCAAACAAAACTGGTGCAAGTATTTACCCAAGAAAATCACAATAGACAGGCTGTAAACTTAATCACATTTGTTTATTATTGTAATTAATAAATAAATAAATTACTCCTTCAGAGAGAATTTATAAAAGAGCAAAATCTGGTCAAAGAAATGCTCTTTCTGCTTACGGTTTAAAATCTTTTGTGATGCTAACATGCCAGGCAATTTAACATAACAGAGCAGCCTTGATGCTACCCCTGTGCAGGGCAAGGAGTTGAATCAATCAGGATCACTAATCACATGAGAAAAAACCACAGCACAACACCATAGAAAGACACAGCTGGCAATAATAAATTTGAATTGTTCTTCATAGAGAGAAAAATGGAAACATGTAGTGATAGACCAACATCTTCCTGAATGCACACAGTGCTTGGCTTTGAGCAGGGCATTTGAGGATCTCAAAAGGAACAGCATGGTTCGACAAAAGCTCGCTAATGAATGCAAGAGTTGTAAAAGGAAAACTAAATATAAATATAAAAATGCAACTTCAAATTAGCTGGTTCTACAGCTTGTACTGAAGTAGCATCTTCCCAGCCACATTGGAAAAAAAAAAAAAGAAAAAAAAAAAAGAAAAAAAAACCCCAACAAATCAGTTGATGCTGCCATCCTTACTTTATCATGCATTTTTATCATGCAAAGCAGATATGAAACTGGATATTGCTCTCTTTCTGCAGGATCTGTGCCAGCTAGAAAGCATACTATAGCCAAAATCTGACAATTAATTTAGAAATTGCTTTTGACCACACTGATTGCAATTACACAGTGAGGAGCCAGAATATGATGGCTAGAGAAAATGCCCTATCATAGGGGCCCAAAGAATTCAATGTGCTTCATTTATCAAAAAACGAAATCATGAATGATCCAATTACAGCATGCACACCCCTCATTGTAAAAAATAGCTAGTCTCAGAGGGCTATCTTAGCAGAGAAATGCATTGCTAGAATCAATAACAAAAATTGAAAGCAAAAAATAACACCAATTTAGAAATAAAATAAGTAACATCTTAACTGTGACCCATTGCTAAGACTGATTATGAACTGAAGTAGCAAAGTTTTTTTTTTTAGGTTTAAATGATACAGTATTTTTATAAAAAAACAAGCCACCTCTTGTCTAGCAGGAGTTCTGTGAAATGCACTACAGAGAACAGGCGAGGTGGGAGATCAGACACAGGCACCTTTCTGTGCTTTTTGGGGCTACCCACACTATGAAATCTGTTATTTCTCAATACTCCTACCACATCACCACACCTCTCACTCTAAATTTATTGCCAAGTTTCCCATGAAAATAAAACTTGGCTTTGTGCTCTACACAGACATGGGTCTGTCCACTGCCTCTTAGTAACTCTGGAACCCAGTGGCAAAGTTTAATGAAATTCAGCAAAAAGTTAGGGGGTTGCTAAATATGAAATGCTTAAATAATTTATGAAAGGAGACAAAAGAGAGATGATCACAGAATCACACAGAGAATCAATTAGGTTGGAAAAGGCCTCTGAGATCTTTTAGTTCAACCTATGAGTGAACACCACTGTGTCAAATAGACCATGGCACAAAGTGCCATGTCCAGTCTTTTGTTAAACACCTCCAGAGATGGTGACACCACACTCCTGTGCATGGGAATGGCAGTCTACTCCAATGGGTATTCATCCCTTCTGTGGAGAAACTCTTCCTAATGTCCAACCTAAACCTCCCTTGGCATGGCTTAAAGTCTATGATAAGGCCACCTCTGAGTCGCCTTTTCTCCAGGCTAAACAACCCCAGCTCTCTCAGCTGCTCCTCATCAGACTTGTGATGCAGCCCCTTCACCAGCTTTGTTGTTCTTCTCTGGACATGCTCCAGCACCTCAATGTCTTTCTTGTAGTGAGGAATTCTAAACTGGACAGAGTACTCAAAGTGTGGCCTCCCCAGTGCCAGATGTAGCTCCACATGGGACTGCTGTGGCCAAAGTGTAGGACCCAGGACTTGCCCTTGTTGAATCTAGTACTCTTCATCTCAGCCCATCAATCCAGCCTGTCCAAGTCCTTCTGCAGGGCCTTCCTACCCTCCAGCAGACCAACACTCCTGCCCAATGTGATGTCTGCTAATTTACTACAGGTAGACTCAGTACCCTCATCCAGATCCTCAATAAA
Organism: Eopsaltria australis; assembly: GCA_034509425.1. Classification (NCBI taxonomy): domain Eukaryota; kingdom Metazoa; phylum Chordata; class Aves; order Passeriformes; family Petroicidae; genus Eopsaltria; species Eopsaltria australis. The sequence continues at coordinate 1,715,330 of JAVTVJ010000250.1, read as the reverse complement.
GATATTAAACAGCCCAGCCAGTCCTTAACACAGATCTCTTCTTAATCCATGGATCTCTTATTCCCCACAGAGAAACAGGACACAGAATTAGACACCAGAGAACCCACATGGGAGGACACCAAACATGCATATACACACTTTGGGAACAAGGCTTCAGTAGCTTTGCTGTTCATGAAATTGTTTAAGTGAGAATATTACAAAAGCAATTTTGTGCTATGGATACAGAGAGTACACAGGCCATGTTTATCTCAGAAGAGAAGTTATCTGGGAGATACTGATCTTATTATCTCTTTTGGCCTTAAAATCCATACCATTGTGTTACTTTTTCTTCAAATCTGCCAAAGAGTAGGACTACTTCACCAATTTTAGTCTGAAACATAGTAGAGAAAACATGATGGACAATACTGCTTTTACTTACCCAAATTCCATACTGAGTATGCGACTGCAGGGACTGGTCTTTTTAAAATACCATTACAATTTTCAGATGATTGTAAAAAGGAGTTTTAATAACTGATTTGACTACCGACAGCGTTTAATTTTTCTGAAAATATAACTGAAAAGGATCCCACGACAGATCTTTTAGCAAGGCTGGGTTTGCAGTGAGCAGAGACGTTAAATCATTTATTAGAACGCTTCCTGCTGTGGCTACACCCAGGAAGCAAACAACTTGCTACCCCACCACCCCAATCAGAATGGGATTGATTACTTCCAGGAAACAAGTACTGTCTCTGTTGCCTCTAGAAAGTATCCAAGTACCTAACTTTAGATGGAATGCATTACTTCTGAGGCCACTAAAGTTTGCGAAGCTCAATCCCACATCTGTCTCCAGGAAAGTCTGAAAGTAGTACAAGACCAGATTGGGAAGAATCAGCCGCAGCCAGGGTAACCCCTTGTAGCAGGGTGTGGAGTAAAGCCATTGCTTGCAGGAATGGTACCAGCATTTAACTATATCTGTCATCTACAGGAAGGAAAGTACAATACATGGAAGGCCATGCTAAGTCCATCCTTAGGAAGCAGGTTTTTTTGCCTGAAGAGATTTCCTCAAATCTTTAACAGGACAGGTTTGCCTCAGTTTAATTAGAGACAGTTTCTATCAAATTATCTGTTTCTGCCATGTCCTCCAGCAGTGACTAAGGCAGGTTTAATTGCACACTAGGAAAGGTGTGCTGTATTGCTCACTTTCTGTTAAGACAGAAATTAAAGCTCCCACATGAAAATGGAACTGAGGCAGCCCCACGCAGCAGCTGGCAAATGAAGAAAGGGCATTCCAATCACCAAGACTTCATTTCCGAAATTCAGACAACAATCAAATGCCTTGAGCCAGTTGCACCGGCTGTTGCTGAGGAAGTGAAGCTTTCTCAGTATTAGGTTATAATATTTATAGTAGGTTGTTGCTTCCTTGTATTTGCGCACAAAGAAAGAGCAAGGACAACAAAAATGTAACGCAGCTATTTACCAGTGCATGGCCTCTTGTAACACTGGACACACCCACTCCTATAAACTGGGAGCCAGAGAGAGACATTGTTTCACAGCAAGTGCGTCAGGAGCAAAAATCTGGGAACAACTCCCTAAGCAATCTCGTTCTGGACAAGGGCTGCCAGTGCATGTAACCTCAGAGGCAGGGCCACTGGAGAGACAGAGAGGACAGGGAGCCACGCTTTCTTGCCAACTCGTACTGGCAAGAACACTAAATTTCTGGCCAAAGTATTCTTCATGACACAAAAGAGGAGTGCTTCAGATGCCTTTCCTTGGGGATAAGAGTTACTAAAGCACAGAAGCACACTCTGTTCCTCAGCAAGACTCGAACTGACATCTATAAAGAGGAAAATTCTTCTGCTCCTGCTAACAGCTATTACTCTGTACATTTCAGACCAGAATAAATTAATACCAATTAGATGCAATCAGCGTTTTCAGCAGCAGCTTATGGGCATACCTTTGCATATGCCTGGCTGGGAACACAAAAAGAGCTTCCTTCTCTCGGGGCTATGGTGGCTTGTCACTGCTGTATGACCATATTACTCAGAGGGTGTGGAGTTATTGGGGCAATGACCCAAAAGAATGCTGAATATCCCTTTACAACTCGGACTTTCACCTACCCTAGCTCTATTGGCTCATCTTCACACGCCATCTCTCGGCACGTTTTCTGTGTCTAAGAGTGCACAGGGAGCTGCTTATTTTGCAAACACAGTGTAAATGAGGAAACATAATCCATAAATGTTTTCAAGGTATTTTCTGTCAACACTGCTGCTCTGTTTGTAGCCGATTTATTTCTGTTGGCCTTTTAGATTTCCCATTATATGTAGAATTACCTTGGAACAGGAATGTGAAGTTAAAAACACTGATTTAGGTGCAACACAATCTAAGAGTGTACATTATGTATACCACCAAGTCCTGTATATTTATGACCCAGAAAAGAATAATGTACTTATACAATATGCTGCCTTTCAGAATTTAGAATTAACCACTGGTTGTTCAACAAAAATCAGATTTGAGCAATTCTATCTGTTTCAGACTTCTTCCTACCTTTTTAGTTTTTGTAGCTATCCTGATTTTGCTTTCAAGAAGAATCTTCTAGTGAAGGAAGGGAAGAAAGTTACCTTTCTTCTTGATTTCTAGTATTGTCCTAAAGAGGACAGGTGTACTTGAAAAGACTCATCAATTGTTTTTTCTTGCCTGACTTCTGCCCTGGACTTACTTGGAAGCCTCGGTGAAAAAATTAAAAAACCCTCTTCTGCCTCATGTTATGTTCACCACCCCTAAAGAAGGGCTCTGACCACAAAGCTAGAATAATGTCTGAAACCACTGCTAACAGACTAATGCAGTCACTATTAGCCATTCGAAAAACAAGAGAAAGTGTATACAACATAACATTTAAGGTGTGCTACGTGAAATGATGTGACCTAAATCCTGTTCCATTTAATACAGAATATTTGAATATTCTCTGAAATAGAAATTGGTCTCCTCAAGCATAAGTAACATTTTCATAGGAGCACTTGATAAATCCCATTTCCAAAAGGTTTTAACCCTTCTGCACTCTCTTGGGAAACCCAGAATACAAAACACTGTCTTACTGTGCAAAGAAGACTTCTGAACCACGATGCAGTATCCTCAGAGACAAATAAATTAAAGTAGGGGCACCAGGACTTTCCGAGGTTGTCTTGTCAAAGCAAACCCCAGCCATCAAACAAGAGGTAAGAGTTCATGAGTTGATAATGACCAGCTGGAAGTACTTCAGTCTGAAGATAGGGGGTTAAAAAGCCAATCCTGTGTTCAACCTTTCTCTTGAAGTCCCTACTCAATGTCAGCATCTTCTGGACAGCACTCTGGGGCACCTGGCTCACCTGTAACTCAATACACACCCATGCTGGAACAGTGGGTTCCTACAGGCACTTGTAGGGGTCTGGTGTTCCTACAGCCTTTTCTGAAATCAGCCTTTGGGCTTTTCTCAAAGGAATCCACATCACTCAGGACTTCTACACTTAAATACTACTGTATTCCTAAATTCTACATCATAGATGCATTCTAGGTGTAAGGTGCTCAGGCTTGCCCACAAACAGCAGGAGGCTAGGGGGCCCAAAGAGGATAGCAATAAAATGACATTGGCCACCCTACTCTGTGTCTCTTTTTTCTACAATTCTGCAACCTGTGTGGCAGGGGCTCATTTACTATTTTAATATCTATAAATTACTAATATAATTTGCAAAATCCATCTTGATGCTGTTAAATGAGTTTAAAACAAGACTGATGAATGCATGCAAACAGAAAGGATCCAAATTAATGCAAAAATCAACCTAGCCCAAAGGAAACTACTGGCCTTCACATTGATTTGTATTCACACACTTAGACACCACTCTGGTAACCATCAGATACCCTTACTGAAGTGAATAGAATGTTTAGAAGGGGCCTTAAGGTGTGGTTTTAAATCAATTTAATTCAAATAGTACCAAAAGTTGTGCCCATCTTGTTGGACGGGAATAGAGTTCCAGATTCATGAATTAGCCAGGTATCAACCTAGCTGATACACAGAGGCCTATGGTTAACATCAGGCACAGTGTGATTAAACCCAGGGAAATCTGGCAAGAAAGGAATGTTTATTATCTGCTTTTCAACTCATTCCCTACTAATAATCAAATTTAATGGGTACAGTGCACCCTCCAATTAATACCAGCCAAGGGAAAAGGAAACTAAAATTCTCAAAATCAGCGGGTACCCAGTCTGTAATGGTATTTTATGCAACTCTTACAATGTACAGTGATAGAAATTCCCAGATGATTATGTAGATATGACATTTGTCTTAATTTATAGGAAGGAGCTCCCTTGTGCAGGTAGTGCTGATGAAGAAAAGCAACCACAAATTTGGGGAAAGTGTTGCACGTTCAACACGTAAGCAGAATCTGCCCCTAGAGATTATACTGCAATCAATGAGCCTTTAGAGATGATATTTTCATTTGAAGTTTCCAATTAAAACATGCATTATTTATAGCAGTAGAACCTTTGCCTGAATATAACACAAGAGTCTTTTGTCAACTCTGCTACAGCCCTTAACCTATGCTGAGCCTGCACTTTGTGGAGCTACTGCTCTATGAAAGGTGTTTCATGACAGCAAGGTAGGAAGGACAGGGAATGCAAGGACCAGTTTGTTCAAGAGGAAGCACAGTTAACACCTTAAGACCTAGCTCAGACTCCCCTCAGACTCACAGAGATTGATATTCAAAAAACCACACACATCCCTGTTTGCTGGACTACACAGAGAGAAAATAAAGCATAGTAATTCAGATATTCCTTGAAAAATTTGGCTTGGAGTCAGAAGCAGACTTGGAAGATTTCTGCTATTCTTGGCAGTTGGACTAGAAAATAATTGCTTACTGGTCTAAGTACATTTAAAATATTTTATATTATTCAATGCTAGTTACACATGAAAGCCACGTTGGACTTCCACTACTAGCTGTTCCTGAATTACCAAAGTGTGTGAACTCCTGATAAAAGGCTGGTGTTCCAAGATGTCTTACAAAGCAAACCAGAAATATGTCAAGATTATTAATTGCTGCATCTAAATTTTCTTCCTTTCTAGAGTGCAAAGAAATAATTCTGGTAGAACCTGTCATATTCATATTGAAAGATCACTTACAAGGACATACTGAAATCCTTTGCTTTACTTCAGAATAACTATGCTGCCTGGGGCTGGGATAAAGAACAGATTAGAATTTGGCTCTATAAATCATACCCTGTACGTACAAAACCTGCTATCAGCAGTCAGTCTTTTCAGTAAACTAATTATTGCTGAATATTTCTGCCCACTTACAACAGGGTAATAAACATACAAAAAAAGAAAAAAGAAATAAAGCACTTATTTTGTATTCAAGGTCCCCTCTCTAATTAACTTATCAATACAGCCTGCTTGAATAACAGTGCGGAAAAAAAAATGGAAAACCCCCACCCCTCCCCAGCACATCAAAAATTCTAGTGGGCATGCAACTGCACCATGCTACACCTGCAGCTCTGCTACTCCAAGCTACTCTTGCCTGTTCTCAAATGCAAAGACTGAGCTTGGTGCTTATGTGAAAGATGTAAAAACAGGGCAGAATGCTGCCAGAAGTAATCTCTAGTAATTACTAGTAATTTAGTGAGTGGCACAGACCATCCTTCACAACATTACTGAATAAATTTCCTAGAAAAGCAGATTGCTTACAACACAATTGTCAAGGTGACACCAAAATGGAAGCTCAGTTCACTTACCAATTATTACAAGTCTCCTTGTGCTTTCTGCAAGATTGGGACTGTTGATCTGAGTTTTGGCTGAATTCCAACTTCTTTAATTAAATTCCACATACCTACATCTCCTTCACATCCCTTTGCTACTGCTAAATGCTATTAAACAACCAACACAATACGTCAGTGTCCTCTGGGCCCAACATCAACAAAGATCAAAACATTTCCCCAAAGCAAAGTCAGGGAAAAGCTGCTGGAATCCTTCAGAATAAAGTACTGCTGTTATCATAAATGAGTAGTTACCACTGAAGCAATTTCAAGTTAAAGAACCATCAGACTGTTGTGCAAACAAGTTAATACAATTCACATGGCAGCATTTTAAGGAAAGAAAACACTTCCCATTAGTAACACTGTATGCACTCAGATGCAAATGTCCAACTATTATTCTTCTACATGAAGAGGGACCAAGTGTTTATGTTTGGTATGCATCTCCAACCTTTTCTGTGCTAAATGTACAACAGGATGGTGAGACTTGGGATGCTCATCAATTTCTTACACTATGAGAATTTTCTTCTCTTAAAAAATAATTCTATTTAATTCTGTAATAGAGATTCTACTTACAAATTGCCAGTAACTTCTGTCCACATAACTCTTTAACTAACATTTCCTGTAAATCAAGAAATCTACAGCTGACCTGAAGGGAAACTTTTATCCTGTTGCAGTAGTATATTCTTCACAACTGTGTTTCAGAGAACAGTGCTTCTGTCTGGTAGAAAGTTGTGATACTAGGTTTTTTATCCCCATAGGTTTTCTAAACCATAGTCAAATAATAAATGTGGAGTCTAGGAGTAAAACAATTTTAAAGAGCAATTTCTATTTGGCTAAATAAGACTCAGGTATACTTAACTACAGAATTTTTAAGTCAAGTTTATTTGATATCATATTTTAATAGTTTATATTTTTATTTCAACATTGGATAAGCTTATGATAATATACTCATTTTGTTATAAAAAGTAACCATGAAAAATTTAATGAATTTTGTTTACTCCACTGAATGATACAGCATCACTATATTTTCCCGAATCATTTACTGTTTTATATAGACTATTAAAAATGAAAGACGCAAAGAAGAACCCACTGGTAGGGGTCACTGTCAGCTTCGGCACAGTTAAACTGATTCTGTCTTGAAATGTCAAACTCTTCATTTGTAAGTAAGCAGAATGTATCAGCAAGAGGTAACCAGAACAGAAATCACCATGTTCACCCTTTGGACAGGACAAATCCCAACAATCCTCTCAGCACATTGGAGTTACCACCTGTACCATACCCCACACTATGCACTTTGGAAAAACCACTCTTCAGTGCTTTTAATTGCCACATAAGAACCATTTCTTCTGTTCTTACATATAATCCCTGGCTTTCAGCATGAAAGCCTGACAATGCCAACAACCTTATTTGCTGGACTGCTCAGGTGGAAGTTTAAGTTCCACAGGGAGTGGTTTTGAGGGTAAAGGTGGCCTGGGAACTAGTTAATGAGATTCCTCAACTCAGGTGATATTTCTTAATGTATTTTCAGAGAAGTTGTTTTACCAGGGGAAGAAGAGCAGCAAAACCTACATCCAAACACCTCATCACCAGTGTGATATCAGCCCGTGCGAAGGTCCAAGCTCTTCCGAACACTGTAATAAAACAGAAATGTCTCAGTGATTACAACCATCAGCAGCAGTGAGTGAGCACTGCACTAATGCAGGCTGTCAGTCTCGAGCTGTAGTGCTCACAAACCCCAAATAACCTAACAGTGGGACAGGGGATGAGCCATCCCTCGTAAGATCTCCTGGCTCTGTGCAGTAGCAGAGCTGGCCCAGAGCAGCTCCCCAGAGCATTTCACTTACAGCTTAGCTGTATCCCCAAGCAAGGGATTCTGAAGTCCCTCTCCCTTTACATAGGCAAGATGATGCCTTTCACCATTTTTTTCCCTACCACTGGAGTAAGTTAGTGGAGTTTGCACCATGTTTTCAGCAGTATTTCCATTTCAGTTGTGCAGCTGTGGATGTATCTATTCTTTTAAAATAAAACCTCCACAGAGACAATAAAAAAATCGAAACTCCTACAAATAGAAGTGTCCCAATTTACTTTTCAGTCTTAATAGGACCTATTTGCATTTAGAGCCTTCAGATACAGTTGCTCCAGCATGCAACCACCTACACCACAGCTGCACACATTTGCAAGTGCAGACAATTCCAGCTCAATGTAGAGAAAGCTAAGAACTGCTCTGAACTTGCATTTGTCATTTATTCTATCTATTCTGCATTATGACAGAGGGACATACCTCAAAATAAAGAACATAGCCATAACACAAACACTGTCAAGGATTCATTCTGTATTAGAATGTGAGGTTTGCCACACATTTACTATAGGTCAAAATCCTGTCCTGAGACAGTGGAATTATCATTTCATACTAATCAAAACCTTAGTTCTTTCAGATTCAGGAAATACCAAAATCAGAATCTAAACCTTTGGGTTCTGGCACTTTCCTCATGCAAGACCAGCCAAGAATACAGCTGTACACAGGCTACAAGAGAACCCAGACTGTGACTTGTGGGTCAGTCTCAGCCCTTGTGACCTAACATCAAACAATGAGACTCCAAAACTTACCAATTTGTAACACAAGCTACTTTGAATTCAAGGTTTCCATTAAACAAATATTGAGGATCCATTTATTTCAGCAGCACTCTTTGCAGACCTGCAAGGTAAGATATTGAAACAATCACATAGTGTTAGCCAACAAGTGTAATATCTTCTAGATTTCCCCTGTAAAGTTAGCTGTAGGCAGGCAGTAAAAAATCCTAACAGGTGAATAAATCCACACATTTAAGAGATGTCTCATATGAAATGATGTCTTGTAGGAACGACCATCATTCTCCAATGAACATAGAAGGGGACCCTTAGAGAGGTCAGATTAAACAATTAAGTTGGCTTAACCTAATTTTTAGACTGATATATACACCATACTAGTTTAAAAACCTCATGGCTGGTAATGCCTATATTTATGGGTTTTCTCTCTTTGGGGTAGTGGTACTTGGTACTTGGGTGGTGGTGTTATTACATGAATATAAGCAGCAAAAAAACCCTAGACTTCCTTACAAGTATGCTTAACAGAAAAACATACCTTAACCCTCCTTTTCCTTCACACCTAACAAAAAAATTAAGTGGTTGATCTAGCAAAGAAAAAAAAATCCATTTTCAAGCTAAGATTTATACACAAGATGAAACATTTTCCCATACATTTTCATTAAAGCAGCACAGAACCCTTGCCATCTCTACTATCATCAGGAACACAGTTTTCAGGAAATCTTGCAGTCTTTGACAGCAAAGCTACAAAAAATGTGAACCTGTCAGATTCTGTGCCATCAGAAGCAGTCATCTGCCCCTTCCAAGTCACTAAGTATAGCAAACATCTCAAGAAAATTTACGTCCCATCTTCTACACAGTTCTAAGCTCTTGATAAGGCAAAAGCCTCAAAGTAAAAGACTGTTGTGAACAGCCCAGTTACAAACTCACATACATATATACAAGTATCAATACACGTAGAAATGCACTATTTTCTAATTGAGTATCAGTAAACAATTTATATTTATTCATGAACTATATGAGAATACTGTACAGGTTTAGAGATTACACTTTTCTGTATGTCACCACTGCAGTTATGCCATCCTTAGTCCTGCTTACATTCAGATCTGCGTGTTACTTCTACCCGTTACACCTCACTTTTGAACACAGCCCACTGAATCAGTCAATAGGTTCTGTGTGGGTGCAAAGTGCATGCTTGGGGACTGGGTTGGGTTTGTCCAGATTTCTCTCTCTCCTTTTTTTTCCTTCTTTAGTATTCTTAAATTTTATTGCATTTTTGATACAATTTCAGAAGTAGAGGGTGTTACTTTATATTGTGCTTAAAAATCTTAAGACCAACACAGACCTGAAAATCTACTTCAGAAAAAAAAAAAAAAACCCAACACAACAAAACCCCAGCCTTAACTGTATTTACCCAATTCAGGCAAACTCTTTCACAAGTGGCAATTTCAACCATCCTAACTATTTAGGTCAAGAACATTATGCAGATAGGAAGTAGGTATCTTTTAAGTACAGATTTCACATACAGCAAAACAGTACTTTCAGACAGTGTTATTGTTTACTCTAATGAACACCAGTTAAATTATTCACTTCCTGATCTCATAGAATGTCATTAGAAGTTTTTGACTTATTAAAAAAAAAATTTATTAATTTCCAATGGAACCAGTTTTACAGCAAAAGTTGACCATGCAAGTGTTTGTAGTATCATGATGGCTAACATGCATCTAACAGGGCAAAGCAGGCTGGTGGAAGGAGGCACATTGGTATTTTGCAAGCAACAAAACAGTTGGTCCCTGTAAGAAGGGCTGATTTATTACAAGTAGATGAAAAAGTATATGCTTCTAAAGTAATACTGCAAAAGGAGACAAAATAGCATGACAGATATTACAGAATGATTTATTTTTCAAAGGATTTTTAGTAGTATAGGACTTAAAGAGTACAGCTCCCTGTCATTAAGTTGTATCCACTAACTGAGCAAATTGTTGTTACAAGGTCAGTAAGTGATCATTCCATTATAAGAATTTCCTTCACTTTTTGTTACAACATCTGGATAATGCTTACAATTCTGCATTTTTGCAAACCTGCCACAAGAGCTAGGAAAAAGCCTTTTAGCCTGTTATTCCATTACCAGATACTGAAAAGCTTACTTTAACTTACTTTAACTTACTTTAACTCATTTTAAGCTTGAGGTATTTTATTACTTCTTATACATGCATTTCCAGATTTTAGTTCAGGCATCAAAAGACTCTCCAAACAGAGCACTAGTTTTGTAATCAGAACTACCATTATTATGACACCTAAAGAATCAGAACAGAAGTGATTCGTGGACATTAGCTTATCTTAGTTCAAATCTTTCAGCTTTAGGAAAAACAAGAAAAGAAAAGAAGCAAAGAGTACATTATTTAGTGTAAAGAATTTAAACACACATGAATTTAGCATTTAAACATCCACTTAGGCTGCTAAGTACACACTTGGAACATGTATTTTGGCTTTACTGAGACCAACTAATGCTCCCACTCATCACATGACACGCCCTGCCAACACTGCAGAATGAGATGTGCTTAGCACTATCAAGAATGCGATCATTTCCTCAATCCGCGGTGGCGGGGTGGGGGGTGGAACCAAAGCACTACAAGCAAAGCTGCAGACAAAATCACTGAAAAAGCTGAGTGAACCTAAACCACCAAATTAAGCTATACAATTAGTGAATGAACACATTTTTGGTTTTTTACGTAAGTTACTGCTACTTGCCCCAGTACCCCTTCACACACATGCACTGATACTGTCACCTACTGGATATTTTTGTATTTATCCCAGAAAGCAATTCCCTTAAGCAAAAAAGCCTTCACAGAGAACAGGTCCCAACAGGAATATATGTAAATGCTTGATTTGGGTAGGAGGGCATACCTTAAAGTGTGGGATTTTGTTGTTTTTCAAAAGCCATCAGATTTACAGAATTTGTCTGGCAGAGCGATTATTTATACCTACCATCTCTATGAGCAGAGCCAACATTTGTAGGGCCTCTCACTTGCATGTGTTTGCAAGTGCCACCACAGCAGCACAAGAGCAGAGCTCACATTTGAAGAGCTTCTTGCCTATCAGGAAATGAAAAGCAAATAGGAAGGACGTTGTATCTTCCAGGCAAACACCAAGTGCGTGTGGGAAATTCAGAAGAGTGTCAGGGGATCAGCATTTACAGCACGTTCTCCAAGCCACAGCTCATCTTTCACATGATCCTGTTGCTAACAAAGCATGATCTTAGACACTGCTCTGGGCAGTTAAAGGTTGCAGTCTGTTTTACCAGTAGCAGACCTACAGAATCTAAATTTGGTTTCAACCATAAGTCTAATCAAGACAGACTGGCCAGAACCATTTCCAAATTTAGTTTTGATCTTTTTTTTCTGAATCAAAGTTCAGAGGGACAACTCCAAGTGTATTCTATGTCACCAATTAAAACCAAACAAATTCTCCAGAAAGGGGAAATGTAGCAGAACAGGAAATTTTCAAAAAGCAATAGGAAATTACATTAAAGTAAAATAATTTTCACTTGATGAAGAAAACACACAAAGAATTTTCTGTAAAGACATCAAGGACAACATTTAGGTCACAAATACAAAGGAAGAGAATGACTTTCAAAAACAAAACCATTGAGAGGTACATTCTTAAAAGGACAGGCCACCCCTTTCATTTACATTCCCACTGACAAATCCTAATTTACATTTAATTTCATATTTGTAGGAAAATTCTGAAATACTAGTCTTACAGTGGAGAACCTGAAATGAACCTAATCAGGAAGAAAGCACAGACTGAAAAAATGAAACAGAATCACAGAATGGTTAGGGTTGAACAGAGAACAAGTCCCACACAGGCAAACCTATTTTTATTTTTACATTCAAAAATAAAACATACCAGTGAAAATACTTGAGTTTAGAAAAAATAATGAAAAGTGAACGTATTTTAAGAATCTAAACCTAACACCAACCCTGGTATAGTAACAATTCCCATCAAGACAGCATTTCACGGCAGCATTATTACAAGTATCTCTCCTGTACCAGTTCTACTGCTGTTATCTTTCAAGAATTAATGCATTGCATGACCATTGCATAGCCAGCATTCTTTAGGTTTACCTCCAACTGTCGATTGGGAAATGAACAGGAAGAGGCTGACATCATCTTCACGAGCAGCTGTCAAGGTAGTAAATTATATTTTCACAGGTAATAAGTAGCTTCCTAAAACAAGCTCCATGTGTTTGCTGTGGGTCACATAGCAGCACAACAAGGAATAGGAGACAGTTCTAGATTTGCAATTGTTCTTCTGGACAGTGACTGTCTTCATTTTGTTGCAAACATTTAATTTATTTTGCAGGGGTTTGGACACTTACTTATGCACATAAGCACCATTAACAGTGCCTGGCCATGCTGCCTAGTCAGCCTCCCAACAGAAGTTGTTTTGCCCATCACTTTCCTTCTCCTGTACCTTTTGAAGCTCTGTCAGTTGGCCTGTACTTAAGCTAAGAATATTTAATAGAGCAAACGTCTGTCTCTGAAGACATGGCACACTTGCTACCACAGAGATTGAGAGCCATCTGTCCCAGTTGAAGAGACGTCTATCAGCCTCCTTCACACCCAGGTTCCCTGCCAGACATCTGCCTTCTCTCCTGTGCCACCGCGTGTGATGCCACGGCTGCAGTGCTGCGGGATGCAGCGTCACCCATGGCACCCAAGTGCTGGAGCGCCGCGCTCCTGCCAAGAGACTGCAAGAGTATTTTGGCTTCAACTCCGTGGAAGGTTAATTTTGCCACTGTGGACAAAGGTGAACACTATGCTGCCAGGTCCCATAGGATGAGCTCTCCACAAGCTGTTTTATTTAAGCATTATCACAAGCATTGAATTGGCTCTCACTGTCCTGTCCACCCACTCACTGCACACACCAAGCAGGAGGTTTCAGGAAGGCATTAACACAACATAGCCTGTTCCCATCCTATGCATTCACTTAACCTTATTTTCTAATCACGTAAAATGCTCAATTAAGAAGTGAAGCCTTCCTTCTCTTTTCTGAAATGCCAACAAGATGGAGTAGATCCAACAGTTCCAAGCAGACAGTGCTACAAGGTACCTTCTTCTGTGTAATCAGAATCTCTAAGGTAACTGCCTTTTTTCCCCCCCAGAATGATGGGATTAATAGAACCATGGCAATGCAAAATCTATTTAAACAAATCACTTGGTTGAGTCAGAATGAACTCCAGAGAATCAGTCACAGAGATTGAGCCTTTGACAGAGTTCAAAAAAGTGCAAAGTTCAAAACAAAAAAAAACTAAGTAGAGAGCTTTCCAGAAAATGAAAGGGAATGTAATCAAGGTGGAAACCCAACTCTATGATATTGAAAATCTTGAAATATGCGTACATATGCAAGTTGATTTTTAATCTGGCCATGGATAGTAGAAGAGAAAAAAAAGCTTTGGTTAAAGACCACATCCCTCTGAACTAGCAAAGACACCCTTTTCAGTTAACAAGTCAGGAATATAAGCTGTCCTTGTCTTTGCAGTATTTATATCTTTACATAGGTGTCTTCTGAACATAAATTCTAAAACAGGATCAAAAATATCCTTAAGTATCAAATATAAATATCCTCAAATACCAAAAATATCCCTAATTGCCATAAAAACCCCATTTCAGTTAATATTTTGCCTGTTTTGTTAAATCAGGATAGCAGTGTTCAGCTTTTGCATATTCATCATAAGAGAGAAAACTACCAGCAGGGAAAAAATACCCCTTAATTCTCTCCATGTCACAAAATAATCACTCCTACACTCAATATTGAACCGTAAAGTTGGTTTTTTTTCCTCCCTAAGCAATTCATGTAAGTGGTAACATAGAGAGGACATCCATGCAATCCACCTGTATGTGTCTGCACCTGCTGTGACAGAGAGACCTCGTTCCCTGCTCCCAGTGCTGGCAATGAAGGGCTTTGCTACCAGCACGCATTCCCATGTGTTTCTGCAGAGCTAACCATAAGAATGCTTCCTGTCAGAAAGGAAGTGAACCTTGTCACAGCTGGAAAATCATCATCTATTCTTCCTGTGTAAGTGGTCTGAAGGGATTACGTGTCTCAGTTACTGTGTTAATTTAGGCTTTTAATGCCTTTTATCATGAGTATTTAAGGCTATTAGGTAGGAAAAATTGATACCACTATGGGAAAGATAAGAGCACAAAGATTCCTATCAGACTTGCATACAATGAAGTACTTCAGTTACTAGTTTATTATCTTTCAATCATTTATTTATATTCCCAAAATGACATGATTTGCTGTGTTGCATTAATTTCCTCACAGCCAATACTGCCTAACGCATCATGATCATATTGGACTGCTCTATTTTGATGCTTGAATGGTCTACCAAAGCTTTCTAGAAATGTCTTGTCTCTGCTATATGACCCGTTACTCTTTCAGGCCCGCAACTGGAATTTATTTTAAAAGGGGAAAAAAACCCATATGAAAATCACATATGTGCTAATATACAAAGAGAAGATTCCTTGGAAGGGAAATGGTAAAACATTTGAAAAGGCCAATGCAGATTACAGATCTGTTATCCCAAATTCCTTGATCTTCCAGATTATCCCCCTCACCATGCTTAGTACACCTCAGGAACAACAGAGGAAGCACTGGGTGTTCACAAACTCAAACACAAGTCTTTAATGCTGTAAAGTCACATCTTTAACACACAATAATTCCAAAGAGAGAAATACAAGCATAGAAGTTTAAAATCCTTGTCCTGTGAAAACCAACTCCAGTAGGTTTAAAAAGTGCTTACACATCTATCCAGATTATTGACCAGCACTCAGCAAAAGGAAACACACTGTAAATAATTAATAACTGAGTAAATACTATTCCCAAATACATGTAGTAGACTTATATATTAGATGTAATAAACAGGATTACTCATTCTTTAAACAGGCTATAAGGAAAACAGAGCTATTTTCATGACATATTTATAAAGGCAATTCAAGTCCAGCTATTTTGAAAAGAAAGTATTTTAGAATACTATTGAATTTGTTTATACTGTACTCAAGACCTCTACTGGTAAGAGTATTCCTGCTAATTACTGCACAAAGCAAGAGTGAATCATACAGTTGTTATTTTCTGCAACAGTGTTCAAAACAAGAAAGTGGCAAAAGGGAATTTAATCTTCAGTTAGTTGTGTGGATCTTTCCTGCACCAGAAAAATATAGCTTACATTGCTCAAAGAATAAAAGCCCTGGACTTTCATGAGGGAACCTAAATACTCAGGGGAGTTGCTGAAGTATTTGATGCATAGAAGGTGCTAAATCAGTGACCTCACTAGAACCATGCGGCCTATATGGAAAAATCTGTGATTTGAACAGTGGGATTCAAGATGAAAGACAACTCTGAAAGGCAAGTTGTAATTATTTCCTCCTCTTCTCTTAAACATTTGTAATCTTTAATGTGGAAAAATCACCACAAAAGAAAAAAGAAAAGTCAAGTCACTTGATAAAGTTTTAGACTCCATAAAGGTCCCACATGCATTACAACACAATTTTAATGAAAATCATGAAGGCAAGTCTAACAGTGAATTAGTCCTGTTAGGAATCAGTTTCATTCTTCCCAGTTAGCTTCTGAACACTGATTATATGAGCTGACACTCACAGATGCCACCATGATTTTCCTTTCTTTATATAAACTACTGGATAAAACTCAGAAGCTGAAAAGATTTGACTGCTCTCTGTGGCTTTTTGTTAACTAATTGATCTGTAACTTAAACAGAATTACAGCCACATACTTTCAAGAAATTCACAATGGTAAATAATAATCACTTTTTTCCATCAGTCTTACAAAAGACCTCACTATACTACCAATCAGTAATATGGTACACCTCCATAAAGTTTTAGATTATAAAACTGCACTTTGTGGCTGAAATAAGGCAATAAAATTTGGTTATATTGTTTAGCATCACTAGCACTGCCTGTGAATTGAGGCCTTTAACTCCCATGCTCTGTCAGCAGAATGCACAAGCCATCCTTGTACATGAACACATTAATTACACATGAATGAAAAGCATCACTAGATTTAGTGTAGTCTAGGTTTTATTTTCTGATGGGAGAAAAATGGCTGTGAGAACATTGTTTTGAATTGTAATATGCAACTTGAAATATAGAAACTAAGTATTTGAAAGATGTTAAGTACGGCTTAGGCGACATTAGCTAATAAGCTCATGGGGTGGAGTGCTTGGTTATTTTATCCTTTGAAATATATACACACCTAGTGCCACAGTCATAAAAATCTTAGGTATCAATATAGAACTGCCTTTGTTATAAACTTGAGATAGATTTTGCTGAATAAAGTCTACCGTTTAATATTGAAAAGAATGAAGACTTCCAATTCATATATTCCAGCTACCCTTGTAGCAAACGGGTAGAAATAATAATTTTAAGCTCTCCCATGGGTATGGAGCCCCTGCTGGGATCCACAGGCAGAGAGGGACACTGGAAAAGCATTGGGAAAGTAAAAAACAACCCGTGTCATGTTGTTCATCTGCTGCCCCCTTCTGGCGCAAAACAAACGAAGCGGCCAGGAAAACAGCTGGATTTCCAGGTCTCCCTACCAACACCTTTTTGGTAACCTCTTGACAGGAGATCTTTCTCAGTTTAAAGGAATTCCTTAAAGTTTTACAGTGTTCACAGACTCTGAAATATACTTCTCATGCATATCTGTTAATCTGGGCATAACGAGAGACAAGTGTGGGACGGAGAGAAAACGAGGCAGCTTGCTCTGGCACTCTGGAGTTCCATGCAGGGCACAGCCCGCACTCTCAGAGTCACAGGCAGCACAGCAGGGTTATCCTTACGCCCTTCTGCCGCCAGCTACTCCATCTGTGCTGCAGGACACACCACTGAGCTGGCCGTGATTCCCATCAGATCCTGTTCTGCCAAGGGGACAGGGCCTTTAGTGGAAAGAATTAAGAGACAGCTGCAGGCTGGGACTATGGCTAATGCCAGTTTTATGAGTTTGCACCGCAGGAGGACTGTAAGAAAGGAACAGTGTTGACATGAAGTTTGTTTTGCTGCACAGAAATCAAGCAAAGCTCGAGTCAGAACTAGTTATGAAAAGTTCAAGTAAGTTCTTAATCTTCATGGCTCCAGGGAGAGCTCCAGACAGTCCATAAATGCTCCTTTTTCTTTCAAAACAGAGCTGTTTTGATGTATCAGATGATACATTTCATATTTAACCTCAGATAAAACTTGGATTTTTATACTCCACTGGTTCACAAGTAACTGTTGTAATGATGCAACAATGTAAAGTGCTTAACCTTATACTTCTACCACTTAAAACAGAGACAAGTTTTATTAACTGACTACTTAATTTAAAAAAAGTCCAGAAGACAGATGCCTATGTGCAAGGTACATCATCAGCACATTGGTCTGCTCCCTACTTACTAACAAAAATGCCTTAGCTCAATTCAAGTAATTAGGCCTTTAACCTAATTTTTGCTTTCTTTTATTATACCAATTTCAGCAAGCTACTGAAATACGAATTTATTTCTTTCCACATAAGCAACAATAACTTCAAACGAGGAAAGCCAGATTCAGCACAATTATTTAAGTCCTAGAAAACATTGGGATGAAGAAGCCATTTGGGGAAAAAACTTAGACAATTCAAATTAATTTATAATACACAACTGTGAAAGTCAGAAAGTTAAACTAGTTAAACTACTGTAAAAATGTTTTCTGACAATGTAACAGACATATGTATGGCCATAAACAACAACAAAATAGGAAACACCCCAAACCAAATGCACATATTTAGAAGAAACCTAGAGGAAGAGATGTACACAAACTTCTCTACCTAAATATTAGAAAAGCTATCAGAATATTTTGTAATGTCAACTCACTGTCAGCTGGCTGCCAGAGATTATAATCTTCTTTATCAAAGAAAAAGAGATCTTTTTTTGAATAACAGGAATGCATCTCAAATGCCTTCTCAAATTCTCTTTGGAAGAAAGGATGCACTTGAGGTTGGGCAAAATCTTGGTGTTAACTCTTACAACTGCAGGTAAATAGAATTTTATACTGATAAAATTGGTGCTTCAGTTAATATTCCTCTTAAAAACGCAGCCATGACTACAAAGGAACCTGTTTTTTCACCCAGTTAACTCACAGAATTTCAAGAAGTCTCTCAGCACCTCTCTTGACTCCTGACAGAGCCTATTTCAGTGGCTCTATTTTGTTATTGCTTGTAACAAACCATAACAGTAAGTTGCACCTTTTTATCAGCACATGCTTAATTTATTCCAAACACTGGTACCATCACAAACCAAGCAGAAGGCAGCTATTTTATTTTTGTTCAGGCTGTCTAAGGGCAACTTTCTTATAAAAATATGTAAGTAAACCAACAAATAAATGAATGTGCCAGATTACCAAATACTCCTCAATGAAGAAACAAAGTTGCAAGTTTTGCCATAATAAGGATCATACCTACTGTAGGTACTGCATTTAAATCAGCCTGAATC
The DNA here is from genome assembly GCA_034509425.1 of Eopsaltria australis. Lineage (NCBI taxonomy): Eukaryota > Metazoa > Chordata > Aves > Passeriformes > Petroicidae > Eopsaltria > Eopsaltria australis. Next base: position 1,696,468 of record JAVTVJ010000250.1, on the reverse strand, counting down.
CTTCTCTCAAGCTGCTTTTGTGTTGAAACACATAGGATTATCTTCTGGTTTCTTTCTTCCCTTCCTCTCTTTCATTCGTGGGTTTATTGCTTCTTCATAAGGTATTTGTTTGTGATGTCCACTCAACTGAGGTCTGATTTTGAATACTTGATCCCAAAACGAAGATAAAAGGGCTGTAGAAGTTCTGTAATTTTCCATAATGCTCCTTCAACTCTTCTCTGGATTGCCAAATAAGAAATAAGCTTAGTAAACTAATTCAAAAAGAAACTCAAAATGCACTATACCAATATTTTATAATATCATCAGTGATAGAAAGATTTAAAAATCTGAAATATGAAACTTTCAGGTGATGAAAGACAAAGTTGTTGAGAAAATAAACCTTGCTCCTCATTCTGTGCTATGTTTGTGAAACACTCATAATACAGAGCTTCTCAAGAAAAGTAATTTGTTTGACTTGATTTTTGTTTGTTCATTTGTTGGTTTGCTTGGGTTTTTTTAACCTGCAGAGCAAAATTAGATGCAAGTTTAAGGTAAGTAATTTTGAGGAAAGAACTGCTCTGTTTTGTTTTTGCATATACTGCACATACAATGACTAGGCAAGTGATTTACAGAAATGTCAACTGCCATTGACACACATCTTGGAAGTACATATTATCATCACTGGATGCAGACTTGCATCATAAAATTGCTAAAATGCTGCTCAGCACAATGAAAGATAAAAACAAAATTAGGTAAGCACAAATTACAGCATTTGAAAAGTGACAGCATTTGAAAAGCTACTACTGTGTTTGACACACTTGCCACAACAATAAATATCCCTTTCTTTTTAAAAGTGACAATGCAGAAAGGAGAAACCTGATTTCCAGGTTTCTCATTTGACCTGAATCATTTTGTTTTACCAGATTAAAATGTATTTATCATATAAAAGCTTTATCCTATGATGCATATTTCTAACATTTCTAAGCCTCCTCAGTTAAACTTCCAGTGATCATAATACACATAGATAAATAACAACCAACCTTTTTACATAATACAGCTACTATGCTGCAGGGAATTGACTTACTTTCATTATGTTATGAATATCCAAAAATTGTTAAAATAATATATAATGCCAATTATGTTGTTAAGACTAATACAAAAACCAGTGAAATGCCAAACCAAGATATAACCTTAAGAAATACAGTGCCGCATACACTTTTAAATATATACCATACTTGGCAAAATTAGGAGAAAAAATAAGCCCATTACGTGATTGAGAAGATACCCAGTGCTTGTTTCAGAGTAAATGAAATACTTTCAACCATACAAGTATCATTTGGCACAGAATAACTTAATTTGCCTCAATTTTTTTGGTCCTGACATAGTTCGTGTATTACTGCTCTTGTACGACCAACGAAGTACGAAAATACCAAAAATTCTCCTTTTACCACCCTCTCAAAAGCTTACAAACAAGATATAAAAGCTGATGTTAATTGTTATACTAATAAATCAATCTCAAAACAGTAGTACCAACTCTGAGGATAATTTGTAAAAACAGAACTTGGTAATGTGAGACATTTCAGCAGACTGCTGTTTACAGATAGAAAGAATTACAGACTTTTTTCCTCACCCAGTGTCACTAAGCCTTATTTATGAAATTGCCCACTCCTTTTAATGTGATGACACAGCAAGCATCAGATTACAAATACTGCTGGATTCTGGAGTCTCTAGTGACTAAGAGAAAGGGGAGGATAAATTGCCAGTTTTGTGACCACGTACAGATTAAAAAACATTTAAGAATCTTATTGCTTTTTTCATTTGCTGCATTCAAGCATAAATAAACATTTACCTGACCCTCCAATTCAGTGTACACCAGTGTGGTTCAGTAGTAAAGACACAACCAACACATGTAAGGATGTTGTGATGGTGCTGAGGCAGTAACTCTAAAGGGTCTACACATCACAGGACCTAAGGAAGAAATACGTGAACTTTGACACAGCCATGTACTGCATGGCACATACATGGTGTACAGCCATGTAGGACCTAGTAACTCAGAACATACACCAGTACATATTGCTAAAGAAGACAGCATTTCTGGTCATTTATTTTAGTATATTAAGGGAAATTCCCAACACATTTCCCACCACATAAAATAAAACCTATATTAAAAAACTCAAAGCCTCATCTCATTAAGGTTGCTAAGACAAGAAATAAAAATTAGGAATTGGCAAAATTAAAGTTGAATTGCCAAAATCAAAGTTGCCTTGGTAACCTTAATATCATTGTATTTTGTGTATCTACTCTGCTCTCTAAAGAATAAGGCAAGGCTAATGAAGCACTACCCATTCTTACACTGAATTTCAAAAGGATCACTGGGAGCAGAAATTTGTCTACAGGCAAATCAGGCAATTGAAGATTTTGCAAATGAACCCACCCACACAGATGACTGCCTGGCTTTTTGACCTGTGCTGAGAGTTCTCTTAATTTTTTTGGTGGTCTTATTTTCTTTTTAACATTAAACGAGTTTTAGGTTTCATTTTTGGAATCAAAATACCTAAGAAGTTAAAACATTAATGCCACATTTCAGAATGGGGAATCATATATACATACACACACACCACAAACCTCTGATGCTCGAACTAATTGTCATTTGAGTAAATAGAAGTGATTGTGCACCCCGTTATTTTAATGCTGATTCACATGTCTGAGACTTAATCCTTCTGTCCACTTCAGATCAAACTGTTGCCCAAATTATTTTCCCTTTCTGAGACTCCCCATTATTTAGCCCTTTGTCTACTTTGCCCTGTCCCCAGTATCACTTGTCCTAACATGCCAAATTCTGCTTAAGTTCATCTCATCTCATCTTTTACTCTTTAACATCTCATAAGTTTTCCAGCCCCACTAGTCTTCAGTATCCAACTTCTTTTATATGCTGCCTACAAAAGAATAAAAAACCTTTTCAAGCCAGGTGCCAAAGGAAACTGGCAGGTTTTCTTAGTTCCTGTCCCTGTCTCCCTGAAACAGTCGGTCACAATTAGCTTCCTGCAGTAAGGTACTGTCATTGCTCACTGCATTTTTCAGAGACACTGAAAAGGCCAAATCTCAACAGATTTTTCCAACAGGAGTGTGGCCTTCCAGCTGTTCCAACAGAAGACATCATCTGAAAAATGCTTATATATTTCCTTCAAGACACAGACTATTAGGGCTTTTTAAATAAAAGGTATCCACAGTCTTTCAGGTTTCCACTTGAAAACAGAAAGTTTTCAACTTTCCACTTGAAAACTGAAAACAGAAAGTTTTCCCCATATGCATTCTAGAAAACTGGCTGAATCATTTTGGTTGATTTGCACTTCTGACAGCATTAATTGTCCAAAAAGGAATCGGAAAGAGACTAAACCCTAGGGTCAAAATAGATCTAAAATGAATATTGAACCCAGATGGTCATCACGAAGAATATTACAATTCTGGTGTTACTCCAGTCACGTTGACACAAAGCTAGAGACAGAAAAGCTTCAGACATGAAGCATCCTTCAGCTTTGACATTCTCAGTAGTACAGTATCCCCACCCTCAGTTTAATAACATAACAAACAACTAAATGATAAGGTAATAGAGTCTACCTTGTATGAAAGCAAGGATCCCTACCTCTTGCAGATGGAAATAAAATTTCACTGAGATGAAGCAACACTTGATAAAGGAAGAGAGACCTGCTGCTACTAACTTAACAAGGTAGAATTTCCTTTTAAACTAACAACTAGTTATCCAACCAAGCAATTATCAATTGCCAAAATAAGCTCATCAGAAACTCAAATCAAACTATGAAGTATTCAAAACCCAAGCATCTCATCATGTCCTGCCATCCAGATTCCCTGCGCTGAATGTTGCCTTCATTTCTCCACTATCTATGTAGAAGCTGCTCAGCTGCAAGCTCAACACAGCTGCCACATCCCACCCCACTGCCTTGGAAAGATGGGATCTTTGTTTAGTGCCTTCAAGCAAACTCTAAGAAGTCCCTAATCCTTCCTCCCTGCTCTTCAAACCAGTTCTAACCTATCTTAATGAGTTTTAAAGCCTTCTTCCATCAATTAAAACAAATATAGCTGTACACATACTCGTATTAAGTGAGTATTTCACACTGAAAGAAAAAAAATAACCTGAAAAAACATCTCACATATTGCATTCAGTACAGTTTAAAATAGTATCTGTGCTTGCACAGATGCTTGCAGACCTTGATCCATTCCTTAGTTTTATTAAAAGCTCAGTTTGTTACAATAGCTTAAAACCAGAGCAAATACATTAATTTAAAATAGAAGAAAGACATTTCTCCATGTTAAAGCTATTAACATAAATGCTCAAACTTAACTCCTATTTAGTTTTAAAGTATTTTGTGGTTATTTAAGCAATATGAGGCCAAATTTGGTTGAGATGCACAGCATTGAAGAAGAAAGAGCAATTATTGATTATGAAGACATAATTTGACCATGGGGACTCTGGCAGCAAATCCAAGGTTAGCTCACCTCTAAGAATGCTTAATGCACTCCCAATGTCAAAACAGAACAAAAACCAAAACAAACCAAAACATGATAACAAGGAGCTCTCAAAGATTTCAAACCACAATTAAAAATGGGTTAGCAAAATATGCACTTGCAGTGGAGTTATTTTGTTGTGGCCTATGGAGCATATGAGAAATATTGAAGGAACAGATACTTTAGAATACCCAAACTTCAAAGGATTATTTTTAGTGGCAGACACAATACACTTTATGTGTCCATTTTCTTCTAAGCACATCTGCTGACAGTCTAAATTTGGTCTGGAGAAAGTATTGTTAGGAGGTTGCAGGTTTTGCACAGAGGATTTCTGTTTAAAGGGAAATGCAACCAAGACCACTAACCCTTTCTTGTAAAGGTTTTAATATAAAACCACTCAGCTCCGCAGCAACTTCTGAACTCTTTTTTTTAAGATTTAAGATTCAATTTGTACATTGTTTTCCACTAACCAGTTAGGCTTTCATGTACATAAAAAGCTACAAGAAGGATATTCCACCAAATAACGTTAGCAATGACAGCCAGAACTTGACACTAAGTTAAACACAAGCTTAGTGCTAAGAAGCTGTGTTTAAAACTATTTCAAAAACTATCCCCACAGCCAGCAGGAAGGCTCTCAATTGTATCAGCTCCACAAGCACAATAAATCAGCAGAAAACAGTTCCTTATAATTTTACAGTAAAGCTTCCTTTAATGGAATGAAACATCCGAAAAACATTAGCAAGTTGAAAATTTCTTAGTTTATTTATTGTTTCTTCTGCACCTCAAAAATGTATAGAAATTAGCATAGTGTTAAATCAATATTTAGAAAGCTTTCCTTTGCTCACATTTATCACAAAAATGTAAGCAATAGCCTGAAAAAATATAAAATATTTACAATTCCACAATACTACCGAGAGCCTAAAAATTATTAAGTATTTAACCTATTAAATTTTTCACTAGGAAGCTAAAATTAAGTAAACTTTCTGCATGTTAACGTAACAATGAATGCTAAGTTACAATCTTCAAAATTCATCGCCCCCAGACATAATGGAAATTGTCAAAAGAGCATCTCAGAAAACCCAGTCCCAGGTTTTCTCACTACAGTTGTAAGGAAGATGGATTTTTGATCTCCACGCCTCCCACCCGAAAGGAATGAAATGACTCATTCAAGAGACAATTTATAATTTGTTAATAAAAAGCAGTTCTCCTTTCACTTAAAAAAAAGTTTGCATAAGCACTTATAAATTTTTTCACTGCTGTAGTCACCTCTGTTTTGAAATACTGTGAATTTCAGTTATCTTTCCATGTGCTTTCCTTCCTATCCCCTTAGACAAAAAGTTATACTGGACTGCAGCCTTACTCTTGGCTTACAGTCACACCCAATTAAGGGGACACTCTAAGTCATTGTGGAGCAAATAAAAAACCTGTTTTGTTTTTAGTTTTAAAAATTATCATTTTCTCAACTCCTTTTCCTGCAGAAATTCTGCTAGAACCTTTTAAAAAATTCTATCTCCTGCGCTATCAAGCAGTGAAAGCCTCAGAACAAGCACATGTATCCCAAAGACAACAAAGGCATCAAAACTAGACAGCGTAGCATGTAATCCTAAACCTTTCAATCAAAACCCTTCATAATCTAATCTAAACCCTACATCAGGACACAGATGCCTGGCTACAACCACAAGATGCCCTGTCATTCCACATTCCTAACCTTGTCTGTTTCCTTACCTGACCACTGCCACAAACCCCAGAGCCCACTCGTGAGCCAACACCTTATTTCACAATCACCTGTTCTTTCTTGGCCATACTGAACAATCAGAACCTAATCAGTAGTTTTACAGCAGCTTCTGATGAAGCATTTACAGTTCATACTGGAAGGCTACAATAAATTTTGCATTGAACAAAGTTATTTGCAGCGATAAGTTTAAACTGAGGAGGCAACTGGATGAGAGTGAAAAATAAAACCTGACTTACTGGCAAAATCACTGTGTGGGCACATAACCATATGCAGACAATGCCAAGCAAGCTACATGAAGATTCCTGATCTGCTCAGTTTCAGATGATGTGCACTGAGATGAGGTTTCCTCCGATGGCTGTTTCTGTGCACTTTCCAGGCACTTAATGAAGTGATATAAAAGCACTTCCACAGGCGAGGCACTGGTAGGTTTCTTTTATCTGCATGTGTGATTTTCAGTGATTTTCTATTAAGATCTACTCAGCCATGTGACAATAAACACATTTAAAGCCATGATCCGTATCACGGCCCTTTAAATGGATTTTCTCAGCATCTTTCTACTCTAGTGCTACATTCCACACATTCAGAAATGCTGCCTTCTCTCAGAACCCAACTTTAGGGCACAAGCATCTTCCACAGGGTGAGCTGAGCCTTTTACACACAGCTTTGAACTGATTTTCCTATGATGTTACACCTTGACTGAGCCTCCCAGTCTCCACAGCGAACGTCTGGGTTCCAACACTGGAAATGTGACAGATGCTAAGAGGCATTGGCTGGGCTTATCTGTCTTTTCTCTTGGAATATGGAAGCGAAGTCAGCACTGCAGGGTTCCCCAAGTTGCAAATAAGCTGCTACTTCTCCAAACAAGCTCTTCATTTCACAGTACTGAGAGGCATGAGGTTTATGCTTGGGCTCATGTCACAAGAGCAAGGACTCTTATTTTGTGGCATCTGACACACAGGCAACAAGACAGTCACTTTTTGCAAGATTTTCTTTGTTTTTCATTATTTTCATCTCCAATGCTATATAACCCATTTTTACCTTGGTCCATTTTAGGGTAGCCTGAAATTTGACATGCCCTATCTGTTTCACAAATTCGAGCCACGTGTATCCTGATCTTACTTTTGATCCTGCTTGTGAAATGCAGAGCTTGCACCTATACTTCTCCACCAGAAATATTTCCAGCAAACCAGGCAATTTGGGCTTCAAAATCCTCAAGCAGAGGAGCGTACAGCTGTGATGTTTTGATGTCCTCAAGGTGATGTGCGGGTTCACCGACAGAACACATTGGCATTTGTAGCTAAATTTGTTCGTTTTCTGTAGTTGCAGTTGCTTAGAACGTGCTACTGGTAATGCCAAGGTGGTGGGTGCAATCCCCGTATGGGCCATTTACTTAAGAGCTGGACTTCAGGATCCTTGTGGATCCCTTCCAACTCAGAATATTCTGTGAATCTGTGAAAACACAATTAACAAAGGAGTTAAAATCCACTTCATGATTTCAAGTGTCTTGAAACAAAGTCTGGGGAGCAACGACATCCAGATTCAGATTCCAGTCCTAGGGATGCTTGCAGATTTTACGACTATTTGAAAGAAGTGAGGGTCCTGCATGAGAAAAATGATGCCACAAATGACTGCTCAAATCATCTGTTGAAATTAAAAATGAAACACACTTTAGCAACGCTACAGCCATTTCTGTGTTAAGCTCATAAGAGCTCCTGTTAGGAGACAGGCAGCAGTGATCTTAAACCCAATACTTATTTTAAAAGCCGAGAACGCCGGTGAGGAACCCGCACCCTCCTATCCAGAAGCCACCAGAGCGCAGCCAGGCACAGCCCCGCGCCCCTTCCCGAACCCCACCGAGCCCTTCCCTGCAGCCCGGCACAGCCACGTCGAGCCCGGGAAGGCGAATTACGCGTAGCAACGCCGTTCATCAGGATCACAGAATCACAGAACGGCTTGGGTTGGAAGGGACCTTAAAGATCACCCAGCTCCAAGCCCCTGCCACGGGCAGGGACACCTTTCCACAGCACCGGGCTGCTCAGAGCTCCAGCCAAGCCACACTTGAACACTCCCAAGGATGGAGCATCCACAGCTTCTCTGGACAATGTGTTCCAGTGCCTCAGGGCCCTCACGGCGAGGATCTCCCTCCCAGTACCTCACGCAGCCCTGGGTACTCCCGGCCGGCTCCATCCCGGCCGGCTCCGTTCCCGCCGCCGCCACCTCCCCTCGGCCGCCCCCAGCGGCGGGGGGCGGAGCCTGCGGCGCGCTCCCGGCCCGCGCGCGGGGTTCACTTCCGGCCCCGCTCTCCCCCGCCCCCTCCCAGCGGCGGCGGCGGCGGCAGCGAAGGAGTTCGGAAGTTCAAAATGGCCGCCGCGGCCGAGCCCGAGCAGCGACCGCCCGAGTAAGGACCGGCTGGAGAGGGGAGGCTCCTCGCCCCGGAGCTTTGGGGAGGACGGGAGGGGAGGTGGAGGGAGAAGCGCGGGCGAGGAGATTGGGGAGGGGGGACACACACACGGGACGGGGACGAGGAGAATCGGCCCGGGTGGAAGTGGCGAGGGAGGAGGAGGAGGGGGTAAGGAGAGGAGGATGGGGGAAGGCGGCCGCTCCGCAGGAGAGGGGTTGCTGTAGTCGCCGCTGGCCCCGCGGCGGGGCGGCCCGGCGGGGCCTGGGGCGCTGGATCCGCCCGTGGATTCGGGAGGGCCGCGCGGGGGGAGGGGGAGGGAAGCGGCGGCGGCGGCGGCGGGCGCGTGTCCCCGGGAGTCCCGCGTGCGCCTTCTGGCCCTGCTGGCGCTCCGGCCGCGGGGAGCCCGCACTGCCGCCGGCCAGCCGGGCTCGCCCGTGGCGCGGGGGACATGGGACAGAGGGACGCGGGGGAGGGATGCGCATCCCCCGCGTGGCTGCGAGGCCGCTGCCCGCTGGGGCGCGCAGGGCTCGGGCGTCCCTGAGGCCGATCCGGGCCGGCGTTGCCCGGGATCCCCCCCGCCACTCAGCCGTGCACACACCCCCACACACTCTGTCCGAGCGGGGCCGGGCGGCTCCGGGCCGGCGGGGGCCCCGGGGCTGCCCTGGGGCCGCCGCGCCGCTGCCCGCCCTGCGGCGAGCCCTCCTCCCGCCCGCCTTCCCCCGGGCCCTGGCCGCTCTCGCGGTATGGAAAGTGCCCGTGCTGGGGGAAGCAGAAAGTGATTTGTTGCCGGCAGCTCCTCCTTCCAGCCCTCGAAATGACTGGCAAGTCCCGGCTCCCGTTGGGAAGCGAAGATCGAGCTGCCGCCTCCCCGCCGGAACGGGGTTCCCGGGCGTGCGTTTTCCTGGCACCGCGGTTAGTGCCGTGGGGTTTGGCTTTCTCAGCACTCAGGAGCTCCTAAACACAATCTTCTGAAATTCTGCTGGGAATTAACGATCTAGTGCTTGCTCTATCGCTCCTTTCCCTGCATTAATATTTTAGCCGTATAAACTGCTTTCTGTATTTTTTCTGCCTTAAAAAGTTTTGATTTGAGGCTTAATTTTGTTCTTAATCCTGGGAGTAGAAAACAGTTGAGCAAAAGCAGTGGGAGTACATGTGAGCCATGTAAAACACATGCACATGAAGAAGAGCATTTAGTATTGTAGAGAGAGTTAAGTAATAAGGTAGAAGCTGATGGTAGGAACCTTGTATTAAGGAAAAGATGGGTGAAATCACTGCACATCCTTATGAACTTCCTGTAATTCTCCTTAAATTCAAAAATAGGAAGAAGTAGGGCTATAGCAAGTTCATGTCACAGTTCCTCTCCATTTAAAGCCATTAGCACCTAAACATGTAGATACGCCTCATCACTTTCTAAAATATTCTTAAAAGGTTGTTTCATCCACATCATTATACCACTGAAGCATTTAACTGAAGTAAAAGTTTGTCCACACTTTAATGCAGTTACTTGAAATAAATCTATCACTGTACATTAATACTTGTGTATTAATGGACCTAATTTTATTGTTGAGTTACAAAGACAGCTGGCAGTTGTATTGGCAGCCTGTAGGTACTGAGATATGGCCTGAAATACTGCTGGGGTGATGTGTCTCATCTGGCACATTAGCTGCCAGCTGGCTTTTCCAGAATTTAAGAGGAGGTTATTACATAACTTCAAAATACATGCAATAACAAAATAACTTCCTTAAAGATTTTGCTGTCACTTTCTGCTATTAAGAGAAGGAATACTTACATGGAACAGCTTGAACAGATGGGATTTGTATTGTCTTTAATATCCTTATAATGTCTTGAAGTACATTTAATGTGTTAACTGGGAACTTACACAGTATCCTAGATCCAAGTAAAAGAAATTCTGAAAGGCACAAAGTTCCCTTAAAATTCTCCTTGTGGCATTTTCCCACTTATATCATAGATAGACTTGCTCAGAATGGCAAAAACAAGTTGAAGAAATTTTGCATTTAATTTTTTTTTCTTTTTAATGCCAAGCGCAAAGTAATATAAGCTCTTTTGAAGCCAGTTTTTCCTCTTTTGTTCTGATATTCTCTTATCATAATGGTGTGGAGTGTCAGGAGGCAGCAATTAAGAAAAACACCTTTCTGTATGCCTTGAGCAAGCAGAAGTAGTAATAAAAACTTGAAAGACAAACGGCTATCTTGGTCAAGTCTCTGATTATTTTGTATTTTTAACTTGAACAGTTCCATTTGGAAGTTCATCATTTCGTAGCACTGAAGTTTTAATGATTCACCCCCTCCTCCTGACTGTTACGTTTGGGGGATTTCTTTTCACCTAATGAGGCTTGAGATACAGCAAAGAGCCATGTTTAAGTTATTAAAGTGGTAACTAGTAAAATCCACAACTGTAGTTTAGATAGGGTGAATTTGTGGAAAGATGGGCTCTGGCACCTGTAATATTTGGCAGCAGATTTCAAAAGGCAAATGTATGTATTACTACAGACAGTAACTTAATTGATATTCTGAAGGAGGTCAGGGGGTATTTGCTAAACACTGTAAAAACCCCATTGTTAGGCCACTTTCAGTGTCTGGAAGATAATACAAGGGAATGTGTAACATCAGGACTGAATTTTATATTTTTTGATGTTACTGGTAGAAGAAATCCAAGTTAATTGAAAATATTCTTTTTAGAAAAAACACTGTATAGTATTATTTTAATAACCTGCCATAGACTTATTTTCAGCTGTTTTGGTCAATGGAATTTTGCAGGTGTCAAGATTGCCATTTTTTTGACGCTGTTAGTCTGCTGCATACTATCAGAAAGCTGCTCTGAAATTAGACTTCCTTAATTTATCCTGTTCCTCAATAGTGTTCCCTGTATTGCTTGAACAATATAAATGTGTAGGAACATTTCTTGGTTTTCTAACAGGTGTGTACACTTAGAGAAAAAAATTGCAGCTAAGAGAGTTAGTCAGCTCTGTATGAGATTTTGGAAGAAGGTCAGCATCATATCTTGAAATGATTTTTGATATCTGGAGCACAACTGTTTTCTGCTACTTTAAATACTTATAAAAGGCATAGCTTGGGTTAGGCATTGGAGTGGAGCAGAAAGTGACATAGAGGATGATGGACTGACAGATATTTAGCACTGTTGTATGCTATTAACAGGCCAGAATTGAATGCAAAGGTGTAAGCACTGGTTCCATCCACACATTTGATTTTGTCAGTGCATTTGCTGTCTGTTTCTTCTGTACTATTTCTTTCTGCAGCCATAGCTGTCTGTTCCTGCAGAAGTGTATCTGCTGTTATAACTTACTTAAATTAGTGGTACATTTTTAATTTTCCCAAAGGTAGGTGAATAAATGCCAGTTAGTTTCTGTCATGAAAGACAGTCTACTTACCATGAGATAAAGAACTAAAGTGAGTTTATAGTACTGATATCTTTATTTTTTGCAGGGTTGAGGATGCTGAGGTGTCTGAGAAAAGTGTGAATGAAGAAAATGGTGAGGTATCAGAGGCAGACCAACCTCAGAACAAGCACAGCCGACACAAAAAAAAGAAACACAAACACCGAAGTAAACACAAGAAGCATAAACATTCTTCAGAAGATGATAAGGACAAAAAACATAAACACAGACACAAACATAAGAAACATAAATGGAAAGAGGTGGCTGATGCCTCTGACAAAGAAGATGGACCAGCCAAAAGAACTAAAATTGATTTTTTGGCTCCTCTAGAAGACTTAGAGAAACAAAGAGCATTGCTGAAAGCGGAACTTGAAAATGAATTAATGGAAGGAAAAGTCCAGTCTGGGATGGGATTAATATTACAAGGTTATGAGTCAGGATCTGAAGAAGAAGGGGAGATTAATGAAAAGGCACGAAATGGAACAAGACCTACAACAAAGTCAGGTACTAAGGGGAAATTAGAACCTGTGGACAATAAAACTAGTTCCAAGAAAGCAAGTAAGAGTGAATCAAAAGAAAGGACTAGGCACAGATCTGACAAAAAGAAAGCCAAGGCAGGAGTTGATGGAGTCAAAGAGAAGACTACTAGAAGTAAGTCAAAAGAAAGGAGGAAATCCAAAAGCCCTTACAAGAGAAGTAAGTCTCAAGATCAGACAAGGAAATCTAGGTCTCCAGTACTTAAAAGGAGATCTCAGGAGAAAAACAGAAAGTCCAAGTCTCCTCCAGAGGATAGAAGTAAGGCTGATGATAAAAGTAAATCAAGAGACCGCAGAAAGTCTCCAGTTGTAAATGAAAACAAAAGCAGAGATCGTGGTAGGAAATCTAAATCTCCAGCAGAACTAAGAAGCAAATCCAAAGATAGAAGATCACGGTCCAAAGATAGAAAACCTAGGAGATCAGAGACTGACAAAGAAAAAAAGCCAATTAAATCTCCTTCTAAAGATGCTTCTTCAGGGAAAGAAAACAGGTCCCCTAGACGACCTGGCCGTAGCCCAAAAGGAAGAAGCTTATCTCCCAAACAACGTGAGAAGTCACGGAGGAGCAGATCCCCTCTCTTCAACGAGCGTAGATCTAAACAGAGTAGATCCCCCTCTCGAACCCGGTCTCCAGTTAGAAGAGTGAGGAGTAGATCTGCAGAAAGGAAAAGAAGAGAATCAGAAAGGAGGCGTCTTTCTTCTCCCAGGTAACTTAAAGATGTCATGAGCCATCAGAAAAAAATGTTGCAGGCTGAACTGTCTTCTAGTTTGGTGTTTATCTCCTTGTTTTATTCGGAAAATAGGTATTAAAAAAGGTAATCAGATTGTACATTGTCATGAGCTTACTCTGTATGTGTTCAGTTTTTTATAAAACCCTTCCAGCTTTCAGATATGCAAATTCATCTTGTGGTTGTTAAAGTGCTAAGTTATTTACTGCTCACACCATTACTGGGAACAAGTTTTGTAACTGTGTTCTCCTTTTTATGGCTGGTTGGATTCAGAATTTGGCTTCTGTTTTGTTTCTTTGTCAGTTCTGTTGCTTTCCAAAGTTTCCATGGAGTGAGAATCCTCTCCAGTGTTGCATATTAGTGTTGGCTAAAAGTGGGTGATTAGCCCCTCTTCTCCCTCAAAAAAGCCCTAATGATAGATAGTCAGTATGTGTGAATGTAATCAAATTTTTATATCAAGATGTCCTTCTCAGATTCTTCTCTTTTTCTTTAAAATATTGTGTATTTTTCATTTGCTAGCAGGGTGGTAACGTTGCTTTGTTATTGGACTGCTGGATATAATTACCATCTTTTGCATATACTTAAAGGAGAAGGATGGAAATCTATTTAATGTATTGGTGTAGCCTTGGCATTTTTTAAAAGAGACAGATTTAGCCTATGAAAGCAGTTACCTTGAAATTTGAAAGCTAATAATGCCTGGGTGGTGAGTTTCCAAGAAGAGAACAATATAAGTATATGTGTTTTTGGGAGTTAATTTGTTAGCTATAAGAAGTTTAAGATGTAGAAGATTTCAGCACTGGATAATAAATAATTTAAAACTTTGTATCAGGAGGTTTAGCTTCACCCAGTCTGAGAACTAAGAACAAAGAAGTATGAATTTAAAACGAATCGGAACCACAAAGCTTAGTAAATAGGCACCTAAAAATGTGAGAGTTTCAGCCTGAATCACTGAAGGTTACTCTGGTTTCAGGTATGGGGTATCTTTGGGTACTTTGGAGAATGGCCTCAGTGGTGTTACAAGTATTGTAAGTGCTACCACTTTATCTGGCTGCTTTCTGGTGAGTCAGGAATGTGTCGGCTCAACCACTGAGTTTTTCTGGCATAGTAGTTGACTTTTCCTCTGTAGCATTTTGTATCCTTCAGTTTTCATTTTTCTTGACAGCTTGCCTTGCAGCCAGTTTGAATTGGTTGTCTAGACACTTATTTCAAGTGATGCATGTGTCTAGAATTTTGCTGTCAAATTCATACTTCTGTAACTGCGTGGTGAGCAGCATGTGAGTGGGGGATTACTAAAATATTTTCTGCTGGAGGTGTTTGCAGATCAGCAGAAATAATCTTTCCTTGTAAGACATCTGTACTAATTCCACCTGTGTTCAAATTTTAACTACTTGTAATTACTCAAACTGCCAGAGAATTTCAGGAGTTTTAATGAACAATTTTAACCAAAAAAATCCCAGTAATTTCATTTTTTAAGTTTCATGTGTTCTAATCCTGTAAGACACTTCTCAGGTCTTTGACTGAAGTAACTCATTATGTGATGTCACTATGAATTTTTAATCAGCTTCTACTTTTTATCTTATCCCTGTGATCTCTGAACTAATTTATTTCTTGTAACATATTTTGATTGGATTTTGGCAATACAACCATTTTGTTAGCCAGGAAGCCTGTAACTCTCATCATCCTCTGCCTTTTTATGTAATATTGTTCACAAGAACATAATATAAATTAATTGGTGTAAAGATATTGCCCTGCTTCAGCATTTGAGTACAGTAATTTCTTGTAGAAACTGGTCAATACTTTGCATATGCATAAATTTTTCTTCTGCCTCACTCTTTGCTATTTTGCATCAGTTCTGTGTGTCTGATCGTTGTCTGTAGTTAAGGTAATTGCAACCGATGTAGCAGTCTCAAAACAAAGAAAATCACAGAATGGGTGGAATTAGTCTTTCAGACTCAAGATATTTTGTTCATTGGTGAGATATAACACCTCAATAACAACGTAATAAGTTGTTCCAACTTGATTTTTAAAAATCAAAAACAAGGAACAGGAAAGAAATCGAGTAGCCACATTTCCTTTGAAATAGGGTGAAACTTATTTTCCAATTTCTAATTAGAATAGTTGCTAAATTCATGTTCTTTCCAGTATAAATATATAAATTTATATTCTTTCTAGTTTTTGACGGAACTCTTGCTGTCATGCAGTTAAGCTTTTTAATGTAGTAGTCCAATCAAGGATTTTTTTTCTCGAATAATTGTGTATAGTCAAGAATAAACAAATTTTGAATAGTGTATATTGTATCAGACTTGAATTATTTTTTTAATTTGAGAAGGGTTAGTTTACATTTTAATTAAGAATTCTAGTTTTCATCTGCTGTTTTAGAATGTGCGAAATGTTGAAGCCATGTGGTTTTAGGGCCCAAACTGAAACAGACATTATTGACACTACTGTGAAGTAGCATGATCCTAAACCTAAATTTCAATACCATGGTGGGAAGTTGGTGAAATAATTCTCAAGAATAAGATGTTTGGGTTTATGTATTGTTTCAATACTGTTTCTGGTAAACATGAAAACGGGCCACTATTTATGTAAGACCTAAACACAAACTTTGTTTTAAAACCTCTGTTAGCTTTGTGGTAGTAATTAACGAGCAGTTTCCAGACTTGTACTGAACTAGATCTTTGTATGGGTACACACTTCCCAGGGTGGGGAGAGACACGCAGGAAGGGCAGCCAGCTCTGCAGCCTACTTACCCATCCTTCCCTCAGAAGCCCATCTGGTGGTCCCTCACCTGCAGTAAGATTTTTCAAGTGAGTTTTTAGAGGGAACAGATTTCTTTTGTTTTCAGCTTGCTCCTGAATTTTACTACCACTCTCTTCCTCTGTTTTAAGAACGCGGACCAGGGATGACATTTTGTCTAGACGTGAAAGATCCAAGGATGTCAGCCCCCCCAGCAGATGGTCCCCATCCAGGAGAAGGTCTCGGTCCCCCATTAGGAGGAGATCTCGGACACCCCTTCGACGTAGCCGATCTCCTCGAAGGCGGAGTAGATCTCCTCGGAGGAGGTAAACACACCCTGTGTTTTTAAGTGTATTTTGTAAGATACTACTGGAAGAATAAGGATTGCTATCTTATGTGTAAAAAAAGACTCTGCTTTTTTTTTTTGTAGCACAGTTAAATTCATTTTGTCCTCCATGAATTAAATCGTTTTATTGCTTGGAATCATTGTGTATCTTTATGTTTTCTGAAAAGATTTTCCTTCTTCTCTTAAAATAACCATAACAACTCCCCCAAAATCCAAATCTCTTGTTCTTATCAAACAGGGATAGAGGTCGGAGAAGTAGATCTCGCCTTCGAAGGAGGTCCAGGTCACGTGGTGGCCACAGACGTAGGAGCAGAAGCAAAGTTAAAGAAGACAAGTTTAAAGGTAGTCTTTCCGAGGGCATGAAAGCTGAACAGGAGTCTTCATCAGATGAAAAGTAAGAATATGTTTCTAACTTGCATTGATGATTTAAAACATACAGTTCCACTGATACCAAGAATGAACTAACATTTATCTTCATGGTGTGGTTTTTGAGTGGTCACCTAAAACCATAATATTTGTACTTGCAATCTTGTCAAATTACTGTTGGGAGGATCTGAAAAACTTAGGAATATGCAAAAAATACCAAGACCTCTTGGCTAGTGGGCAGACCCGAGGGGAGGATATATCATTAGGTTTTTACATTCAACTTGATCAGTATCTTAGGAAAACTTTTGTCTGATTACTAAAGCTTACTGCTTGAGGAAAAGCTTTAATAGGTGAAAGGATTAACTGCTGTCTGCAAGTTGTGTTCGTATTTCCTAAACATCTGCTTATTCACTTGTGCAAGAGTGTGCATTCTTAATAAAATTATTAAGGAAAAATGATGCTGCAGTGAAAAGGAACAAGGTTTTTTTTGTTTGTTGTCTTTTAGAAGAGGGCTGTTAATTGTTTGCAATTAAAAATGGAATACAGAAAGTCCCAATGAGATACCAAGAGATAAATTTTCTTTGTAAGGAAATGTAAATATATGCAGTGGGATTTAATACACCATTGCTTTCTGAGTCACTTGAACAGCTATTGTTTAATATATTCTGTGCTTTATATGCCAAGCAATTGCACTTGGTAAAATTCAGTAGATAATTATATGTTTATGAAGTTACATTAAAAAATCAAATTTTTGTAGTCTTGAAGACTTTGATTTGGAAGAAGAGGATGAAGAAGCAGAGATAAGACAAAGGAGATTACAGCGGCAAGCAATTGTTCAGGTACATGGTTACAGGAGCTAATTCTGTGTTTTTAGGGTAAAATGTCAGGGTAAAGGAAGGCTCTTTGCCTATTGCTGCATTACAATAGTAATTCCTATTGCTATATTATTCCAGTTCATTGTAAATGTTAGTCTCTCTTAAACTCTATACTTCTATTGTCACAGCATTGCTTTTAAAATTGAAGTGACTCTCCTGTGAATACAGTTCAACATTCTCTGACGGTCTTCAAACATGTTAAAAATGTTGTTCAGTTCCCTTCATCTGTAGGTTTTCTCTGTAGCTGTATCATTGATATAATAATGTCAGTGTAGCAGTAAGGTACATATCCATTAACCTAACTGGTCGGTTTGTTTCAAGTAGAAGTTGTCCTTGTCAATTTCCAAAATTTTGTAAAGCCACTGTCATGGGTTCCTCCCTAAAAACAGATGATGTATTCAGTTGCACATGTGAGTTCCCATGAACTTCTTACTCCAGGTAACAAGGTGACAGTAATCATAGGTGTAATGTGTGACCAAGAGCCCTGAAAGGAACTGTGGCCAAAGGGGGTGTCTTTGTACAGTACAAGTCAGATATCTCTTTCCAAAGGTACTATTTGGCACACAATTAGAGCATAGCAAGCAAAATGCCATAGCATATTTATTTAGTATCAGGTACAAAATCACTCACTTTAATGTACTGCTCATTTTAAGTAGCACTAAAAATACTGTTCATGATTTGTGTTTTATGCAAAGCCCATTGTAAAATGCCCAGAACTATGGCTGAGCCAGACCATATAAATTCTTTCTAAAGACTAGTTGCATCTGATGTTGGTGCTGGCAGGAAGCAAATTGCAGAGCTGAATTCCCTAAATGAAAAAACCTCTGCTTGTATTATTGGATGGTCCAACCTTGACAACTGTGTGGTAGCACATTTCTTCATCTTGATTTTTACCTTTTGGGATAGGAAGTGATGTCTGTATAATTTAGTAATACTTAACAGTAACAAAAATTGTAAAGATGATGTTTGAAGTTTTTTAATGCTTCTGGAATTTTTTAACGTGAATGATTTAATTAATAGGATTTCCAGATCACATAAAAAAACGGAATCTAAAAGCTACTTTTCTGTACCATAACACTAATAAAACTGGAAAATATTCTAGAATGTAGGATATAAAATAATTAATTTTTCCTCAAAGACTGCATTTCAGTGTTTGTGTGCCAGGACGGTTTAATAATAAATCTGTTTGCTGCTGACATTTTGTTGTGCATAACTAAGTAACTAATATTAAGTAATAATCGCTTTTTACAGAAATACGAAGACCTAAAGAACACACACGCATGTTTCAGTCTTATGGTCTGGGCTGTGGTGCATTGTGACAAAACAAATTTTCAGAAGTTGTATCCCATTCCGAAAATAATCTGTTGTCTTTAGAGACATATGTGATTATGAAAGCAAAGATGAATGTGTCAGCTGAAAGCCCAAACCATTGAAAGGGTGGATATGAAAACGTTTAAATTGTGATAAGGTGTGACAGTGAGATTAAAAACAAAATTTCTTTTTAGAAATATAAAGGCCAGACAGAAGACAGTAACATATCTGTACCATCAGAACCAAGCAGCCCTCAGAGTAGTACACGTAGTCGCTCAAATTCTCCTGATGACATCCTAGAAAGAGTTGCTGCTGATGTAAAGGAGTATGAACGGGAAAATGTGGACACATTTGAGGCATCAGTGAAAGCCAAGCACAACCTCATGACAGTTGAACAGAACAACGGTAAGATTCTGAAATCTCTAATGCAATTTGTGAAAGCTCAGACTCTTGGCTTAGTTTACTGACATACTTGCAGACTTGGAAGTAGATTGACTTTTTGGATGGAATTTGTGAACATTTATGTTTGAAGTTATGGTACTTAAAACATAACATTAAAATAAAGCGTCCTCATTAGGAAGGTAAATACAAATGGAACATGTTCTGTGTATTTCTAATAACTCTTAACACAATTTATGCTTTGCATTTGGAAGAGCAAATAGCTATGTCTTTTTACATGGTTAAGAATTACCCTTCCAAATCTTTTTTTTCACTTAGGCAACTTGTTTTCTTAGAAGCTTAGTATAGTCCTAGATTTTATTTTGTGTGGGTTGGAAATCATGCTCCTTTTACACCTTTATTTGGTCAAAGGCACTGTGACAGAAGAATACAGGTGGGTTTGTAGTAATTTAGAATGATTAAAGCTTTTGAGGGTCATTGCTAGTAAGTCCATTTTAGCAGCATAGCTAACTGCTGAAAATGGGTGTTTTCTTTCTCTTCCCCCCTTCATGTACTTTATTGTACAGCAATGTTGAAATGAAATAAATTTTGAAATAAAACCTGACTTGTGCCATCTGCAGCAAAAGGAATGCAGAACATCTCCCAGCACACCCTGTAGTATTGAAAGTCTGCTGCTTTTTTGTCTTATGAGAGTGGATTACTGTACATCATCCACGTAGTCAGAGGTGTGTGTAGTTGCTGTGTGGCCATGCTTGAACTAGTTTAAGCTGCTTTGGTTTCTCTCTACAGTTTAATTGCAGTAGCACTGTTTAACAAGGGCTGTGGAGCCTGCCCAGCCCCTCCGAGGGAGAGTTGTAGTTAGCTTGTATTTCATGTCCTGTGCCACACGTATCCTTGGGGGCGAAATATGCTGTCTCTAGTGAATGGTTGTCTTCAAAGTAATAAAGCTGCATCTCTTTGGGACTGCTGTACTGCTCTGTAGTTCATTCTGGTGTTCCCTTGAGCCGTGTGTTTTCAGATTGTTCTGCTGCAGCATCGGTGAAAAGAACTGTTTTAGCGCTTTCTTTGCATCCCACAAATTTAGACTTATTATCAAACCATGTATTGCTCTCTAATTTTGTCTATTAAAGCATATGAAAAATTAGGCCTTAATATGTAGGCATTTTCCACATGGACATGTGAAAAAGGTTTTTAAAACCAGTAAGTTACACTCATATCTGGGTAGTAGGATCTTGGGTTGGAGGTGGCTGTAACTACAGCTGAAATCAGTGGGTTATTTTTCTCTGCAGGAGTAATTTTTTTATTTCTATCCTGGCTTCTTACAGGGCCAGAGTGGTAAGTTGCTAAGAAACCAGTCAATAACTCATTGTAGCCCAGTGGCAGTAACTGGAACTAAAAGGGAAATTTGAGGAAGTTTCTGAAAGGGTCCGTAGTTCAAAACAGTGGTACAGACCACCCTCCCCACAAGTGTCAGGTGATAGGTCTATACCTTGAAACAGTGGTATCAGCATGCTGGGTGATTTTTTATGCTGTCAGATTTCAGTCTAGTTATTTGGCTTGAAGGGGGTTGGCTGTGTGCATCATGAGACTTGAAGCCTTTGAGCTGAATTAGCCATTTATTTTTCTCCGTTGCGTAGTGAAGGGAAGGTCTCCAATTTACCATGTTCATGGAGGGCTGCCATAATGTGTGCATGAAAGAAATAGTTTGAAGTTTGCTTGCTTTTGCTAATTGTGTACTTAATTTATATTTCTTTGCTTTTATCTTATCAACCAAGTAAAATGTCTTTGGCATTTTAAAGATGATTAAAAGGTGAGAAAGGGATAATCTTGCCCATAATAGAAGTGTTTCTCTTTAACACAATAGTAAACATTGTGTTTGACAAAAAGCTACACACTGGGTCCTTTTTTGGCAGGCTTGGAGAAAACATTTTCCAAAGAAAGAATTTCTGGGCTTTACAACTTCAGGTTTTATTAAAGTATCGTGTGATTAGCAGAAAAACTGAACTTGTGTATTGAAAACATGACTGTATTTTTTATATATAGCCATTTTATACTTCTTTTTATATATATGTATATATAGTCATTATTTGTAGGGAACATGTATGCATGTAGTTTTTCTTTTTGCTATGCTTACTTGAAAGCTATTACACAAAGTTTTTCAAGGAGGTATAAATGTTTGAGAGGTTTGAAGAACTTAACTAGTCTGGGTTTTATATTCTAGAATGTGAAATGGTATTTGCTAGAAACATTAGTAGAGCTACCTGTTTGTCAATATACTGATCTTAGACTATGTTGTAAAGGTACCAAGCGCCAAATTATACTGGCAACAGAGTTATTGTTTGACATCCTTTTCATGTTGAGTAATCTGAATTTCATTTTAAGGTTCATCTCAGAAGAAGCTGCTTGCTCCCGATATGTTCACAGAATCAGATGATATGTTCGCTGCATACTTTGATGTAGGTAATTCTTGGAGATGAAATGTATGATTTTTTCTGCTTGATTTTTCTTAGAGTCACTGTCACTTGAGGGTTGTGAGAACTTTGATTTGTAAAAGCACATGCTGCTAAATTACTTGTATGTTCTTAATCTTTTGGTCAGCCAAGGCAGGTAAAGTGGTTCTTAATTAGTATTTCAGTGAAATAAAACCTGCTGAAATTAGTTGCAATTTTTCCAGAGTGAGCAATTGGGAAATTCACCTGCTGTTTGAATACAATGGCATGTAGTAAAAACATGAATCTATTTATTTATAAGTTCAACTTTTTATTAATGTTACCATGTTGCAATGTTTTAAATATGAGCTTTTTCTAGAGGTTCATGTATGGTTAATTGAAAACTGTGTAAGATAGTGTAATTGGCTAATGATGCTATGTTGAAGTAATCTGGTGGTTTGTTTAGAGATTGTCGTGGTTTTAGTTTGCTTATTCAGGTTTGTGGCTAAATGCCAGCACACTTACCTAAATTTACTTGATTGCTTGTTGTGAGATAAGGATTAGGAGTAGGCAAAGCAGGCTCAAACTTTATTTACAAAGAAGTTTTATTAATATATCTAAGACAGAAAAAAAACTCAAGAAAAAAACCAGAACAAACTAGCATTCTCCCTGACAACATACAAAAGACAACACTTTGACCTCCAGGTTTACTTCAGAAACAGCTCTTGTTCTAGTTCATTCAGGGAGAGAAGTTTCTTTTGCTTCATCTTCTGTAAGAAAAATACAGTTTTTATGGGTCTTCTGCCTCACCATTAACCGGAGTAAAGTCCAGCTTAATGGTGGATCTCTCCCACAAGTAGCCTTTATGGTGGGTGAACAGTCCACAGGGCTTGTTTTAAGGATGCCCAGTTTAATTGCAGCAACAAAGAAAATCCCTTCTTCTGTGCTTAGCAGAGGTTCTCCTGACAACTCAGGTTCTCTAGCATTCTCCCCGGGACCAGGGCTCTGGATCACAGCCTCTCTTCTCTCTTGGTTCTAGTTTCTCATCAGGCTGTACTTTTTCAACACTTACTTGTCTGTACTTAGGTATTTCAGTTCATTGGCTGCAATAAGAACTTCACATCCCTTTTTGGACTATATCTTCATATATTACAGAGAATTTATTAGCTCAGTCCCCAACATGGTTCTCCAAAAGAGTTTTCAGCTTCATTTTTGAAGCAACTTCTCATGCACCTTCTAGGTATCAGTTCTGCTTTCCTCACTGACTGTAAAGTCTCTGCGCTGCAATATGTAGATGTCCTCACTCGTTCCTCTCTCTGCGAGGAAGGATGGGTGTCTGTGAGTTTAGTCCAGGCATGGAGAGAGTTAATTTCTGTCTCTCTCTCCGGCAGTGTGAGGATCACGTGCTCTTTGCCGGGCTGTTGAACAGGTCCGAGCTGAATGCCAGACGCTCTCAGAATCTCTGCTTGGCTCTGCCAAGCTGGCTCGGCCTGCTGGGGCCATCTTGGGGTGACAGGGCAGGGCCTGGCCCGAGCTGGATGGAGTCTGGCCTGGTCCTTGCCTGGCTCATGCTCTCCCTCTATGTAGCTGGCACACCGGCTGAGCTGTATGCTGAAATTCCAGCCGTTCCTCCCCCATGCCTGCCCGGCTGCAGCGGCACGGCTGCCGTAAAACTTCCCTTCCCCCCCCACCATCTCTCCTTTGGAAGGAGGTGGTGGGGGCCTTACCAGCGAGAGAAGCAGGAGCTGCTCCTCTCCACACAGCAGCAGCAGGTCCAAAGAGGAAGAGCGTGAGTCTCTGCTTATATATGGTTTTTTCCTTGAAGGCGGACCAACTTTTTAATTGGTTTACCTACCTATCAATTCTTAAAACTACCTGATTATTGGCTCTCTCTCTCTCGCAGGAAGGAAGTTGTATTTCTTCCTGCATTCCTGCAGCCCAGATCACTTCCTAGATTTTGACCCCTCTGGCCTAACCCAGGACAGAGATTTTTTGGGATGAAGAGATACATTTCCAGGTTTTACTTCAACACTATTTCATTAGCTTTGCTCTAGATGTGCTGCTGTGACCCTCAGGTATTGGCAGTCCAGTGACTAGTTTTGAGACTTTACGTGCCAGTCTCTATAAATTCGCTGATGCACAACACTGAGAAATAAGTAAAGACAAGAACTTCCTCCTTAACTTAAACCAAAATCCACTGGAGAATTTTTATGGCAGATACAACATAGGCTGCCGTGGTTTTACTCTAGTAACCCTGGTATCCCTCCGGCGTGGAAAAAGATGAATACTTGAAGGGTAGTGTGTGTGTGAGGGTGCATTTTTAAAAGATCAGAAGTTACAAGTGGGGATTTATATGGCTTGCAAATGAGCAGCTCCCCCTTCCAGAACCTATTGTTCAATTGAAGATACACTTCACTACTCATAGTTTTGAATTTGTGATAAAATATTGCCGTCTGTTAAGAGATGTCAGCAGTTGCAGAAGTGTTATGGTTGTTTGTAGAACAACATGAAACAAGTAGCATGTAATGAACAGAAATTCAAGGCTTAGTTGTGTTTTCCTTGCAAATTGCTGAACTTTTTAACTATAAATGTACTGTAAATAAGAAGTCTTACTTAGATGGTCCAAAATGTGTGTTTTAAAATTACTTGTATAAATTCCTTGTGGGTATTAATTAAAACTTTGCCCGTTTATATTTAATAATAATTCTATTGGTTGATGTCATCCTCTTTCCTTCCATCAGTCTTTAGATACTGGTATGTAAATAACATTAAGTTGTTTGTGTCTCCTGCAAGATAAATGTGTTCGTACTATGGAGAGAAACAGTGTTTCAGTGGAGAAAAAGGGCTTTGATAAATAAATGTCAAGGAAAAATAAAGAGCACACAAGCAAAGCTGTTACTTTTCTTTTTCTTTCAGAGTGCTCGTCTAAGGGCTGCTGGGTTTGGAAAAGACTTCAAAGAAAACCCCAATCTCAGGGATAACTGGACAGATGCAGAAGGCTATTACCGTAAGTTGTGTTTGTTGATCAGCAAGGACAGGTAGAGTGAGGGTGCTGAGTGGAGAAGATCCTCACATATAGAAGCATTGAAATGTTGTTCTAATGTAGATGTATCCCAGAGCCCTCTCTGAGTGTGTAATGTAATGGATGAAATGAGCACGCAGGTTTTAACCTCAGTTTTGAAAGGACTCCAGACTTAGAGAATCACCCTTTGTTCCCCATAATTTCCACAAAGCTAGGTGATACAAAACATTGTACACCATTAAATTAAAGGATTTTGCTATTTCCCCTCCTATTTTGTAGTGGTAGAGAATGGTTTATTTTTCTTGAAAAGTTTCATTACATTTATCACTCGTAACTTGAACTTGCTTGGTTTTATCCCTCAGGTGTTAATATAGGTGAAGTTCTAGATAAACGTTACAATGTCTATGGTTACACTGGTCAGGGAGTCTTCAGCAACGTGGTTCGAGCCAGGGACATGGCCAGAGCTAACCAAGAAGTAGCCGTGAAAATCATCAGGAACAATGAACTTATGTAAGTAATGGTTTTGTTTGATGGTAATAAAGCATGTGGAACAGTTGGAAGTTTTTCATGGATGTGATTTGAATCTCCCTTTGTTTCAAGTGAAGTTAACAGATTACAGCTGAGATTCCTGCCTTTTCTGCTAATATGAGCCAGATAATGGGAAGCGCTTGAGGACTATGTATCTACACTTCTTTACAGCTATCACAGGAAGAAGGGTACTTGCATTTTCATCAGGCACTTTCTCATTTGCAAAACTGCAGGGAACAGTGTTAGCAAGAAATAAGGTTACAGCTAATTATGAACCCTGCATTTTCGGAGATGGGAGTTGTGGACTGTAAAAATTTTGTTTCAGTGGATGAAATCTATGTGGCAGGCTGTGGGTTGGATCCCAGTCAATCATCTGCAATGTACAAAAAGATCTCCATGCATTTAATTATTTTTGTATATTTTCTAAACATTTGCATGTATGTAAGATACATAAAAAGAGATGGGACTCTCACTGTTGAAATACATAACAGAAAAACAAGGTTTTTCAGAATGAGAAAACATTAGCAAGTAAGATCTCTTAAACTATGTCATTTGAGGATTTGTCTACAATACTCATTTTCACCATCTGCTGTAGTATTTATACAGTCATGTATTATGTCCTCTTCTGTTAATGACAACTTAAATGAAAATCTTTTGCATGTATTTTACCTTGGAAGTTTTAAAAGTTATCTTACTATATCTATAACTGGATTTGTTTTAGCTAAGTAAAAAAGTATCTAGAAAAGTTTTAAAGGCAAAAGGGAGGGTGATAAGGTATTTTTGTTTGGTGTGCTGTAAAGGTAATAAGCTTGGATGTGTAATTGAATCTATAGTCAGTTCAGTTGAAATCTCCTTTTAATAATGTTGGATGTGGTGAAGCACATTTTTAAAAAAGTGAACTTTTCAAGTGAGTGCTGTTTGAAATTTGTCATATTACAGGATAAAATACAGTTTTAGCCTTACATGCAACTGAGAGTGAGGAGGAAAGAATAAGGAAGTAGCAAAGGCACAGTGAATATCCAAGAATTAAATATACTTACCCAGTGTGTAGTCAATGACATCAAACTACAGTTGTGGTTTTGTTTTTTTAGCTGTGGTACATTAGGTAATGACAGGACACTTCTCATTCCTGGATAATTGTAGCCACACATGTGAATGTTTAGATTTTAAAAAATATTAGAATTTAACTGATTTTATTTTATAACCACGTTTCTCTGTTTTCAGGCAAAAAACTGGCCTAAAAGAACTGGAATTTTTAAAGAAGCTCAATGATGCTGATCCTGATGACAAGTTTCATTGTCTACGGTTGTTCAGGCATTTCTACCACAAACAACATCTCTGTCTGGTATTTGAGCCACTCAGGTAAGATGACAAATGTTTGGGGTTCTCTTTAAAAGGTAAAGTACTACTGAGTGTTCTTTACCTTTCTGGGTTTGGCTGTTGTTTTGATTCCTTGTTCTAGTGCCAAGACTCAAGAATGCAAGGAACTTTGAAACAAAAAAAGAATTGTCTGCAGGCAAAAATTCACAGACTACTGAACTATTTCTGATGTATTTTTAGCATTGTGAGTTTTCTGCCTGGGAAGTACTTGAAATAAGATAATGTATTAAAGATCTCACTAGTGCTGCTCTTAATGATTTTTTGTGTATGACAGTATTTTTATAAGTTTTCACAATCCTTCACTTTAAGGATTTGTATTAAGATGCATTCCCAGAGAGATTGAGGAAGTGCTGTATATTCTGTGAAGAGTACATATATAATAACAGTCTAAGGAAGAAAATTGTTACAGTGGCTCTTTGCATGCTCATTTTCTGTTCAAGTAATTAAGCTCTTGTGACAGGTTGGTTGTAGATACTGTTTTATGGTAGATCAGATATATTAATTGTCTTAGTCACCATTCCTACTTAGAGACATCAGTTGTTCATATCCTAAATTTTCTGTGTATGTCATATTTTAATTTTTGCCACATTGGGTGTGAAGATAAGTTATATACTGGAAAAAATGCAAATTTAATGAAATTGCTGTCATATTTCTTTATTAAGCTGTAGAACAAATTACTGTCTTGTGCTGCACTATCTCTTGATAACACACTTTTACCTTATTTATGTCCAATTATGTTTTTGTCCTGGAATGATGGTCTTTTCATCTACTGCTTAAGTAACCCAAAAAATCTCCTCAACTTTTATCTTTTGTATGCTTCCTTTTTCATTTATTTCTGAGGAAAACAAGTACAAAGGGTTTACAGTTGTTAAGAAGATGCTGTTCATGTGGAAATAAATCCTCTCAAATCAATATTGATTAAAAATATACTCTGAACTAAGTAGGTCCAGTGTAGTAAGTAATTCTACAATATAGGGCATATCTGATTGACCAGCCTTTTTATTTCAATTCTGTAGCTAACAGTGCAATGTTAAGTTGATTGCTGCATTTCTCAAAAAATACTTAAAGCTAACTGGTTTGTTAAAGTTCATATTAGAATTTAGGAGGCCACTATGGGTTTTTTTCTTAAGCTCTTTTCCCCTTTCCCTTAACAGTATGAATTTGCGAGAGGTGTTGAAGAAGTATGGGAAAGATGTTGGACTCCACATTAAAGCTGTGCGTTCCTACAGCCAGCAATTGTTCCTGGCTTTAAAACTTCTCAAAAGATGCAATATCCTACATGCAGATATTAAACCAGATAATATTTTGGTAAGTAACAAATAATTAAAACTATTTTTGCGTGATCTGTAGTGTAAAATAAAGTATTTGAAAGTCATATCATTCTTCACACTTAGATATAAAATTATATTGTGGTATAAATAATAAGTAAGAAATACAGCATGTAAATGAAAATTAAAATTAAGGATGTTAATAAAATCTTTTTCAAACAAATATGCATCCACTTCTGTCCTTAGAGCAGATTTTCCAAAATACGACAGTGTCTTACAGGAGAAATATTTGGAATTTTGCCATCAGTAGTTGAAAGATGTTCTTGCTTTCTGCAGAATGAAAGATTGTTTAAGTCTGGATGGAGATTTTGTTTATGTGAGTGAGGTGATGGGGAAAGGTCCTTAATGCCTCTCTTCCAGTAGGGCATGAGAGCTACATCAGAGGAATCCAATGGTTTCCTTTGGTTTTTTTGGACATCATCCCTGTGACAAACTCAGATTTTTAATTTATCTAAAGTGTTCTAGTAATACTATCTCAGCAGTAAAAGTTACGAAGTGTAAGCATCAGATGTGAATAATAATGCTGTTTTATTAGTGATACTCCAGATACTGGAGTTGGAAGTCTAAATTTGTAAAATTCCAGTATCTGGAGTGAAATCTAGGTCCACCAAGGATATGTTGTTATGGGAAAAGTACATGAAACTGACTTTCTCTTTGTATTTTGTAGGATCTGAAGACATTAACTATCACTTTCAGTTTGAGCAAGTTTCACAATTTTCTTAGAATACAGAGAGGAAGGAACTTCAAATTTAAAAGCTGAATGTTTTTCCTGTCTCTGTCTTAAATATGTTGTCACTTTTACAATGCTGTTACCAATTCTGTCCACAAATAGTGCTAATGGGTATTTGTGTTTAACTTTCAGGTGAACGAGTCTAAAACAATACTAAAGCTTTGTGATTTTGGCTCAGCTTCACATGTCGCAGATAACGACATCACACCCTATCTAGTTAGTAGATTTTATCGAGCTCCAGAAATCAGTAAGTACATTTTGGATTAGCTACATCTATCACATACCAGGAAGTGCCAGTATTAGCAGATGAAAGCTTGACTTAAATTTATTCTCTAGTCTTAGCAAAACATGACTCTGGAAATAAAATGGCTGTCAAAAATTCAGACTTTCGAGGCATGTTCGTGTGACTCTTCGTGTATGTTGGTGATCAGCTCAGTGAGAAGTCATTCTGATGGGTTATTGTTATGTTTCAATTTAGAGGTATTGTTTTGACTTCTTGGTTTTTGATAATTAAAAGCTGATTTAGTTTTAGGTAAATCAGGTTTAGGTATTAGGTCAAAAAACTCCCTTTATAAAATATGGGTACTTTAAAAGGTAAAAGGTTTTACGTCCTTGTTTTATGGATACTTTTATTCCGAAGAGGAGCAGCACCAATATAGTGTACAAATCAGAATTTTTTCATCTGTCTGCTTTTTTTTTTTTTTTGAAGTCTGCCTTCATGGAATTAACTGGAATTGCTCTGTTTCAGTTATAGGAAAAATCTATGACTATGGTATAGATATGTGGTCTGTAGGCTGCACATTATATGAGCTTTATACAGGAAAAATACTATTTCCTGGCAAAACCAATAATCACATGTTGAAACTTGCCATGGATCTCAAAGGAAAGATGCCAAACAAGGTAAGAAAAATAAGTACTTAATATATAATATAATAATATCTGAAACTGCTATAATGAACATACTCCCAAGATGGAATTCTTGTAGAACATACTCTCCGGAATTCTTGTTTCTTACCATATACATCCTTTCTTAAAAGTAAGTACTAGACATTGCTCTGACTGTATAATTTATACTGATTTAAAATCTTATGAAGTGAAAGTATACAGCTTCTTTTTCATAGACTAAGTATAAAGTGAAAGCAGAAACCTTCTAAGCACTGACCTGAAAAAAAAGAGTAAGTCAATGAAAGATACTGTGTCCTTTTTCAAAGGGTTTGAACTGTATCTTTGTATTCAATCTCAACATCTCTTCCTGTCCTTTTGATATATTTTCATTAGTACTAAATTACTCATGTTGCAGTAAATTAATAGACATTGATGTTAATTGTGAAATGTGTAAGAAACAGAGAATTTGCCTGAAACTCTTGCCTTTTCCTCATTTTCCAGATGATTCGAAAAGGTGTGTTCAAAGATCAGCACTTTGATCAAAATCTCAACTTTATGTATATAGAAGTAGATAAAGTGACGGAAAGGGTAAGTCCCCAGTGTGTTGACTAACCCCATCACTTTTTCCAAGCTTTCCTACGATATGGACTTTCAAATGTACCATGGCTTCCTAATTAAAAACAAGATTCCATAAGATGTTAGAATGTCCTTTTGCAGCAGTCTGGACAGATTACATAGTTATAAAATGGCAAAAGAGATTTTCTTTTTTCCTAGGACATAGGAACACGATTAAGAGAAATCTAATGTTAATCTGGTAGATATACAGGGTATCTCCATATAACCTATCCTTAAATTACTAATAAAAGAAATTCTGCCTTAGTTTGTAGAAGGATGTTCAGTATGATGTGGTTATATTGTATGAGGTCACTGTTAATTTTGGTATCATTTTGACATACTGTATTTAAGAAGAATCTTAAAGTAGTGGTCAGATACGGAACTTTCCATGTGGACTTCTGTGTTCCAAGTTAACTGGGATGTTAGGTTCATGTGTGAACCTGTGTTGGTGGCCTCCCCTGGCAGTGTTTTTTCCACTCTTTTATCTGCCACATGACAATTTTATGAGGCCATATGGGGACAGGGTGTTGCTGCTCAGATATTAGACAAGCCTGCAGAAAAGCTGCTGCTGAAGCTCTGTAAAAGGGATGGATAGGGGGTTTGTGCATTACTGCTGTTCTACAAGGCTGCCATTTCTGTGTTTCTAGGAGAAAGTTACTGTTATGAGCACCATTAATCCAACCAAGGACCTATTAGCAGACTTGATTGGGTGCCAACGACTCCCTGAAGACCAGCGTAAAAAAGTGCACCAGCTAAAGGACTTGTTGGACCAGATTCTAATGCTGGACCCAGCTAAACGGATTAGCATCAACCAGGCTCTGCAGCACGCCTTCATCCAGGAGAAAATTTAAACCAGATGAAGAAGTTCAAAGGGTTTGATTAATTAAGATACAAAGACTGAAGAAATTTCACAGCAGTTATTAATGTATATAAACATAAATATTTCCCCTGCAAAGTTGAGGAAGAAATGATACATTTGAATTAACATCAAGGCTGATATTTCTTTTAGAAATGTTAGAGTAATTCTGTTTTGTGTCTTATGTGAAAATTTTCACTGTAGAACTGTTTTAATTGCCAAGACTGCACAAAAGTACAATGCTAATGTATATGGTTGCAGTTCGTATATATTATAAAAAGAAAAAAGCCTCTGTTATAAAAAAAAAAGAAAGAAAAAAAAAAAGAGAGCAGTAATACTGGGTGGTTGATTTGTTTTTAGCAGACTTGGCTTCATTTTTGTCTTTACAAAATGGCCAGCATAAATGCTGTTTATATTCACATTTTCCTAGGTGTGTGTGTGCAGGCCACAGCAGCATGCCCTTGGTGTAGTCAGTGCCGAAGGGGGTCTGTTCCTTCTTGAGCCTGCCCGCAGGGATGGTCTCCTCTTTTAAAGCAGGTTGTGTACAACTTTCAGTACACTGAAGGTAAGCTAACCCATCAACATCACCGGTGTTTAAGCTGTTATTTTACTGGAACAACTGACAAATGAGAGACAATAGCATTGTGGCAGAATTCCCTGCATGTTTGACAAATGATCTTGTTTTATTTTCTGGCATTGCAACCGTGGCATAGTTACAACTTCTGTTCTGTTCATCACATTTAAAACTGGGAGAGAGCGCACTTGATGGATAGAGCGCCTTCAGTGTACTGTTTCTTATTACTTTAGTTTTTTTAATCAACTTGCTATAGACTTTGTATACATTTTGTTAAATACAGTTCACTATGACATAGAACCAATACTTACAGAAGAGTTTTCATTTAGTAATTACATATGTTGGGATCTCATTCGAAAGACCTTATATCTAAAGGATAGATAGACAACATAATGAAATTTTTAACTATTTGTATGTCATTTTGAAAGTGTACTGCTTTATGCTAAAAGTGTTTCATTTGTTCATTGTTTTCATTATTTGTGATCATGTTGTCTTTCAATACAGGCATAAACCTTCCACTCTTGAACAAAGCAGCTGCTTTTTAAAAGCGGTAATTGCTTCTTTACCTTTTATTTCTTTTGTAAATGAAGCTTTTCTTTAAGAAATGTGAATTTAAAGTGTTGTCTCTTGCATAAAACAGTTGACACTTACTTATTGTAAAGTGAAGATTGTTCTGCTGCATGTAAAGTGGACCATGCAGATTTCTGTATGTTTTCAGTATGCATCATTAGATAATAAAGTCTTTTGTGAACAAGGCATTTGTAGCCATTTTTAAAAGAATCTGTCTTCAGTGATGGTAAATCAGGTAATTTGTAAGACCCGCCCCTGCATTTCCTATTAATCATTTAATTAAAGGGATTATTAAATGTTATGATCTTTGGGAGAGCTATAGGCTATATTAATTGGATATATAATTACCACTGCTTAAAAACAAAGCAAAAAACCCTACAGATACTGTCTGTCTGCTTTCATTGTAATGAAATTATTCCTGTAGGACATGGGATTACATTCAGGCTTTAACTAATGTTTGTGCTGTTTTTCTCACTTTTCCTTTTGATGGTGCTGAAAGAGAAAAAAGGAAAGCGAGTCACAGGCCACTCAACGCCTACTCCATGGGTCTGATTTGCTGAGACACCAACTTCACCTTCCTAACAAGGTTATTTCTGACAGCATGTGTAGATAAACATTTAGCAACAAGTTAAAAGAGCTTGAGACAATTGAGTTGGTTATACAGGGTGAGGAAAACAGAAACAACTTTTTCAGGTCCATACTGCTCTTTTAATGTTCTCCTTGACGATGTTAAGAAGTTCATCTTTTCATTTCTTATTAATATATTCTGACAGACTGTGAAAACCCCACTGGTTTCACGTACTTTATAATACTTTGCACTAAGAAGGATTTTTGTATCCATCTAGGTACATAATGGCAACAGTCATGCACTCTTAGTGCACTCAAGAATGAGGAAAAATGCCACAAAGCAGGTCATTCTGCTGGTGGGGAACACCCACCAAGGAGGTGTAATGAACTAACTACAAAAACAAGCAGGAGATGGGTCATTTTGTATGCCTATTTGGAACCTTCAACCTGTCTCTTCTCAATTTATATTGTAAAATTCCTAATTAAAACCAATCTCTCCCTATTTCCACATACTGAGCTATCTTTTTCATACAGGAAATGAAAGAATTTAACTTTCATGTTTAGTGGAACACCAGTTGCTTGCTAGTTAAATCCAGCAAGCATAACTTGCACTTTTACAACACAGGCAGCACTTCTGAGGGCACTTTTACACAGATGTAGTAGTAGTTTATTCTTTCTGTTGCTTTGTACTTTATTTTTAAAATAGGAATATGAAACAATGAAATGAGTTGGTGATACAGAAACAAAGCAGTAGAAAAGATGCCCCTTAATGCCTACAGAATTGTTTTAAGCTGTTCTGGAGAAGCATAAAGTTGCTCGTTTACTTGTTCTTTGTGTTGTAGGTGCAGCTCAAAAGAAGATGAAGGCTACCAGAAGACATGAACAAAGGTTTCTGTCCTATAAAAGATATGAAAAATACTCTTCATCTAGTTCTGTCTTAATCTTTTAGTTTCCAGCATTTCAATTTAGAATTTATTAATGCTGCTGCATTACTGATAATTCCTGAAACATAATTGCTGTATTAAAATTTGTTACATAGATTGTTTTGTTTCTGGTTGAAAAGATTTCTTTATTGTAAGTAAATACAGGTAAATAAGCATTAGTCTTTAAATGGAGTTTTCTTAAAATGATAAAATGAGCAGTACAAAATCTGTGACATTTAGGAAAAAAACCAGGCCATTATATTTGGTTAAAATAAATGTTTTAACCAGTAAACATTTAAGCAGATGATGCACTTTTTTCTTTAACTTCAGTAGGTTCATTATTTCAATTCTGTCATACTTAATTATCCATACAGAGAATAGCTTGGCAGGGGTTATTTAAAACAAGCACATTTCAGTCCCCCATCCAGCTGATACTTCTTGTTGGCAACAATAGAAAACTCTTTAGTTCTGGCTTCAAAAACCTCTGGACTTGAGGATTTTTTGACACTGTTAAGGCCCCTCTCCAGTTTTGGGCAATGCCTATCCCTGTAGCCTAAGGTCTCTGAGAGAGTAACTGTGGCTGCCACTACAGTCAGCTGAATTCTCATGGTTGTGGCAGGGTGCAAACAGAACAGCTGTGCAACAGAGTGAGCAATTTCTCAGCTCATCTAAGGGGGAGGATAACTTCACTTTTCCTCCTGAGTGCAAATTTTTAATTTATGTATTTGATAGAGGTCCTGCACACAGAAACTTCGGCTAAATCTACTGTGCTGATTTCTGTTTCCTTCTCCCTCATTGTGACAAGGAGCTTCACATTTAACACACTCAGTTTTCCAAGCCTTCAGAAAAAAACAGGATTCCAGCCCTGTGGAATTAGAATGTTTTTCTTACCTAGGTGTATACTACTTAGTTTAAAAATTAATTACAGTTCCAGAGTTTTTAATAGAAGCTACTGATTCCTTTAAAACCTTTTTAATAATACTTTATCTCCATACATAGGGTAAGTGGCATTAAACATCTGAAGAACCTTTATGTGTATATTGACACCCACACAGAAGGCAGACCAGACTGTGATACTGCTGGAAATAGAGGGATCTTCTACAGCATGTGTAAAACTGTAATGTGGATGGAGGATGTTGAGATGTGGCAATTGCTTGAAATTAATAAACTATGCTTAAAACTTGCCTGCACCCTGTCTTCTGTCATGCCTACACAGCCTACTGCACGGCTGTGAAATGTATGAACAGTTTTTAAATGCACTAGAAATTAAGCGTAGTTCTTTGAAGGGGGGTTGTCTCCTTCAGTATCAGAGGCATTAGAGAATCTCTGGGAAAAGTCTTCCTGAATATGTAAAATGGAGCTTTTGTTAAGTTGCCCCTGCCATGGTTTCGGAAGCCCCTTCAGCACTGAAGATTTCATGTGAATTCACTTTTATTTGTCACTGTGCCTTTTTTATCTTTTATGGCACGGTATTAACCTGTATTGAGTCAGGGGATGAAATAATTGCATTGTATTGCACTGAAGGGAATTTGTATATACTTACAGATTAATCTTTGTAAGGCAAAAAAATAGATTGGGAGTAGCAGCATGGTGAAGTGGGAAGGAATGTGTGTTTTCATTTATTAACTTGTAAATTATGTATCACATTATTAATCTAAGTATATTTGTGTGGGTACAGAAGTGAGACGACCACGTGTGTTCTACTCTTCCATGTCTTCATTTTGTTCATCTGAGTATGTAGATAATGAAAACTTAATTTTAACTTGTGACAGTACTTACTCTAAATGTGAAACTTTGGCCTTCCTTCCATCATCCACCTCTGCAATTCTTCACTGGCTTAATTATTTCCTCATAAACATTGATTTTGATGATTGTGGCCCAGATATTTCTATAAAGTAGGTATGAGCTAATTATTTACAAAATAATGAAAACACATGAATATTTACAAAGATTCAGTGTTTGGGTTAAGTCAATGAGAAATAATTTAAAGCTTCTTATGGGCAGGTATAAACTAATAGGCCATAACTGATAGAGTAACTGTTGATCATTCAGCCTCAGAAGTGACTTTTTAAGTGACAGTGCAACAAAAGAAACTAGGAGGGGGTTCCTGAGGATACCTGAAGGACACCCAGTCTAGAGAATGAGACTGATAATAGCTAGCAAGACTAATAAGCAGAGAAAGTCTACAGCTTTAAAAAGAAAGGAGTTTATAACAAAGGTTACTGGGCACAAGAAGGAAGAGAAGAAAGCACTCTTGATTGCCAGTAAGGTGTTCAAACGCTAATTCTGTATTGTTACAGGAAATGGACCTTTTCACAGAATCTTAGTGAAACTGACCTGTTCCTCAAGTCTTTGAGAGCCAATTTAAACCAATTTAAACCTGCAGCTACACTAGCTAGACCTTTCCCTTTGGAGAGGCACATCTGTCATGGAACCTGGCACAGTGTCAGGCAGAAGCATGGTTTTTTAGAGGATGCAGGTGAATTTCTTCATTGGTGAAAAGGCAGGTAACCACCTTAAGTAATCTGTTTTAGCAAGAAAAAGGGTATTTAATAGTCTGGGTTTGACATTCAGCACATTCACTTTTCAAAAAGCTCTTAATTACTCATTGCAAAACTTGCATAAAGGGGATAGCTCAGACATTCTACAAATCTTTCTCCTATGTTAAAGCAAAGCTCATCCTAAAAATGTTATCCAGATGAGGTACTCCCTGTAAAACAACCTGACATTTGGGCTGTAGTTTTTCCATGGGAAGGAACAAGGTTTTGCTCAATTAAAGCCAAGCTGATCTCCATACCATGGTTACTTGTGCATCTACTAGACAACTAGGAAGGCAACACACAGAATTCTGTAAATAATTTCATAAAATTTAGTCTGGATTTAATATCCAGACAGATCAGGCCAGCTCGGTTAAGCTGGTAAAGGTGCATTCCTTTCAGCCTCTTGAATGAAGACTGCATCATAGCTGAACGTGAGGACTGCCTGCACCCAGTCTTCTTTGGGTGATCTTCACACAGGATAATGACAATCAGGTCACTCTGTGAGTTTTTAAGTTAAATCTGAAATGCACAGAATGCTATCCATTTTCTCACCCTAGGAGGCCTAAATAAATCTGGCAAAACAAATTTAGGCATAGAGATCCCTTCCTCTTTCACAGAGAACATCCAGCACTCTGACAGGGTAGGAAATGGGTGGTTTCACAAGCTGACCCAAATTGCTCTGTAGCTCATTAAAGCTAATACACCACATCCATTCTTATTTGCAAGTAATTTGCAATCTATTTATGTTTATAAGGCCTTAATAAAAAACCTGAGCTATGCTTACATGAAAATCCCAAATAACACCTAGATCAAAATCCTTTTATTCTTGAGGGTTTTCTTTTAAATTAATCCAGAAATCCTCATTTCCTGTAGTAAATTACGTTGTATTTAAATATAGGAGATTGTGAGCAATTTAGGACATCTCACAGACAATCTGCTCCAAAGACTGCAACTAATCCTGTGCAACCAACTTCCAGATTTGTTCCAGACTCCAACAAGGAGGTGCCCACCCACTTTAGCTTCTCATGCTGCTAGGGCCAGGGGGAGGCCAAGGACCTTTTCTGTACTGCTCCTACTGGATTCACAACATGTCTTTGATTTTTGTAGTACACTGATCACAGAACAGAACAAACACATAAACCAAGACATCAAAACACAAGTAACTACTGGCAACATCTAGGCTTTCCTTCTGCTTCCCAGCTGATCCTCAGTGACAGAATTTTGACTGTGGCAAAGCACAGTCTTGTTCAGAGTATGTGCTGCAATGTTACAAATTAAAAGCTATCCAAATTTCCGTAACACAGCTGGATGCCAGGCAAAATAAATAAATAAACCAAAAATCACAAACTGCAGTCTGGTTTTGGTCTAAAAAATGTTCTAGCTCCAAACTAATTTTTCCCATAACCATGAGCAGTCCAGTGCAAAGGAAGAGCACATTCTCAGAGATTAAAAACTATCAGGGAAGTGGAGAGTTTGGGAAAGGGAAGTTTTTATTAGAGGGATTTTTTGAGTTCTTACTTCATATTGCAGAATTTGTTTGTCCTTGATGGGTAGATTAGCAAGAACTAAATTTGGAACAAACCTATTTAAGGTTTGCTAAAAAGTTAATCATTACTGAAATGGTTCTGAGGTAACAATTTCAGAGCAATCGTGTCCGTTCTTGGGGTATCTAATCCATTTAGCTGGGTCCAGCATTAGAATCTGGTCCAACAAGTCCTTTAGTTGGTGCATTTCTTTATGCTGGTCTTCAGGGAGTTTTTCAGCGTTTCTACACAATAATTTAATTAATTTCTAGGTTATAATTTAATTAGTAGAATCATCAAAACAAAATACAGCAGTAGTAACATGAGTGGAAAGGTACTCCTCTTCATTGAAATTCATTCCTTTGATTATGAACAATCCAGCTCATGATTGTTAAAACTTGGGGTTAGACATGTATTTTATAAAATTATGTTTTCTTCTGACATCCAGTTCATCTACAAACACAATCAGCAAAAGCAACAGCAGAAAATTCTTTCTGTGTGCTTTTCCAATAAAAAGTACGTAAGATAAACGCCAGTATGACACTTGGATTTTTTAGCAGGGCCTGTTGTGATATGTAGGGGGTAATGGTTTTAAACTGAAAGAGAGAGCAGGTTTCAATTGGAAATTAAGAATGCAGTCTTTTACAGTCAGTACACTGGAACAGGTTTCCCAGAAATGTGGGGGATGCCCTATGTCTGGAAAGACTGAAGGTAATGTTTTAGATGGGGCTCTGAGCAACGATTGGAAATTAAGAATGCAGTCTTTTACAGTCAGTACACTGGAACAGGTTTCCCAGAAATGTGGGGGATGCCCTATGTCTGGAAAACTGAAGGTGATGTTAGATGGGGCTCTGAGCAACCTGACCTAGTCGAAGGTGTCCCTGCTCATTGCAGAGAGGTTGGAACTGGATGATCTTTAGAGGTCCCTTCCAGCCCAAACTGTTCTGTAATTCCTGCAGATCCCAGGCTGTGCCCTCTCACTTTGATAACCTGATGACTGCTGTTTAGTTGAGTGTTTCAGCCAATTCTACAACCCTACAACTGTGATTTAATTTAGATCCCATTTCCTGAAATTGTTTACTGCAGCTGCATGGCAGAGCAGCACAAAATCCTTTCTGAACTTAAATGACATTCACTGCTGTCCACTTACACACCAAGCAGGTCACACTAATGAAAGAAATTAAATCAGTTTGATACTGTTTGTCCTTGACAAAATGTTTTGTTCTATTACTGTGGATTCTATTACTACTTGGAGATTTCCAAGAAATTGTCTCCACTAATTTTGTGCACTTCTTTTACTTCTTTTACAATGGCAGACCTTGATAAAAAATCTCAGTATTCTGTACTTGTATCACAAAAGAGCTGTGAAG
Source organism: Eopsaltria australis (assembly GCA_034509425.1). NCBI lineage: Eukaryota > Metazoa > Chordata > Aves > Passeriformes > Petroicidae > Eopsaltria > Eopsaltria australis. The sequence continues at coordinate 1,657,277 of JAVTVJ010000250.1, read as the reverse complement.
CCACACATTTTTAAAAGATCAGGACTAATGGAACAATATGGTCTGCAGTTGGCTTTTGTTGCTCAGATGCTTTAAAAAAAAAGGTTTTAAAACATTCCACAGTCATCACTTTAAATGTCAAAAAGAAATAGCATTCAGTGCTGCTGTGGGACAGCAAAAATAGCCCTTTAATGCAAATTGCTGCAACTTAGAAATTGTTTTGTTATCTTCTTTTAGGTACATTGTTACAAACTCCATGGAATTACTGTAAGTAGTTTAATTCCTTTTTTTTTTTTTTGTAAGCTATGCAAATCTTTTACAGATTTTTAAATTAACATTCATATAATTACATAAAAAATTCCTTATTTCATATCTGTAGATTAGATACATGCTTTTATCTAAAATACCAGGTAAAAAATTACATTTTTGACAGATATTTTACTGGCTGAAAAACACAAAACTCTGCACATCACTAAATGTTAATTAAGGTGAACACATTTCATATCCCTCGTTATCATGAGGGATACAAACTGGAGATATCGTTATTGTGTATACATTCAGGGAAAACAAGGTAAGTGATAATTCAAAATTCAGATTGGAGTTCTCAGTCTGCATAAACATTTCCTATGAATTAGAATACATGGTGCACAAGAAATGTTCTTTGAAATTGAAAATACTGATGCTTTTCTTGCAATTCTAGGTCTTAACTAAATGGGAAGAGAAAGCCCAGTACCAATAAGAGACAAACAGCCAAGCAAAACTTCCCTTCCTGCAGTATCCTACCTCATCAATAACTAAAACTGACAATCAGACAGAGAATACAGTCTAACTACTGAAGAAATTAAACTAATAATGGGGTTAATGAATTGTACACTTAAAATGTCTACAAGCATCTTCAGGTTGCAACAGACTAACATGCTCAAGAGGAGACTCAAGGCCTTTACTGGAACATATTGGTTTTTACCTCCCAAACACTCTTCCTTAACTTTAATGACAAAAAATTGACATCAATTAATAAAAACCTGCTGAGTGCTCCAATTAGAAAGAACATAAACTCATCATTACCTGTTGATATTTAATTCCAGAGTGCTAACATGACTTTACATGCATTGCTCTCCCCTGTTTGGCCTGGGTGGGTGCCTATGATGTGAACTACTCAATTTAATTTGGTATAATTATTAAAACATTTCACTCGCTCAGAGAAATTTTACTTCATTTGTCTCCTTCCAAGCATAAAACATTCATTCTTTGTTGATATTTTGAGTTAGCTAAAGTACGGAAAATTTTGCTCAAATGTCAGAAATTTGTTTCACAATAAGCACAAGATACATGAAATCAAATAGGATACCTAATTTATTTGGCCAACAAAGTTCACCTCTGTTATGCTACACTGATGTTCAGATGACCTCAAATTTAGCAAAAGGTTCACAAGAGTCCTGCAGAAAAAGAAAACCAATTTGAGATATAATGCATGTCAAAACACCTCTCAGAAATTATCAACTTGCCTTTTTCCTTTGATATTTTACTAGAAATTTTTAACTTGCTACAAGTGTGCAACTTAGTTTCAGTGATCTGAACTTGGTTTTCAACATAGCTCAGAGGTGTTGGGTCTGCCTGAACAAGATAGGAATTTTAGGTACAGACAAAGGTTCTGGGCTTGCTTTTTCCCCCCCAGGTTTTACACGTTGCATTCTAAACCTACTCCACCTTATGGCTACTTATGGCTAAAATGTTTTGTTACCAGTTGATATTGATATTACAATTGTGTTAACATATGTTGTATGTTATGGGCAATACAGAGCGCATTTTAATGTTTGCTTGCATATCAAAGAAACATAATCTTCTAAGAAAATCTTGCAAACAGAAACATTTTTTCTTGATTTCTACAAGATTATATAATGTGCATAATTGTACTGTAAGAAGGGAAGCTTCTAGATGCAGATGGCCATTGTTTAGTTTTTCATAATAAATTTTAACCCACTTGAAAACTTTTTATGTCCTTGTTCCAATCAGAGATCTATTACAGTACCTTCATGGAAGTGTTCACATCCAGTTGGAACAAGGAGAGGCACTTCAACACAAGCAGAGTTGTTACGGATATTTCCTGTAAATTCCATGTTAGAAACACAAAAGCTGGCTTCATGATGCAGCCTGAAAATGCTGGGTATATCACTTTTATGCAGAGTTTTGCATGTTCTGACAGAGTTTGGATTTCTAATTGTTGGCCTCAACTGTGATTTTAGTCTAACACGTATTGTATTAATAGTAACTACAATGAATATAATCAATGAATGTTGCAGGTCTCATCAGTGTAAGCTTAGAACACCTTATTTTCTCAAGCTCAGTGCAGGTACCTTGCTCTTGTTATCCATGTGATCCATTTGATTATTTACCTGTGATTCTGTACAAACACAGAGGCAGAGAGTAGGTGTGTGTATAACTGTGCCAAGCAGGACTTGAATCCTACTGTACATTGCACCCCCATTGGGAAAATGGGCACCATGCAATAGTGATACCTTGGAAGGGAACGTTCAGGAACACTGATGTAATTCTCACAATCTCATTATAATAGATATAATTAGTAAGTGACTGTATTTCAGAAGAAATTATCCAAAGTTGCCGCTTTGTTGTATGGAGTAAACAGAGATTCAGACTTCATTGTTCTTAATACCATCTCTAAAATGTGTATAAAGAACTTAAGATGCTAATTTGAGACAACATTTTGTGAACATAAAAGTTATGAACTTTCTAAGTTATCTTAGACGATTTAACTTTTCCAAAAGTTAACCAAAACCACACAGGAGTTCCATTCCCTAGAGATAATATTGATTTAGTCTCATTACTCACTGAGAGAAATGGTTTATCTCCCATAGCTGTAACAGATATGCTGGCATCTACTGATCAAGGCATCCCTGTTTCTGCTATTTCATCCATTAACAGGTTATCACAGGCTGCATTTTCCCATCAGGAAAGCAAACACATCACACTTTTCCACAGGAAAGGGATCATATGAAGCAATTAATGGAAAAATACATTGGAGATTAGACCCACAAAGCTCAAAATAAACATCTTTTGAGATGAATGTGAAGTCAAGTGAATGCTTTTTTGTAGTTTGTTACATTAATAGGGCTCCCAGGAACTACTTGCCCTCTCACTGAGGATGTTTCACAAACAGAGTAAGAATCACCACAACAGTAATTAAATATTTCTATTTATTTTTTCATTAATACAGTATTTCCTTCCCCACAGACAAATAAAAAGAATCACTCATAAGATTTACTGAAGAGGTATCAAAATAGTGCTATAGAATCTCCTGCTTCTTTTGGAAGACAATCTGCTTTAGTATTATTCAGAAACATCACTGATGCCTACAGAATAATGAACCCTTTTTCCCCAACCTAAATATCCATAATGGATCCAAGGCACATAACAGTGTATTAATTTTGTGAACCAGGTTTAACCCAGTACTCAGAACAGAGATATACCACATGAAAAGGTATAAGAATTATTATTTGAAGAGAAAGTTTATTAATGATGAGGGCAGATTAGGCTACTGCCAGATGGTGAATTATTCAACTGGTGAAGATTAGAGTTTTGATTTCTTTTGGAAGAAGCTGACAATAGCATTTACACATTCATCAGACAACCACCTCTCTGTCAGCACTTCACACTCTCTACTGTTGACTGCATGGAGCTTCTCCTTTTCCAGACTTCGTAACAGCTGCTTGGACACTGCCAAGGACTGGAGGAGAAAGAGAAGAACATTAGGAAGGTAAGTTTTCTATACTTTAATTTTTCAGGAAATAATACAAAACCCACACTAGCATCCTAACCCAACTGCATTAACCTCTCTTAGCTTTTAGTCAACCTTTTCGCTGGAAGTATTTATTGCATTTAATTCCCCAGACTGCTGATAAGGTGGAGAAGACTCATGGGAAGCAAACCAGCAGTCCACTAAGTGCTCATAGCCAGAGTAGATGGGCAAAAGAAACAAAACCCGTTCAACTGTCTGCAATATCAAATGCCACCCAAATTACCAGCAGCTGGCACAGCTGCCTCCTCCTGTCCAACACAAGGCCACCGTGACTTCAGTAGTCTTGCAAACCCTAAACTAGGGAGCAGGACCACTGAGTCCAGCAAAAAATAAAGTCACCAGTTTGAGTACCCAGGGTGCACACACTATAATTAATATTGCAGAACCAGTGGTAAGGTTCTTAGATATAAACTACTGCCAAAATAAAAACCTAAGAGAAGCCACCCAAGGCACTCACAGAGACACTGCACAGGTGGAGTGATCAGTTAATTTGTAAGGCTTTTCAGCCAATGCATCTCTGTGGACAGTGCACTGTCTTAGGTGCAGACTGAGTAGAAGAGAAGGATCTGTTTCCCAGCAGCAGAGGGAGAGATCTGTGCTTGAAGGAAAATATATTGAGCCTCATTATTTCGATTAAGGATGAAGTGAAACCAAATGACAGGATAGGTTTGGCAGGAGAACTGGGAATGCTACAGGCTTATAAGGTAGAGAAAAATTTAAAATACTGACATTTTTGGGGAGGCGTGCATAAGCTTCTAATCTTGCCCAAACTTCCTTCTGGAAACTTCTGTCGGGGAAAACTTCAGTCACAAGTCCTTGGGCACAAGCTTCTGCTGCAGTCAGTTTTTTACTGAAAAGCAGCATCTCACTTGCCTGTATGAAAAAAAAGAAAGTGTGATTCAACAATACACAAGACTTGAGTTATCTGACAGGGAAGCTGCATGCTTCCACATCATATTCATTTTACTCTCTTGCTTGTTAATATCTGTCCTCTGAAAAGAACAGAGTAGATTATTACTACTATTATTATTATTATTATCATCATTATTATCATTATTATTATTATTATTTAGGAACCTCCAGATACTGTCTACTTCAAAGACCCTACTTGAGCATGGTACTCAGTCCCATCATCCAGGCCATAATGAAGAGGTTAAGCAACTTTCACAGCCAGTATCAGTCCCTGGGCTTCATCACTGGGGACTGACCTACAGCTCCTACTGTCCACTAGGACTGTACATGTCTTTTTGAGCAGAGCTCCAAGGTTGCAGTCTGAAATTACCTCATCATAAATGTGTTTGTTCACTTTTGCAGTGACTCCAAGATTTCTAGAACATGTACTGGCAAGCTGTGTCTCACTGAACAGACTACTCTTGATACTTGGATATCTATGAAGCACTTGCTCTGCTCTTTACAGATTTAAACCCTGCTCAAAAAATACATTATATTAATGCATGAAATATCAGAAGAGTATTTAAAACTATCCAGATTTTTTCTGTGGGATAACAAAAGAAGCAGAAAGAATTTATGCTGTTCTGAGAAAAAAAGATTGGATTCTGCTGTCTCTATTTTTTTGGTTTTGTTTTTTGTTACTATTATTTAGTTTCCTTATTTCTAGACAGAGAAAATAGGAGTATGGACAGACAACAATTGCTCTCACAGTCAGAGGATACCAATACACAAAGGGCCAGATGATCCCACAGGCAGTGCAGACATTCTTACCTTGGCTAAACCCATGATTTTTGGAAACAGGTAAGAGGAACATCCCTCTGGGCTCTGCCCAAGTTGACTAAATGGGGTGTGAAATGTAGCCTGGAAATAAAAAAAAAGAGCAAAATATAGGAAACCTTACATCAGAGCATGGAATTAAAGTATTAGGATTTAATTTTAATTTTAAATCTTCTACTGAGACAGAGTTCACCAAACACATCTGAACTGTTACCATAATAGGCTTCAAATACCATCTGGTATTTGCTTCATCCTCTCAATGCACCCAGAGCTGACTTTGTATAATTTCATTCCCTTATCCAACAACATTATTGATAAAGTTATATTATTTGAATACAGCACTTAGAGACGCTAATGTGTATGTGCAAAATCTTTACAGAAAGGATGTTCATGCACATAACTTTAATAAAAGTTATTAAATACATATTCCAAAGAACTTAGGAGGCAAAAAGCATTTTTGCCTTTCTGAAGGCACACCAAGTTTATTCTTCTCTTGAAAAATTCAAGTCACTGAATCTTCTTTCCCCAGATTTTAAGCTAATCTAAAAAGATCCTGTGCCAGAAATGCAGCAGGGAGTCATACAAAATAATACCATAACTGCAAGTTAGAACTGAACAGAGAACAATCTATTAGAACAGAGAACAATCAACTTTGAGAAGGCTTTAATAAACTTGAAGGTAATAGAAAAATTGTCATGAATGATAATCTGAGTGAAAGGCTAGGTTAGATCTTATAGAAATCCCCCCCCAGAACTGTTACCAAGGGTTCAAGTAAAAGCTGTCCCAGGGCAGGTAGGAAGGTACTAACAGACTCTAAATAATGAGCTTGTCATGGACTTCAACACAAATATACAGAAAGAAGTGAAAACTATGTCAGACGATAAGTATACAACTAATATAAGCATGCAGAGATTAAAAAAAAAAAAAACACAAGGCAAAAATGAGATGCATTTATCAATGATTATATATACAATCAGTAGAAGGAAGTTCAAGTATGAATTTTAAGCCACTGAAGAAAGAAGGATAATATTAACAGGACAAAACACTTCATGCTTATTTGGACTAAACTGCAACTAAATCTATACTAACTCAGAGATATAAGGAGATGATATGCTGAGGGGAAGTGATTAGACTTCCAAATACTCTTAATAAAATTGAGAGGTATGAGTAAGAAGATACTACTGACAGACAAGTTAAAGTTTGTCAGGAACAACTTGGTATTCAGTAGGGAAAACTGTTTTACTGGCAACTTTGGAGTAAGGGAGTAAGGGATCCAGGTGTTAGATCAGATCACAAGTATGTAAATCAAACAACACAGTGGGATGTCAAATCAGAAATACAGGCTGCAGAATGTGGAGCTGTTCTTCTGCTCCATTTCACGTCAGTGAGACATGAGCTGAGTGATGTGTCCAGCTTGTACCACTATGCTTAGAGAGACACAGAGCAAATGGAAGGAGTCCAGAGGAATGTGACTGCAGGCCACATGAGGAAAAGCTGAACAAATGGCAGCTGTTCAGCTCAAAAAAAGGCAAAGACTCTGAAGAGAAGGTAAACCTGAGACATATCTAACAGGCTAAGAACACTGATGGCTAGGGTTATTCTAAGAGAGGTGAATATAGACTGCTCTTTACACTGAGGAACAAGAAAAAATAGGTTCACTCTGTAGCAAAAAAAGCTTAGATGAGAGGGACGGAAGAGGGAGAATCCAACACTTATCTAGTAAAAAAGATATCTCTGAACCATAATTGACTGAATAAATCATGCACATTAGACAAGCATATGTCAGGAGTGACACGGTCGTAAGTGATCTGTAATTAACTATTTCAGCCAGTTACTGAACTTCCATTCCACAATAAACTTTTGCTCCCCCTTTCACACTTAAATGGGGCCTTACAAACTTCATTTCACATCAGCTTAGAAGAGGGGTTCCTAGAAAAGAGCCTCTAAGCTGGAGTCAGTAACTTGGTAAGTTTAACTACAGCATGGGAAATTCCATGAATGTTAACCACTGGCTGGTGCACTCCTGTGCTGGTAATTAATAAAGGTAGGTGTTCCTTGATGTCATTTACAAAGCCTTTAGACTCTTCTGAAGTGTTCTTTTCTTTCACATTACCCCAAATGAAAAAATATTTAATACAGAAAGAGGCTTAAAGACTGTCTTGGGATAGGCCATGTAATGTACTTACCCTGTCAGAAGCATAGACAAGGTCACACAAACCAAGGACTGTTACACAGATTCCAATAGCTGGGCCATTTACCACTGCAATCAGTGGTTTAGGAAAGTCAATAAAATGACCCACAAACTCTCTAGAGAGAAGGGAAAACAGAAGATGCAAGATATAAGAGACATCTCAAGTGGTTTTCATCCAATATAAACAAATTGGAAAACACGTGGTTAGATACTGCATAACAAAACCCATGAGCTACACAGAAACTATGTAATGTATGGTTTTTGAGCCTTGCAGAAATGAATTCTGACAAAATAAGAACTATTTGAAACAGCTGCATTTCCTTAGCAACTAAGAATCAAACATGTACATGTCAGCAGAGCTTTCCTAGTTCCTGTGATCAAGTTACGGAACTGTTTTCCTCTTCAGTTACAGTTGCTGAACACAGCTCACTGACAAGAGTCCTCTGCCTACACATCCATCCCAACTCCCCCCCCATGGGACAGCCATTCCCTTCACAGACTATTCTGCAGTGAAGCCCCAAGGGGCACCAACACTGTGAAGTTACCACAACACAGAATTCCCTAGTGCTCTCTGCACAGGTTTGAGAAACAGCATTTTGCTTCATCTGACAGCTGCTTCTCCATCCAAGAGGTGCAAAATGCATTCTCAAAATAAAACATTTTCCAAAAGTGAGCAGTGTTGGAAGAACTCAATTTTTCTGGCATCTCTGTGCATGGGTTCTAGTGAAGCAGTGTGCCTGTGTAATAGTAACAGCCCAGCAAACAAAGGCTTCTCACAAGAGCAAGGTTAAAGACCAAAAAGCACATGAGACTCTGCCTTGTGCTGAACACCCTACAAAACCCTGCCGGCTGGAACACTTGCCACGTACCACTGGGTGACATCTTCACAACAGGCTCACACTGCATCGCTATCACTTTGAGGGGCAACTGTGACCCACAGACAGCTCACCTAAGTAAAAGCTGCAAAACTGAGTACTTTACTTGCAGGTCATCTTTAAAACATAAATCAAAACCACTGCTTTTCTGTGTCTTTTAGCTTTTTCACCAATCACAAGTGCCTGAGGAGACAATTCAATTTGCAAGCATCTCTCAGATGCAATTATCACATACAGAAGTAAAAAAGAAGACAAAATCTGCCCACGTAGAGGAAAAAAAGAACCAGTTCTTTGCTTCAGATGATAGCCCTGATCTACTTGGCCTCAGAAAATAAATTCATTTAACAAGTAAATTAAAACTTAAAGGAGAACCAATATCCTGGAACTACTGGGCAGTTTTGAACAAGCTCATTACACCTGTCTCTGTTCAAAGAAGTCTGACAGTGAAAGTATTTTGGCATTTCCTGCTAGTGTAGACACTGCTGGATATCAAAAACACCACAATTTTTTCATATACAGTTAAAACAATGCTTTTGTCGTTGTCTCTGCATGTACTTCTGTGACTAAACAATGAAATTAAGTCTTCAGCATCACTGCACTTAAAAAGACTTCTAAAATTAATCTATTTATTTCATACAATTAATACCATTTCCTCCCACACGATCTTTGTGTTTATGCAAAAGATGCAGTCGCCTAAATAAATGAATTGTAGCACAACTGGGTCTCTGCTGTTGTGTTTTCTAACAATGCCTGCAAGTCATATTTTACCCATTACAATAACTTAAGCATGTATGAAACCAAGATGTTCTACTTGAGTAATACTGCTCCATCTTTTGCCATCTTCTCCATTTCACCAGGCTGGACATTAGTGAAATTATTCAGATCATTGCCACTACTATAGTAGTCTCCATTTCCTGCAGAGAACACATAGGAGTAAATGCACCAATGGTTTCTGAGTAGGAAAGAGAAGCTTTCATCTATTACACTTACAAAAGAATTTCATCCCGAGTGTCTAATATTATTAAGTAACTAAAAGGATTTTCTCAAATTATACACAGTATCTAAAAAAAGATCAATGGCCAGACAGACAGCTACTCAAAAGTAATAAAGCCCTTAGCAGTACTCCTTGTCCATCTTCTCAGCTGAGAAAGATGCTCTGATGTAATAGCAAGCTTGCTTAAGAATTTAAAACACCAGCTTGAAGAAAATTTGCCAAAACACTTTGAAAAATCTTTGGTCTATAATAGAGGAAAGAATTTAATCACTTAATTTTATCTCAGTCTAAACACAGGTAGGTATTTTATGTCAGTACTATACTTCGGTATAATATAAAACATACCAGTAATAACTGCTATGGTAGAATCATTTTTTCCAGCTTCTTCAAGCGCTTTGATAATTTCTCTGTACATCTGCATAAAAGGAAAATCAACAAAGCGCAAATGTGATGCTGCAGAAGAACTTAAAAATTACACTGACACTGACAACAAGGAACTCAAGAGACAGATTAGCCATGATCCTTTTAAATACTGAAAAATTTGTCATGCACAGAAGGTTTGGTATCACATATGATGGACTTCTGACCATAGAGACACACGCTTGCACTACTCAAAACTTGCACTGCAAATCCAAAGGACAAAATAAGGTCCTTTGGAAAAACAAACACTGATGTGAAACAGCTGATTTCAATACAACAGTTTAAGTGGACAAAATAACATACTAAAGAATTAGCAGCAGTGGGGTGATGACCCTGCTCTGGTTTCACTGCAGTTGTGAACCAGGATGATCATGAGGCTTCCAACAGGAGGGATTTACTCATGAAGATAACTGTGGGAAACAGAAGATCACCTACACATACAGACAGCAGTGCTGAGCCAAAGGCTGCACAAATGCTTTGTTATACTCAGCACTGCAGTCAAATCTTGCACCCAAAACACAGGCCAGTCTTCCTGCAGTTTGCCATTTTGGTTTAGTGTAGTCCATAATCCTATATTAAATTTGAAAGAAATCAAGAGACACAAAAAAGGCTAATCTGTAAAATTTTAGCCGAATGATTTCATTTTGTAATGGATATTTATTCCTTAGGTTGTTGTTGGATCCCTCACGAAGTTCAGACCACCATGCTTCAGACAGTTCTGTTAAACCTGTAGTAAGGACTCCTTAAAGACATAAGTAGCTTATCCAGAAAGAAAAAAATCATTAATCCTCCCAAATTCATTTCTTTACCTGATGGTTGATGGCATTTTTCCTATCAGGTCGGTTAAACATTATCTTTGTGATATTGTTTTTGGTAGTAACTATTAATGTTTCATAGCCGTCATGTCTGCCCTCTTCTGGAGAAGCCTCTTTCTTCTGGCTAGCAGATTCTGCAGAGACCAGACTTGAGACAAGTTCAGCATATTTCTGTCTGGCATTATCCTGCAATAAAAGAAATTTAAAAATAGGGAAGAAAAAATGGGAAAAAAAGAAAAAATACTTTAAAAAAGTAAGAAGAAAATAACACAAGATTATGAAAAGCTAAAATTGAAATCAGTTACAGTGCTAATAAAATAGGTACTTGGGTGAGGAGGGAGGGGAATGTGACTGCTTCAGGACAAAAGAAAACTAAAATCTCCATTATAATATATTCCAATTAGGGGGATTAGGAGCGGAACATGTTCTATTTGAACACTACAGAACATCTTTCAAGTAACCTTAAAAGCAGCAGCAATAGATTCACAAAATAAGGTCCATAGATGCTGGGATGATGACATTTATTTTGCTGGAAGAGTGCCCCCCTCCGTGCCTAAGATTACCAGAGAGACCTTTGTCATATTCCCAGCATTTACACATTTCTATGGATCCTTTGTTTCTGCTTTCCAGTCAGACATTTTTCCAACAAGTTTTTATTTTAGAATATGTGTTGCTGAAAATAAGAGCACTGAGATGGATCTTACGGAATTTTAAAATTGCTTGAAGACAATAGTTTTCATTTAGCACTAACATGACACACAGAAGCCTAAAGAATCCTGTCTCCCTATTTCTAAAGCAAGCAGTGATTTAAAAGAATTTTACAAGTACTTGGTTGTTACAACTTATTGGTTTGAAAGGATAATATACTAATATACAGTTCTGTAATCCATGAGCAGCACATTAAATTGTCTATCCACTCTCCACTCTAACTTGAAGAGCTGATTCTTTTCCTTAAGAATTTCTTGACTACTCCTAAAAGCTGCAGGGCGAACAGAAAACTAACCCCAAAACCACAAACGAAACAAAAGATCAAAATGCACCCCAAAAAATCCAAAGCAGAACAATATGTTATATTCATGGAATTACACAACCATGTTTTCTTTGGAAAAAAAAAAAAGGAAAAAATACCATCTCCCTCCTCTATATTAAAGAATCTTTTTGACTGAGCTCAGCAACCACTGCTGAGCAGCAGGCCTAATGCAACACTGACACAGCTGATTTGAAAAGCTTCTTTCCTTCATTTAATAGCAGCTGAGGAAACCATGGCAGCTCTGTGCAGTCACACTTACTAAAGCCTGGATGAAAAAGGAATGCTTATGTACCTCTGCATCTTTATTCTTCCCACTTGCTTCACTTGACTTCTCTAAAGGTTATGAAAGATACTAAAAATGTCAAGATATATTGAGAAAGAAAGAATGAAGAGAGGATCTCAATACATCAATTTTTCCTAGTCTTTTAGTCAACAGCATAAGAGACTGACTTTTTAAAATGGTAGTTACGAATATGCTGAATTCAGAGATTTGGGTTTTGTTGCAAGAACTGAGAAGCTCAATCCATCTTTCTTAAAGAGAAGAGCAGAAAACCACTACTTTTATTGAAGTCACCATATAAGATCCCTTACACAGATACAAGCTAGCAGTAATAATGTAGAACTAGGCTTACACACTAAAAAAATAAAAATCTCCAAACACTGAAGCAGTGAAGTGACTGAGGAATACAGTACAAAACATTTTGAAGGCTGAAGCAGAGTTGCTCAAATAGCATGCAATATTTTTAGCCATCAGCCACTCACTTAAAGACCAGGCACTCCAAGGTAGAGTTACCTAAAAGTATCTAAGTGAAATTATGGGTTTTGTCACCTGAGACAAATTGCCAAGAGAGTTCCATGCATCCCACTTGGCTTTCTTCACAAAGTCCAGCATACCTGGTTTTGGAGCATTGCAGGGACCTTCAGTAGCCTGAGAAGAGAGTGAAACAAACTTATTTAAACCTTTGATTAAAGATCAGACAATTTGGTAGAAAAGATGATGACTGTTCTGAATACTTATCTGACCAGGATATTCTGAGACAGAAGGAATACCTGTTGCTTGGACAACTTTCCAGCAGTTCACATACCATGACCTTTTCAGTGTCTGCTATTTCCTAATATTGTATTGGGCTTCCAGAAGCACCTAACCAATATAAGAGACTGGTTTCCTAAAAATCTATGCATATTAAGTTCTCCTGCCTCAAAAACTGTGGAAATTTTATACTTACAGAGAATGTTAAAGACTTGTTAGGTGTGTGAAGGGACCATTGAAAAGGATCTGTTAATTTGGATCTTAACTTCAAAGTTGGCCCTGCTAAAAGCAAGGGCGTTGGACAGTTGAACTGCAAGAGTCTGAGCTATCCTGAAGTATTCTATGATCAGTTTTCCTGAAGAAAAATAAACTATTGGAAAGAAATATTTCAAGTGGGAAAAGGAAGGGAGGGAGGGGAGGGAGGGGAGGGAGGGGAGATTTATGAACTCACTATTATTAATCAGTAAAACTACCTTTAAAGGAATCATCAGTTGTCTTTAAGGCTTTTTTAAAGTGAGTTACTGATTGCCTTCCTCAACATAACAAGCCACAGACTGTACTGACCCTGCAGTCAATCCTGATCCACAAATACTTCCCCAAATACCAATACAAGCTCTGCTATGGACATAAAGCTATTTCTACAAAGGTTTTCTTTTATGCTGTTGTAAGGAATAACCTTCACTCAAACTGTGGAGGAACAGTTCCTTGAATTCAAAATAAACAAACAAAAAACTCCAAACAAAACCTACAGTGACTATACAAAAAAAAAAAACAACAAAAACAAACAAAAAAAAAAAAACAAAAAAAAAAAAGAGGAGAAAACCCCAGAAATCAACTTTCAAATGTCAACACCGTTATGTTATAGGCCCAGATGACTGTAGATACAGGAAATTTAAGACTACTCTTCCTTTTCCTAGGCAGAAGGCATTTTCCAAAGCTGAATCAATATTGTTATATGGAAGGCATCACACAATGGATGTAATTTTGCTCTATTTCTTTGAATAAAGGTTTCTACTCAAAGCATGAAAAAACAGGTATGGCTTCTCTCAGAATTTAGGCATTTTAAAGGACTGACATTTCAATAATAGAATTTGAGCACATAAAATGAAAAGCCTATTAACACACAATACATCTGAACAGGCTGTATTTTAAATAAATTTTACAGGTCCATTCCCTCAGGTTATAAATGCCCCTTACCAAACAAAGTAAGCCAAGTCAAGCCTACCTGTTTAAACAGAGCATAGAGTTTCAACTTAGTTTCATTTCCAGGATCCTTTTCAAAAGCTTCAGCTGCTCTTGAGCTTTTTGGAAGTCCTTCTGGCTGACCTGCATGGTGGCTGCAGTCATGTGCAGGTGAATTGCTGGAATGCAAACAGCTTGTGCTGGCCTGGGAGCAAGTGGGAGAAAAAAATCCCATTACTTGATTTTTGTGAAAAACTAGAGGAGAAACAAATATCCTGATTTTTAGGACATTTAGAGTAAATGTGAAACATTACATACAAAACTAATCAAAACAACAACAAGAAGAAAGATATTAAAAGTCACAAGAAAGTTGCTTTAGAAGTTTGCTTTTGCTGTGATATAATTAACCTTTTGAAATTATTAATTTTTATTAATTATTTAAAACTCATCCCCTTGTACTCAGCACCTTGAATAATGCATTCAGGTCTGGGCCCCTCACTACAAGACAGACATTTTGGTGTCTGAGAAAGAAACAAAGCTGGCAAAGGGTCTGGAGCACAAGTCCTCTGATGAGCAGCTGAGGGAGCTGAGGTTTTTTAGCCTGGAGAAAAGGATGCTCAGAGGGACCTTATCACTCTCTACAAGTGCCTGAAAGGAGGCTGTAGCCAGGTGAGGGTCGGTCTCTTCTCTGACAGGATGAGAAGGAACAGCTTCAGATTGCACCAGGGGAAGTTTAGATTGGCAAAGAAAATCTTTCTAAAATCCAGACAGGTGGTCAGGCACTGGAAGAGGCGGAGTCACCATGCCTGGAGATATTTAAAAGATGTGTCTATGTGGCATCTGGGGGCATGGTTTAGTGGTGGACTTAGCTGTACTGGGTTAATGGTTGGACTTGATGATCTCAAAGGCCCTTTCCAACCTTAGTGATTCTACGATTAGCAGCTTTATATGTCCATGAATTAAAACAAGTATGCAGCTCGTCTGCTCTTTGTGACTGTTTCAAGTGTGTGTGCTTCTAGCTAGAAACATTTTCATTTGAAAGTCTGCTTCTCTAATCAGGGCAGCACAAGTGAAGACTAATTTCAAAATGTACTCTGGAAAAGGACTGACTGTAAATTAGCTTGTAGACACTTGAAGAAAAAAAAGGCAGTCTAAACATTCTGGGAGAACGACTTCCTACCAAAGAAAGGCAATTCCACCAAAACCTCCCCCAAAAATACCAAATCCAACCCAACTCTATAATGTTTTGTAAAAGCAGGTTTACTTTACTAAAGTTTGAAATCAAAAGCCAAGAAGTCTAATAATTTTGACTTATTTCAAGAGGGCAAAAGCATTTTCTCACTTTTTTTTTTGTTAAATTGCAATATATGTTAAGCATTTTTACTATTTTTAAAATAGTTTTAAAAAACTGTTAAAACTGTTTGCAGTTTATGTATGAACCTTTCTTCTCTATTCTAGTAAAAAGAAAAATAGCCCAACTTTCCCTATTCTAACTTACAGACACATCTGTCATGTTAGACCATCATATATGATAGATTTCATAACCATTCTCATTTGAAATATTAATGAGCATCTCAAATGGAGACTGACAGAATCCTTAATTTAATGTTAATGTTTCAGTTACAGGATAATAATTTAAAAATCATGGAAATTCTGCCTTTTTATACATGCCTAATGAGAATTTTAAAGATGTTCTACTGCCTACCTCAAAAATATTCCCATTGCTCTTATTTCTTAAAGAAAATTTATTTTCTGCTGCAAGCCTAAAAGTTGCAGACAGGAAGTGTGAAGAATGTGAACTACCCTCCATTAATTTTATTCCTCTTTCATTTTATGCAGAGAGATGATGTCTTGTAAAAACGTTTACGTCCTATTACAGCCCTTCTTTGTTAATAAAATCTAAGTTCTGATATTTTGGAGATACCAAGTTTGAATGACAGACATGAAAAGAATATTTTTTGTTATACACAGAATTTCTTTCAAAGTGAAAGAATTTCAAAATTTACTTCAAAATCTTATACCAGTAGCAAGAAACCTATCTGAACAATACAAAATGGAATAGGCTATCAAAAAAGGTTGCAGGAACAGAGAGTCCTTTTACTTAAGTTGATCAGCTGTAAACCTTTCTTAAGGCAGCAGACAGGCAAACACGGGGTGAACAACTCTCACTGTAACCAGCATGCAAGATGGTGAGTTCAGAAGACTCTGGCAGAGTTTAACCAGTTCATCCCTTAAACAGCTGGGAGGTTATTTAGCCAACTTGTAGACTTCATTTCCAGCATCAAAAAAATACCTTCAACAGGAGAAAGTGCACCTAAATGGATACAGACACAAGACTTTTAATACTGCATCTCTTTCATTAGTCTGTCCCAGAGTCCCAGAACACGACACTTGCAGTTCCTATTCCCAAACATGTTTTTCACATTTACAGGAAGAAGAGAGTGTAGAAAGAGTTGTTTATTTTGGTTTGGCTTTTTTTCCCTCCAGTTTTGCTAGCCATCTTTGGAACTACTGGAATGCTACTGTCCCCAAGATGATCTGTGTATCTGCTACAAATTTTCTTGTCAATCTAGGCAGTGATTGAGGTAGATCCCATATTTAAAAATGGAGATTTGCATTTACACCATGTCTGACAATCTGGATTTCATTGCAGCCTGGCTGTGATCAATATCATAAAAAGGCTTTAAGAATCTCTTCTATGTACAATTTGATGATTATCATAAATTAATAGAGGATGAGCAGCTGGGGAGAGGTGAATGCCACAGCAGCCAGTCTGAAGGTATGTAGACATATTTATGGTTATGGTTGGTTTGGTTTGTTTATTTTTTTTTCATTTAACAGGTCACCTTAATAAGGAAAGTGTTCTTCCTTATTAAGGATGCAAAGTAGACAAGTTAGAAGAGGATGAGAAACAATTAGGTGAAAAAAAATTTGGCTGGGGAAAAGTGGTATGATCTTTCAGTAAATCCAGGCTCAGAGGAACTTTGCTGTTTGGTTATATTCACTTTTGCTTCTTAGTTATAAAATGTTTAGGTAAAATTGTTATCTATCCACTTCAAATACTTCATCTTTCATTCTTTTTCTCCTTACTACTGATTTGTAATACGAGATTGTGTAACCTAGGTGCTTATTAAAGTCTGTTTATAAGAAAAGACCTTTTATCTTTCATTCTTCCTTGCTGCTTGTAGCTCAATTCTCTGCAGGACATTGATGATTCACCCCATTCCTGCTGCCTTCTGATCTCTACAGACATTTCCTACACATCAGAGATGCTCATCAATTCTCGACATGCTAAGGCTAAGCTGATTACTATGATTTCTTTATTAAAATAACAACAAAGGATGAAAACACAAAGGAAAAACTAAGTTATTTCACAATTAATTCATCTCGGGCAGGACTTCATTCTTCAGAGGCACACACAAAGAGCAGCAAGAGAGCTCCTCAATCCCAAATAGATCACACTGAGTGAGGAGATGACTCGACACCTCTCAGCACACACAACAGCGCTGCCACCTTTGGCACTGCACAGTGGTGCCATGCCACAGTCCCAAGAGCAGGAGAGGCTGCTGCAGCACAAGGATGAAGAAGCAGGAGAGGCTGCTGCAGTACACTGTGGGACAGTTTGCTCCCTTCATCTGCTGCTCCCTTGCTGTGACACTGAGTCCTTCTTAGTCACTCACTGAGCGAATCCATGCCCCACTTTAGCAGCCACACGAGACTTTGCAGAAATCACGCAAGGCAGGCAGAGAGCCTGGAACCTGACATACAAGCTTTTAATCCAAGCAGAAAAAGAAATCTAGGAAAGGCAATCAAACACCCTTCTGTGAGATTACAGAATCTCACCTACTCACTGCAACAAAGCGAATTTCCTTCACAAAGCTCCCTGTTTATCACCCTGCACCCTGTGGCCAATTAGCTGCCACTGCCCCAGTACTACAAATTTCCTTCTGCTGTAGAGGCACCCACAGCAGAGAGGTGAGAGCTTGGCAATCTCCCCCAGATGGATAAAAAGCCAGCTCCCACCAGAGAGACAGAAGCAAGAGAAGTCACAACTTGGCAGAGCAGTCAGAGTCCATGACAGATGCCTGTGTATTCCTGCAAGAGCAGTCACTGGGGACTTCGCAAGTTGTACACGCTGAAAAAAGAAATAAATCCTGGGCATCACTGTCTGAACCTGAAACATCCAGGCTGACAATCACCTCATATTTATTCCCTTGCTTCAGACATCTCTTTGTTGCCATTCAGTCACTCAGGGTATCTTGGAGGCTCATCATTCATCTATTCACTGTATCTGTTCACTTAAATGTCTCTTAACCTAATAAACATTCAAATATAAGTCTCTGAAATTTAGGATTTCAATTACACTGAAAGTAATTTCTCACTGTTTAATGATTCACAAAAAGACTGCAAAGCCTGTTAAAGGCACGCCTCTCACTTCTGTGTAGTTCTGCCACTTGCCCAAAGACTTTAAAAGAGTTAAAAATGCCAACATTTTGTCAAATACTGTCTGCTCACTTTCTAACTTTTAAAGCAACATGGCATGATTAAACAGAAGCCAAAAGATCTCTTTGCACAGGAAACATCAGACATACTCAGCAAAAGAAAGGGATGGATATACCTGAAATCCAACTTCCATTTACTTAGTAGAAGTTTTCTTTTAAGCATTAGTAGATCCTGGGGAAATAAAGCACACAGAAAAGCCGTTAAAAATCCTATTAGGATTAAAAGCAGCGGGTGGTGCTAGATACACATGGGTTTAAAACTCCTGACAGAAATGGAAAATGCTCATTTACATTATTTAAAGTGGCTTTAGGGAGACAAGCAAGAAAAAGAACAGGAAGTGTTCTTAGACAGAAGCGAGAAGCACATTAAACTGTCACTTGGATGAATCCTGCAACATCTTTTGTCCATTATGTGTAATACTTCAGATACAATGTATAACATTCCTTCTTTGCCAAGATCACTATCTCAAGGTGCTGTCATTTTTCCCTTGCTCTTTCCACACATTCCTCATGCAGAGCAGTGAAGGGCACAGTAACAACCCCTTGCCATTTTCCACATGCAAAGAGTATTACAGCACCATAAAATGGCACTATTTCTGCTCATGTTCTTTCCAACTTAAGAGAAAATTAAACGAAACACTGTTTTGCTGCTGCTGTTGCTTGAAGAGTAGTATGGGTTGTTTTTTGTTGGGTTTTTTTAGTTATGACACAAAGCAATCAATTCCCACAACCCTCAAGGTGCTAAGTGTTTGGTTATAACCCAAAACAAGCTTCTGACTGCGTGTGTTCCAGAGTCCCTGCAAAGAAGAGACAGCACACGTTTCCCAGTCCAGCCCATAACTGATTTGCAGGTGCCAGCCAGACCTTCAATTTTTCTACAAGATTCAGGAGCCTAAAACCTATCCCAAGAGCTTCACCTGCTACAGCACCAAGTGCTGCTCTTGGGGGTGCTGTGAAGTCACACAGGAGGAGAGCAACCAAATGAGACCTCCTTGCTCCCTGTGTTCCTCATGTGGGGACACATCCATCCACAGAGAGGAACCACGCATGCTCCCTGCCAAGGTGACTGGGGTGGTCCTTGCCTGTGGGTGCCTGGACAGTACCATCCAACCAGTGTCAGGCCTCATTCACCCTCTTTCAGCAGCGCTTCTCTGACTTTGATCCTCCCTTAAAATTATCCTGAGTTTTCTCCCCAGAGGAGAAAAGGGATCTGGAGAAGGAATAGCAGCTTTGGATCACTAGTTCAGCTACATCAAGGGGCACAGGAGCAGAGCTGGTGGGAAAGCTTGTCACCACTGGCAATTGCAGCAACTGTTAGGAGATGAGGGGAATAAAAACCTGTATTTAAACTGTAACCATGAGAAAATGAGAGGAGCATCTGCAAACAGAAATTTAACATGACACACAAACTTCCCTCACTCCCCCCCACCCCAATCCTTCATATCAGAATCCCTAATAAGATTAAAAAAAAAAAAAAAAGCTTAATTACCAAATAATGATAATGAGCAAAGCGTTAGCAGTACCATGCTTCCTTGGTAACCAGGAAAATAATATTTATCATTTTCCAGTAGTTTCTGCATGCAATAAATTTGAAGTTATACTTCACCTTATTTTGCTGACAGGAGGAAGCTATTGTCTATGCTGTTAACACAAAAATGATTAGAAAATTTAATCTGCAGGTTCCCCAAGTTATCATTCATCATATGCCAGTGGTTATACTCCAGAGAATCCAAACAGGTAATAATGTAACATTAAGGACTCATAAATTTTTTACACAGCCCAAGCACCTATATAGCAATATAAGAGCTTTCCCCATACACCTAAAAGTGGAGAGGGCTCATTTCTGCTATATCTCTCCAGTTACTGTCCCCATACAAGCTACCTAGATCTGAGCTGGGAAAAAGAGGCACCTGAAAATGCTAAAGCAAACTGAGCATCCTGTGGCATGTTTGGGACACACATTGCTTGTTTGCTGTTGGGAAAAAAAGGAGAGCTATGGAGAGTGTAGATGGTAAATTTACAGATAAATTCTGGGAGTTTCTTTTGGCTGTAGGAGAAAAGCAACCCTTTCTTTCTTTATGCCATCTTAGAGGCTGCTCCCAAAGAAATTCAGACCATTTAACTATACACACTACTTCTCACCATGTACTCTTTTCAGGTTGGCTTTTTTTTCCCTTTTCTTGCTACTGAATTACTTTTTCATGTGTGCCTGTCAAATCAGTGATGCCTATTGACTTTTAGCTGCAAAGCACTCTTTTAGACTTTTAGCTGCAAAGCACTCTTCCTCTAAGTTGTATAGACAGATTCTCTTACAAATAGGACTTGTGTAGTAGGCAGTGACATTATAACACTAAAAGAAACTTCGGCTTGACAATTTCTACACTAATAAAGGCAAATTAATTCAGGTTTTTATTTCCAGGTCTGTCCTTTCAAGTTTCTTCTCTCACAGTGGGAAATGTGGAATAACCACTAGAAGGGAGGTGGTGAGCAAGTGGCTGCATGGTACCCTGGCTGGGTTAAAGCACAGCAGTCCTTTCCTGATGCCCAATGTGGGGCATGAAGGGTTGAGATAACAGATCTGACCAGAGCATGCTAAAACAAATTTGTTAAAAGCATTTAATAAATTAGTTTAATAGCTGCTGGTTACAATGCTGTTCTGTTTGCTCAGAGCTCCTGCACGTGTGCTCACAGTCCCTGTTCCATCCATGGGGTCTTATCAGCATCAAAGTTATTCTCTAGAAATCAACGCATTTGGTTCATTTGGAGAAATACGAAGGTTTATTAACCATGGCAATACCATGAAGGAGTTGATGACTCAGTAGATAGAACTCCAGCCTTCCTAAAAAAGTCCCCGAGCCATAAGGAAACAACTATCCCTTCCTGTTCCACCAGCATAGTCCCTGGCAATACTCCACTATACTGCAGCATGGAGTAACTAAAATTTATTGCTATGAGGCAATAAGAATGTTTCTAGTGTTCTCACATTTCCAATGTATTTAACTAGTAGAAAACATCAGTTCAAATACTCTATAAACAATTTACTTACTGCTACTTTGAAAAACAGAAAGAAAGTAAAATTATTTCCTCCTTTACATTAAAATGTTTCAAGACTAGTTCTAAACACAAGTTTGGTACATAAATCCTTATCAGCTTTTACTGTTTTACACTCCTACACTGTTTTGACATATAAAAACTAAAGGATAATTATGTGTCTGTTGGCAAATTGAAGTGCTGAATCACTGTTGTTTAATGCAAGTGGCTCAGCTGTGCTTGATAGTTTCTTTTTCAATATTAAATAATGGCTAAGAATGAAGGCTCTAGATTACCATTCACTGAGATATGAAATGGTCTGATCTTTGTACTCTATACAGACACAGTTTTATTTTATTTATGCTATCATCACAGCTGCTGGGGAAGAAACTAGGATCATCACCTGAAATCTCCACAAGAACTCTCTCTTTCCAGCAGACTTAAATTGGCTGGACATGGTGAATGACTGAAGCATGAGAGAACCACCTGTACATCTCAGTCCATGTAAGACATCTGTCTGTAAATCTCCCTGCTTTTAGAGATATCCTCTGAAACACATTTGGAAGTTAAAAATAAGAACGTTAGCAGAAAAAATATAGAGCTGCTGCAATACTCATACACGTGACATTTGCTGAGAATCACTGAGAGTTTATTGCAGCATTTGGAGAGTAGCAAACTCAAATATGTTCCTTATGCATCCTTATCCAAGGTAACTTAACAAAAAGTTATGAACAAGTACTCAAAATCATTTTGCTGCTAATGGAGAAAGGAAAAAGTCATGTTGATTTGGCTTGCAGGGACAAATCTTGCTGGCTGTATGGAGAGCAAGAAAATGAGTATTAATGGCTTATGGCCAAGGTAGGTAGGTTTCTTGACAAGGATACAACCAGCCTCTGCAGCTCCCACCCACATCAGAACACCCACTGGCACTCCTCAGTGGAGCTGAACCAGTGAAAGGAAACAAAAATTTTGTCTGAGGCTTACTTTCTCTTCTGAATCCATGACGCCTAGATACAATGGGAGTGGACACAAAAAATACCGAACAAAACAGTAACGAAGAAGTATTTGCCAATGGCTTACTCTGTCCAAATCCAGAGCTCTTCCACACAGCTTAAACACTGTAGGTCTAAAAACAAAGCAGCACACTGCTCTTGGTTTTGTCAGTATTCGCAGCACCCACCATCAAACAAACCAACAGGCTGTCTGTAAAGACCTGGGGCAACTTACTGAACAAAAGTCTGACAATCTGAAGTGGGACTTGATGTCATGTCTTACTAAGACAGTGTAAAAAGCTTAAATTACAGCATTTAGAAGGCTGCACCTAAAGCAGCAGCTCCCAAGACAGAGGTCAGAGGATCATGTTGAATTGTGCCAGTTATAAGTGGGGATGCAACATGGGCAGAGTCAAACTGGCTTCTCCTATCACTGCAGAGATCATGAAAAATTATTAATCCGGGAAAGAGGCAGACAACCCATATAACTTGGAAGTTCTTCCTCTGAATAAAAGTGTATTTCATCTGGCATCTTACTGGCAATTAAGAAAAACAACACAAAACCAAAGAAAGATTCTTTTGTTTCAGAAACAGGCTGACTATACTGACATGTTTGAAGCAGTAAGCATTTTACAAGCATGTGTATCATGGTATGAAACGACACCATATTTGAAATTAAAAATTTACCCTGTTTAATGATTAACTTCTAAGGTCCAAATTATTCAAGAATTATTGACCATTCTGTAAGCTATATACCTCTTACACCAGACCTTATACCAGAATAAATATTATCAGACCACCTTACCAGAAAAACAGTAGCCACTCTTTTGGAGGGCCAAAGAATCAGCAAAGAATCCATACAACACAACACTTCTATTCCTCAATAAATTATTTTTATTCCCAATTAAGAACTGAATCTCTTCTACTCAACACCAGTGAGGCCACACCTGAATTGCTGCAGCCAGTCCTGAGTTCCACAGTACAAGAGACATGCTCATACTGGAAAGAGAACCATGAAGATGGAGCATCTCACATATGAAGAGAATTCTAGAGATCTGGGATTGTTCAGAAAGCTGTGTTCCAAGACAATTCATCCTCAGGACTTCCAGGCACCTTGGCTTGATATTAGCTATGAACAGTGAAATCCAGCTCAATTACATTCAGCTTGCTTCTCTGGATTACAGTTTGTTGATTTTAACTGCTGTGTGTACTTCCATTCAAAACAGTTTAAAAGTGTGCTTAAATAAGGACATAAGTTTACCAAGACACTTTTCTTGAAAACTATCCAATCATCTCACCACTACCTTTTGTCTTTTAAATTGTATTGGTAAACCAGCATGAGCAAACAAGATGTAGCAACCCCTGCAATTAACATAAGTATTTGCAGAGAAAGCCTCCCATGAAGAGATTTAGTCGTTCACTTTCCTTTGACTAGTTAAGCCCACTATTCAAAACACAGTGGATTAGTTTATTCCAATGGCTATGTTTCAGAATCCGGCCCTTAAAGAAAAAGAGAAATTCAAGATCCACTGGTGGTATGAAGACCCTTTCTGAAAGACTCTCAAGCTACCTTACAAATGCTAGGGGAAGCTGATTTTACTGGTATTTTGCAAAAAACTTACTGCCAAAGTCAAATGGCATAAGGTTTCAAGAAAGGAAAGATGGTGGTTTCTTTAATATATAAAACAAACAAAAAAAAGAATTACTACTCAAAAGATAAGGAAAATATGATGAGCTCTCCAAACTTCCTGTTGTACCAAGACAGAAAAGACTAAGCCAGGGGAAAAAATAGGTTTAAAATCAAGGCAGATATGTGCTCTGCTTGCTTTCCTGGTGGCCAGGCAAGGGTCTGTGACCCACATAACTCAGATCACAAACACTAACTAGAACTACAGATCCGACCTACCAAAGAGAACTTTGCAAAGATAAGCTCAGTTATCTTGAACAGGAGAAGAGCAGAATACCTGAGCACTACAGAATTCAGCACAAGCCAAGGAGAGCTGATAAATGGAAATCTGTCACAGAAAAATATGTTGGTTGATAGAGAATAGCAAAGAGCTGAGCAAGGCGCACTAGTGCGGCCTGGTATACAGCAGGAAGAGGCACAACTTTTAGAGAGTCAGAAACCAAAATGCAAGAGCCTGTGTGAGACAACAACCAGGAGTAAAAATCATACTCCACAAGGCTTCCCTGGTTTAGGATCAGGGTATGTGTGGACAACACACAATCCTTGCATGTGGACACATTTCCCATGTCAGTGAGCCAGGATGCATTCCCACTCAACTGCTAGTGGGTGGGAAAGTTGGCAGGCAGATGTTTGGGAAGCTGCAGGACATCTGCTGCCTACACCTCACTGAGATCAGCAGAGAAACAAGACCCAACTTGCCTGCATCTGGGGAAAAGTTTCAGGCATAAAAGCAACTTCTACTGCCAACAGCAGAGGTTTTGGTGCACACCCCCACTAGACTCAGGAGTGTTTGCAAACAGGGTTTTTAAGAATATAGTCTGATCTACTACTTGAGAGCAACACTACAAAAATCCAGTCTTCCTCCTTGTAAAGGGAATTGGATTAGGGATGACAGCAGACAGTAGGAAAGAAAAGGAAAGCAGCTGCTGCAATACAGAAATAGAGCCTGGTGGGGGAAAAGTGGGTGAAGAGGCAACAGTGTCCTTTTTGCTCAGCCAGCATGAAAACATCAGAACAAAGCTCCTAAAATTTGTCCATACGCAACCACAACTATCTGAATAGGACTGACAGAAAGGACAGACATTTCCCACCACAGGGATACAAGGCAAACTCTTTCTGAGGCCAATTAGGTCCTCATGGCCAAACCTGGAAAAAAGAAACAAAAAAGGGGATACCACCAGATTTATTGGTCACCTCCAGGATGACAGTAGCCTCAAAGATGTTTCCCACAAGGCAAGGCTTACATGTCCTCTATGTGTGCTGGCATCCACAGTTCTCCACAAATGCAGGAAACTTTATAGCATGTCTGTAGCAGTGGAAGACTGTATTCACATGCTCCTCACATGTTAAAAAGAAGCAAACAAAACCCCATGATGCAGATGATACTCCATTAACAGCAATCAAGAAAGAAGTCTTTTCCAGGGAATGACCTGGAATACTGAACTGTTTCTCACCAAAGGAGGCCCCTGAGAACAGTCATTTGATGAAGCAAGAAATAATACCTCAGCTGCAAGAGATCAGTTCTTCCTCCACCCTCAGTGGAGCAGCTTCCTCATAAAAGCACAGTTTCAGTGCAAAGACAAAGCCCCTGGGCCCCAAAGACCCAGGACTTTACATCTGACTGGCTTAGTGGGAGGCAAGGCAGAAAAAAGCCATAGCTCTTTTCTGTGGGTCTGCAGTCAGAGAGAGGTAAAGGAAAAGATAGAAGGGTTATAATGTCCTGCTTTGCCATAAACATATTAAAGGGTGCTTGATATAATGACCAACAAATGCAATTGCACTACCAAGTAAAGGGTAAACAATTCAGAGAGCAGGATCAATTAACTCCCAGGCAGAAGTACCAAAAGGCTGCAGAGACTGAATAAGGACTGTTGTGTATTGTCCTGGAACTTAATAACACCTGAGCTGCTGTCATGAGGGTGGGCTGTAAACATCCAGTTGTTTTGTCAGGAGATGATGAGGGGATGCCAAGAAGAGATTTGGAATGCTGCTCAAGAGACAGATGGAAGTGAACTTGAACTCTTAAGACTGCTGCCTCCCAAGTTGAAAACCAGATACTGTAGTAAAGAAAGATTTGCTGCAAGCAGGAAGTATTCCAGGCACAGGGAGAGACCAACAAGGCTACAGAAGAAAGGAAAAGCCAACAGTGTAAGAGAAAATTAACTGGTTTTCAATTCACTTTACTTAAAGACCAGCATTTAATAGTGCTCCTATGAAAAAGGCTTTTCTGAGAAATAAAAGAGTGGCTCACGGAAAATTGGTCTTGGACAAGATCTGACCTCCTTTAAAGTTGCTGAAATAGCTGAACCAAGGAACACACTAGGAAGCCGGGGTGTGACTATGTTACTGTCTCAGCTTGACCAGGAGAGTGCTCTTGGAGAGTCTCTGAGCTGCTGCCAACTCCACTCCCCCGGGATGCACTGCAGAGCTGTCTTGGCACATACAAGTCAGATCCCTTCTAAACTTCATGAAATTGGGAGATGTCCCACAGCCACTGACAGGCATTCAGTGCTGGGATCACACTACAACTAGCCCGAACAAAACCCCCAGAACAAGGGCAGCACAGATGCAGGTCTCCCTGCAGCAAGCATTCAGTGCCCAGTGGTCTGACCCGTCCTAGGTGCAGATATGGCTTCACAGCAGTCGTGTTGTGGGGCCTCCAACCTTAAAGATCTGAATGCAAAGACTGCCAAATGCATACAGCCCCAGTAAGACACTTCTGAAAGTACATTTGTGTCAGCATACCCCCTCCTCAGACAACTTTAAAGTTGAAATATTACATATTGCAACAGGGCAGGACATGAAGAGCTGGTGGAACTCACAATTTCATGTCTGAAAGGATTATGAATGTCTTGCTTAGAAAAACAAACCAACCAAAACAAAGTAAGAGCAATTCTTGCATTTTACCTTTATATTTGTACAAGTCTCTCTTTCACTGTTCCAAGGATATGTCTCTTTTTTCCAAGTTTAGACTGCAAAAAATGCTGCCTAAATTCACTGGCACAGCAACGTTACCAGTGTTCTGCTTGCATACTGCTAATACAGAAAACAGAGCTCACCTTTCTGGTGCTCCAGCATTGGAAAAACTGCACAGTTTTTCTTTATTATATCTGATTAAATACTAAAAACATGAACCTATTATTAATTTATGAACTGCTGTCTCATACAGAATCTTGCTATTTCAAATACATCTGACTCCACCAGCCTAATGATGATCAGCAGGCCATTCTTTTACATGTTTCCCCAATTTAGAATTGCTTTCCCTCACTCTCATGGTAGCAACTTAGCTACATTAAATAAATATTATTTAGCTGAGAAAGCTTGCCTAGAGAGCTCTTTTTTTTTTTTTAATTAAGGCAAAAGTCACACAATTCTCTTTGTTTCTCCCTCTATATTATGATGTTCATGTATTTACTTCAAATAATTTCTTACAAGGCTTTGGGTGAAAAATATTACAATTTAATGCATAAATGTCTTACAGTCTTCTGGTCAAGATGCATTCATGCCTAATAGACAAACTTGGATACTTGAATAAAAGTATTTCATTTATGAAAGTAAGCATTATAACAGTCAAATCTAAATATTGTTACCAATGAGAGTATCATACATCTTTTAATCTATTGGTATGACAAGGTCTGCTTCACTATTCTATTTAGGAAATTGTTTACCAAGTACACTTAACATAGCAAATGTTTGTTTTTTCTTGAGTATTAAGCTATTTTTGATTGGAAGAAGAAATTCTATGAACTGGCATACTTTGTGATTCTTATCCATATACAAGCAATTTTATAGTGGGATTTCCAATTTAGCAATTTTCAATAAAAATGTATATCACAGAATTTGAAGTCTAACTGCAACTCAAGTCATCCCTTCTGCTTTCCACTGCCCAGCTAACCCAGCAGGTGCACAGATGCTGCAGTGCATCCTGCACATGACGCTTTATTTGGAAACAGCTTAAAGGCAAGATGTAATAAATAAAGGGGTAGTAAGATACTGCATGATTATCTGGAAAGCCAGTCTTTGCAAGAAGCCCTAATTAGCTGGACACACAATTAAGCTTGGTTTTGCCAAGGCCAGGCTAGATGGGGCTCTGAGCAACCTGGTCTAGTGGAAGGTGTTTCTGCCCCTGGCAGGAGATTTGGAACTAGATGAACTTTGAAGTCCCTTCTAACCCAAACTATTTTATGACTATATGACCTATGGGACAGAAAAAATAAAAAAAAAATACAGAAAACAAGAAACACATTTTTCTACATGCTTCAGTACGGTTTTGGACACCTCAGCCCCAGCCTAACCAACAATTTTCCTGGTGGTTAAACACTCGCCTCAGGAAGGCATCAAACACAGGTTTCCCACTCACACGCTGTGTTCCAGCACTTAAAGGTGGTTGCTACGGCCGGAGGTGTCCCCAGCTTTAGCAGAAAGAGATCTCCCCCGTGTTTAGGGCGAGAGCGGCGCCCGGCCCGGAGCACCAACGCCGGGGTCATGCAGGGAACGCCAGCCCGGCTCACCCAGCGGCACGGGCTGGGCAGCACCGGCTCTGCAGGCTGAGCCCCGGCGGGAGGGAGCTGCGGCTGCCCAGCCCCCGGCACGGACACCCCCGGCACGGACACCCCCGGCACGGACACCCCCGGCACGGACACCCCCGGCACGGACACCCCCGGCACGGACACCCCCGGCACGGACACCCCCGGCCCCGGCCCCGTGAGGGGCCCCGCCGAGCAGCCCCAAAGCGATCCGCACTCACCTTGTCCCGCTGGGCGACCGCCAGCACAGCCTCCGGACGAAGGTCAGGGCCGGGGCCGCCATAACCAAGGGAAGTGGAGGCGGAGGGAGGGAGGAGACAGCAAATCCCGCCCCGCCGGGGCCGCCGCGCCCTCGGCTGGGCCGTGGCAGCCGCTCGACCCCGCCCCGGGGCTGGATCACCGCCTCCATGGCCGGGGGGAGGGCGGCTGAGGGCGGCTGAGGGCGGGGCCGCCCCGGGGCCGGGACGGAGCCGCTGCCCTGTCGGTAAAAGCGGCGTGGCGGTACCGTGTGTTGCAGCGCTCCGAAGCCATGCTCGGGAATCGCAGACTCATTTAGGTCGGAAAAGACCTCTGAGATCACCGAGTCCAACCTATGACCCAACACCATCCTGTCAGCTAGACCATGGTACCAAGTGAACCAGCTGAGCTTCGTGCAGTTGTTTCTTGCACGCCTCTAGGGATGGTGATGCCACCACCTCCCTGGACAGCCCATTTCAATGTTTAACAACTTTTTCCGTGAAGGCATTCTTCGTAATGTTCAACCTGAGCCTCCCTTGGTGCAGCTTGAGGCTACATCCTCTCATTCTGTCGCTTGTTTCTTGGGAGAAGAGGCCAATCCCACCCGGCTACACCCTCCTTTAAGGCAGCTGTAGAGAGTGATAAAGCCACCCTTGAGTGTCCTCCAGGCTAAACACCTCCAGCTCCCTCAGTACTGATAATAAGTGATGGACAGCAGCTTAGTGAGCCAGCTTCCTCAGTACCCTTGGATAAATCCCATCCAGTCCCTTAAACTTGTGGGTGTCTAAAGGTGCTTTAGGAGCTGCTCAAGACCCTAAATTCACTCACAGCAAGGGTAACAAGAAGACCAGGCAGTTCCACATGCTGCAAATTCTGCAGGGTCAGAAATGGAACTAGCTGTGGCGCAAACCTGGTGGGTGGCCAGGGTCACCAGAGTGGTCAATGGAAAACGAATTGACATGAAACCAGAACCCTTTCTTGGGCAAAAGTCATAGACTTGTCTCAGTCCCCTCAAAAGCAGCTTGTAGTGGGCACTGCATCATTAATTACAGCCACTTACTGTACTAACTTTCTATTTCAAGAGCTCTTAAAATGTTTGCATTGTTGTTTGTACACACAAATCACCTGGCAGGCTGCTGGTTGGCTTGATGTCTGTACCTCACTGTCACTGTGTAAGGGCAGAATAAACACTAGTGTCTGTCCCATCTAACTTAAAAGACATCACTATTTATTGCTCAGCTTTTGCTCTTTCATCTTCAGCTCCTGAAAGTATATTTAATTTTCCCTTGCTAGTGTTACCTGCTCTGTGGAAGATGTTTCTGTGTTTGCTTAGGTGCTCTGAAGATCCTCACAATTCAGGCACTCAGCTCTGTTAGTTTCCTTTCAAAATACATCCAATAAAAACACCTTTTAATCCTGTGGGTTCCCACCCCACCTCCCCAAAAGTTAATGCTAAAAAAGCATTTAAGGCTCTCCTCAAGGGTAAATGTTTTGAAGCTGCTAATGACCTGCGTGGTTCTCCTTCCTTAAATGTTTGATTACAGTTTTCCAAATAGTAAGTAACTGTTAGACACTAACAATCAGGATGGCACCTTTCCCCCCTCCTATTGTGAAGGTCATGATGTGTGACCCAGGTCAAATCACATGTAGGTGACTTTTTCTAACACAGCCTTGGGTTTCAAGTATGGGTGTTCTTTAAACTTGATACACATTGACTTTTACTCATGATTACATATCCAAAAGCCTAGCATTTCTCAACTTCAGACACAACCCTTACTGGTTTACAGTTCTAGCAGACCTACTTAAAGCAGGTATTTATTTGTGTTTTAGCCCCTCAGTAGCAATTTCCATCTCTGCTACACTGGGCTGTGAGGTGAAATAATTTCACATTTGTAGAAGACTTTAAAAGCACTCTCCTGAAGGTGTTGTAGTAAGTGCTTCATTTGATCTATATCCTTATTTTCCCCTAATCAAGCAAAACTCATGGCTTGCAAGTATGTAACTTGTTAGAGACAGTATTTCGAATATATAAAGACAAACTATGGGCTAAGTTTTGCTCTGAGCTATAGGAACAAGGCTTATTCTGTGAATAAGAAGAGAATTTGGCTCTAAAATGCTAGCATTTGTTTTGTCAAGTTATAGGAACATCTTTTTTAACCAAAACCTTATGAACACAACAATTTTAGTCTTGTTATTTGTAAAGGCCAGAAAAATCACTACAGAAATGTAATGTAATGAATATCAATTGAAAGTTTACTGTAGTAGTATTGCTAACACTAAAATAATGAATCTAGAGAGGGCTCCCTAGAGGACTCATTTAGTAAGTTGCTTCAGATTTATTTTTTGACAAACAAGTCCCTTATGGCAATGCCCTTTCTAGCATTTTATTATTAATGGTAAGATGAAGATTTTTTCCTGGCTGCACTTTTATCCTTTGGTAAAATTCTCTTGTTCTTTCCTTTAGTTCATGTTTACATTTTGTGCTACTGTCTAGAAGGCTAATTTTGCTTAATTTCTTTGTGCTGAATGTATGTCAGTTTAAATAGGCCAGCCTTTTTATTAAAGTCACACTGGAACTTCTGAAAATGCCTGAACATTTTTCAGTTTTGCCTAAAGACTGCAAAAAGGCATTTTTGCATTCAAAGATTGATTGTATACTGTAGGATTAAATACCAGCAGTATTCTGTGCTTACAGACAGGGACATAGAGGAATTGTAACCTCAGTGACTTCTTTTCCTCATCACCTCTCTAAGATACAGATCACAATCCATGTATTGTGTCTGCAAGGGTGCAATTTGCTGTATGTGTCTGTCCCTAGAAACCTGTATCTCCAAATGTCTTCCTTCCTTTTTTCTTTTCTCTTTTTTCTTCTCTTGTCTTTCTCTCAACTTCCTAGCATTCATCTGACTGCTCAGGTGAGCTAAAACATACCCCGCCTACTTTATGACTAGCTCATCACTTAAACCTCTTTCTGTCCTATAGGTTGTGTTATCTTTTCCTTACATATGCAATATGGTTCATTTTCTTAGCACGTTTTAAAATGTTTCTTCTTTGCAATGTATGCTTATTCCTGGACGTGTGATCTTGGGGGAGCAAGGCCACAAACCTTACAGCTTTCAGTGTGTCTCAATGTTATGCACTTTTGTTCTGTCCCTTTATATATGGGCACAGGTGCATTTTACCAGCTCTCTCTTGTCACAATAAATATGAGGTACTGGTATGCTAGAGAAAACTGCTCTTACTATGAAACACCAAATCATGACCTAAGTTTTCAGACCACCAGATCCTGATGTTTTGTTTGCAGAATGATTGCCCCTTGTAATCTATACTTGTGTGCTCTGTGTTTCAGCCTAATTGCAGGTTCTCTGATGTGTTGATACAAGCCTGAACAAAAAGTGTTTTGCGTAGCTTTGTGTTGGAAGGGAGGAACAGTGCTGACACAATCAAAGCTGATTTTAATAAACTGAGGTGATCACTTTATCATTTGCATCACCAGTTTCTTCTTCTTCAGTTGTACAATATTCTACAGTCTGACCAGCACAACTGCCTTTTTTTTTTTTCTGTAATGATAATTCTTGCATCTTTGCAATAATTTCTGTAGTCTTTGTGTTTGGTGTTTGATCGTTTTTCCTGTAGATTTTCTAAAATATGCTTTTTGTGGTGTTACTAGTCTGAACTCAGTATTAAGGAGTTGAGTATTTGCAATTCTTTACCATGCTACACTTTCCTCATCATCTGGCTTGGTTTATTGAATGAACACTTAAACTGCATAGAAATATTATTCTAAAGATGTTTAACCAGAACAGAAACAAAAGTGGAATAGCAAATAATATATTTTTTAGGAAATAACATGAAAAGCAATCTCAAAGATATTTTGCGGAGCTTTACATGGTAACCAGCAAATCTATGCATTTAGCTTTTGAAAGACCTGTATGTTTTCAAATATGTTGTAGATTTGCAACCCCTATTCCCAGTCTGTGGAATGTGTACATTCTTATCCTCCTGTTCTGAAGTGCTACAACTATTTGTGAAAGCTTACATATCATATCTCATTTGTCAATACTTTGGCAAGATATCCATTAAAATTAATCTGCAAATGCAAAAGATGAGAAAACCCTGTTTGAATACATCTAAAGTGATATGTTGGGTTCCATTGGTTTTTCACACTAAAAGCAGCTGGTAAACAAACATTATTGCCTGGAATTCAATTAGGAGATGTCATTAGAGGATTCTTACTTTACATATGAATCAATAAATGGCAGGATTGTTGTTAATTAAAGGAATTGAAATCTTCTAAAACTGGAGTCCCTTTTAGTTTCCTGAAACCTTAAATGATGCAGGTGTTGGTAGTGGGCTCATCAGACCCTTTGCCAAAGAACCAGCACTCCTATTTTTGTGCCTTCACTTGAAATAAAAAGAATGTATTTTGGACCATCTTTTCACAGTTTAAACTTTAAACCAGAATAAACAAACAGTGCTACTGAAAGGAGCAGTTTTTCTGTTTTCCTCAGTCCCTCCCAGTTCACTGCCATGCCTTTTTTCTGCTGACAAGGCTGTTTTCATGGCCGTGCATTGACCCGGCTTGGGGAATTCATCTGAGTTACAATTAACCAGGCAAAACCCAAGTAAGTAAATGAATAAAGGTTAATTGTGACCCAGATCAAACACCTTATCCTTTTCATCACACAGATGAATGCATGTTCATACTGGTGCGGAGGAGGCAGATGTGAGGGGGCCTGACAGGCAGTGGAATTGCTTCTTTCAGCAGCAGTTACGTCAGCTTATGACATGAAAGCATTAACGCACTACTTCTAGGGGTTTGTTTTGGTGTCTGTCATAGCCTTGAGGGATTTGGTATGCTTTCTGTCTTGGGCTGTTTATATTGCTAAAGTGTTTTATTTTGCAGGAAGCACTATACCAGTAAGTAGGTATAAATGGGGCTGTTACCTGACTCCTCGAGGAAGCATATTATAAAGCAACAGTGATCTGCATCAATTAGCATGTTAAAACACAACTTGACAGAGAGCTAGGGGAAGATATTAAATCCCTACACTTTTTTTTGTTGTTGTTGACAGAAGAAAGTGAAACTATTAATGGTTCCAGTAAGCAAAAGACTGCATCAGAAGCTTCATCCTCTATCAAACAATTGTTGTAGTAAACATTTTTCTTCTGTGTGAGATTCTCTGAGCCTTGATGTATTGTAAGCAGCAGCTTTCTCTACTTCTGCTTGTTTGTGATCACCCTTGCACAGCCGACTGTGCAGTGCTGACACCGGTATTTGTGTGGGCATTCAGTGAACCAGATCAGAGAACTGATGCAGTTAAAAAACAACCCACACAAGAAAACCCATTAGGCGGACCAGTTTCCCATTTTGATTTACTCTCTTCACAAAACTAGTGGAGCTGACACAGCTCAGAGCACAGTCACTCTCTGAGATGGCATGATTGCTGAAACATTTACATTTGGACTGCATCACTATGTTTAGTAAGACTTACTTCCTTCATTACTCCACCTTTCCACATAGTGACCAGAGTCAGCAAAGGAGTTTTAGCACTAAATCACAGTTGGGTTGGAGTTAAGGGCAGCAAGGCATTCTGCTTGTATCCAGTGTAATTTGGAGACTGGATCCTACTAATTCATTTCATCCCACATCCCAGGGCTTGGATGACCTAGCAAACTCCAGGCCACGGTAAATCTATTGACAAGGATATGGGTGTAGTTCCATGTCAGAGCTTTGCTTGAACTACTTGCACAACTCAGGTGTCAGAGGCTGGTGATTCCTCTTTAAATTTGAGCTAGTGATTTTGTGGGATGTTGAAGATGTTCTTGGAAACTACCCTAATATATAACATTTTTCCTTTGTAATTCTTATTTGCATTGCCTCTGCTTTAAGGCAAGTTTAGTTTTTAAGTTGTGGTCAATTTTAGTCAGTAAATATGTCTTGATTTAACCCCAGCTGGCAACTAGGTAATAGCCTTTGACTCAACACACACACAGAGAAACTGATGGGATGGCAAGGAGAATTAGAAAAAAAGATAAAACCTTCAGGTTGAGGTAAGAGCAGCTTAATAACTGAAGCTAATGATAATGACGATGATGATGATAAGGGAGAACACAAAAAGAGAGGTAAAACTCATGAACCAGAGCAGAATATATTTGCTCACCACCCACTGACCAATACCCAGCCCCAAACAGTGGTTGGTCTCTCCCGGACAATTCCCCCCAATTTATACGCTCAGCATCATGTCTGTGGCATGGAATATCCCTTTGGCCACCTCAGGTCAGCCGTCCTGGCCACTCTTTCGCCCAGCTTCTTGTGCACCTCCTCCCTAGCAGAACATGGGAAACTGAAAAATCCTTAACTTAGGGTAAGCACTACTTAGCAACAAACATCAGTGTGTTATCAAAATTTGTCTCAACCTCAGTCCAAACCACAGCACCGTGCCAGTTCCAAGGAAAAAAATCAACTCTATCCCAGATGAAACCAGGACAGTGTATTTCATGCACTGCTCTTTCCTCATCTACTCACCTAATAATTCTTGATAGAGTAGGAACAGTAGAAACACAGAAGGAATGATACATGCCAGTGGCAAAGATATGCATAAGGCATCATGATATTGAGTGACCGATGATAAGTCAGATGAATTCAGTCTAGAAAATTTTATATGATATCCATTCTATTTTTGATATGCTAAAGTACTGAGCTATAATAATTCTGTAATAACATCAGTTTTGTGCTCAATAGCAATTAGAACAGAGCTGACTCTTTGCATCTTTGTCCACGTCTGTATGAATTGGATCGAAATGCCTCTATATGAGTATTATGACATTGAGGAAGTAAACCTGCTACCTAGATGCTTTGGTACTAGAGGTGTATTGATTTGAAATGATGTGAATCTGACCTGATTTGTTTTCAAGTTATATTTTTTGTTTTAAATTTGATTGATAAGCAGGTCATATAAAGGAATCTATTAATCATTAGAATAATAGTAGTACTTTCCTAAGAGAAATCACACCCCCCCCCCCCTTAAGGAGTCCTGTAACTTGAGATTCAATTTAAGTGAAAACTTATTATACTTGGTCAAAATTGAGATTCAATCCAGCGTCCCTTGTTTTTTCTTAAGTAAATAATTGCTTTTCTTCCTGTAAGTTTTTCTTCTCTACCTCTTATTTCCTTTTCTCAAATTACCCCCTCAGTCTATATTCTCCTGCCTCTCCCTGGCTCTCCACCAACCCAAACTCAGAATTGCTCCTGTGTTAATAGTTGCTTCAAATAATTCCATTCAATATCTATCTAAGGCAGGTTAGTTCACATAGCTGAGATGCTTCTCTTAAGAGGACAATGTTTATAGAAATGCCTTTTCCCAATTACATTTTAGAATGTTTTGGTTTTCATGCAAGTCCCTAGCTGTTAAGCTCACAGAGAAAACCATTGAATCATGTCGCTGTAATGGAGACCATGACATTTTCCATTTCTGTTGCATGAAATCACCACTAAAGACATCAGGAATCTTATGACTATGAATGAAGTGGGAACTTGGGCCCTGCCTTGATTACAGAATGAACGGGGGGCAGTCCTGGGCCTCTATACTTCCCATGGAGAGAACCTGAGCATAACCAGTAAATGGCCTTGAATTGTAGCTGAAATGAAAGTCAAGACTGTTCCTGCTCAAAAAAGAAACCCAAGCTGCTTAAAATAGATTTGGCATAGCCAAGAGCAGTTGTTGTTATCATCCTTCAGTCTAACGGCACCCATTTTGTACCAATAAGTAAAATTGTTTCTTGAAAAACAAGGTAAAGTTTGTTGAAAAACATGATGCCTCCTTCCTGCACATACACACCTAATCTGTGCATCCCAACAGTGCTATAAGCACCATGAGCTGCAAGTGTTCCCTCACGCTTAAAGCGGCACCTCTGCCTGACAAAGAATGTTGTGTTGTTGCAGTAAGTCAATAGAATTTTATTTTCTCTGTCATGGTGGAAATGCTCGGTTGAGAAAAGAATAATGGTCCTCTTCCTCCAGTATGCAAAGAATACCCTTTAATCGTCCAGTGCTTTTAGTCATGTGTGGCGAGTGCTTTGCAGGTATTTCCCTTAACACTAAAATTACTTGGAAGGTGCAGAGCTGTAGCTTCCCTCTCAAAAGATTTGAATGGTTTATCTTTGAAGACTCTAAATATACCTGTTGTTGATTTCGGATGTTTTGGCAGTACAAAAAGAAAACAGCATTAGTTTATGAAGAGAGTACCTGATCTACGCAGTTACAGTCATGACAGCAGCTTTTTTATGTGTGGCTCCAATTCCTATGATGGCCTAGAGACCCTCAGCAATGACAGTGATTCATTGCTTTCAGTGATGAAAGCTGTTAGTAGAACACCTCAGTGCTCTACATCATCCTGTTTATTATACCACTGAAACCAATAGTGTTAAGTTCCTGCAATTAAAATAAAATTTTACTTTGACTGAATATCCTGGGATGATGTATTTGAACATGTTAAGTTTGGAAACAGGAATTTCTTTTGCAAAGTTAAATGCAATCCTAAAGAGGCATGCAACAGAATTGGACCAAGATAATTTCTAATTCCTAGCAAGCAGGTGTCCACATCATAGCAGTCACTGGCCCGTTATCATGCTGGTGAAGAGCAGCATGCAGCAGAGAAACCAACAGATGAACAGACATGAAGAGTGAGATGATTTCTACTGCTCTTGTTGGGAAAAAGAGAATGATACAAAAGGTAGGGAGAGATTCCAGGAAATGACTGGTGTGTCTCATTCAAAGACAAGGCTAAAAGATGAAACACAAATAGAATGAAAAGGAGGATATAGTGGAATTATTTTATATATATATATATATATTTTTTTTTTTTTTCTGTTAACAGGTGAAAAAAATGTGGTAATTTTCTCATCTTTTTCTGCTTCATAAAGAAATGTGCCATTTATCTGGGTTAGGAATGAAAGTTAAAACATTTCAGAGCATGGCTGGCTTGTAAAATATTTGTCATGACTACTGCTTTGAAGAGCAGTAGTCACAGTATGCTGTTCGTGTTTTACATCTCTGCAACTAAATAGTAAAGCTGCTGTAAAATTGAGCAGGAAATAACAAAGTTCTATAGGCTTCAAATGGAATTCTTTACTAATTTCTCCCTGGGGATTTATAAAAAATGTGTACACTGAGTTTTAGAAGACACTAGGGTGTAATATATGCTAATTCATTTCTTCCTTCTTCTCTGGAGAGAACTGAGCCAGTTCAAATATAGATTTCAGCTTCGGGTACTTTCCTGCTTGGAAAAAAATACCACCTCCCATACAAAAGGGACTTAATGCACACACGTGACTACGCATGAATCCCAGCACTAACAGTTAGTTCCACTCATCCTGCATTTGGGGGAAAGAGTAAAAGCCAAGAAAAATAGCTATATCTATTTATTAGTGACCTAAAATTTTTGGTTAAAAAAAAAATAAAAAATAGAAATCACATCAGAAGACAAGAGTCCTTTATCCTGATCATAAGAGTTACTGTAAGCAGTTTTCTGAAATACTTGTGAAAAAGACGAGGCTGGGAATAATTTTCTTCAAAAATGACAAATTTTATTAATAACAAAACCAATAAAAAAAATGAGAGCAACACCAAACACTCAGGAAAAAAGACTCGAAAAACCCCACCACGCTACATGAGGATCTCAAGATGAGACCAGGCCCTTTACAATCCGAAGCTTCGCAGCAGAAGAGCCCCCCACAGGGAGGGACCAGCTTTATATGGGCAATGCAGTTCATGCTGTCATTGCTCAGCTTCGCTTATGCGCCCGCCTCCACTCGCCGCTGGTTGGTAGCTCAGATGTCGTGTTCCTTTGCTGACATTTTTCTGGAATTTTCATCCTTCCTCGGGGCCTGATTGGATGGGTAGCAGATTTCCCACCCACGGTTTTGCCTTCCCTCTTCCCATACACAGCATTATCCATAACAACCTTACAATAGCTGTATGATGACTGTAACAGGTAACAGAGATGCTGTGGGTAACTGCCTACAAGTAACACAGAGCACACAGGTCAAACAGTCTGTAACTCCTTCTAATAACTTTGACTTCTAAATTTTATTAATCAACAACCTTTTTAACCTTAACTCGTCTGTAACAACTCCCCTGCCCTTTAACTTTGACCAGGCTTGGCCTGCATCATAACTCATCCTATAATTCATCTTTATATTCTTGGTATAAATTCCATAAATTTTGGTGTTCTTCATACTTATTATTCTTGTCTATTTCTTCAAGGGCTTGTTCAGGGTTGGTTGCCATTAACATTGTATTATTCTCTATGGTTTTGTCTACAGCAGTTTGGACACGTTTTTTTATCAGCTTTATCAAACAAAGCACAGCACAAGTCAAGAATATGAATCCGGCCAAGGTACACAGTCCAAAAAATAGGGTATCATCCCACCACTTGGTACTGATTAAAGGAGTCCACTTCTGCACAGGCACGTGGGCCTGCTTTGTAATTGTGCTTGTGATATTTTTAATTACATCCCTGTAGTCATCAGTTTTCCCCAAGCATTTACTACTTGGCTTCTTTACAAAACACATCCATTCTTCCCTTGCAGGGCATTTTCCAGTCAATCTATCTTTAATTCCTCCCACATTTTTGGTTAGCCAGTAAGTTTTCCCCCCCTCCTTACACTTTTTTAGGTTATTAATATCAATACAATTTGGACTGGGATGAATGTGGATCCTGATTAGTGCTTCTTTGGCTTTTCCTGCAAAACGTGGGTAATAGCATTTCTTGCATGATGATATGTTATCTACTACACTCACATAGGTGAGAACCCACAAAGTCAGCAGCAGTCCAGTACAGGATGATAGGGCTTTCATCTTCTTTAGACCTCTTTCTCTCTCCCACTCTCTCCTGCCTGGGCTTGCCCCTTGCTTGTTCTTTAGACCAGGCACTTTCCTGTCCACCTCTGGATCCTTCAGCCCCACTTATTCTCCCTCTTTTGGCATCCAATTCGTATTGGCTGGAGAATGTCCTTCTGTTTCCTTCTAAAGGGAGAAAAACAAAAAGTAGTAAAATTAGCCTAACAGACATGTATTAAATTCTTATATACATATGAAATAGGTACATTAGTTCTTAAACAGTTATGCAATAAACTTAAAATATTTAAGTTATATGGCTATGGCTCTGAATAGGTTTAGGGTCTCCTTTGTTTTGTAACCATCTTTAGATCCTCTCTGGGTTCCACTACCCATTCCCTGGGTACTGGAACCAGACCCTTTACTCAGCTGACATGAGTCCAACCTTTTTCTGCCATTCTCACTGCTAAATTTGGTGTTAACAAGACTTGAAAGGGACCTTCCCATTTTTCAGCAAGGGGCGAGTCTTTCCAGCACTTCATCACTATCCAATCTCCGGGTGCAAAGGAGTGAACTTTGAATTCCAAAGGGGCAGTTTGAGGTAAGCATGCCCGTTTTTTTAAGGCTTTCCAATGTTTATCAATTTCACAT
Organism: Eopsaltria australis; assembly: GCA_034509425.1. Lineage (NCBI taxonomy): Eukaryota > Metazoa > Chordata > Aves > Passeriformes > Petroicidae > Eopsaltria > Eopsaltria australis. The sequence continues at coordinate 1,616,754 of JAVTVJ010000250.1, read as the reverse complement.
ATTCCTTGACTTGGGTATCTCCCTGGAGATAGTTGCCAGCACCTGGTGGACAGTTAAGGGTGGTAACCCAAACATTATTTCCTAAGACGATATTCCCAAATCAGTTCGGGGTTTCATTCTTATTCTTAAAAGGGCCAACAGCAAACACTTTATCCAGTTCATCTTAGTTTCCAATACTAGTTTTGTGATGGTATCCTTCAGAATCTCATTTACTCTCTCAACTCTACCCAAACTTTGTGTGTGCAAGGGTGTATGGTAATCCCATTTTATTCCTAGAGCTGCAACCGCCTGTTGGACAACCTTAGCTGTAAAATGGTCAGAGTCAATCCTATGTATTATCCCATACCATATGGGAAAAACTTTTGATCTTTCATCATTTGTTGACATTGGGATTTCATGTGGCCTAACTCGCCACAATAATAACAAGCTCCTAAGAATCCCATATTCCCTAGTCCCCAAACCCCTTTGTAATCCTTCCTTCTCTGTGTGACTGTATTTCCTAAATCTTGGGGTTCATTCTGGCTTTCCCTTCCTCTTGGCTCCTGTGCTTATGTCCCCCTAACTAACGCCATCATCATTTTGGTTTTTACTCTTGGTTTTGATTCGTCTCTTCTTAAACTTTCTGGGCTTTCCTCAGTAAATAGTTTAGGTTCTTTTCATGCCAGTCTTCAATTCTTTCTAATTTCTTTGTAACATCTGGCCATGATTTCACCACAAACTGATTCTTTAATAGAATTTGGCCCTCATGACTATCTGGGTCTATGCTGGAATACAGTCTAAAATTTTTTCTCAATCTTTCTAGCCATGCTGTTGACATTTCTTCTTTTTCTTGTGGTGCTTCAAAAGCTAATTTAGCATTGTTTACTCTGGGCTTTAATACCTTTTATAACTAAGGCACGATAGTCTTTCATCTTTCTTTACCCAATCTCGTCATTACTCTCCCAATTTGGAGGCTTAATTGGCAACTTAATTTCTCCTGGGGGGTCCCTGTCTGTTACCTCTCTCCCAGGCTTTCATCCCTGCTGCTCAGATCAACTGTACCTCCTCTGGGGTGAACAGTATACTTAAGATGGAATTTAGTTCCTCCCACGTGTGTATGCTTGGTGCCAAAAATTGATCTACTTGGTTACCAATCCCCATCAGGTCTTCTATCAGGCTTTTAATTTCATTTTTAAATCCCCTTACTTCTGAGGCTGTCAATGGCACATTCACAAACCCTATTCCTCCTGTAACTCCTCCCATGGGGACCTCTCTTAAGGAATATAAATACTTACATTCTTTTTCACTTTCCTGAGTTTTATTCTTCTACCTCTATCATAAGAGTGAGGGGTGCATGATGTCTTTTCCTGGAAGTTACTGCTTGTAGGGTCAGGTACTTCTTCTTTCCTGAAAACCCCTTGGCTTACAATTGAGGTGTCCGGGGCTCGCAAGACAATGTTAGCTGTTGTTGTGGAGACTAAAGACATAGGGGATAATGAGGAAGTTACAGTGCATGCTGGGTACGGGGGTAGCACAGGTGTAATGGAGGCAGTAAGAGGTAAAGGAGCAACTGGGGAAGGCACAGGGACACTTGAAGGGGGAGACACAGGGGTACTTGGGGAAGACATTGTCACCAGTGCAGGCTGGGTATTAATGGGTGCTGGCCATGGGTCTGGAGGTGGGAGGTGTTCTAGGGGGCCTCACCTCTTTTCATCTGTCTTTGGACTTTCCACTTTCATTTCTCTTTCCTTTTCCAGTTTTAGTATTCTAGTTTCCTTGTTCTCCGTGTATTTTGACCAACATACCACATAAATTGCTTCCTCTCCACTAACCCTTTTTTTGGTAGATATAACACCATTTAAAGCCACATATAACCACCTTTCTTTTGTCCCATACCAGGGCCAGTACATCTCTCTTTCCCTTGTATGGGTTTCTTGGGCCATTCTTTGGTGCAATACTCCTTCATTTTTCTTTGACCTTCATTATTTGTATGATCTTGTTCATTCCACTTCCCAAGCATCTCTCCAAGTGGGGTGTTCCAGGGAACATTTTCTATCACCTTCTCTCTTTTGCTATTACACTTTCCCATTTTTAAGGGGAAAGGGACACAAATAGCAAATTGGTATAATGACAGGTGTATAGGAAAGAAATAATGACCTTACTAACTTAGGTGTGACTACAGTATTGACTTGGAAATATAGGTTATGTAACGGGAGAATGAGGCAGTTCTTTTAAAACCTAACTTGCTATGAAATACTATATGTAACTAAATAAACTTGAAGGAAAACCAACAAGGGAAAAAATTCTGATACTTGATTTTGAAACTTAAGTGAGATATTAGCGAATAACTAAAAACAAGTATGTGTGGCGATTAAAAAAAAATTTGAAAAATCGTGAGAGAATATCAAAAATTAAATGACCGTAGGAATATATTCAAATTAAGGGGGCACGGGAAAATATTCAAATTAAGGGGGCACGGGAAAATATTCAAATTAAGGGGGCACGGGAAAATATTCAAATTAAGGGGGCACGGGAAAATATTCAAATTATTTGAGGGGGGAGGGTGGGCTAAAGCTAAAATGGCGTCTTACCCTTAACTACTAAGAACTTATACAGGATAGTGAAGGGCAACTTAAAATGGAGTCCCTGGTTAGACCCTGAAGGTGGTCTGTTCCAGAGACTTTGTAAGACCGCTTACAGCCGGGGGGTGGGGGGGGGGGAACTAAAAACTGATAGCAAACTGCCACAAAAAAACCTATATAAGGAAGCAACTCCAGTCTCTGGCAGCTGGGTCAAGGACTTTTGGGAGCTTCCCTCACATTGACACCTCCAGCTTTCAGCTACCGGAAGCGCAGCACAAGAGAACTTAAACCCCTCACAACGAGAAATCCACACACAGAAAAATCCTCACACACCACACAAGCACACCTCCCTGGGTGGCCATCGGGCGAGCTCTAGGCAACCCCTACACGATCTCGGGCAACCTCCAAGCGGTTCCAGGCAACCCCTGGAGGATCTGGGGCAACCCCCGAGCGGTCCCGGGCAAACCCCTGGACGGTGCACCCCCCTTTTACCTCTAGGAGTGGTAAAATTCGGCTCCTGGTGGGCCGGCGGGAAATGCTCCTCGGCTGATGGTATATCCCTCTTCACGTCCGGATCCACCAAAGCTGGCGTTTGGTGTTTATTGCTCTCAAAAAAAAAGGAGGAAAAAAGGAAGGGAAAAGGAAAAAAAAGGAAAAACTCGGGTCGAAGGCGGCTTGACCCGTAAAAAGACTTTTTAAATGTTTACTGGCAGTGCGCCTGCCCGCTTTCTCCAGCAAGCTGAGAAAGATGAGACTGAGAATAATTTTCCTCGAAAAATTAAAAATAATTTTTACTAATAACAAAACCAATAAAAAAACGAGAGCAACACCAAACAGCAGTCAGGAAAAAGGACTCGAAAAACCCCACCACGCTACACGACGATCTCAAGATGAGACCAGGCCCTTTACAATCCGAAGCTTCGCAGCAGAAGAGCCCCCCACAGCGAGGGATCAGCTTTATATGGGCAATGCAGTTCATGCTGTCATTGCTCAGCTTCGCTTATGCGCCCGCCTCCACTCGCCACTGGTTGGTAGCTCAGATGTCGTGTTCCTTTGCTGACATTTTTCTGGAATTTTCATCCTTCCTCGGGGCCTGATTGGATGGGTAGCAGATTTCCCACCCACGGTTTTGCCTTCCCTCCTCCCATACACAGCATTATCCATAACAACCTTACAATAGCTGTATGATTTTAACAGCTAACAGAGATCATGTGGGTAACTGGCTACAACAAGTAACACAGAGCATATAGGTCAAACAGTCTGTAACTCCTAATAACTTTGACTTCTAAATGTTATTAATCAATAACGTTTTTAACCTTGTCTATAACATCTGTACATGTAGTGGCCGAGTCTGAAGCAAATGCTCGTTCAAAGGTAAATTTTCCATGAGTTTTCTATCTCGTTACAAGGCTCCCTACAGCTCCTCCTCGTGGTAAAGCACTGGAAAACGAGGACAAGGGAGACGTTAAGGCGGCATTCTTTGTACTGGCACAGCACATAACCAAATACAATATAAAACCCAAATGAAACAAACCTAATCAAAGGATTCATGCTCTGACAAATAATTAAGCTGAGTGCTGATAAGCAAGAGTGTTTCAGATGCTTGCTTTCCTATAGAATAGTTTTCAGATTGCAAGGTGCAGTGCAATGCCAGTAAGTAAATGAAGTAAGATCAGAAATGTTAGCAATTGCTCACATTTAAAGCATAAATTTTAATGATGCTTGACTCTACATCCAGGGTTTAGTAGCCTTTGGTAACCCAGAATATAGCAGCATTCATGTATATTTTTAATATTATTCCCCTCCTCCCTACTGGCAAACACAAGCGGTAATGCTTAAGCCACACTTCTTTAGTAACTAAAGATTCTTAACACAATTTAAGAAATATAACACATATCCATTGTTTTATAAATAACATGGTATCTGTCTTCTTGGGGTAAGGCCACTAGTAAGTTAATTATAAGGAATTAAATGTAAACTCGAGACAACCTACTAATTTTCTTTCCTTAAAATGATCTTTAGCCCCCTTTACTTCACCGTTTATTTGAACAGTGTAAGTTTAGTGCTAATACAACTCTGTTTCTAGGTAATTTACTGCAACCCAGGCAGTTGTCTGAGACTGTTACCATGGGCCAATACTGCAGAAATGACACAAGTCTAGCTTTACTTTTGCATAGGGTGCAAGCTGATATAGGTGGCTTTTGCAGAGCAGGAGCTGTCTGGAGTGAACTGGAAAATTTCTGGAGCAGAAGAATTGCTAATGCCTTTCACTTAGTTGTTGTACTTGTAGTGAAATGGGTTCAGACTGAAAAAGGCTGCACTGAGATTACACAGTAGGAAAAAATTCTTTACTGTGAGGGTTTGAGGCACTGGAACAGGTTGCTCAGAGAAGTTGTGGATGCCTTATCCCTGGAAGTGTTCAAGGCCAGGTTGGAGGGACTCTGAGCAGCCTGGTCTAGTGGGAGATGTCCCCACCCATGGTAGGGGAGTTGGAACTGGATGATCTGCAAGGCCCATTTCAACCTAAACTTTTATATGACCCAAAAATATAGATGCCATGAGAATTCCTACAAATTCTGAGGCAGAGCTGGGGAAACTCCAGATTTGCTTAAGCCCAGAAGAGGTCTGCTGAAAAATTCATGTGCTTGCCAAGACTACAGTGTTTTCATTTTCCCCTTGCACTGCTGATGCAATTTGTAAACAGGAATGTTGCAAAGGCTGGTCACTGCTTTGCAAGTATTGTTTACAAGCAGGCACACTTTCTTTTTAAACTTTGGTTTAGTTTTTCTCTTGCTCCGTCTTTTTCTGGTATTCTATACAGGATTTCATTCCTATATTCTTCTTGATGGAGTGTTTCCAGAAGTGGCTAAATTTTTTTATACCTACTGAGAGGAAATTAACAGGCATACATCTGTCCTCCACAGATAATTCGAGGAGTTAGTCTTCTTCACGGTGTTCTTTGGCTACCATACAGCACAGGAGCTGCTTAAAGTATTGTAGAGGTGTTACAGATACCTTTGTCATGCTTATGCTTGTAGTATCTTTTTAATTGTTGTTTTTGGTCAAGCATTTCATAAAATGCAGTTTATTGATGAAGCTCTGCAAAAAAATATTCATCTATCATATTGTGATCTGCAAATTTGTTCTTAAAACAAACACTTTCATAAGTCTCTGTTGTACCTGTCAGCACATTTTATTGCTGTGCCCCAGCATGTATGGATTACCACATCAATTCTAGGTTTTTGCGCTGTTTTGATTTGCCAATGGCCTCTCCACAAACTCTGCAATTTACTATTAACAATATTTGTTCTTTGGCTCAAACTTAGGCCAGCAATAATATCAACCTGTCCAGGGGCTGGTTTTAGCACAACTTGCATTCTTTGCTGCTCCTTTTCCTGAGGCTGCTTCATTCTGGGTCTTTAATCACAGAAATTGAGCCTACCATGGGAGGAGGAGAGCAGTTCTTGAAGCAATAAAAAGGACATTAGAGCAGCACTTAACATGATCCAAATGAATCTGTCTTGTTTGATGATAACATTATTTCCTGACAGTCCTGCACCCTTTACTTTCAGATTAAGTCCAAACCCTTGTAAAGTTCTAGTAGGTGTATTACTACAACATTTCTCTTTTCTTTCTAGGCAGATCTGGAAGCTGTCTTCTCCTTGCTCCTAATAAAACATGGCAGGACTAGTTTACCAGGCTGACAACTGCCTGATCACTGCTTGCTGGATCCATCCAGTTGTTCTTGAGTGTTTTGAACAACATCTCAACATCTTCTTGGTCTCTTTGAATCCCAAGCCTCTGTCATCTGCAAGAGTTCAGAATAATTCTTCAATTGCATTGTGTTTATCCAAATATCTATATACAAGTACTCTGGTGTCAGCAATTCTGTGATGCTTTTCAAACCCTTTTAAAACCCCTTAAGTCTGAGTAACATTATTTACCACCTGGACTAAGAGAGTGCTTTCAAAAGGGCTTTGAAATACAGTCTGAACCAAAATCTTTTATTTCAATGCATATAGGCAACTGCATGTCTAGCTGACAAAGTTATTGTATGCACATTGTAGACAAACATATATCCTGGATAGTTCAGCTTCTGTGGACATCTTAGTAATTACACTTGTAGCACCCAGTTCCTTTTATTAGATTCCTCTACTCATACAGTCATGATGGGCATTATAGTGAGAAGAAACATCCAAAAATATTAGGTTTCCTAGCCACAATCTCATGAGTAAACAGAGAACGCTTCAGTAAAGATGGTCTGTGAAAATGAATCATTCTGAAAGGTAGTATTGCATTTTTCTTGGGAAATGTCATCATAAGTACTGCTGATCCGCTGAAACACCCATTTCAGGAAGGCAGTATCAGTGAAGTAATTAATCCTTCATGATTCCTTTGTGCCTTGAAGCTTTTGTTTCTTGTCTGACAAAAGAAACATTCTGTCTCTGAGTTGTTGTTTCCCATGAAATTTGTTACTTCCTAGAAATTTATTCTTAGCTGGAATTGTAGCTGCCTTGCTCTTTTGACACAATAATATTTGAACATCTTTTCACTGAGAACAGGGATGCAGCACTTTATTGAATCTGTTTTATTTAAGTCTAGTTTGGATGTTCAGGCAACATGTGAATTTGCAATGTGATTAAAGCTCTGGGAGCTCTTCGGAGAGTGTCCCATAAATTAATGCTTTGGAGGAACACTAGGTGGACACCTGGATCTTCTGAAGCTGTGTGAATTTTATGTTACGTGTTCTCATTTAGAATGGCATGTGCTAGGTCTCCCTTTGTTTCTATTTCCATACCTTTGGCACTCATCCTTCAAACTTGAATTCAGTGCTCTTGTAAACAGCATCAATTACTTTTTAGTGTTATGGAAATAATTGCAGTACCAGTAGGTGCAGGAAAAACACTGACTTTACCAATTTTGGTGACCATCTCAGAGAAGCTACTCATGCAGAAAAGCCACTCTGTACAGCATAAGCCTCTGATCACCTCTATAAATAGACTTGTCACCACTGGTGATTTTTATCACTCTAAGGGACTTGATCTTGGATGCAAAAAGGCAGCTCAGTCTTCTGGTACAGCCAGGACTGATGGGGAGAGGTAGAAAATTGTTGGTCCATTAGTCTTTTTCCCCTTGTGAGTCCTCAGCTGAAACTAGAGTACTAGAGTACTAGAAAGTAGTAAAGATGTGAGGGACTCTATTCTCAGTGCAAAACAAACTTGAAAAGCCAGCCTTATTAGATGATATACAAGAATCCTTTGCTATTTGCAGTATCCTCTGAAAATGAACTCAAATTATCTAGCTACTTCTTTTTCACATGCATTAAAAATAAGTTATGTGTTAAACTGCTTTCTATGAGCATCTCAGAAAAACTAACAGACTTGGAACAAAATATTAAACTATGTAAATAAATTCTGAGAGGCACACCTTAAATGTTTTGCATGTGCAAGCTACAAGAGCTTTATAGCTGCTTTTTCAGTATTCATATAAAACTTGTTTCTTAATTCCTAGATCTTTGATAATAAGTCATGGTATAAGGTGAATGTGGTGAATTTGCTTCAGGAGTTTATTACAGACATATTTAATACAGGACTAAATAGTTTAAATTTTGACAGAGTCATGTGGCCTACATCTAGGTTTCAGAGCATAAGAGATTCGCTCAAGAAAAATAAATGCAAAGTACAAAATATTATGCAAGCCAGACTTCATGAAAGGTCATTTTTTATAATTTATTTACAGATGCTTAGAATGTTGGCAAATTTATTCGCGTAAGTCAGAGACCAATTTATTCAGATCTTGCTCAGAATAGTCACTGCTGGAATAAAAAGATGTTCCATTCAAAGTACCCCCACAACAAAACAGGTCTGACACATAGACATAGATGAGAACATAGAGTCGTTCTTTAGTGTTCTTGTAATCCTGGGCTATTTTGATTATGCTTGAATAGACTGCATAGCTGTAGAACATTTTCGTAAACACGGAAGCATTTGGAATAAGAGTGACTGTCAGTGCTGTTGGACCACCTGTCTGGTGACCTGAGTAGTGCCATCTCCAGAGGCAGGAGTTATTCTGTTGCTTCTCTTCTAAAATGCCACAAAATGTAGTGGCATTTTAGGTAGCACTTGCTAAGCTTTGGAAGGAACTCAGCGTACCAAATAATTGTAGAAGAAACAGATTATGAAAACCTGTGAAAATAGGAACTGAGGCCTTTAGAGACAAACTGTTTTTACTTTTTTCATCATCCATGAAATTGTGCACCTATGCTTGTGTAGAGTGTGTAGTTTTTGCAAAGGTGAGGTTTATTTTACATGACTGTGTGTCACTGAAGGCACAATGAAACACTGGTGTTCTGGTGTTCCAAAGTTTTCAAAAATGAAAAGTAACCTTTTTCTGGGTCCAAGCACATACTGTAAAAACTGAAGTACGAATATGTCAGTTCTTCAGTGGAAGATAAGAACCATCTTCCTCTATCATGAAGAACATGTTTTCTGTTATTTTTGAACAAAACCAATCAGTGTAACAAAGCTCAGTTTGCTTTCTCTGGCAAAAGCAACCCGTAAAATGGTCATCTTTTTGTGCCTCTGTCTGTCTTCAGAAAGCTAATTATATCAGTAGATGACAAATTGGAAAGTATTTACATTACACATATTTGAAGAAGATTATTTGGATCAATTTTCTGGTCACTGCAACTGAAACCACTATCTTTGTGATGATGTGAATGGAGCCGCTTCTGGAGTCTAGTTGAGCTGGGTAAAAAGGGTCTAAAGTGTCAACTATGAAGATACAAAGATAGAAAAAATTATGAACATGTGTTGCTTAGTATTATGGTAAAGCTTAGGAAACTCATTCCTTGTTGTTCTGGGTGCTGTCCAGAAAAACCCACCACAAAACAATGAACAAAGAGCTTTTCTGCCACAAAGAGCTTACAATTTAAGAGACAACAGGGTGGAGAAAGACAGTGAGGCATAAAGAAATAAACAGCTGCCAGTGAATTCATAGGAGACTGGTACAGTTGTCATTGCTGGGTATTTAAAGGGAAGTGGACAAGAGCATGGCTTCAAAATCCTCCAGTGCCCTATTCTATAAAGAATAAATATATTCATGTGACATGCCAGAATTGATAACTCTGTCTTGCAAAGGCTGATATAAATTCTCCTAAATACTGAAATCCATACACACACACTATACAGCCTTTGCTATTTCTTCCATTTGTTAGGAAGGAAAAGAAAATGAAAACATTTTCTGCTGCACAGTGAACCTTCCTCTGCAAGTATTCTGAGTCCTGGGACTTCAGCCTTACAGCAGTGATCTGTACTACTGGTGTTGTAGGACTGAGTATCTCAGCCCTTTGCATACTATGATCTGAGATGATGTAGTTTATTGATGGAGTCAGTGACCACAGAGCAGCAATGTTCAAGATCCTGAGTGGGGTGAGGTAGGCAAGGAACAAGGGAGAGACTCAACTTCAATAGAGAAGACTTTGGCTTATTCATGGGGAACTGGTAGGTGAGATCATGTGGAAGTCATCACTGAAGAGCAAAGCAGCTCAAGTTATTACTCATAAGGAGCAAACTGTTGTCCGTGCCAGGAAAATGAGTATACGTATCACAGCTTGACAAAATAGGGAACATGGGTCTCAGTTCCAAGGCAAAAAGAACATATGTCAGAGGCAGAAGCAGAGTACAAAGAAAGAAGATAGAAGCTGCCCAGGATGGCATGCTTGGCAGTAGGAAAGCAAAAGTTCAGCTAGGGCTGAAACAGACAATAAACATCAAAGGCATGCTTACTTTACTTAGTTTAGCAGCAAAAAGAACAAATGGTGAAAATGTAGGCCCATGGCTGAATGTGCTGGGGAAATTAGTGGCAGAAGATTTAAAAAATGCCTCTGTCTTTATCAGCATTTCCCAAGTCTTGTGCCCAGAGACATGTTCAAATAGGAGAGATAGTGTTAGACGGTCCAGTGAGGGTTCGCTTGAGAAATCTAAACCCGTAAAAATACATGGGACTAGATGAGTCAACCTTGCTTACATCTTTTGGAAATTATGGCTCAAGTCCCCTTGGAAGCCAATCCTTACCATATGAAGGAGAAGGTCACTGAGAGCAGACAGTGTGGATTTGCTAAGGGTGATAGGCTTGACCAACCCGATTCATGTTATAATGAAATGACTAGATCTATGAATGAGGAAGGAGAAATGGATGTTGTCAGCCTGCACAACACTCTTCTATCCAGGTGACAGTGTTACAGTCTAGGTGGTAGAAAAACTGAAAATTCTAATGGTTTCAGTTAATTCTTCAGTGAATTTTTGGGTGTTTCCAGTAGTATACCTTCTGCAAATGGCCTTTTTGCTGTCCCATATTTCAGTTATTCCTATCTCTATAATTAACATCAGGATTATTTTTTCTCTAAATGTTCTGTTTAAGATGTAATGATATGACGTAGCCTGCTCTGCCCTGGCAAACAAGTCATCCCTTCTCACTCCCTGTCTCCCTCACTATAGATGGATATGGGGTTTTTGTTGGGTTTTACTGCCCCTGTTTCCTTCTTTCTGAGTTAAAAGTTCTTATTACATACGCTGGTTCCACTCAGTGTTGATTCATGCAACACATTGGTAGCATGCTCTTCTGCCAGCTGCTGTGTTGCTTAAGCAGTAATTAAACTCTTACCCCTTGAGGTTAATTTTTCCCTACACCAGTTTTTCCATTTATGTTGTACTGAGGTAGGCACCTTGATGTTGTTGGGTACAAGTTTGTGTCACCTCTATTGGCTATTAGAAAAGAAGCTGCAATTTCTCAAAGCCCTCTCTGCAACTAAGTACTGACCAAATGTTTTGGAGCATGTGACATTCATATCACAAAAGGATGATTCTATGTCCAAGTCAGCTTGGAGGGGAGCTTCAAGAGCATGGGTCTTAGAGGCTGGCTATGGGGGTCTCCCCGCTTTCTAACACAGTACTTCAAATACCTGTAAGGGCTTAAACTTAGGTTTGTATTCATTAGTGCAATTCCTTGCATATTCAAGATTTGATGCAATGGTAAATCTTTTTCCTTTTATCTACTTAATAAACGCATCTAAAAATTCCTTTAATTTTGCAATTTTCCTTGGTCTTAATTCACATAGAATAAAGGAACAAAGTGTTCATGAATATCTTATTAAAGCTGATTATAAATTAAGATTAACTGAAGTTTTAGTGTACTGTGGACTCACAATCATTTATGCATTATGTAATAGATTTGTTTTTTGAAAGAAGCAGTTCTCTTCTGATGGCCCTTCACTGTAAAGAAAACACAGCATTCATATAATTCAGAAATGCCTCTTTAGATGCTTCAGCTTTAAAAGGTTTTCACATTTCATTTTCAGCCTGAACTGTAGCAGCATATACATTTATAAATGTCAGCATGAATTTGCCTCCTAAATTAATTTAATTATCTAAATATCAAAAGTAATTTCACACCTGCAACTCTTACCTAATTTGCAGAAGGTAACATAACTATCCTGGCCACAGTCTTCCAAACAAACTGTGGCTCTTGGATCCAGCTACAAGTATTATGTATCCTGGAGTCTTAGTCTTGTCTTAGCAGATTTGGTGACTGTTATAAATAAAAGCGGGAAATTCATGCTCAAATATGTAATACCGAAATATACACTAAAAAAAAAAAAAAAAAAAAAAAAAAAAAAAAAAAAAAAAAAAAAAAAAAAAAGTTAAGTTGTAACCAGTTTTAGAACGGCAGAGCCTGCCCCAGAAAAGAATTGTGGCCTCGCCCAGGGAACTGATTTACATTCCAAAAACAGCACTACAGAGAACAACGGCACATTGGGAAAGCATTAAGCTGACTCCCGATATCTACGTTTTCCAAGGGGAATTTCCCGGCAGAGCTGATGGCAGAACTGATCGACCATCTCTGAAAATCCCCTCCCAGCTCAGGTGTTAACGACCAGATCGGGCCAGGATAAGGAACATCATGAGCCATCAGAAAACATCCCCTGGTGATGAGAAATCAATTAAACACAGGATGCGTTTTGTCCACCTCAGTTTCATGAATAGCATGCTTCATGAATATGCTGAGTGACAAAAATAATACCCAAAATCCGAACTTTATGGTCAAAACTGTATATAAATCAGCTGTTGGAAGCAGTTGGTGTGAACAGAGGGAGGTCTGATGCGATAGAGGTCAGACCTGCGTTCACCCAGTTCCAATCCTGGGCTTGGCACTGTCTCCCTTTTCGATCGTGGCATTGCGTGTTCGAACTCTCGGACACGAAATAAATTTTATACTTGTTTTACTATAAATTGGGCGTACTTATTTATTACAGTGACTATGTAATAATATTACTTTAACATCTCAAAAATATATTTTAAAAGTACCCATATCACAACATCTAAAGGAAAGAATACTTTAGCATCTCAAAGTATATGAGTACCCCATTTGAAAAATTGGTTGACATAACAAAAATTGCACTATTTTTTTTCTGCTTCCTGAAAGACCAAATGCAGAGATGTATCACATCACTGTCATAATGGATCATTTTAATTGTGGTGCTCAACAGTGATGTGGTACTGTTATGATTGCACTATAAAAGGCTTTTCTGATACCTTCCTATTTTTAACTTTCAGTGACACTTTAGGGAAATTCTATTTTTTAAAAAATCAACATTTTAAAAAAAGTGAAAGTGAAAAGAATGTCTTGACAATGTTGGTTTTGTCTAAGGGTTTTGGGGGAGGGAGGAAGGAAAGCATATGAACTGGATTTAATTAGGTAAAAGGGTTGCTTAAATAAGAATGAAACAGATATCTTTTTCTATCTGCCTTTATTATAAACAAGCAATCACTGAGTTTAAAATAAGGGAGAGGCAATGCATCTTTCCAGTCTTGACCCATGAACAAATGAGTATAAATTGGCCACCAATAGAATAACCTTGAGGTTAGCAGGAATGCCTTGGTAGGGCACTTGAACACATGAACTTACGATGTTCCAGCCGGTCCTGTGTGTCTCTGCTAAAGGAGATGAGAGTTTACTATCCTCCTCCCATCTTGAAAAACAGTGCTCCTCCCTCTTAATTTCCTTCCTTCCCTCCCTCCTTTCCTATGTGCCCTGAAGCCTCTCTGCTGCTCTAGCTGGTGCAGTAAGAGCTTGCCCTTCCTGTCTCAGTCTGTCTCAAGCATTGTGCAGAGGAGTAAATCACAGCCGAAACTGGCTACCTCTGAACTCATTGTGGGTGACTCAACATTTTATTTAAATAAAATTTCCAGGACTTTTAGTACTTTAAAAATCTTACTTCATGCAGCAAGGTCCTTCTGAGCAGACCAAAACCTTATTTTTCCTGAAAGCTGTTTTTAGAATTATGAAAGTTAAGAAGATGCAAAAGATTTTATAGGAGTCTGAGATGCAGTAAAATGAGGCTGGATACATGAATAAGTAAGATCTATAGAGGGAGGAGATGCTAAAAATGCTATGGGACATGTGTTGCAAATAGATCAATGTAAGGACAGTACTATTTTCTCCTGAATTCTCTCAAAGTTTCCTGGAAAAAACTGCTGTTGTCAACTGACTACCACTGTCATACAAAAATGCTGTTTCAAAATCCACCTGTATCTGTAGCTTGCTGATATCACAGATAACAGCACAGCAATCTCCAGATTAGTCCCTTGAGTCACTCTTGTCTCCAGGCTGCATATAGTGTACAGATATTAACTGTGTAGCTGCACCAGCAGAGGTTCTGTACCAGGTTTTCCTGCTGTCTTTGGTGGGTTTTGGCTCAGTTTTCTACAGATCCAAATTAAAAATGTCCTTTCTTAATTTATTCACTATCCTCTGAAATTTTCTGTGAAATTGTTGAGGTTGTTCCCATGAGAGTAGTAGTTCCTACTTCCTGGAATGACAAGGAAGTCTCTTAAAAAAAGCACGATGCAAACTCATGCTGTTTTTTAAATGTGGGATTCATCCACTTTTACATCAGGTACAGTTTGATGATGGAGCCGTGTCTGACAGGCACAAAGGAAGCAGTGGGTTAAGGGATCCAGTCCAGCTTTCTGCAGGGTGATGAGGCAAAAGACTGGGCTCAGATAGTTTGTATTTTATTTTAATCAGTATTCCTCCAGACACTCATGCTCATTTTACCTGTCAGTAACATAGCATTACTGAGACTGAAGGTGCTCTGTGTTGTAATAGAGGTCACAGGCATTTCCCTGTTTCCTTTTTGTTAGTGACCATGGTCCTCTGTTGTCCCTGCCTGGATTCCCAGCAGCCTGGCCTCTAATACACTCTTGTCCTCTTTGTTGGCCTACCAATTCCTGGGGGCTCTTCTTCTACCCTCCAACCTGTACATGAGAAGGTAGGAGGCAGAAATGAGAAGTTAGTCTGATGTCCAGGAACCCAGTCAGTGCAAGCTTGGAAGCAAATCCCCAGAACCACTGAATGGTTAAGGTTGGAAGGGACACTACCCACAGAGAGATTCAGGAGGAGCAAAAGATGTATTCATCAAGAGTATTCAGCTCCCTGTCTTGTTTTCTAAGATTTGAAACTCTCTCTGAGGGCTTTTGGTGAGTTTCAAGGCTGAAATATTTCCCAAAAAGTAAACTCCTTGCATTCACACCAGCTTCCTCCCACTGTAGCTTTGACATGGTATATTGGTGTGTCCTTCACCAGCGCATGCCAAAGATCATTTGATCATTCCTGCAGTACATCAAGGCTGGTTAAGAAATATGTGAAATACGACGCTTGTTACGACAGTTAGAGCTGAACTGTCCTTGGCAGCTTCTCCATGTGCTGTGTAATTTCCATGTGCCTCTGAAGAAAAAGAGAGAGAGAGAGAGAGAGAGGAGAGAGAGAGAGAGACTGGTTTTCTGCCAATATATCTAGGAAGAAAAGTGTAATATTAATCAAGAGGAAGAAACTTTTATTTAAAATAAAAGCGTGGAGAGGTTGATACTGGATTCAAAAGGCATGATTAAGGTCTCACCTACTCATTTTACACAGCCTCCAGTTGAATTACACATCACTGCTGCCATTAGAAGTGTAATCAGGGCCAAGACCGTGAGAGCCAGAAGGCTTTATTGTAGCTTGTCCCATGACTGCAATCAGATTATTGTTTAGTTTCTAGGAGTATTAATATTTTTGATAAATTTAGGGCCGAATTGTTTGGCCTCCCCAGTTCTTTGACTTGCCCCTCAGAAAGATTATATAAATGCAACTAAATAGAACAGCTTGTACTCAGCTCAGCTATTGAAACCTCTAATAACTGTATTTTGTATGACTAGTTTTATGAACAAATCACAAAACAATTTGTGCCCTTGCATCCTTTTTGAGAGAGCAAGAAATAGAATATTGCAGATGTTAAGGTATTTGTGCCTTCCCTTAAGTCAACTGCAACATGTTTGAAGTATGGTAAACTTCAAATGCATGTTATTTTGTCTCCCCAGTCACTAGTTGGCAGTGAATGCCTTTAAGAAAAGCATTGAGAACTTCAGTCACTGAAAGTCAAGTGTACTAATGTTTTGTAAACTGCAGGACTAATTTGAGACATTGTTCTGAAAACAAACTTCAGAGGCTGAAAGAAATCTCCCACCTATAACTGCAAAGCCTGATGCTCATTAGTAAGGAGAGGACTTCAGTCAGTCCTTTGAGTACTTTGTAAAGATAAATCCACAGCCTTGTACAGGATCCAAAATTTGATATTCCTCAGTTTTATTGAAATTTTTTCTCTGCCAGATGAAGTCTAGGTGTCATTTTTGAAGGAACCTCACTTAAAATAATAAGTTTTGTTATGAGATATTGATACATGGATAATAATGTATAGTTATATTTTGAGGGGAACTCTTGAAAACTGTTATGTTAGTTTATGTTGTCGTATATATTGTTGTTTAACCATTTGTATATCTATTTATTATGTTCTTAGAAAAGAGCAAAACAGGAACAAATTATATTTTCTTTTCTTTGTATTAGAACTTCAGTGCATTCTTTCTGGTCATGATGTAGTCATGCTCTTAAAAGACAATGTACTCTTGCTTAGATGTACTTCTCTTTGTTCTGATTACACTTCTTCTGAAGTCAATGGATGTTAGTGGTATTAGCAACTGCTTTTGAGAGTCCTTAGAAGGAATATGGAAATTCATTGCACAAGCTCAGTAATCTGTAGTTTAGAGTATATGTATTACTCATTATATCACGAGGGTGGTATAATTGCTTTTTCTAGGTAGTTTACTTTTGCTTGGCTTTGCAGGAGTCTTTTATTTGCATTAGCAATGATCAGACTCAATTCTTTCCTGAAAGAATGAATTCAAATTAAAAGAAGATAGGAAAATCAGGAGGGTTGTTATTTTATATTTTAAGGGAGCTCCATTCCAGTAGAATCCAGCAGCAGATGCTTTATGGTTTGTGCCCAAGATTTTTATCATCAATAAGGGCATTAGTGTATACCTGTGATACTAAGCAGACCTGAAACTGGATATGAATGCTGTACTTATCATCCACAGTGCCCTCCCCAGTAGTGTCCCATCAGTCTCAAAAGCTATTTTTTGTGTTATTGTAGATGACTGTATTTGGCACAAAGGAGGTCTTTAGGCTGACTTGCATACACCTCAAGGCTGTTTGGATACTTGTAGCACAGAGAAGCTGCTAATCCAATGCCCAAGATGTGTTTTTTGTGGAGGCTTAGGGCAGATACAAAGAGAACAAGCAAAACCTGCAGTGTTCCTACACAAAATAATAGGCTACAAGCCCTTGTAGGTCTCTCACAGTAGTCAGAGACTGAAGAGGTATGTGTCAAGAGGGATGTCCAACACCATCTGTCACGCAGGGATGTCTCATACAACTTCTATTCAGTCATGGCAGACTTTAGCAGGAGGTATGAAGTCTCTTTTGGGGTTGTTTAGTTTCTTATAAATGCTTTATTCTTCCCTAAGAGCAATGAAGGGTATTCCCAGACCAGTTTTTTTCTAGTTTTTAAAAAAATAACTCTGCTAAAGAGATTTTCTTCCCAACACTTCCATTAACATTTGATAGGATATCTTAGGATACTATTCATATATTTAAAGAAATGGAAAAATGGCAATAATTCCTTCATATTTTTCATATGTACAGCATACATTCTTAGACAAATGTGCTTGTTCACTTGGGCATAAAGAAGTTACAAAAACAAAATATGATGCCCTGACTTGCACAACACAATGCCAACTTATATTTAAAAATGTTCAGGACACCTACAGTTACCCAAAAGACTGGAACAGAGAAAAGAAGACAAAGGAAAAGCGATGATTTTCATCTAGCTTATTCAGCATTTACTTCTGCAACAGAGACACGTCAAAACAGTGCATTAAATCCATGAAAATTAGATGGCATATTATAAATTTGAGAGATCTGAAACATTTTTGATCAGCCTGCCTAGCCATAAAAAATCCCATCCTGGACTTCTAATCTTAAATCAAGGAGGCCATTTTATGAAAACAGGAAAGGATTCCTAATTTGTGGCTTTAAGTACTTTATCGTGCTCCTGATACTTCCCCGAGATCCCAGTCACAACAGGCACTTGCTGCTGGTTTTCAAAAAAACAAAAAAGTAGATTTTTTCTGGGCTCTGTCATGTCTAGGCAGATGAAAAGAAAATAAATTGAGTTCAATATGAAGTAAGTTTTACATATCAGATGTGTGCTGTTACATTTCTTAATGCAATTATTGCATATGCCTTCTAGTGGCACCAGTCATCATCATTATACTTGGATGGTGTCCATCCCCATGGAGCCTTGAGGCTCTGTGGCCAAGACTATTCCTACTGCCAGCAGTGTGTTGGTAGCACACAGTGATTTGTTGTGTCCTGTTTCTTAAGGCAGATGTTAAGCAACACCAGTACCAAGATCAACACTTAGAAGCATTGCTAGTAACTGATTATTCTTTGATTTTGAGCTCTTTGAGGCTGGCAGTTCAACTAGTTTTCCATGCATATAAGCCATACCTTTCCAGATAGGATGAAAAGATTCTCTGGGAGACTGTGTCAAGGGCCTTATAAAGGCAAGGTAAATGACACCCACTTTCATATCCTTATTTACTGAACCTCATCACATTTGTCTCCTTAATTTGACCAAAAATGATGTTCAGGAAGATTTGCTGCATTTTCTTCTCAGGAACTGAGACAAGACTGACAAGGCTAATGAGGCTGACTGGCCTGTAGCTTCCCAAATCTTTCTTCATCAAAGGGGAGTGACATTTGCCAAAACAGGCTCCTGCCATGCCTACCCAGCTTAGTGCTCATTGGAAAGGACTGGTATTTTTGTTTTGAGTTTGCCCTGTGAGGTCAGACATTCTTCTGTTCTCTCTCTTGTTAAAAGACATACGAGATACTATTGAAATCAATAACACTGTTCACCTCTTTAAAAATGGACAGGATATTAAATATGCGTTCAGTTGAGGTGCTGAAGTACTCTCATTTTAAATGGCAACACAACAGGTATTAGCTAGAAGATATCATATTCAAAAATTTTGTATCTCATTTTCAGGAAACAAATAAGAAAAACAAACTGAAATGTTTGCCATTTTTTGAGGAAAATTGATCTTTGGAGCCCAGCTTTTTTCCTTAGATCTGTCTCCAGTCAAAGCTGGGAATGCTTCATTTCTGAAAGACATAGCAGAGGGAAAATTAGTTTTAAGCAGTTTCAGACAGTCCACCAAGCTTTCCCTAACTGGATTATTTGTATCAGTGGGAGCCAGGCCTCCTTGAAGTCATGCAGCCAATATTTCACCATGAGAAATTTCAGTGGGAATAGTATAAAGTTTTATCCCATCTAATTCCAGATTTAATGCATTTTTCTTCTAATTGCTGGTGATACTTCCTAAAGTTGCTAAATGCTTAAAGAGCATATATTTGTAACTATATGAACCTCCTGGATATTCTTAAAAAATATCAGCAATACTCCTTAGCAAGGAAGAGTAAATTTATTTCATTTTTTAATATCTCATTCTTTCATAACTTCAGAGAATAAAAAGAAAATTGAAATGAAGGAGTTCCTAACTGATAAGGGAAGCAGGTATACTATTAAGGATGAACACTGTATATTTCGCATGCAGTTTATTTAAAGTATATATAGTTGTTGGTCTTTTCCCTGGGAGCTGTCTAATGCATGTGGAATTAAAATGCCATCAGGAATTTTTGTTTGTGTCTGGTTAGCTTTTTCCTTCTGCTTCCTATATTGATCACAGATTTCACACTTGGCTGCCTTTTAACTTCAAAGGCAGCATTCCCTGAACCATATGTAAGGTATCACTGTTCTGGAGGTTTGCCATTTGCAAAATTGTTTCCATCTTTCCTGGATTTGGTCGAAACGGTTTGGCAATGAGCATTTGATTTATGTACTTATCCCATTTATTTCAGCTTAGTAGGTCTTTCTCCTCTTTTTATCACCCTTCTTGGTGTATTGCACAAGTTTCTGTTGCAATCCCCTGTGCTGTGATAGCAGCTGGCTGTGAGCTGCCCGAGAGGTCTTTCACAGTCTTACAGCTTCCTGATCCTGTTGCATGAGAAGTCATGTTTGGGGACTTAATTGCAAAACAAGATAGCTTAAATGCATAATTTTCAATATATGGGCTGAAGATGCAGAGTTTTATATATTCTATATAAGGTCAAACCTGCCAGAAATGGTAGTTTTAATCCAAACCCAGAACTGTTTGAAGTTTATCTGATTATCTGCAATGTCGTAACAGATGACAACAAATTGTTTCAGCTATATTGAAGTCATTGTTCCACATCGTGACTATTTTCAAATTTAAAGTAGGAAAACAATTTTCTACCTAAGCATGCTGTATTTCTTTATTATTACTATCATTTAGAAAGCACAGTTCTTGATAAGTCTTGCAAAAAGTCAGTGCTCCTTGAAAACTTTTATCTAGTTTCCTCAATATTATTGCTTTGACCTATTAGAGTACAAAAACCTTGCCTCCAAATACATACTTTCGGCTTTTACATTTTTATTTTCATTTCTCTTCAGATATCTGTAATAGAATGGGAATAGTCTTGCAAGGCAGATGATTCCTTGTAAAGAAAGACAGTTTTCTGTGAGAAAATTTTAACAAAGGAAAATTATATTTCAAATTTCTGTCTAGAATTGTCTTGCTGTATTATTCATGCTTCTGCAGTAATATTTTGTGGGTCTCTAATATCTAGTTACCACTTTAACTTTAACCTACATACCCTTCAATCTTTCAAAGGTACTTGGAAGAGTGGGAACCATTTTCCTACATCACATTACAGAAGATTCAGGTGACTTCTGTCACCAAGAAAACCCCAATTTTTTTGTTAAAATTAATGAGAAATTTTCCACTGGTGCAGTTGTTTCCCTGCAGAAAATACCAATTCTGTGACTCCAAAGATTTCATTTGGTAGAGAGTGGGTTCATCTACGGTGTTTTTAATGTTTCCCAAGTGTCCTGGACATAGGAGCAAAGCTGAAAGGCTGATGTGGAAGTCTACATGAATGGCAGACTGTAGAACTCCCAAAGACCATTCAGTGGCATAAACCTTGTGTCCTCCCTAAATGCATTTGCAGGAATCTGTGTGGTGATGATCCAAGCACGAGGCCCCTCCAGCAGCAGATGGAGCTCCACATTACACTTTCTGTGCATGGCCCAAAGCGGGTGTATGTCGACATCAGCAAGTCATTGCAGGCACATGCTGAAGTGATTGGGAGCTTGGTTTTTGACCCACAAACATGTATGTAAATACAGATGACACTTTTGCAAAATCAGGAAGGCTTTTGTGGGGCCCTGATGAAGAAATTGTCTCTAGAAGAATGCTTAGAGGAAATGATGCCAGAAATTTGGTTGAAAGAAGAAACAGAAAGGAGTAATGAAAGTGGTGAAATGTAACAAACAGAAAGGAGAGAAATATTAACATTTATATCTATATCTATATCATCTCAACACAGTTGCCAGTGTAATAGCTTGGTAAATGAGGAGCTGCATAATTCTGTGGCACTGGGGGAAGATTGTCATGCTTCTCCCTCTGCACTGTTTGTTTGTATTCCTCTTCTTCAGAGGACTTGTATATTTTCCTTCCCATAAAGCAGAGCCACACTGAGTGCAGACGGATCTCTACCATCCAAACCCACCCAGATCAAACAGTTGTCTAGTATTCCTTTATTACTCCAAAGAGTAGCTGCTGTCAAACACACACAACCCATCCCAACCATCTGTTTGCTTTTCAGAAATACTTTCCAGAGGTATTTCCAATATTTATTTCTTTTCTGGATCATCTGGAAACACTGTTGTCAGTATCTAAAGTACCTTTCAATGAATAAGTTTTTATTTTGTTTTGGTTTGTTTTAATGTCAGTTCTCATTTTCCCTTCAAACTTATTTTATGCCCTTCCATAGTGTACCTTCTTCCTAGATACACTAAGATGCATTTTACAGCAAGGGAAAACCCACTATGATACAGCCTCATTACACGTCATACTCAGTGACAATATGATTTTCTTCATGGTTGTGTGTATAGAAAACAGGCAAAAAAAACAGATACAGAAGAAAGTTTTGATGTTGAGAATGCAGATCCCATTTGAGAGGGGTGAATATGTGCAGCTCCTCGGAAGTTAGTGGAGACTCACTTTTGAATGAAGTCCATTTACTTTTGAATGAAGTCTGTTCCCTCTAGCAGTGAGTGTTACAGACTGATCTATTTCACTGCCTTTGCTATATTATCAAGTTGTCTTCTTGATAAATTAATTATGTGGTTTTTAAAGAGCTAATTGATATTACTGTAAAAGACCCACAACTTAATTAAGAATACTATAATTGCTTTAAGAAAGATACTAGTTCATGTAATCAAAATATAAGCTTAGAAACTATTGTACTTATAGTATATAAATTTCAAGGTTATATATTTTTAATTCCATTTGAACAGTGTTTTGTTGTTTGTTTTATTTCTTAAAAGCATTACTTCTTTCTCTGCCAAATTCATAGTCCTATGGTTTTTTTTCTTGCTCATCCTTTCTTTTCCTTGAAGTATTTTTGGTTTTATACTGAGGCCTCCTCAAGTGGACCGTGCGATGAAGGCTGATATTGTTGCCTTTCCATTCCTTAGTATCTTTAAAAGACAGAATAGTTTTGACATTGAAGCCAATCAAAAACCTTACTTTTGATTTTAAAGTCTTGATTGCAAAAATGTATTGACTAACATATCTTAGAAGTTTGGTCTAGATGAAGAACTCATGCTTAACATGCATTTAATTGCCCAAAGCAAGCTCTCAGGAGCCGTCTTTCACCCAGCTCTTGTGAGTCCTCCAGATAAAGACCTCTGTCTCTGCTTCCTAATTGCGACTTCCCCTGTTAACATACAAGGTAATCCCTGACCTAATTGCAGAGCAGATAGCTCTTAAAATAGCTTAGAGTAGTGTGCAGAAGAAATAATTTACTACAGTCACTTACTGTAGTGTGTGTCAAGGGACAGGGGAAACATCTTTTCTTTAATTTTGCATTGACATCCATGGTGGCAGCACTAAGGAACCACAGCCTACTGTAGACTCCCCAGCCATATTCAACTGCAGTCCTTTTGGGCATAACAATGGATTATAACAGAGCTTCTCAGCAGGCTCGACTGTGTGATTAAAATGTTACTGCTGTTATCTGTGTTATAACATAAATTGGGGAACTCCCCCTTGACCAGAGTGCCAGGAGCCTTTGCAAATTGTGCTTGACAACTGGCCCGTTGGAATCGTTCAGCCCGAATAATCAGAAATGCCAACTTCTGTGCAACTTTGGAGTGCTTCCTAACTGACCTATTTTGATTGGGCAAAATATAGAATCTGTAGCTGCGCTCTGCATGTACTGCAATATAGTTTGCTTGTAACAAAAATGTGCAAATCCTTTTCTTTATTTTTTTTTAAAGAAGGGATGGGATGAGCTTTGGTTTTCCCTTGTTAGGAACAATGCTAACTAGACACAGTCAGAATTTCAATGTACTGGAACAATGGAACTTACACCCAGATCTGTTCTTGGCTTCAACACTTGTGACAAGACCTGGGGACTGAAACTGACTGCCTCAATATCACCACACATAAAATGATCTTCCTTGAAACTGTGCTTCCAATAAGATAGTAGAATTAAAGTAATTAAATATTCATTTTCTTATTGTTGGAATGCTTCATGGATTAGTGCATTTGGGAGTTTGGGGAAAAGGTCTTCTTTTTCAAATAAAAATATAAGAAAAACAGAAGAATAAAAGAGTTTTGGATGTCAGATGACCCATGACTAATGAGTAGTGTGGTGTTGTTCAACCAGCATTACCCAAAATTATTTGTGCCATATTTACTAGCAGTTTCAGATGAAAGGCAAAAAAGAAAAAAAAAGCTGGCATGGGGAATGAACTGTATTCTCATCCCTATAAAAAGGGAAGAGAAGACAATTTCTCAAAGAAGGGAAAGAAGGGGTAAGATGTTGAATGATGAACTTAAAAGGATGTGCTGATATATAGACATTTAGGTGTTGAAGGAGGAAGAAAGAGGATGAAGAGCAAATAAGCAGTAATAAAGGTGTTAGTTAAATCACATTTCACGTTCTGAAACCAAACAGGTTCTAGGACTGATAGTAGGATAGTCTTGACTTTTCATGTTAGTTATCTGTAAATCCCTTACAGGTTGTTGCAGAAAACAGCCATTTTTTTCCTGATCATGAATTGCAGATTGTTACAGGTGCAGCCTGTAACAGAAGTCCATGTGCACAGTATATGGGATACAATGATTAACACATATTAAGAGAAAAACAGCCTATCCTGTCAAAAGCAGGTTGGGTTTGCTTAGGCAAAAGTCCATCTTCCTGGTCCTTGCTTAGGTTTCCAGCAGAGTATTCCTGTAAGAAGCAGTCATTACCGGGAGGGGTGTTAACCCCTGCAAGATGTAGACATAGCACGGCCCATCTGTGTTTGCTCTGGACTGCAAAAGTATTACAGTCAGAGGTGTGATTGCCTTGAACTAGAAGGTACCATAATGATACCCTTTAGTATCCACTAGCTTGGAAGGGCAACCTGGAATCATGACATGGTTGTGGTGCAGAAGTCTCCAGACTTCTCACACTCCCAGAGATGGAGTTTGAGATTATTCTTAATCTCTGGGGGTTTCAGTTCAGCACTTCTCTTGGACACTACTTTCTTTTTTTCAACATAGCAACCGCTAGTTCGTGAAGTCTCCTCAGCAATCAAGCACAGTACACTCGAATATTTTGTATCTTCTTACTTGGTCTAAATGACATTGTCCAGAACACACCCACACTACTTCCCTGTGTGGATGTACAAATAATTTATGTTAACTCTCCTCCTGATGCGATAAACCTTGATGTTACTGCTGTTATCTCCACACAATGTCTTGGAATGACCTGATTGTGTTTTTTCTTTCCATTTGCAAAGTTTTGGAAGACAGTTTTCTGTTTTGTTATTGTTCTAAGGCAGGTAGAGCTGGCTGTGCCACACCGGCAGTAGGTACTGTACAAGTGTGTTGCTATTCAAGGTCCTGTCTCCGGAGAGACGCTTTGCCTTCGGGTGCTGGCTGCCGTCGGTGCTTGTCACTAGTTCGGCCGGTTGTGAGCTCCAAAGGGTTAAGAGCAAGCCAGCAGTGATGCTGTAATCCTCCAGGGCTGCCAGCATGCCGCACTGTTGTTGTGTCGGATCAGGAGGGTTTGAAGGAGACTGTGCTGGCTCCAGCAGCTGCCTCAGCCACGTCTGTCATTTTGGGTGTCTGCTCCTAAACAACATGGATGGCGTAGCAGGTAAAAAGAATGACTGGGAACGAATCTGTGTCCTTCCCCTCCCTACCGCACCAGAAAGTGCACGCCCTCTGAGAAAGAGCCCTCACTTCCCCAGAAAACTAACACAGCGTGTCAGGAACATGTGCCCTTGGGGCGTAGGGGGGAACAAAACCCCGTTTGACAAACAACTCTCGTCCTGACTGTAATGGTGGAAACAATGCAGGTAAACCCAACTGCCCTCTGCCCTACTTCTCTTCTGCTGTAAGCAAATAATTCTCCAGCAAAATAACCAGAGGGAGCACTTTTTCCACAACATTGCTATTTTCTAAAATCTGCATTGACTTTGTCCTTACATTGACATTGCAACCATCTGGTACGAACGGTTTGATATGAAGTGGGGCAAATCCACCCTCTAGCTTCTAAAGAAGTACTCTTAGTGAACCATTCTAGATTTCACTTTTATTTTTAAAAAGGCTATGTGCATTAAATTGGGGAGAGCAAAAGCCATGTGGAAATGTCAGAGCTGGACTTCAAAACATCTGATGTATTTAGCCACATAAAACCTTTGCAGGATTAAAAAGCAAAAGGAAAGAAAATGAAACAAAAACAAAAACACTTGCCCAAAATTGTTGTTATCTTCTAAGCTGAAAACCTAGGCATGGAAGTGGGTGAATCCAAAGTAACAAAAACATCTGTGTCTAGGTTATCACCCTAAATCTCTGGATTATTCTTCTACTTGGGAATCTCCCAAGGTACTGACATCCATGATTGGAAATCTGTGTTTTCTTGGCTACATAGGCATGTTTTTTCTTTTGTAAATCTCTGTTACACAGAATATACTAAGCTTTGGGATAATCTTGGAGTGAGGCATGCAGCAGGCCAAGGGCAAGGGTGGGACGGCGACCTATATATTCTGGGATTCATCATTCGCATGTCATGAGCCAGAGTGTTTGCTAGCATCTCAGTGCAAGGGCTCTGCTCCAAAGTGTCCCACTGGCATACCTTCCTCTGGGAGGCTCAGTGAAGGAGGTGAGAAGCTTCTACCACATCTTCCAGTTTTAGTAGGAGAAAGAAAAAAAACCCACAAAGATGGGTCTATCAGATGAGGTTGAAAGGTGACCCTTCTGCCTGTTAGAGGGTCTTGTAATGGATGTTTAGGGAAACATAACAAATAAGGTAAATATGCTCTTCCTATGGTATACCTTTCCATCTTTTAACAATAGCTGATGAGGGATTTTTAGATTTGTGTCTTACATTCATCCTGTCACATTTAAGAGGACTCAGTAGACCTTTCTATGAAGTGAATTAGTCCTTTTTAACCATTTTCCTTTTGACCTTCATTACATCCTGTGTCAATGAGTCCCACTGCTTCATTCTGCAGTCCGTGGAACACACTTCCCTTTGTGATTTTTGAATCCTGAGGCTTGGTTATTTTTGCTGGGAGCCTCTTGCTTTCTTCTTCTTCAGAGAAACGGTGAATAGTTCTGCTTGCCACTCAAGACATTTTAGTTATCTACTAATCTCCTTGGATTGTATTTTTTTCTGGATTGAAGGGCCTCAATCTCTGTCTGAGAAAAGCTTTTCAATGTTTTTATCATCTTTTCTGTTGTCTACTATTCCTTGTCTAATTCTACTGTAATATTTATGGGTTAGAATGATCAGAAATACATTCACTATTTAGGCAGTGAGTGCACCATGTAATCGTATAGCAGCATAAAGCTGCTTTCTATTACATTCTTTACACCCTTTCTGGTAATTCTCAACTTTCTGTTTATCCTTTTGACCAATGCTGGAATTCACATGACATTTTCTAAGAAATATTCTCAAAGGAAAGAGAAAGAAGGCTTCTCATTATTCCAAAGACAAACCAACACGGGAGGAAAACATCAGTTTGTTTTTCATGGCTTTAGCCCATTCACTGCTGGCTGAAGAAAGCACACCCCACCCCCCACCCCCCCACCTGCCCCCAATATCAGGATTTGGAAGGGCATCATGTAGTGAGGAATACTGCAGATCAAGAAGGACACACATGGGAAAAGAAGATAAAATTAATGGCATTGCAGCCCACGAATTTCACTTGAAAGCTGGGAATAGGAAGAAAATGTAGACTTGTGTAGAGCAGGGAAGAGAGGATTGGAAGAGCTGTGGGTTCTTTGTCTCACTTGGAAGGAAAAGCAGCTAGCCTAGGTCATAGCATTTAATGTGGTGAGATTGGGCAGGGATTGAATAGATTACAAGGCTGTGTAATTCGAAAGCAAGGGCAGGTGTATTGATGGTTTATCTGACACTGTGAACAAGAATTGGGACATTTTCCAGTGGCAAACTAAAAGCTTGCATACTTTCCAGCTGACTGGAAGCTTAACTTATTAACCATACTATTAAGATAAGATTTAAATGCTGGATAGGATTCTGATGATTTGAATTTATCAATACTGTTGGGATTTGTGAGTTAATCTGGTGTCCGTATCCAAGTGCAATTTAAAGTGCAATTTAATAGCTTTCTTCTAGCTATTTTTTGGGCTAAAAGCAACATGAGACTCATTTGTGGCTGCACAGATGACTGACTTTGCTCTCAGACAGGGGTCAAGAAGGAGGATGTCCTCAGCTGGTGTGTAGGTCACATCATTTCCTCTCTTCCAGCCTCCTTGGAAGTACTCCAGCAGTAAGGGACCACATTTGGAGGTACATGACAAACTTTGCTGCCCTGTGCACAGAGCACCACGCTGTGCTCCAGAGATGGCAGGCATAGGGCAGACCGTGCTTTATCTTTGCCTCAGAACAAAGCAGACCCTCAGGCAGCCCACAGCAATGGAAGCAGAAAGGCAATGTAAAGTCAGCTTCATTTTTGTCTTTTGCCCTCCTGATTTCTGGTTTGGGGGAGGTCAGAGAAGGACTAGAGGTGTCCTTCAGCAGGTTTGTCAATGCCCCCTTATTTTCTTCAGCAAGGACTGCAGAGATGAGCATTCCCTGCACTCAGCAGCTTCTCCTGTCTGCCTAACAATCTCCTGCCTGAGCTTCCTTCTAAGGTGTGGTGGCATTGTCACCGGGATGTACAGATGCTTTCTTTTGCTCTCATGTAATTTTTGTCTCAAATTTGCAGTAAATTATTTTCACCATTAATAACTGTCATGGGTGGAAAGGCCATTAAATTAGAAGTTATTATTACTCATCTGTATATGCATGGAGCTTTCAATGGGGATATGTGCTCAGACAAGGAGCATTTGAAATGCAGGAAGCAAGCACTCCCAGACAGACAGCATTTTTCATACTAGCTATAATGCTGCCATGTCATTTCCATCTCATCAACTGAGGTAAGAGGGCAGAATCTAACCCTTAAAATAGCACATTATCACCCTGTTTCTATGAAGGTGATTAGCCCAGGAGATATGGCAGCAACCATTGCTAAGGGAATGTTGAGGTGCAGTTTGTGAGCTGCAGCAGCTCCTGGTGACTTGAAATGCTACCAACAAAAGGATTTTATCAGCAGTGCCTGGAGCAGAAGGGACCCAAAAAGAAAGTGGCTGGTAGGAGAGGTTTTGTCACATTTATAAAGAAAAGTATCTTTGGAAAGAAATTAACAGGTTGTCACTATTGTAAAGGTACAAAAGGGCTACTGGCTCAGGAGCAGCAAACTTGTCCCCTCTTTACTGCCACAGGTTATGTAGAACCTTGGCCTGACCTGCTGTTGTAGCTGAAGCAAAGCTAAAGAATTGAGATGAATTACACTGGTCTCCAGTTCAGGAAGACCATTAACTTCCCCAGACACTCTTTGCCAAATCCATCCCTGGTATGACATAGTTTGAGTTACATCAGGCTTAATTTTGTTCCAGATATCTGCACTGGCTTTCACAGCAACAAAACTTTCCCCTTACTTCCAAAATAAGGGTGGTGAAATGAATTAGGTCAAAGGAGACTAAACACTGGAAAAAAACCTTGGTCCCAGTTAGAAGTTCTGCCTGCTTGGGGACAAGGTTTGGCTGGCTATGGTAATCATGGGGTGGTTCTGATGTATTCCAGACATTGCATAACTGCTTCTTTAATTTACTGTGAATGCTATTCAAAGCTGAGGATTTAATTCTTCTGAACATTAAAGCTTACAGCTGGGTTAAACTCCTCCTCATAAGTCACTGCATATTATATTCAGAAAAGTAAGGGACTTCTTTTTCTTTTCGCAAGTTTAATAGCTCCTTTTCTCTCTTAGCTGGCTTTTTTAGATTTTTCTTTTCAACATCCACATTATGTGCATGTACTTCCTTCATCACCATAAAATTTTCCTGTTCTACCACTGGCTTCTTATTGATATCTCCAGATATCAGGTTAATTTCTGGATTTGTTCTTAGATGGAGTACTAGCTTTTCATCCCGTATGAAAAACTCAGTGTATAATTGTCCCATTAGAGCAGGAACAGGTATTTTACATTCCATTTACATTCTGGCTCTCTTAACTTGTTACACTGTGTATTTCAGTGCATTCAAGATTAAAATTCTTGACAATTCAGCCCTGCAGTAAAATTGGCCATAACAAATTTTGCTCCAGATTAATTTAATTAATTACTTGATTATCATAGTTACAAACAGTTTTAAAAATTACTTTAAAAAAAATTTTCTCTTCTTTAAAAGATTTATGCCATATCATTTTTTTTCAAACCCACTCTGGCACCACTCTTCAAAATTTTGTTTTCTTGTATGATCTGCAAAATCATACTCCTTGCTTTCACAGTTCATTCAACTGAATTCTGGTCACTGGACCAAAAAGTGTAAAGATACATATCTGCAGCACAGATAATTTATTTTTCCATTGGATTTACTTTTTTTCCTATTGCTTCTTTGCTCTTGACTTGCAGAGGTACAGATTCTACCTCAAAGAATAGCACCAGGAGGTAAACAGCCTTTTCTTTAAAATATACATATAGCTTTTAGTGGTGCCCTTTGTGTAGGTCAAATGGTATTGCTTCTTTCTTCTGCTGACCTATTCTTGACTGGTTTAAAAAATCATGGTGATTGTTCACAAGAAGGAAAAATCAACTGTGGAATCTTAACTGTTAGCAGCAGTGAAAACTTTCTTGTCATTAAAGCCATTAAGTGGATTCTGAAAACAAGGAGGCAGAAAAATCTGTTGAGAAAAAAGTATTTATGTAGAGTTAACTAAAAAAATATAATTTGCCATAATTTTGAAAGAAAGAAATCAACAAGTCAGGTTCAGAAACAGTAATATAACCTACTTTAGTTGTATTGAAAGAGTTTGGTTTGGCTTTGTCATGATTTTATAATAGTAGATAATGTGACCATAATTTTCTCAGTTCAAGTGTTCTGTTAAGATTTTCAGGATTTATTAAGATATATATTTTTAAATTTTAAGGGTATTTATGTTTCTTAAACATTTTGTAAAGAAAGAAGAATGGTTCATTTTTACAATTTCACAATATTATTATATTTACATTTGTCTTCCTTTGGCAGAAAAATTACAAGATTGTAAACTGCATTATTTTAAAGACTCTACAGGAGAACTTGGTGCATTACTGTAGCTAAGATTTCCGACAGTAGGGGAAACACCAACATGTTTCACAAATTTGCCAAACTGTTAATTGAAAGTAAGGCAATGTTTTATATCAGCATCCTTTAAACATGATGTTATGATTTTTCTCTTGGAATTTTACTAAATTTTTGGAAGTTTCATTCTTTTTTAAAAAGTGCTTAATGCTTATACAACATTTTCTTAATGCTCATACAACATTTTATTTGCCATTTGACAGAATGAAGCACTGTTTAAAAAGTCCTATTGTGTTAACATACAATTAAATTTCTATAGATTTGTTTGCTTGTTTTTCTTTTCCAAAAGGACCAGAAACATGAGGAAGTAAGTTATAGCAAAATTTTATTCAGTTTTGCCAATATCATCTAAATTGAGCTCTTTAAAAATGAAAGTGACTCTCTTGTATAGATCAGTGATTTTTTTTTCCTCCCAGATATCAGCAGCGTTCAATGCTTGGCACTTACTTACCCATCTTTCATCTTTGTATGCGTTGTCTGATCGTACAAGCGGAACTGATTTAAATCCTTTGCACAGCTACAGCTGTAGCATGTGAGACTGTGCTAATGGCAAGGAGGAGGGAATGGGCCTACAGCTCTGTTACTTCTCCCTATAAAACCAAACCTGCAACTTTTGTATGAAGGTCTAAAATCTGTTAATGAAGGTACTGACTCATCTGTTCTTGAATCAAGCCTTTAAATGAGTTTTAGTGCTCTACAAGAGCCAAGAAAAAACTTTGCCTGTTCCAAAGCAATGCCCAAGCCTTGTTTCTTCCAGAATTCAAAGAAACTGAAAAGCATTTCTCTGAAACAGCCAACTGAGAATTCTGGGTAATGATGGAAGAATAAATATGCTCAGCATCCGGCTTTCCTTCAGAATTCCTGTGTACAGTACACTGTAGTGAATATTTACATTTCAATGCACAGATTGCTCTTTCAAAGCTAAGTTTTTTGAGCCCTGGAGCTGCCCAAAGAGGGTTTGAGTTTTACTGGGGATGCAAGTATGATTTAAAAGAGGGAAGTTTGTTTTATTGTCCTGTCCCAAAACTGTCAGGAATATCACAGTGTGACTCCTTTGCTAAGTGAATAGTCAAAGATGCCTCTTTCTTGACAAATCTTCTGAAAGTCATGGCACAATAACACTACTTGAAGTTATTTAATTTATTAAAAAGCAATATGACTTCATGTGACAGATATGAGTTGATGTTTAATAATACATGCTACTGGATGCAAAACAGTGAAGTTTCTCTACTGTCACCTTTGCCGTTCTATTGGGAAAATATCAGTTTGTGTTAGGGTGATCTCTTGTTTATCATGGTATCAGCCAATTAACTGAATAGAAAGAGAAGGGACAGCTAAGGCTAGATTTTATCTTACATTGGATTTCTTTAGAGAGGTTTCTAAATTTGCATGAAGAATGTCATGGTTACTCAAAAATCTATGCAAGTGGTGATGAAAAAATCTCTTGTAAAAGTGTCTCAAACAACACGACTAACCTGTATGTCTTCAAAGTAGTCTGTAGCACAAGGTGTGTGGATATGCGTTTTTTACTGATCGGACTAATCAGGTCTTGCTAACCCTTCTGCATTAGAGAAGCAATATTACTACGTGCCAGGCTTGGGCGTGCGTACATATACAGGAGTACACTTCTCTGGGAAAAAAAAAGCATGTGTGTCCTGAAAAATTTATGAACTGGGAAGCCAAAAAAGCATAAAAAAACAAAAAGAAAAAAGGCATGAAGGTGGTATTAGACCAAGACAACAGTGAAAAAACCGCAAATGCATCAACCCTATGACGTGTTTTAAAGATACTTTAACTAAACAAAAAAGCAAACTACCAACCAACAAACCAAACCCAAAATCTCCAGTTCCTCACCCACAAGGACTCCAAAACCATTGCTCCTTGGAAGAGCACAAACATGTCAGAACTAGTGCAGAACTCCAATTAGAAGGTCAGGTTCTATGAAGTAATAACCTGGAAGAAGCACCACAGAGTTAATTTTATGTATGTGGATGAAATGTGAATAAAATAAATACAGTGGCAATGGCTATTTATAGTTCTTTTATTAAAAAACTAGTGTGCTGGTTTTGGCTGGGGTAGAAGTAACTTTCTTCAGAGTGGCCAGTTTGGGGCTGAGTTTTGGATTTGTGCTGAATGCAGGGTTGATAATACAGAGATGTTTTTGTTATTGCTGAGCAGGGCTTGCACAGAGTCAAAGCCTTTTCTGCTTTTTGTACTGCCACACTGGCAGGGGGGCTGGGGATACACAGGAGTCTGGGAGGAGACACAGCTGGTACAGGTGACCCCAGCTGACCAAAGGGAAATTCCAGACCGTATGATATCTTGCTCAGTATATGAAGTGGGAGGAAGAAGGAGGAAGGGGAGATAGTGGAATCACAGTGTTTGTCTTCCCAAGTAACCATTATATGTGATGGGGCTCTTCTCTCCTAGAGATGGGTGAACACCTGCCTGCCTGTGGGAAGAGATGAATTAATTTCTTGCTCTGCTTTGCTTATGTGTATGGCTTTTGGTGTCCCTGTGAAACTGTCTTTATCCCAACCCATAAGTTTTCTGGCTTTTAATCTTCCGATTCTCTCCCCGATCCCACTAGTGTGGGACTGAACAAGAGTCTGCCTGGGGTTTTGCTGCTGGCTGGGATTAAACCACAACTGCTTCAGTTTGATAAGTATGGAAACCTTGGAGATTATTAGTGGGGGCCATATTAAAGAGGGTGAACCTCTCCTACGTCCAGTAGTTGCAGTGCCCTATGTGAAACATAGATAACTGTGAAAAGTAATATGAGACTGAAGACTTCTGGAGACATGATATTTTAGCTTGGAAATAGAAAGGGAAACCAGCCTGAGCATTATACAAAGTTCAAAACCCCCAGTAAATTCTAGCTTGAAGTAAGTAGGCATGCTTGATGTTGGAGTTGAATTCAGAGTACTTTCAAGTGAACGGAAAGATCCTCATTGTCTTCACTGGTGACAAGGTTAGGATTTTAAGAAACTATAAGGACTTGGGAGAAAGATAAACTTTTGGGTATATTAATTAGGTTTCCATTATCAGTTATTGAAAGATTTTTAATCTTTGTTCATCAGTTATACTTTTAAAAAATGGCTATGAGAACCTAAGATGTCCCTTTCTGTACCCTGCTCCTATCTGTTTGATCTATTAACATTCCAGAACAGTTTGTAATTTTACATAAATCCACTATGAAACTCAGAAGGACTTTTTTGCTGGCCATGGCATAGCAACATAGGTAACATGCTGCTATTCTACTCTGTACAGAGATTTAATGCTCAATGAAAAAATAATGGAGACAGCCTTTATGTTGTCTCCATTATGGATGTCTCACTCCCATACAAGGGAGTGAGAAATAGGGACATACTACAATCTTCACATTGGAAGAGATTAACCTTTAAAACCCTTTGAAAATGTTTGGCAAATAAGATATCCTCTTGTTTCTGAAGAAGTGTTTTCAAATTTTAATTGCATGGTTTAAAATAACTTATTTATGTAATTCTGACAGTAGCCTAATGTTGAGCAGAACGGAAAGAAATCCCAGGTCTCCATGTCAAATCAGTATTCCTAACATTTTTGAGAACTTTGGATTCTACATTTTTAAAACTGGCAGAGAAAATCCATTTGATAAATTAGAAACACCACATTTATTTCAAATGGTGAATAAAAAAATTCTGAAGAAAACAAGGTAAAATTATCTTTATGGTGTTTAGACTCGTTAGGAGTAAAAATAGATGATTGTCAAATATTCATCACTGTTCAGTGGTTTCCATGGAACCTTTTTCTGTTAGAAGCCAAATTTGTACTGTCCTGAACACAGTAGCACCACTCCACTTATCAACAAAAGGCATTTGCTCTTCACAGTAAAATTGAGGAAAGTCAAGTATGTTGCATGAAGAGTAGTGTTTTTAAAAAACTGGTGCTAAATCTTCCTCTGATAGTCAGAATCAATGGAGTGTTTTAATTATCAATTAGAGGGTACTCCCTTTCCAGCTGATAAGCTTTTTAATAGGTAGCAAAATTTCTTTAGCCTTGTTTCATGTACAAACACCTAGATAAAAGCATGAAAGAATTCAGTGCCTGTAAAATCCAGTTGGCCCCTTTATTATGAAAATTATTTATAAAGATGTTGCAGCAGAAGCTGCAAACTTCTTGTTGCAGCTGAAGTCTTCCCTGCTGCAATCTCTTCTTTCCGACTGTATTTCAGAAATGTTACAGCAATCCCATTCCAGAAATGTATGTTTACGTTTGAATAGAAATTAAATAAAATTTATGATCCATGAAATTGGAGATTTTTTTCCTGAAAAAGTATGAAAGTCATTCCATTAACTTCAGCAAATGTATTCCTACTTTGGATCAATGTGCAAAAGGGCACAATTCAGCTCTGGTTAGAAAGGCTCTGTATGTGCTGGATGGATCTGTTCTGCTGCAGGAATAATGTTTCTTTTTATCCTAGAGAAAAAGGATGACAAACATAAAGGAGTAGGTTAGTACCTTATAATGACAGGGTCTGCCTCTCAGAGATGGTAACCATGTTTATTCCTAATTGACACCATTTAGCTCTTCTGAAAATGGGTCATTATCTTCAACTATCTGAACACCCAGGACTGATTTACAGACCTATGAAATTAAGTATCTGAAGTTTCTATTGATTTCATGTCTGAAAACCTGGCCTTTTTTATTTAGCTGCTAATTGAAGCTAAGCCACTAACTTAATCTCTAGTGTGAGAATTTCGCTTGGGGTCTTGAATACAAATGCTTTTTGTAAATGTGAAGATTGGAGAAACTGGGATATCCTCAGCCATTTCGCTGGATGTCTCAAATATTTCTTTTTGATTACTCTCAGTCACATTCCTTTTGTGTTCTAAACAGGTGCATGTGTTGACTTATGTGAAACATAGCCAAAAAAATCAAGCATACTTTCAAAGCCACAAAACATTGCATGAAAACTTGAAAGAACTGACAGATTTGACAATGCATTTAAAAAAATAGATTTATATAATACTGCTCTGGAGGCATATTAGTATATCATTAATGTCCCAAGCTTTTGTTCTTCACCCTCGTTTACACAAAGACTTTAAAAAATATCTGTATCTGCTTCCTAGATATTGGAGAGGAAGGCAAATGTTTTCAGAAACAAAAATATTGAACAAAGTTGTCTTGAATATCTGCTTATAGAAATCATTATAATGGTTTCCATTAAAAGACTTGTCTCCATGTGTTTCAGAAGGTGTATTTGCCAAGTACTAAATATACACTTTAAAACTTCTTTGGTTTGAACTGTGTGTTGTAGATACATAGTGATATTAAATGGAAAGACCAGTGTTAATACAACATTCAGGCTGAAATAATTTAGTTGGCATGTCTGAAAATGGGTGTTTCCCATAATATCAGAATATACAAAATTCATTAAACAGTAGCCATGTGTTTTAAGGACTTGATTAACAACAGTAGTGAGCAAAACATTTACCTAAAAGAGAGAGAGGGAAAAGAGCTGGTGACATGATCTATTCCTGCAGCCCGATACTTATGCTTGACTACATAACCAGTTCTTCCTGCTCTCTGAACTGGACCTACATAATGACATACAGAGAGAGGCGTTTCTCTATCAGGATACAGCTGATAGAGTTTGTCTATCTTCTTCAGGTAATTACCTGGTTTTTAAATTTATACCTTTACATGTATGATTCTATGGAATCAATCCTATGTAGTAGGGACATGCTATTGTTCTTCTAGCCAAGGATTATCTTACTGTTGGAAAACCAAGAAACGGAGTCTTTAGGAGGGGAAGAAAGAGAAATCCTCTTGCATCTGAAAATTATCTGTCTCTGTGGACTTGTCATCTGGACTGGTATCATGCTTCAGTAGCTTAGGCATTCATCCTGTGACAGGCAGGGATGAATGTTATGGAGGTGCTGGCCTTTCCTTACTTTAAAGAAGCACCTAGATGACTTCTGTATACTAGATACTGGAATTTTCAAGGTGTTGAGGAAAACCCTTGGGAAATCACTAATTTAAGACTGCTGGGAAAATTCTGTGGTGCTTGATCTTTTCTGTTAGAAATTCCTGTTCTTCCATTTGTGTGTTCTGATCTGTCTTAAGGATGGCCACCTTAAGTGATGTTCCTGTCACTGACATTTAGCATTTCCTGAGATTGCCTGTGGTTGTAACTATGCAAATTTCATTGAGAATTTAATAATAGACTAGACGCGTGTGTGTGGGTGAAGTGCACGTAGATTTGGAGTTTTTTTCCTTAATGTTGGATATTTGGGTAATGATTTATCCAAAAGTTCTTCAGCTTGAAGAACTTGCTGGTCTGGTTCTTTCTCTTTTACCAAGAATTTGGAAGTTTAATAGCTATTCAGCTAATAAGTGCTATGCTTCTGGTACAAATGTGGGCTAAGTAAAGGCTTTCTGCAAAAGCATTAGTTATTAGTCTTGCCCTTCTCCTACTGATAAAGAGTGCCCAGTAACTTCAATGAGAGAAACATTAATTCATTCTAAATAAGGATTTTCAGCTGTTCCATGCTTCTGAGTTGAGCATGTAGTTTGTGTACCAACATGACTATTAGTTTAAAATGCTGTGGACTTGGGAAAGACATTTTTGTGCATTTTCTTTTTCTGACAGAAATAGACTGATTTGACATTTACTGCTGTAAATAACAATATTCCGTGTCTAGACAAGGTTTTGCAAATGACATATCCAGGTTTAGCAAACTAAAGGCCCGCCATAGTTTTCTCTGTTAGGCCAGCATGCCTCTGATTCAAACCCCAGCATTATTTTTAAAACAAACAAGGATAACTCTGTTAAAAAGAGTGAACCTGATCTAAAGCTCACTGCAGTTATTGTGGCTATTTCCATTAATTCTTATAGGCCTTGGATTAGGCTGTAGGGTCTGAAACTGTCAGAAGTGAGTGGCTAAACACAAATACAAATTTGTTTTGTTATAGCTTCCTTTTTCCACACATTAGAGCACTCTCTCATAATTCTTCTCTATAAAGACACACCAACATCAGACAGAAACTAAGAATAAGAAGTTTTATTTCAAGAAGTGAGTGTTTCCAGAAAGCTGTGAACACATTACGGTAGTGTTATAACATGGAAACTATCTTGCAATCTGTACCACTGTGGTCACTGATGTTACCAGCTATAATTAACTTGCAAAGTGGGTTAAAATGCTTATTCACTTGGACATTTCACAAAAAATTGGCTTAAGCATCAGATTAAGTAGGTGAAATAACTTTGTCTTCATGATGATCTCAATATCACAAAACGGATGCACTGCATCAAGTTTTAAGTTCCCTTTTGCATCTGCAAAGTCTTATCCTTTAATAAAGACTAATCACTTGCCAATTTGATTTGAAGAACTTACTAGAAAAAAATGAGCATCTTTAAAGAAAATGCATAAATGTTGACTTTGGAACAGATTACCAAATAGAACCAAAATGATTGAGGCATTATTTGTCTATGAAAAGTATTCACACTCTGAGATCATTCATGCCAGAATTGACATGATTTTCGTAATTCTGGAAAAAAATCTTAAGAAACCGTCAAGGTATCACTTGTAGTTATCATGTGCTCTCACATCTTAATTCCAATGTGTGTCTTTCGACATATGTTTGTGACTTCTGTAATAGTGATGGAGAAACCAAACCAACTGGAAGATTTTTGAGACCATTCATCACTCAGATTTAGTGAAAATTCCTAAGACTGTAATGTGGTCATTGCTAGTTTAAGTAGATTTCTTTCAGACATATTCTCCAGGGAGTTTGCTGAAGCCTTAGTATTTTTCCATAAGGTAGAGAAAAGATTACTGAAAGTGCTATGAACTTAACTCTCAAAAGATCATGATGGCAAAGCAGAGAGAAGCAGCAGAAGAAGCAGCAGTTAACATTTTGCTAACCGAGTTGCTCAGCTTAGTGAAGTCTGAATGGCAGAGATCGCCTGTAATAGCACCCGTGTGTGATGTACATTGGTATTGTTGAGCAGTTTAGCTACTGTGCTATTTCAAAGAAAGTGAGCAGAGCTCTCTCTTAGCAACCAAGGGTGCAGTTTCACATTACACCTAATACACTGTGACTGCAGGCTGCTGAGAATATGAGCAGACCTCATCCATTACCCGCAGCTGTAGCTTCCCACACTCTTCCTTCCTCTCAGTGTGGTGATTGTGTGGCCATAGGGCAAAATGCTTCAGCTTTCTGATCTGATGGAAGACAAATCTTTATCTTTCTTTCTCTTTTTTTCCCCCTCTATTTTGTGAAGGATGAATATTTCTCAGAGCAGCAAATCAAGCCAACTCCACTTGCAGCTGTGTGACTACAGGAACCAGGGTAAATATAGGGCTGGCAACCCACAGCAGGGCTAGGAGGACTGTTTGAAGTGGTCCCAGATAAAATACCAGACCTGCCAGTTAGGGAGGAATCAAGTTCAGACCTAGCTTGCAGCTATACCACAATCAGTACCTATCATTACATGACATCAGACAAAGGCATATTATACTCAAGTTTAAGGTCAATTTTATACTGTCTTTGGCACATTTCCACATCAGGCTACTACATGCTGCTTCAACTTCAGAAAACATTCTCACATGAGGGGGCTTGTTATCATATTCTGTATCCCAAAAGGTGGACTGAAACACAGGTCTAAATGTTTTCTGAAATGAGGGTTTAGAATCAAATCCTGCAGTAGCAGGATTAGTTACTGTTTCAGAAATATGGTTTAGCTGGCTTCTCTGATGTACCCACAATGAGTCAGAATGGCTTTGAGAAGTGGATAAATTTTTAAAACTCCAAGTTTCCTAGTTTCTAAAATGCAAAATAATTGAGATCACTGAAAAGATCTGGATCCCTCCAAACAGGGCTAGTTCAGGAGATCTCCTGTATTTATAATACTGTGCAATGCTTCTGTTCCAATATGAAGTTTGAAATGTGGCCTAAGCATGACATATTTCTTCTTACTACTGTCTAAAGTTCCTTAAGGTCTCAGCATACTTCTAAGAAAGGATAAAGGATTTGTTCAAATGAAGAACCCTTTAAGAAAGACTCCATATCAGAAACACAGAAAGAAGCGAGCAGGCAAAGATGCAAATTGGATATCTAGTACTATAAAGGAAATATTCCCATTTTTTCAACTAGAAGAAAGCAAGACAACAGAATTTACATAGGAAGCCCCAGGAGAAACAGGAATTGAATCCAGGCATTCTGAATGCCAGCCAAGAAGTTCATCTTTCCTTTATATTCAAGAAAAAAAAATATGAACAGAAAAGAAAAATCCAGTTTTTATTTTATGAGATTTCAAAATATTCCCCATTCCATAAAAGCCAAAAGCTTTTGGATTTTTTTTAAGTAAAAGCCTAAAGAATCTCTACTGCCTCATTGGATTTTTAATGACTTGTACAAAGTGAAAGGAGTTTCACCAAGGAATTCTGACCCTCTGATTTCCTCATTCTGTTACCTTTTATGGCATGTCCCTACGATAGTCACCATGCTGCAGGCAGCATTTAGCAGCGTCATATGGCACAGACAGTTAAGCAGTGTACTCTTGATAGGTACTGTCCTGATGCAAATGAGCTGTGGCAGCAAATCCCAACCTTTATCTCACATCCCATGCCAGCAGTCCAATCACTGGACCATATGCTATCCTAGAACAAATGAATCAAGGCTTCTCATTTCTGTCAGAGATGTCATCCTGTCAAAACTAGGAGCACAGTCTCAGTTGTCACAGTGGGGACAGTGAAAGTGATTTCAGATACTCTTTTAAAAGTAAAAACTTAAGTCAGAAGATGCCCATCAAGCTTTGTTAAAGAAGAGTTCTTTGCTTGAAACAAAAGGTGTTACTAAAACTGGGTGTAGGGCATGAGGAGAGAGACAGATTACTGCCTAATTCTTCGGAATAGGTTTGAGCTGTGCGGACTCGTATCCTGCCTGGGATATACAGGGAGAAAAAAGCTGCTCTTCATCTCTGTGGTGTGTCCTTCACACGGGGACTTGTCACTTAAGTGCTCCTTTGCTTCAGAGGAATTATAGCTGTTTAGGGGTGTGAAATAGCTGTGAACAAGAAAGGAATGTG
This sequence comes from Eopsaltria australis, assembly GCA_034509425.1. Classification (NCBI taxonomy): domain Eukaryota; kingdom Metazoa; phylum Chordata; class Aves; order Passeriformes; family Petroicidae; genus Eopsaltria; species Eopsaltria australis. Next base: position 1,575,859 of record JAVTVJ010000250.1, on the reverse strand, counting down.
ATAGAAATTGTTCTATGCAGAACTCAAATTTAGTTTGTCGCTGCCTCTGTGTGCACTTCTGCAACCGCCGTTTGCGTAGTCCCACAACAAAATGCCTGAATTATGCATTTTTACATTCCCTGGATAGCTAAACTATGTCATTGACTTCAGCTGAAGCAATTTTGACCTCATGAATGCATTACAAATGGTTTGTTAGGGGGCCACCAGGGGATGTGGGAGCAGATGGCTGCTCAAACTGGAGCTTCAAGGAGATGATGATGTGATTTGGGAATATCATTGCTCCCTGTCTTCTTCTATTTTGGGGACCACTAGGAAAAACTATACTATCTCTCCTCCTGTTCTCTCACCCCATGACAAAAAAAAAAAAAAAATCCTGGGAGTCCTGAGCACAGAAGAGCACACAATGCCCAAATTACAGGAGATGGCTACTGTAGGGGAAAGGCGTATAGAGACTAGAAAAAGGAAAAGGACAAAACCAAGCCCAGTTACCAGAGAGGTTTTGAGGAGTTAACAGCAGGCAGATATCAGAAAATCAGATCTCTGAAAATCCCCCAAAGAGGTGAGGATTTGTGTGGTTAAATCTGATGGAAGGATTTAGTGGAAAGGGTCACTGGTCTAAAAAGGTAAGAGGAGTGGAAAATCTTTCAGTGAGGAACAAAGCTGCAAAATAAATCAAGATCAGATCAAGAGTAAAACCAGAAGGAGTTTGTAGAGAAAAATCATAGAAGAAAAACTAATATAAGAGTGAGAAGAGGAAGTTCACAGGAGGTGCAAAGAAGGGAGTTCCTATTAAATACTTCAGGCGAGATCTTCACTTTTTTTTGCAACTGCAAAAAAAATCCAGTAATCATTGTAGGCTGAGCCCAAAAAGCTCTCTGTACCCCTGCCAAGAAGTTAATAATACGAAGACTGCACTCTTCTAAACAGAAGGATAAGATTCTGAAGAAGCCCATTGCCTTTTTGTAGACAGGACATAAACCAGAAATGTTTCAGGGTCCATCTCTGGCTGCTTTAAGGGAGCAGGAGGAAGTGAGCAATATTATGGACTGTGTTAGAACAGCAAATATAAAATATGGTGTTTTCCTTTCAAATACCTTATTTTATGTCAAGGACACCTCATAAAACAAGAAAAAGGAAGAGATTAAGTCCCTGAAGAACTGAATGAAGTTGAAAAACAGTCTAGAAATACTATCTGAATCTGATGTAGACATCAAGTGACAGCACCATGATACCACACAGCAAACTTATAGGTGAAATAAAGATGAAATTTTAGTACAAGGATAAGAAGATCACAGGTTTTTTTTTTAAAAAAAGTCACAAATGGATCTGATTAAGACTGAAGAACAATATAAAGGTGAGAATTTGAAATGAAAAATGAAACATCCCAGGAAATACTAGAGACGAAACAAGACTCCTGGAAATGGATGTAGGAAAAGGGATTTTCTGAGGCTGAAAGGAAACCGCTGGTGCAATCAAAGCAGAGAAGCAAGCCAAGATGCCAGTCTTCAACAAATATATCACAGGGCCACAGCTTCACCCATGTTCTCAGTCAAGAATCTTCCACTGGTCCCTTGAGAAAGGCCTAGCGACCCTTCTCTAGAGGAGGCTAGAGAAACTGAGTTTTTATTCTCTTTTCAGCAGTAAAGAATATTTGCATTTCTGAGATGGTGACAAGGGGAATGGATTAAACAGTCAGGATATGCTGACGAGGAATTAAATTAAGGCTAATTGTGACTTCAATCAGAAATTTTGTGACTCTAATATACACTAGAAAATGCTTTGAAACCAAAAAGTGTGAAATCACAGTTCATTGTCAAGATCTAGAGGAAAGCCAGATCTACAGTGGTTCTTTGAAATAATGAAATTGTTATTGAAATAAAATCCTTACTGTTGAATATTCAATGCTTTACAAGCATTTGTAACCCTTAAATTAAGAGAAGAGCCATACCTAGAAAATATTATAAAAAAAGAATAAAATAATAGTGTTAGAATGATAGAACCAAGGAAAACTACTTTTATACCTTTTCAAAGATCTGGATGAAAGAGGACTTTATAAGAAATTGAGTAGTAGTTTCCTGCCATTGTGCCATTACGAGGAAAAAACAAACCCTTTTAAAAACATGGAAACTGAGCCTTTGCTCTTTCCTGAGTGGAAGAGGGCTGTGGTAATTTTATTGACTCAATATATTGCATGTCTTAAAAATCAAGTTGCTAGATGAAGGATGTAGGTGCTTCTGTTCAAATGTTACCTAAAGAGAAATTTTTTTAAAAAATCCTGTCTTAATATCTCCTCTTTCTTTATAATTTCTTTGTAAATCTCTTTAGTTTTCTTAGAGCATGCAAGAAAGAGAAAGTTAACTTCCTGGGGGAATTTTAATGAAGTCCTAGGTTCAGCTGACAAGAGCTCAGGACAGTTGAGTACTGTCCAGAGCAGGATATTTAGAAAGGCTACAAATATTTTAAGAGCAGTGGATTGGAATAATATTTGGAGGGTGTTGATTCATGATTTTGGAAACTCCATTTACTCTTTCATACCACATACTATATATATCCTATAGTATCTTGAAGGATAATACATATACTTTGGTGTCTTGCTATGTCAACTTAGCACTAAATTTATAGCAGTGATCTCAGATGGTCTGAACAGATCCTGATAGATCTGGGAAACTTTTTGGATTCAACCAAGATGATATTTATAAAGAGCAAAGGTGGTGCCTTTGTGTGAGCAATTAAAAGTACAAGAGCTAGAGAGTGATTCTCAGAAATATTTAGAAGCCAATGGTAAAAATCACATTAAAAAAATGGAATGTGTGCTGGCAAGAAAAAGAATTAAGAGGCATTGCTGTCCATAAAGCCTTCACTGAGAATCCAAGACAAACAATATTTAATAATCACCTGTTTTAGAGAGGAAGGAATGGATGGCTTGAAAAATCCAAGGTAAGTGAGGAAGTAGTCCAGGCAACTGACTAAGGCTGAGATTTACAAAAGCTTTAAATAGATTTTTCACTCTTATATTAATGGGCATTTCATGTGATTAGGCCAGGAGGAGAAGTTGCTTCTCTTAAAAGGGAAGCAGGGAGAAATGTAGCATGCAAAGGGAAGACAGAGTATGGCAACTATTTGTTTTATAGGTTTTTTTGCCAAAATATTAGCAGATTGAGAAATGAGCATTCTACAAGTGACTATAGAGTACGAAGTGTTTGCAATCTTACTTGTTAAGATTGTTTAAGAGAGATGAACTGTGTACAGCAAAACGAATATCTCAAACAGCTGTATCATGTTGCAACGTTTCTCTGCACACCCAACATTTCTCTGCACGCCCGAAAATGCACACTCAACTAGAAGGGAAGATCAGCGAACCTTAGAATATCAGTTGGATATCAATTGGGTATCAATATCGAATTGAGGATATATTTTTAAAATTTTCATGGGAAATAGGTGGAAATTTTCTGCTTTTGGCAGAAACTCTGTAACTTCAGAAGAGAAGTTTTGCCCTCAAAGGCAATAGACGTAATTGTAGTGAGGCACAAATGCAGATTGTTCACATCCAGACTGAAGTGTTAAGTTTTGCTAAGCTGGAGGTATTCAAATTGATGACAATGATAAACAATCATTAAATACATAATACCACCTCAGTACCATGATTTCTGTGACTCCAATTTTGTAACCTGTTGTTGACAGTCTTGCACATCCCTGGGTTTGCTGTGGCCATCCACCTGTTTTCCTCTTGAGGGCTGGGATACTCCTATGTGTGACCTGCCTGCTCCACCAGTGGGGTGGGGGACTGGCTGTGCCACTCTTTTTGTGGCTCTACCAATTCTCTTGGGAAAGCATCATCCCAGAGCAGAGTTTGCGTGCACATTGCCACTGGATGTCAGAAGGGAAGGGTAGAGTGAAAAGGCAGTTCCAGGGAAAGGATTGTTCTGTGCCTCAGCTGATGGAGACGAGGTATTTACTGCACATTGAGCCCCCAACAGAGCTTGGACTACCTAGACATGAAGGCTGCTACTGAGAGAAGACCCTTTCCACTCACATCTAGAACCCCACTGACCTCTCATTCAAAAGTCTTTGCATTACTATGATACTGTTAATGGGGAGAAGAATGACAAAGGACTCAGCCTTGCAGTTCATAAATGAATGCTGTCTTGAGGGGAGACCACTACTGGATGGGACACAAGATGTCAGGTTGAATTGTTATGGGAGAAGAAAATAAGAGGAACAGATAAAGAGAAATAACGGATCCTGACCTCTGAGGCAAGTAAAAGTTCATTATGCAATTCACCTAACATAGCCATTTTTTTGACTATTAAAAAAAAATCAACAAGAAACCCCACAACCATACTTTTGGACTTTTTTTCCTATGTAAGGTGCTTACATCATGTGAATTCCTCCTTACTATTCCCCTTTTAAACCTCTAATTCTTTCAGCTCCTTGTATTTCCTGTGCACTCACTTCTGTTTGGCCACCATTAAGTTTTGCTTGTATTTTAATCTCCCAATAACTTTTTAAAATGTCAACTTGTATTTCTACTTTGCACTCTAAGGAGAGTATTCTCCTGCAGTCTATCAGACCCTTCTTAGGGGGGTGCAAACAGCAAGCAATGGCAAGTGATAGCAAAATGCAGTAATTATCCTGGAGAGTGGTAATGCCTTGGGCCGGTTCCAAATTTGCGGACAGGCAGCCGAAGTCCCAGCTAGTCATAGCCTTTAGAAAAAGATTGTATACGGTTGAGCAAAAACTCTGTATGAGCACTGCAGTGTGGGACAGGTTCTTGGAATAGTTTCCTGTGGAAAATTTCATTGCTAGTGCACACTGTCTTCCCTCCAAAGTATCCATGGCAATGTAAAATATGTTGCAGCTTTAGTATGGAGAGAGAAGTTGAGGCTGGATTGAAGACAGTTCAAACAGGAAATTCACATTTCAAAATGCTGTATATGTAAAACAGGTCCTTTTTCACTGGTTTCTGTTGCAGAGACTGCTGTTGTTTAGCTTGCCCTCTTATTATTTGCTTTCAAAATAGCCTATATATTTACAAAGGATCAGTCTACATACAAGCCTCATTTAACGTCCATTTGCTACCATTTGCACCACATTACAAACTCATTTACAAAGTGAATGTGAAAACAAATGTGAGCCCTATGGAAAGCCTCGCTGAGCCTGTGTGATTGCAGCCGTATGTAACAGCTCATAAATGGTGTCGGCTGGAGACTGTGCTTAAGTACTACAGCACAGGAGCTTGTCATTTCCGTAACCAGATTGCAGCATCTGTATTTCTCTTGCCCCTTTTCCTGGCGCTGTAAAGTCCGAGAATTCTTTCTAGAGCAGTCATCCTAAAAGCCAAATAGCTCCTCTGGAACTGTTCACAATGCTGTCATCTTTAAAATATGCCATTGTGCTGTAAAGCACTCTTAAGAGCTGCAGCGTTCCGGCTTGTGTACTAACACTAAAGTACAGAGGATAATCAAACCCAGAGTCTCCAAAACAGTTGCACTGGCAGGTGAGCTGTAGGAGCAAAGTCAGAATTTGAGAAAATAAAAAATTCTTATATTACCAGCTGTTGCACTGGAAGCCACCATGTTCCAGTTGTTCCCATCTCCGGACACATTCACTAGCTGTGCCCAACCCCCAAGCTCCATTTCACCGCTGTCAGGTATGTGCCTGTGGAGGACTGAAGATAACAGTACCACTTGTGCACTTACCAGTGCCTATGAAATCCTGCAAAGTGCCTAAGTTCAGGATTCCGCCGCACTGCCAAGGGTTAACGCCTTTCTTCAAGGTCGTTCCCTTAGATACAGGAGCTCAGCAAAAGAAGCATCACTCGCCTTGCAATCAAGCAGCTGCAAAACAAAAGCATCAGAAACAACCTTCCATGTAAACATCATTGGTCACTTCTGGATAATTAGTTTCTTGTTTAAATCTTGAACTTGGTTTATGGAGTGTGAGTCCTGAGAGACACCCATGTGGCTGAGCAGCACTGGCTCGCCTCAAACATCAAAAATTATGAAGAACATAAAGAATTCAGGGAAAACTGATTCCAACAGTTAAAAGCAGGAGACATACCTACAATTATTGTGTTTTCTCACTGGAAAGAGTAATCTAGAAGAGAAAATCAAAGCCAAGAGAACAACTAGTGCAACTAAATTTAATTAAAGGCTTACCCTGTGGTATGCAGCTTAACTACACTGCTTGTGTGAATCTCCACATAGGCTTTCTTTACTGCCTGTCCAACAGATATGAAACATATCCAGAATGCTTAAAGTATACAGAAGTACTCCTACTAACTCCACTGGACTGAAATTTGAGGTGTTGGGTGATAAACAAATGTACACAGTCAAATTAGGGATAACAAGCAGAATCCTATCTTTTTCTCATAACAAATGCCCTGTGAGTATCAGTAGCCATCAGGCCTCAGATCATCGGATGGGAATTGGACCTCCAGTTTAATGGCAAATGCTTGCAGTTTTCAGGAACCCTCTTCTGGAGCAACCTGCTGAATTTTTATCTTTTGTCATTTTCATAGACAAAATGCAAAGTCAGTCTTGTGGTTTTATAGATGAATATAAGTTCTCTGTTTTTCAGCCTTTTGTGTAGGACTCTTTCTTTTCCAGTCAGAAATTTCAATAGGCCAAGTCCTGACAGAGAATGCAGGTAAGACTCCCACTGTCCTCAATGCTAAAATATGATACAGTGCTTATAAAACTTGAAAAAAAAAGCAAATGAATTTCCAGTTATAAAAAGAAATGTGCAGGGAAACTCCTTTTATTTTCCATTTCTGCTGGATGGGCATGTAAAATAAGCTCTATTTGACCACTATACACAGAAAGGCAAAAAAATTTCTGCCAGAGGATAATATTATATAAATTTCCAGTAAATATTTGCATAAGGTCTTTCACATAATAGTCTCTAATATAGTTAAGAAAAGTCATAAATCTTTCATTTTCTGTCTGCTGGCTGAACTATTTTCTCTTTTGTTCTTGTTGCTCTGAAATTTTTAAAAAGGTAATGTCTTCTCATTTATCATACACTGATGGTGAGTGAAGTTTGAATTTTGCTGTTTGCTTTTTTGAAATTTATCTGTAGTTTTTGATATTTCATAGGCATTGTCTCTTCACCTCTTCTAGTGATTGGGATGAAAAATATGGGAATTTTTCTGCTGTTGAGTTCAGTTAAAAGAAAGGAGTGATTGCTTACTTTGCTTCCCAGTTTTCTCTAAAATGAAGATGTATTGAGGTAGGTGAAAATATTTGTGGGTAAGAGAAACATGCAAGGGCTGGCTGAATTTCTTTGAACTTCAGTCTGGTGGTATTTTGAGGTTAATGTTAAGGGTTAGACCAGTTCTTGCATTATTCAATAAGTTTGTCCTTAGAGCTCTTGAAGCAGACAATTCAGCGTGTTATGACGATTGTCTAAAATTATTCCAGGATAAGAGAGATTTGTTTTTTTTTGTGAAAGTAGACAAAAGGGTATGTGTTTCATGTTTGGAAATGTGATTTTTTTTCTAGAACAATTTCATTTGAAAGTAGGACACTACTTTTTCAAAAGAATAATTAGTTTATAATGAGAGAGATAACATCCCATGAGCCAAACTGATGTCAAGTGTTGCATTATAGATCCAAGAGTCACAGCTCTGAGATAGAAAAGATAATCCTGTGATATGAGAAAATAGAGCTGGAACAGATGTATGGCACGCTATGGGAGTGCTCACAGTTATCTGTGAGCCAAAGAAGTATATGTATTTAAACACTTGCTTGCATTTTTTCTGCATTTCTTTTGCTACTTTTCCAAAATCAACTCGATTTTGAAACAGCCTTCACCCCATTTGATTAAACAGAGATAGAAGGCCTGGTATCAGTTTTTTGAAGACAGAGTTGTAGCTGCAGTGATCAGATCTGGAAGGCTGGTTTTAGAAATTTTAGTTTGGAAGAGGCAAACTTGGAAAGCAAACAGGAAGAGAATAGTTATTGAAGGGAAATGAAGAGTGGTGGTGGAAGTACCATGTTTTATCACTGAGATCACTGTGACCTTTTAATGATCTTTTAAACCACAGATAGTGTTCTGGATTTTTAAATGGCACCTGCTTTCCACAGTATGATTGGAGGTTAAAATGGTTTTTTGGTAAAGTGAAACATTTTTCAGTTTTCATGGTAAGTTCTAGTGTTCTTTATTTATCAAATTAAATGTAACAAATAAAGGACCTGATCCAGGAAATATTTAGTCTTATAAGCAGGTTTACATCAGTAACTGTGTCCAGTTCTCCTATGTATTTAGCTGTGCTGATACTCGGACTACTCCGAGTAAATTAGTTTAAAAGGTGAACCTGTAAAATGTCTTCAAACTGAATGTATTTTGGGTGGGAAAATGCAAAAGAAAGAAAGAAGCTGCACTTTCAATTCACAGGAAAAAAAAAGAAAGAAAAGACAGAGTATTTACTCTTCAGAAAGCATTTTCATAGCTGTATTAGCAACATTTGAGACAACCACCACATGTCTAATATCTTGGGAAATCTGAGCACAGTCTTCCTGCTTTTTCTGCCAGAGGGAGTGACATAACAAGAACCTTCTACATAGCTTTCCATTTTAAGCCTAATTTCCATTTTCTTTGTTTATGGTTATGGTCACACACTCTGGCAGTCACAAAAACAATAAAATCACATTAATCTGTAAATCAAAATACTTCTGTTTCGGAGTAGGTTGTTTCTAGCTCTCTTTGCCATTTTCAATCTCCCTAATATTTACAGGGGACAGTTATTTCTTCTTCCCAGTCCCCTCTATTTCTCCCTCCAAACACATAATTAAGCCATGAACTCCAGCAAGCAAGGACAAGGAGGAAGTACTATCCAAACATCCCATCATCAGTACCAGTCATTTTAATGAAATAACATGCTGTTGGATTGAATGTACACAACCTATCTAAGAATGCCTGTCTGCTCTCCAGAAGACTTGTGCTTTAGAAAAAAAAAAGGAAAAGCCTTTAACCAGCCTAGGGGGTAACAAGAGAAAAGAAAGGAGACAATATTAGATAGAGCTAGCAAGAAAGGAGTTCCTTGAAGAGCTGAATAGTTACAGAGAAAAATAAGCCACCAAATGTGAATGAAAGGGACTGCAGTGTATGTCAGAGAAAGAAAAGGAGAGGGGGGGAAGCACTGGCACCAAAAGAAAAGAAAAGAGAGTGGTAATGGACAAAACCCCTCTGTACTATTTCCTAGTAAAGTACACCAGGGGCAAAAGTCAAAGCTATGGAGGGTCTGTATATAAACTTCTCAAATTATGGAAAAGAAATACTTGCTTTGCTTTGCATAGCGATAGGGAAAAATGTCAGAGCTTTTGAATCTGGATTTTCACACCTCACTGGATCAAACTAACAAATTTTATACAATGAACAACACCGTTACCACATGATTGAAAAGAAGGAGGAAAGGTTAAAAGACAGCTGTTGCCATGGGGGAGTTAGAAAGATCATGTTAAGAAAAAAGTTGGAAACATGCTTGTGCACAGGTACATGCGTGCATGCATATGCACCTTTAGAGTTGTTCTGAAGCATCCACCAAGGCTTCTGACCTCAGGATTAGAATGTGTCACTGCTGTCATAGCGACTTTTAAATTAAGCAATTGCTTTTTGCCAGACTTTGCCCTCTCATGGCACTGTTCACCTATGTAATCAGGTAATTAGTATTGTCTAAACTGTGGACTGAGACCCTTAGAAAATGACTGCCTCTGTCAGGCTTGGGCTGGACCTCATGCAGTAGTTTCTCAGGCCTTTAGGCATCTGTGGGCTACTGGAGAGATAAAAATAAAAATACTAAAGGACACCTGCACTAGTATCTAACACACTCCCCCTGGAATTCCCCTGAATCTTACCAGTTTGAAGACCTGTCATCTGGCTTTATCTCTGATTTCTTACACTCCTTAAATGCTTACAGAACAACATCAAATGATAGCATGACTTGAAATGTCATCTCTATGTAGGTAATGTTTTTTCAAGTACATCATAAAAGGGAATTAAAGGACAGCATCAATGTATTTTGGGGATACAAAAAGAAAGAAATTTCACAGGACTGCAGAACAGAAGATTGTATAACCAGAAGTGACTGACTCATGCTAAAAAAGGAAAATTTAGGCTGCGTGTTAGGAAAGCTTTTTGTCAGTGATGTTTTGGGATCTTTAAAATAGTCCCTGTTGAGAATAAATGCTGGCCTTGGATGTCTAATTTCCTGAAAGAAGGGTGAGCTCTTCACTTAGTCTCTCTGCTCTTTGGTCTTTTAAGAGGCCTTTCCCTCTGGGTGAGGGAGAAGGCCTGCAAGGACCAAAGAAGGGCAGTGGCCAGGTAGGGATGGGGTGGGGAAAAGAGATACCATCCCTGAACCACCATAGGACTCCTGACAGGGTTGTACTTTGTGCTACTGAAAAAAGTTTCCTTTACAAAAAAGCTTTCCACTGAAAAAATGTGACTTTATTAAACTCCCAATAATTTTTTATATGACACATTCTCAATCTGCCTGTCAGTGCCAAAGTTTTATAAAGGTTGAGACTATTGCCTGACTGTGCTAAAGTACTTAAGATGACTTAAAGCTATTTACACACTATAGTTTCTGGCTCCTATGTAGTTCTTTAGTTCAAACCTACCTTCACTGGAAAGGAAAGCTCCCATTGAGATTCAAGGCTGTGTACTTCTGATCTCCATACCATGCAAATTCATGGAATTTATGGTATAGGATACACAGGTAAATAATAGGGCTTTTATAGAGGGGTGTCATATCAAGATGCTTCTGGAAGAACCTTGTCAGTTTATAGCAGCTGGGGGGAAATATCTACAAAAATATCATTATTTTTTTGCTCTGTTTCTTTTATTCTTTCTGAAATATCTGCTGCTGGCTACTGTCACAACTATTGAACTAAGTGGCCTTTTGACTCTGCAGTCATATTCGTCTAAGTCAGATAATTTAGAAATGTGTGGCTTTTGTCCTTTGTAGAGTATGGCCTTTGGTTTTGATTCACTGTGATCTTGAGGTACAAACCCTTTCAGTTAAAAGTTCTTAATGGAGATTTTGCTGTGCTGCCTTACTCTCCTTAACCTTGTTCCCACTACCAGTTTCTTATACTCTTCATTTCTGGGTCAGTATTTTCCTTTTCCAGCTGTTTTTGTCCATTCCAAAGTGCAATATAAATATTTAAATAGGAAAGGGGAAAAAAGCAGTCTTCTATGACAGGGGAAAGGAAATTCTTATTTGCTGAGAGTTTAATAGATCCTTTCAAACATATTCAAACACTAACACATACTTTAGTGTTACACAGAAATAATGCAAATGCATGTGTGTGTGTGTGTGTGTGTGCGCAAATATAGACATATAAAATGGTGCTGAGCCCATCAGCTGTGCTGGATGCATTGTAAGCCACCTTTGCTCCAGAGTATTTGACGAGGAACGTCAGATGGGAGTTTCTTCACTGTCCCAAGGTTGTTATTTTCTTCTGATTCCTTGGGCCATGGAAATTTCACAAAGCTCTCAGATCCTTCAGTGGTTAGCCAAATCTAGACTGAACAGGCTGTTCAGTCACTAATTCACTAATGCCAGCAGTGGGGAATTGTTAATAGGTATCCTTGCCCACTACTCATGTTGATTCACCAGGGGCATCAAACTAAGCTGAAAGACCAGAGGCTGTTGCCACCTCCCTATGAATCACAGGATCATAGAAAGCTTTGGGTTGGAAGGGACAATAAAAACCATCTAGTTTCAACGCGCCCTGCCACAGGCAGGGACATCTCCCACCAGGCCAGGTTTCTCAGAGCCCCATCCAACCTGGACTTGAACATTTCCCGTGATGGGGCATCCACAACTTCTCTGGGCAACCTGTTCCTGTGCCTCACCACCCTCGCAGTAAAGAATTTCTTCCTGGTATCTAATCTAAACCTCCTCTCAGTCTGAAGGCATTTCCCCTTGTCCTATCACTACATGCCTGTGGGAAGAGACGGGATGGTGTTGGGGTGCCGGCTGTGGGATGTGCCTGCAGAAGCACATGGCAGCACAAAGGAGCACATGACAGCAACCTTGGAGGGAGGAGGTGTCACAGGCAGAGCCCTGTAGGAGAGGAGCTGGCTGGAAGCTGACAGACCCCTGAACAGCATGTGATCACCCCATAGAAAGACATTGAGAAGGTGTGTTGCTGATGTGGCAACATGGGATAGGTCACGTAGTGAGAGTTACCATGTAAGGAAATACTGTGCCTTGAAAAGTGTATAAAACCAGATCGTTTCTTTGAATAAACGATTCAGGTTGGGTGCCGGTCTGGGTGCCTGCTTCAATCGCTACACATGCCCTTGCAAAAACTCTCTCCCCATCTTTCTTGTTGTGTCTCTTCATCTACTGGGAGCCAGCAATTAGGTCAGATTAGCCTGTACCAGCCCTTCTCCAGCAGGTCATGTGAGGGAGATACAGCAGAAATAGGTGCAGAGAACAGGCAGCAAAAGAACCTCTGAGCCTGACAATCTTGCAGCACAGCAGCTCTGGTTTCAATTTAGCCTAACCTTCATCTATAAACCATTGTAAATATGAGGGTGGGGGAGATGTTACACAGCCTTTGCAGCTCTCCTTGCATGTGAAGCAGCAGCCTCCAGCAAAGAGCAAGCAGGCAGCCAGGAGCTTTAAGCACTTCAGGCACTCTCATTTCATCTGCTATTGCATGTGAGCTGACATCTTGAGCTCACTGAAATCAGTCCACACATAATGCATTCCAAGGCTTTCCAGACAGCCGTAGTCTCTTCACTATTATCACATTTTCTGTTTCTTGTTGTCCTTAGGAAACAGGAAGAATGAAATAAAACTATGTGTGTCTACAGGCTAGAAGCTGACTGACTTTCAATCATTTTAATAGTCAATTACAGTCAAGACTATTTGGTTTTCCCCTTCTCCATATCCTCACATAAAGATTTGCCCTGCCACAAATCATTCATTGTGGACTTAGAGAAATTGTACACACAACTCCCAGCTTAGCAATTAATGTCACATAGGAAGCCATCTATAGCCTTTTCTTAAATGAATATTCAGATAACAGAGAAAAAGTGAACCCTGTTAGTACATCTTCAGGTCTGTTTCAGGGCTTGTGAGATAGATTATGTGTAGAGAGGTTTGTGAATTGAATATGAACCACTTGTCACATGAATAATGATATCAGACTTCAGCTTTTGTAAACAAAACCATATCAGTGGATTCTGCTTTGATTTTGTTGTAATTGGTTTTAAAAAAACTCTGTAACTGCTTGACATCTGGTGGCAGAACTGAAATATATTGATGTTAATAATGAAGTAAACCACTTACTGCCAGACTCTGATAAACTATCTGCATCTCACTCTAGTGGAGTCACTTTAGGAACAAGGTGCTGTTTAAACATAATCAGAGTCTAAGCATCTTGTCCAAAGTATTTAAAATTTGTAACCATAGTTGTCTGTCCCCAGAAAATATCAGGTATAAAAAATTTGCATAGTAAAAACCAAGTCTATGCATAAATAAATTGTGTTCTGGCATATGTGAAAAAGAAAAAATGTCCCTCTATGAAGAACTTATTTTTTTCAAATCCAAATTACATGTTACATTAAAACGAGCCCTGAACACCCTCTGAAAAAAAAGTTAATAAAATTATTCAGTACTTACTGATTGTTGCTTTGATAAGTGGTGCTGGGATTTGTTTGCACTCTATTTTTTATAGTGTCTTTTTTAATGATGTGAGGAACTAATCAAATCTCCTTACTTCAAGAAATACCCTTATTCCTCAGACTTCTGCTTCCTTTGGAAGCTTCAACAATCACCAATGAGTACCAATTACCTGCAGAAAAAATAATAGAACTACATCCTTATGAGTAAAAGGGTCATTCCTATTCATCTTGATAATTTCCAGTGCTATGCAAATAGCAACAGACATTATCATGATTCATGTGGAAGAAGTTATCAGCTGAGCACTACTCCAGAGAAATTCTTCCTAAATATAACTAACACGATTAAAGGTTATGAACAGGAGAAATATGAAGACATTCAGTTTCAGGTTCTGTAGTGAACACTCCCTCTAGAATATTGCAAGTACACATATGCATCAATACAAATACCTGATGTGATCAGACGAGTCTAACAATGTAAAGATAAGCCTTTATTCATTATCTTATTTCCTTATGGCACTGTTGGCCTCAATCCTGCTGAGGTTAAAGATGTGTGCAATTTTCAGCCTATCTATAGCTCCATTGTAGCTCTCTGAGGGTAAATTACAACTTGTAGTTATTTTTCCTCTTGTACTGTAAATAGTATTATAGTAATGTGAAAGCAAATGATTTTTACATAAGGTTTGTGTGTTTCTTGTTTTAGTTCACCATACTATTAAATATCAGCACTGAGGCATCTTTCTTCCACTTTCCACCTCTGCAACTGATGCCTGTGTGATTTTGAATGAGCGTTGATGGGGGACACAGTATGAAGTAGTTAGCACACTGTAAATTGAAGTGCCAGCTGTATTTTACAGCAACATCCTTATATAGATAGGACTCCAGTGGCTCTTTGAAGAGGTAGATATGCTCAATATCTGTGATTTGAAAATCTACTAAAAATATGGAGTGAGATAATGGGACCACCCAACAGAATGCCCTGCCTGTTGGTCAGAGATCAGGGTGCATGATCTGAATGCCAGTGTCAAGTGAGGCTGAGATGTTGACCAACTGGACAGTAATTTTCATCTTTGAACCATAACAATTTCCTAACACTAATACTTATGCTAGGCCTCTTTGAAAGTGTCTGTTCCCCCAACTTCTTTCAGCTGTTTTATGTTCTCAGTGAGAGTGGTCATGTAAATAATATTCTAGAGGTACTAGTATATGCAAATCTCATCACATGAAACATCAGAGACAGAATCTGGTGCACTTAGACTTCATGTGATTAAGAAACTTATGTTGTATGTTGTGAATCATAGGCTGCACCTGCAGTTCAGATTCTCCTTATGCCATAACATAATCTGGTTGCAACATTCTAGCTTCAAGCAATCTGGAAGTATTTTAGGAAGATCCCAGCATGAAATGTAGCTGTCAAATAGTAGGATTTTCATTAGTTTGCTGCCAATAGGGTCTGTGCTTTCTGCTGTCAAAATGCCAGAGTAACAAGGTTAACCATATGAGGTGTCAGAATATTAGGCAAGTTGAACTAAACAATGGGCTAAAGGGAGAGTTTCAAATAAAACAGAAGGTCAGACAAGGTTTTGATACCCCTGACCCTTTTGTCTCCAGACTTTTCAGAACTGAAATGTGGTAAGACATTATTAGTCACTGTGAGTAAAATACTGGATGTGATTACCTGCATATTGGCTAATGTAACATGAGGGGAGGAGCTCAAAATTGGAAAACTACGCTCCTTTCTGACTATCAAAGTGGTAGCAAATGTTCGAAGATTGAGCATGGTAGGTCCAACAATTTGTCAATAGCTTGAGGCAGGTTTTGACATTGACAGTAAATGTTATCAGACAGATAAGGAAAGTCAGATACCTACTAAGGGAAACTATGAGACAGACCAGATATGGACTGTATTCCATTGAGAAACTAAACTTGAATTGCAGGAGAAATAACAGTAGCAAAGCATTCAACTGCAACTGCCAGTTATGACAGTGGTACTGCTGCATCATGTTTCAAGTTACGCTCAAGGTTGAAAAAGTCCTAAGAGTTAATACCCAGACAATTTACAAGCTCAAGTCTCAGGGAGATCATTGATGTACTTATTTAAAAGAGCTGACACTATTTCCTAGCCTAGAGGTAGTTTTTTGAGTTTAAGGTTTGCTGAGTACCATTCATGAAGACTTCTGAGCAGTAGTTGAAAAAATAAGCTAGATTTAACTATATTTAAGTGACCTATTTTAGGCCATTTCACTGGAGAACCAGTGAGCTGAGCCATATTGGTAGGTAAAAGTCAGCTGCAGGACAGCATCACATCTTACCTTTTTCCTTAGTTTTCACTGTGGGCTATCAAGAAAAGATCGTGCAATCATAGTGAAAATCCTCTGTCTCTGTGAGGTGCAGAAAACACCCCACAACTTGGTAGTTATAGGGTAAGTATGTTTTAATACGGTGCTGGGCGCAAGGGGGATCACTCCTCCAAAAAAACTTGCGTGCCATCAGTGGCTCTCAGCTTGGTATGAGGTTACAGGTTACGTATGCGTTAGATTACACAAGACATTCATACATGTTTACTATCTATCTCTGCTTCATATTATAATGAGTTCAAAAGTTATCTCTATATAACATATAGCAGGCTCTGTGCCACCTGGTGGTCATAGGCTGGGATCTCTGTGATGAAGTAATGAGTCTTTCTTGGATCACCTTGCCTCCTTGCACATACTCTTTGGTGTCTTGGTCTTCGGCCAGTTTTGGGGTCCAGAAAACAGGAACCAAGTTACAGTTTCTTCCTTTTCATAATAGTCTTTCATCCTCCTACCTTAATGTAACAGACATGATAGATGTTAAGCAGGTGGCCCATAGTGTTCCAGCAAGTAACTCCTTAAACTATTTCTTAATCCTTGATAAATGTCAAGCTGGTGGCCCATAGTGTTCCAGCAAGCAGCTCCCCAAACTGTTTCTTAACCCTTAACTTTCTTGTATCATCTGCAATGAGAAACATGAATATTGTCTACAAGATCCATTAAAGGATGAGATATCCTCATGCTTTGTAACAAACATTAAGCAATATCAAGTATGGTAATTACCTCTCTGGCAGAGGTGCTACCTGGTTTTTGCAGGCTGCTCTGAGTGTAAGGACAAATATTTGAGGAATTGGCCTGCGGAAGTAAGAGTTTTTGAGCTCTTGCATGCTTTCTCTAATCTACACATCAAGATACAGTGTTGAGTATTAATGTATGCAGCATTAACATATGGACTAATTACATGGATCTTAAACAGTGATTTAGAGGAGACACCAGTAATCCCAGCTTTATCCATGGCCTCTTGGCGACCTTCCATTCAGAGACCTCTACACAGCTTGTAGAGCATTTCTGGTTGCCAATGTCCCACTAGAAAAATATCAACATGTTAGTTTTAATAAAATAAATATCAGGAACATGGACAGGGAGAAAGTTGAAAATAAACAAAGTACCAGTGTGGCGAGTATTCATTTAAATGATATGTAAATTATTGTATTAAACTATTTTTCCCATATGAAGGAGGTAGCACTCACCATCTAAGTCACTTACTAACTGCAAAAATAATAGGGCTAGTTTAACCTGGACCGTGAATTTCCATTGGAAACTGAATGCCGATATTTGAAGTCCCTTTGTTCCCCTTTGAATGGCACTGTAGAGGGAGTGCTTCCAACTTAATGAGATGATCAGTTCTTTCTGTTTATTCTAATTTATTTTATAAACAGAGAATACAGTGAAGATTAGACTGATCTGGGATTTTACCAAGTAAGAGGACACCATTTGCATGCAAAAAGAGTTTTATCTTCTGAGGTCTTGTCTTTAGTCCATTTATTCCTCAAGAATATAGTACTGACAGACTGATGGAAAAGAGAAGCTCCTGAACAGTTCCTTGAAAGGGAGTAAAAAAAGCTAGAAGGGGATTATACTTGTAACTATTTCACATGTGGACATGTACGACCATGTATATTTTAAGGACTTTTAGCCCATGGTCAGGTACTTCTGAGTGGTCCAACAAAGGCAACTAAAAATTGCAAGTCTGTTGTCAGTCAGTTTGAATTCACTCTTCAGGGATCTTCACTTCCATGAGAAAATATTGGTAAGTCAAAAACTGGACTAAACTTGTCAACTGCTGGGCTAGGTAATATTCTCAAAGTACAGCTAGGTCAGTCAATCAAAACCTTCTGTTTAGAGAAAAATGGCCTAAGGGACTCTGTAGCATAGATATGATGTTAATATTAATCAGTGATGTCTGAACTTTTTAGAAAATAAATCTAACCTGATTAGCCTATGCTCTATCATTCATGACCTCATCAGAAATCAAGTATAGCCTGAAATAGTTTTATATGATGAAGACAGGAAAATGTCTGCTGTAGTTCTTCACAGCTTTTTCCACACTGAGGGCAGATTTAAAGGCTCTTCTTCCATTTTGTAATGCCTCTGTACGTTCTCTAAATAACTGCTTACCAGCTCAAAACTCTGAGTTTTCTTGATGATTTTGTGGGCTTCTCAAGGTACAGCAACCGAGGTAAGGGCTTTGACACTGCTCTTTGTCTTCAAAGCCTTGTTTATCTTTTCTGGTTGAGGATAGATAAACCACACCTATAGCTCTGCTGTGGAAGCTGTTACAAAGCCACCCATTTCCTCTATGCCATGTGGTGAATCATTTTTGTAAAGTGCTAGTCAGAATTTCAGAAACTGATCAGTGGTTACTTTTTTATAGTAATAACTCACCTTTGATCTAATGAAAAGAGCATTATTTTCAGACCTATATGGTTCTCAGCTTTAGTCTGTATGGAATGATTATTTCTTGCTCAAAGTTCCATGGGACTGAGTTAAACAAAAAAAAAGCAGCAGCAGCAATCTCATGTTGGACTGAGAGAAGCCTATATACTTCTTGATAGTGCTCAACTGCCTCTGTAAGATATATATCTGAGAAATCTGGTATTAAACATTTCCCTAAATCTCTGACCTGATCCCACTGGACCCCCTCCTCCTTATTGAGGGCGGAACAGTGCCTGATCCTTCTAAAGCATCTTTTGCATGTCCTATACATTTACTTTTATTTGAAGAAAAAAAAGCTCATGTTGTCAGAAAATATATCTCTCAGAAAGAAAGAGTGTTAGTCTCCCTCTTTCTACATGCTGAATTTTTCTGAAAAAGAAAAAAAAAATTTGCAGTGTCTTTGATGCACAGTAAGAAATTCTACTTGTCTTAACTTCATTATTAGGTATACAGTCCATTTTGTACTCAGAAATGGTGCAGAGGAAGCTAACTGTAAACAGGTAGAAATGAGAGGTGGGAAGAAAATGAGGTGTTTTTAAGATAACATGAACCTTCTCAGTTAAACATTTAATGGCTTAAAAATACCTCTTTGAACAAGACTTGAGCTTATAAAATCCCCTTGTGAGAGGCAGGTGAACTGAAAAACTTCTCCAATAGATCAAAACTAGCACTGCATTATTCAGACATAAATTTCCTTATGAGTTTTCTTTTTACACAAATTGTCTGGATGTTTCCAAACTTACAGTAGAGCCCAGTTCTAGAAAAGTGGTTAAGATGCAGTGGAATTGCTACAAGCTATAGAGAGTAGTGAGAAGCTGAATTTAAAATGTCATCAGTTAGAATTCTGCCTCAGTTTTCTGCTAAATATTGCCAGTCCACAGGGATGAAAATAAGACAGGACTGGTGGAACTGCCAGGCTTTCTAATACCACTTTACTGCCAGGAACTGTAAGAGGAAGAATGGAGAACACAAGCAAAGCACGTGTATTCGTGTTGTGGATAACTCTGGCCCACTAGCAACAGCTGCTGAAACTGGTCCTTGTTTTCTCTGGAACAAAGAGCAAAGATCAAAGTTTAATCGAAGTCAGCTCCTTTTCCATTTGCTCTTCCATCTGCTCCCTCTGCTGGTGAAGGCGATCTAAAGGAAGAAAAACGAGAGTTTAAAAGGAAGACAAAATGGTGGACTTATCCTTTACATTTTGACTGTTAACTGAGAACTGAATTTAGTAATCCATCTTTTAAAATGCTTCATGTCATCTTGTTTTCCTTTCTTTGCAGGGAGGGGTTGTCTCTTGTAGTTATACTGGAATTCTTTCAAACCTTTTCATAAAACAAAACATCCTGTTGTCCTTTTTAGGTTTAAAAGTTTCCAGAACAAAAATAGTGTAAACCAGTTTCTGACTTCAGTGATGGTTTTCATGTGTTGAATTTTTTCCTTTTTTCCATCATGTTCTTAAAGCACATCATGGGAAATTACCAACACTTATTTTTATATATCATAACCAAATGGTCCAGGTTTTTTTTTAAGGATGAAAGTCTCTCTGTTTAAAATCTTAAAACCAAATCAAGGTGTTTGGTGCATAGGAACAGTGACTGTCCTCTTTTCTAAAGCTGAATTTTCAAAGTACAGCTGTCACAAAATGTATCAGTTCCACTTGCCCCTTTCTCTCCAACATACGCTTCATTGCATGTCTCGTTCTCTCCTTTGCTCTGGCTCTGGCATTCCTCCAGATGGAGACTGAGCCAATTCATCTCCCTAAACAAGCAAGAATTTTGTTTTGGATTTTGTTAGCTTCATTTTATCCCATTTAATGAGGTGGATGAGCTGAGCACAAGGTCAGAAGACAGCCAGATACAGCTCCAGGGATGGGGCAGTGTCATGCAGTGAACCATTAGATCTGCTCTAGAAATACTGTGCAACTTGCATGCCAAATTCTGGTGGAAAGAGACAGGAAACATTGCTGCTGGATAAAACTCCTTCAAGACTCTCTTCATGTGAGCAACTGGTCCTTTAATAGGCTTGGATTAAATGTAAAACTCTTGAAATATTTTGATTGAAGCTAGTTGCCAGTAGCATTAGCTGATGAGAAACCTGACAAAAGGCAGAAAGATCTCTTGCCCTCCCTCACTAGCTCCTTCTCCTAGAGTTTGTCAGGCTACATGTCAGGCTACATGTTAGAGGTTCACTGCTGTTGTTACAGTGCTCTGCCTAGTCACCAGCTAACACCACAGCACTCCTTTTTATGCATTCCCTCTGGAAGACAACAATTCTCAAGCTCTTTCTCCCTGATCTTCCCCCAGTTTCATTTTGTCTCAATTGTATCTTTCTGGTGCTGTGTCTGTGATGCTTCTTTTTACAAGGAGGTTCTATTTTCAGCTTCCCTTGTTCTCAGTGACCAACCATGCATGCTCATTTTATTTAACACCTTTTTTTACCTCAGTGAAATCTTCAGATATTTTGCCAAAGTCATTTTTGTCATGAAGTAATAAGAGAGGGTCAGATGCTCCTTGTTCAGCTATCTTGATTACAAAGGGTCTGAATAACAGCCTGTCTTTTTCGTACAGGCCCAGGCAAATAAGGAACATCCTTAGTACTCTTAACAGGAAAAGCTAGTGCTGCAGAAAAACATTTGATAGGTGAGAGATGAATAACATACGATTCAACTGTAGGGGTTTGTATGGATTTTAGGATACAGAGAAGGCAGGCCTTGAGCTCTGCAGTTACTGTCAGCTTTATATCAGTTACTATGCACTCTGTGAGCATCATGTTAATCTTCAACACAATAACTAGGTGGGCATGGAGGATACTGAAGAGTTTTATGTACAGCAAAGAATAGAGCATGGGGAGACTGCTTTTAAAATTCACTTTCTGCAGACATTATGTCACCTAAATGCTCTTAGACAGCAAACATAAAAGGACACGAGAACAATCAAAGTTAATTCTCTTTTACATTTAAAAAACATGACTCATGGAAAATATTTTCTATGTGGAATAGAAATCTGTCTAGAAAAATGATTTTGTACTGTGAGGAGCCTTGTACAGGATGCGCCTTATTATGGATAAAACTGTCACCCTACATGTTGCCACCCGTGTTAGACACATCCGTGATTTTGTGGTAATTGACACGAATCATTTTAAACAGGTCTTTAAATTTACATTTGTTTTCTATCTCTTTTGTTTATAAATAAATGTCCATATTCTTTTATGGAACCAGAATGGTTATTGAATTATAGGGACTAGTAAGGCAAAGTGTTACTCTACCACCTAATTTTGGTTATTTTCAACAGATTTCTTGGGTTTTTTTAGGATTCCCAATTTGCTGTATGTCTTAATTTCTTCAGCAATAGCAGATGTTGATTGTATTGTGTTTCTTTACTCTCAATCTTCTTCTGTCTTTAGATTTCTTGTGTGAACATCTTACAGTGCATATGCTACCTCTGTCTCCATTAATTCAGTAAAGGTGGGATTTCTTTTTTGTTTTCCCAATGCTCTGTCACTATGTGTTTATAATTTCCACCTTCTTGTTCATCCAGCTGTACTATATGCTGTACTCCTAACTGGTAGATGTTTTCTAATGTTGAATTCATGGTGATCAGGAAGATGAAAGGATGAACCTACCAAAATTATGACCATCTGAGAAGTGATTAAACAGGAAACTCCCCTGCATTGTGATTGAAAGGAAATGAGTGGGTGTCAGCCTAGTGAGTTGTTCCATATGAATCAAGCTATAATGGGTCTATTTTTCAGGTGCCTTAAAGGAGGACTCAGATTCATCCTTTAAGTCTCTTGTCTATTGACAATTTAGAGGAAAGTAAGCTCATACTTATGCATTCCCAGCCATCCAGTAGAAGGTGACTTAAGTGTGAAGTAAATTGATGAAAAAAGAGCAAGGGATTTTTCATGGTCCTTAATATTTCTGCTGCCCTACTGCAGTCCCTGCATATCAACTGCCCTTTCCTTCCTCTAATTGTCTGATGCAATAGCCTCTTGTCCTAAATTTCTTTTGTAGCTCATATCTTTCAAACCTACAGTCTATAGCTGACCTATTTCTCCTTTTTCAATCTTAGGTGGAGAATATTTTCTTTCAGTAATTTTCTTTTGAGGTCTTAAATAATACAGTGAATTTTCCCTACATCTGAGATCTACCTTTTTAGTAATTTTTTCCCCTCCTACAATGCAGGATCAGATTGATTAACTTGGTTGCTTTGTGAATTGTCTTAACAGCCAGTCTTTAAGAATTTCCCTGACAAACTGTCATTTAAAACAAAACGTGCCTTTTTAAATATCACAGCAATCTAAGGAAGCCCCATGGAGGACATTTGTGTAGGCTAGATCCCCTTATCTTATTCTTGAATGACTGTCATCAGCATGGAAGAATACAAGACGTAACCATAAAAACTTAGGCATGAAGAGAGAATCCATGAACAATCCAAAGACTGCTGGAAATGAATACATAATTAATAAGGGGTTAGTCTATCTTGACCTGAGTATCAGACGCAATGACTTACGGACTTTTCCTTTTATACATCATCACTGGGTTTAATGACTCCGTTTCTTTGCCTTCCAAGCACCTTCTTTGAACACAGCAATTATTTTTATGAGTTACAAACAGAAGAGATAGTAAAGGAAATAAAACAAAAAATAAAGCGCATGTTGAGTACGTTATCAATATCAAATTGACCTACACATTTAGATTGACATAGAGAAAAGATTTGTCACTAAAATTCAGATTGTAAAGCTAGACATAATTTCATATCTCCTTCATTAGCAATGAATACTGGAACCTAACTGCAGCTTGCATAGTCCAGTCAAGTAAGAAGAGCACATATTTGGTTTTATTTAGCATTCTACATGTTTAAATGCTACAGCTTTAAAATGAGGTGATCCTCTCTACTATTTAACTAAATGTAATTCTTGAAAAAGAGCATTTCTTCCACCTTGTATAAAAAGCATTCACATTGTGAAATAATTCTCCCTCTGAAGGACAGATGGAGAGAACCTAAATAGCAGGATAAATGCCAGAGGTTCCAACATCAGCAGTTAGTGGAAGACCTGGACAGTGCTTTATAAGCAGTGCATTTCCAATGGAATTGTGATTAGGATGAGACACATGTTGGCAGGAGATGATTCCCAGTTAAAACAACAACCCTATGATATAAAAATAAGAAAAAAAAAAGATTTGCCATGGCTCCCTTTGGCTTCACACTTGGAGAAATATCTAAAACATGCTAGTCAAAATCTGTTGTCATATGGCAGGAATAGGTGTGCTCTTATGAAAATGGCCTACATCCAGATAGGCCCCAGTAGACAGTGATTTATAGTCTGAATTTTACCTGAATGGAGCTGGATATTTTAGCAAAAGCAGTCAACTCATGTCTTTGAAGGCAAGGTTTCCCAGGCTATACAGAGAAGAACTGGTTCTACCGGTTCCTGTGGCTGTGCTCTCAGCTCCACCACACCCATTCCAGGCTCTCTGCACCTCTGAAACACACAAACAGAGATTTTATCTTCTGAAATATTTTCAAAAACGTTGGATTTTGGTCCTTTGAGTCACTGGTTTTTATTACTGGGAAAGTAGCATTATTTGGACAGCTATTGCTATCTGCAGAAATGTTCACAATCTCAAAATGACCTAATCTTTTTTTAGTGCAGTGATGCTTTCTCTGAAAATATGGATACATTTTTAAAGCATAACATTCATCTCAAATTTTAAAATTCAGCCTGGAATCACTGAGCAGAAGCAGTGCACTGAAGGATTTGGTCATAGCCTGCCAAATTTTGTTACACAAAGTACAAATTCACTTAAAACACATTTTCATACAGGCTGCTGTCTTGATCAGCCTTATTGATTCATTGTATTGACTTTTATTGCTCCTCAGCTGCAGATGTAACCCAAGTAAGATGTGATAAGTTATAAACCAATTTAAAAATATTTACTATAAAAGGCAAATCATCATCAAGTGGTTACTGATAAAATCTGCACATTTCAGAAACTGTGGGGGAGTGCTGAATTATAATAAAGAGAGAACATCAAGAGAGTGATGTGAATTATTTGGTAACCAGCTTCAAGCAAACAAAATGTGTTTCAGCACAGAGATCTTAAGGGATATAGGCCACCCTTACAGAAGGTGAGACCATAGTATGGAAGGTAATGACTGAAAAAGTGATCTGTTGGAAGCAATACTAAACTGAAAAATCTCTGTAATATGATGCAGTGGCTAATGGAGTTAGCACTGTTGTAATCATTGGTACACTGTCAAACAAAATGCTTTCTATCCAAAATATGCTCTTGAGAAAAATGTTAAATTGTCACTTTGGAAGAGATGCAGATGATTAAAGAAAGAGAAGCACGACTTACAGTGAGAGAAGAAAAGCTCACTGTTGTAGAGGTACATGAGTGATTTGATTGCTGTCTGTGAAAAATGTACACTCTTAGACCTGATAAGCAAAATGTAAGATGATCTGATGTTGAAAGTCACAGCTCGAAATAAAATGAAAATGTCTTGGGATAAGAAAAATCAGCACCAGAACATCTAAGAAAGAATTGTAAGAGATGTGTCACTGGAAATTTTCAAAGGAAACAGGCTCTTGGATTTGAAGTATTAATTATGAGACTTGTTGCCTTTTGTGGCATAGGGAATCAGTAGTGCAATATTGTGTCTTACAGTATTTCCTCCTGTGTTTAAAATCTGTGAAGTTATGTTGTTTGTAGATGGATCTACTCATAATGTGATAAACATTTTGAATAGCATGATAAATACATCACAAAATATTCATTGAAATAAAAAAGTAAGAGGTCTCTAACCACTTTTCTGCACTCACCATTAATTCTCTTTGAACTTGAGCATATTGAAAAGTGCTTAGAAAACATGTTTATAAAATTATGACAATACATCTTAAATTACTCATCAGTCACTGTGAATATTACTGAAATCAAAATAATTCATACATGGAAAGATTCTTAAATATTTGTCTTCTAATGAAATACTACCCCATAAAAGCATCTTACATAATGCACCAGTGACATTAACCTGTGTTTACCCAAAACTTGAAAGATTAAGCAATAGCTTAGACTGCAAGGTTATGGTCACACTATGAAAACCCAAACAACATAAATTCAGCCAGTTAAGCTTGTCATAAAGACCACAGAGATGATGGAAAAGACTATATAGTAAAAGAAATCTATGGCTAGATCTGATTAATATTTTTGACACCATGTTCTGTTGAAAAATGAGGCTTTGCTGAAATGAAGTTCTTTGTGAAATTTTTATATTTGTTACGAACCTGGCATATATGCAGGCAGCTCTTGCAAAGGTGAAGATTTTGCAACCTTGGAAACCTTGATCACAGTGTATTACATCTATGAAAGAAGCCAAGAATTTGATCGAAGGTGACTTTTCTCCACTGAATACAAATTCAGGTCTTATCGACAGAATAAATGTATTCATGTCAATATACTCTCTATCTCCCTTCATTTTTACATTCTACAAAAATGGGAAAAGAGAAATCACATGAATAACTCTGAGTCTTTCAGTCTGAATGCAACATTGTATAAGGTGTTAGAAAATATTTAAAAGAAAAAATAATTAAGGCCTTGAAAGCAAATGCAAAATGGGATAATCCTGGCTTTATTGAATAAAGATAGTGTCAGACTATAATCTTTTTGCATAAGGTAATTGACCTTTTACACAGGGACAATGTGATAGCCTGAGTTTTCATACACCTTCGAGTAGCATTTACTATAGTGCCAAGGCAAATTATTACTGAAGTGGAAATTACGAGGATCACCACAAGAGCTGATTATGTTGATAAGGTGTTGACTAGCATGAGACTTCAATGTGTGAAAAGAGAAGTATTCAAGACAAAGATGACAATCTGTTGACACTTCCTCACAGAACAGTCTTGAGACTTGTCTTACCTTCCTTAATAATTTTAGGGTTAAGGACAAGAGGCAGAAATAATAGGGGTTGAGCAGCACAAAGTCATGCACACATAGGCTTTTAACCCAACCTGAACTTTGCATTGGGTCTGCCTGAACATCCTTCTTATAATGAGCTCTCCAAAACAGAAAAAAAGAGACTTTCATTCTCAAAAGACCAGTTTTAACGTACACTAGAACAGTTCGTGTTTTACACAAAGAAGTACAGTGGCTAGGTGAGCTGGCACAGAAGAATGAATTTATAAGCAACTTGCCTCCTGCCCACAGAAACTTTGTTGTCTGGATCCCTCCTTCTAGTTGTGATTTCAGTCCACTGAGTGGCTTTCTGGGTTGCCAGGCATCTGTGTGGTCCTCTCTTGGAGCATAAAAAGAAGGAAGAGAGCTCCAGCCTTGGTTCTGCTCTCTGCTGCATAGAAAGCAGCCTCTCCACCCCTCTGCTGCTCTGCGGGACTTTTTTGCCTTTTCTTCTGCCCACCACACCCTGCCTTCATGGAAGTGTCTCTTCACCAGGTATTTATTGAAGCTAAGAACAGTCTCCTCCACTCCGCAAGTCCCATGTCACTCAGTTCTTTCTTTCTTAAAGGAATATAACAGCATGCTGCTGCTTAAAAATACTGTCCATCACAGGGAATAAAATGGAAGAAAAAGATCTTGATATATTGGTTATTGGAGGGTGGCTCTTGACAACCATTTTGAAGCAGCTTTGAAATGCAGTATTAGGACACATTGACTCAAGTATTTCTAGTAGAGCTAGAAACGCAGGAGTTGCATGGTGTGAAGCACAAATAAGACCTTTCTTCCAGTATTGCGTGCAAGTTCTCATGTGTTCAAGAACAGATTAAAATGGAATAGTTGCAGAGGACAGAAGACCAAAAGACTATTAAATAGTAGTACATAATAAGAAAGGAGAAAAACTGAATCATAACATTGTTATAAAATCAAAGAACTTCAGATAAAAAATGAGGAAAAGAGTCCCTAACATGTTTCTAGGGCATAACATGAAGTGATCTTGCGAACAACTGTAGTGAGGGTGAGAAGCCAATGATGTCTTAAAAACAGAACTTTACAAACATCAGTTTGTAAATACTATATGATGGGAAGAACATATATCTGGGGATGAGAAATTAGGATCCCTTGAGTACCCAACACATTTGTATCTCCAAAAATCACTGATTTGAGAGAGACTGTCTCACTATTTGTCTACTCTATCCCTAGACAGTAAAAACGCCACCTTTTGGCTTCCCCTGGTGTCCTGTAGAGATCAGAAAGTTGTGTGTTGTTCTCATGTGCTCAGCAATAAACCAGACAGATTTAGATTTAGAGAAGAACATTTCATTTAGGAGAGATTGGCAGGGATCATTAACTTGGGTTTCTTGCCATTCTTTTTTGTGAGGGCCAGTCCCTGCATTCCAAGATACTCTAGGAGTTCTGTTTAGGAGCTACTCTGCTACTGCAGGATAATAGCACAGTGATGAAAATGTTGATTTTTTTCCCCTGCAGTACACTATAACTGTGAATTATGCCAAGTTTTACATTTGTCAGAAGGTTCTGAGAAGCATCTGTGGTATGTTGTATTTTCAGAGTGCTACTGCTGTGGAGTTTTATAAAATATACGTGTACTTTATGGCTACTACAGTTGCAGGTGACTGTATGACCCTGAAATACTTGTTCATGGGTGATATTCTGATTTAGTAACAAGGATGCTTACATGGAGAGAAAAACTAGAGGAACTGATAGACTGGGATGGATAACACGCTGATAAGTCTTCCTCATTGGAATTTGAATCAGTGCCGTTTCCAAACTATGGGATATATAAGGACTCAAACTCAATAGTCCTTTTGTCTGCATGTTTAAAACTAAACAGAAATTTCGTATCTGTGCTTCTGTCTAGAGTGACAATTGCTTTCAACTTGTCTCTCAGCTAGAACAGAGACATAGCAATAAACCAGAGAATGTAAGTCAGAAAGAAGGAGAGTGCTGGAGCCAGAACGACGTACAATTGGTGTCATATTGGAAGACAAAAAAATACGCATTTTTGCTACAGTATCGTAAAAAGAATTGGGACCATCTGCTATGCTCAGGACATTCATAATTAAAACTTATGAAAAACTGAAAGCATAATGGCTAATAGATCCTAAATTGTTGCAAATCTTATTCATGCTTCTTCCTCTTACTCTGTCTGATGCAAACAGCTGGTCAGCATGCAGCAAAAACTATTTAACCAGAATTACAATGAATTTAAGAATAAAATTGCAGGTCTTGAAAAGAGGCTGAAAGACTTGAAAAATTACTACAGTATAATTTTGTAGTATTAGGCTCACTTGTTCACAAAGTTGCATCTGTTTATCTAGATACATGTTTTAAAACCTAGTTAAATTCTTACAAAAATTCCACATGGATATTCTTGATTAGGGTTTAATCTAACACAATTTAATCAGAATTAAGGCAGTACCTTGCAGGGTTTGAGGTTTTCAGACATGTGCACAAAGGAATTTGCACACTGTCACTAAATTAAACCATTGATTGTGGTTCAGTTGGTGCAACATTTATGTAGTGAAGAGCTCTCATTTTATTGATCAGCCTGAACTGTGAATTGTAGATCCAAGTCCAAGACTTAGTAAAAATGCGGATATGCCGAAATAGTGGTCCAGGCATAGGTATTCTGTAAAAATTTATGAAGTCGTTCCCTCTGCTAAGCTCTCCTGTGTATTTTTGCTAACTTCCTTAGTGAAAAATGTGATTCAGTTCAGACCAAATCTATGGGTAGCTGTAGTTTAAATAAACACTGTAATATTGTGTAATGAGTCTGAAAGTACATATGCGAAGTGCATGTACAGCCATGCCATTTAAATTAGTGGGGTGCTGTGCATTGCATGGAGACCAGGCTAACAAATTTGACTGCAGGATTTTCACAAATTATAGTGCTAATAAATTTGCATTAACTGGGGTTCATCTAGACAAAAAGCAATATACAGGCAAAACCATATAATCTTTGTAATTTTTTATCTTTGTGCTATGATACACATTCACTTCTGAGAGGAGAAAAAAACTACTTGGGGATTATGAACTACTGATATTCATCCATGGATAATGCTAGAAACAGACTGTTGGCATATTAAAGGGATTTATGTATAGTATTATTCAGTATCTTTTGAGTCTGTACCACTCATGACAACCAAAACTCTAAATGTAGACAGTCACATAAAATGTATTGTTGTTTGTAGCAGCTGAAAAGATAAAACAGGCACAAAAAGACATCATTTACAGGTAAAGAATTACAAGTGTAGTTTTAAATCAAACAGTTGATCAAAATAACTATAAGCTACCAGAGAAAACAGGAAGAAATTATGAGGTATTACAGTATTATGAAGCATGAACTTAAAACTAGATGGAATAGAACATTCTCCTGTCCTAAGATATATTCTCACCACTGCATATGACTGAACAGTAGCTGATGACAGCCAGATGGCACCGTCCAGAAAGCCCTTCTCAAAGTAACAGCCAAGGTTAAAAATGGTGCTGCACTAGAAGCCAAAAGTTAAAAACATTTTACTCATGAACAGTCATGATTTGAAAGTTAGACATTCAGTGTATACTGCAGTTACAACTTTGTATATAAGAGTAAGGCTTCTTCCTGGGTTACCTGTGGTCAGCTGAAGTTTTGCTTCCTCTTTGTAATTCATTTAGTATTGCAGCCAGATATTTATTATTCCTGAGCAGTCAGCTTACTGGTATTTGCTGTAGAGGATTTGTGTTTGCAGGCAGAGTGATGTAACTATCCTTTTGGACCAGACTCCTCAAAGCCAGTGGTCTTTGAGTGCTTAAGCTCTTCTGCACAATATACTAGATGCCTATTTGTATTACTAAACAGCTAAATACCCTTCTAAATCTGTCCTTAAGGGTAGTCTATTTTGTAGGTATATTCTGATTAACGAGGATCAGGGCTTGGTTTCCTTTAAACAAAACCTCAACTTGAAATATGTTGTTCTCTCTGTTAACAGGAGGCCTTCTCCATCATTTGTTTCCTGCTAAAGATTCTGAAGCAGTTTTCTGCCATATGCTACCCCACCTTTGGCAATGCTTCACTGAACTGGCTGGAGCTTGCTGTTGCAAATACAAACATACTGCCAGGATGAAGTCCACTATTGAATGTCTAGAACCACTGTTGTCCTACTCTGAAAAATATCTCCTCCTCATATTATCTGATACATATAGTGATTTTCTATACAGGGCTCATTTCTTGTTGCTTACAGAAAAAATGGGGGAAAAAAGCAGAACAGAACAATTCTAACAAAACCAAATCAAAAACTTCCTGGGGAAGACTTGATCCTAATTTTGATTATGGATGACCATTCATCTTG
This sequence comes from Eopsaltria australis, assembly GCA_034509425.1. Taxonomy (NCBI): domain Eukaryota; kingdom Metazoa; phylum Chordata; class Aves; order Passeriformes; family Petroicidae; genus Eopsaltria; species Eopsaltria australis. The sequence continues at coordinate 1,545,128 of JAVTVJ010000250.1, read as the reverse complement.
AATGAGCGAATTGCTGGCTGCCACCATCTCCAGCCACAGACAACAGCCTCACATCACCATCCCATAGCTTCAGTATCTTGAGCTGTAGCTAAAATCAGTTTCTGGTGCTTTCTAATTGCTTGTGATTGCATTACATATCAGCATCATAAGATAAACTGATGAAATCATGTCACTCCAAAGAGCATAACCACTGAAAACATGGAAGTGGGTTAAAAAAGGATCAGACACATTCACAGGGCAAGGAACATGTTATCTGAATGCAGATTTGGCACAGAAAGCTCCTAAATGGTTTATAGTCAGAAGGCAGAGGATTGTCATGAAGGGAAGATCACTCTTTACTATATACTTTACTTATATCCTCATAATCTCCTTTTTCTTAGACTTCCACAATTAGGTGACAGTGGCTGCTCCCAAGCACTCTTTCTCTTTCCATTGCAGAGCCCTGTTAAACTAGCAATTTATTTGGGCATTATTTTTGCATAATGTGACTTGAGGTTTCCTTGGAGACCTGAGAGCTTTTCAGGGCTATCAATCTTCAGAGACTGTGTGTACTTCGTATTTTCTTTTTATTTTCAATAGCTTTTTTTTTCTGCTGCATTTTTCTATCCTTCTGCATTGCTTGCTGCATTAAAAGAAGAATGATTAGCAGGGTGAGGGAAATGACTCTCCTCCTCTTCTCTGCTTTTATGAGACCCCACCCGGAGTACTGCATCCAACTCTGGTGTCCCCAGAACATGAATGACATTAATGTGTTGGAACAATTCCAGAGGAGGGAGAGGAAGACAGTCAGAGGGCTGGAGCACTTCTCCTATGAAGACAGGCTGAAAGCTGGTATTTTTCGGCCTGGAGAAAAGAAAGCTTTAGGGAGACTTTTCCTTGTGCCTATATCACATCACATGCACCCAGAAAAGTGGCTACAGGTTGAGGGTACAGCTTGCAGCATGTTCCAGCTGCCCCCACAACTCTGCTACAGCCAAAGAGGTCACTAATCTCACCTTACAGTTGCTAGCAAAGCAGCCCAGTACATGCCATTTGCAGTACAAAAATGTTCCTTAAACTTGTGCTATATAAAGTCTCTGTTTCATAGCAAGTCTGGGTATTCCTACTTGGGGTGTGAGCTACTACTTATATTCTTTTTTCTTCCTTTTCTTTTTGTCAGCTACAGCAGTGGGATATAAAATTAATCTTATTTTCAACATCCATAACATCCTTGTCTCCAGGCATGTTTCAGTCTTCTCTCTGTACCTCTCTCCATAAGAAGTCTACGGGATTGTTGTTGTCCCTCTTCCTGCTGGTTTATTTTACTGACTCTGTTCCTTTGGCTTGAGCTGGCGGCTGTTGTTGATTACTCCCTTGCAATTTTTTAGGTGAACTGGACTTGTGTCCCACATACTTTTCCTTTAATAATGGATCATTTAATGCTTTAGAGGGAAAATGTGAATAAGCTTCTTAACACTGAAATTCAATGTTTTTGGGTGGCAAAAGGTGTGTAAATCTTTCTAAAATAGCCAGCAAGCACCTATTTCTGTCACCCCACATACCAGCCAGCTCGCTAAGCAGCCAGGCTTCATACTTTTCCCATTACTTTTCCCCAGGAACAGAGAAGAAATAAGTACATTGCTTTTTGCTACCAATCACCATGTCTGCAGGCTCTGTTTCTGTGTCTGCTGAAAACCTTCCCTCCTGCAGCCTGAGCGTTTCCTCCCCAGGTGCCAGGCAAGCAGCTACTGGTGATCAGGAGACAGAACAGGAAGGGAAGGAGCCGGTGGCACGCACAGGTTGGGCAATCGCAGGATGCTCTGCAGCAACGACCTGACCTCAGCCAGCGGCACTGCCGGAGAGGGAGCACCCAGTGCAAACACTGGCAGTCTGACAGGCAGAGAAAGGAGGAAACCAAATATTCCTCCTGCCCCCAGAGTGGCCCGGGTGCCCTCCCACCCAGGGCCAACTATAGTGCAGTGTAAAAATTCTTGAACAAAAACTATAATTGGGCCTTAAGCCGTGTAAGTATCAGTGTAAATTCTTACTTAACGCTTTTGGAATCCACTTGTAGTGCCTCAACTGCTGCTCCAAACAGGACAGATTAAAGATAATTAGGATAAGGCAGGATAATTAGATATAATGTACTCACCAGCAAAAATTCTGTAAGAATTTACAGCTGTGTAATCCCAGCTGATTTTAATAAGATGGAACAGGATTTTATATCAATGCAAAATTGACATATAAGTATTCAGTATCCATATATCACATATATTCATCTCCATATATCACAGCTCCATATATCACAAATTCTTTCTGGTGTTACATATAAGCATTAATAGATGATATGCATAACCCTAATTAAAGAGCCTTGCAGAGCATAGGAAATGTAAAAAATGGTTAGTTTAGCCAAGGGTCAAGTCTGAGTTCCCAAATTTTAGCTGGGTATTTTTTGCTTAGCCATGGTGATGTCCAGTATAATTTTTCACAGAACTGGTGACAAAACTCCCTTAGGAATATATGTAATTGTTATCTATAATATATATATCATGATATTGTTGAAAATTAACTTTGGAAGTACATGGAAAATGAAGATTGGAACTGCTACTGAGTCATAAGTCTCTTGATGCTGGAATATTCCTGCTACTTAAGTTTTGGAATCTGGAAATATAAATGTGAGATCAAGTAAATTGCTCTTACTGATCCATTTAGAAGAATGATGCATCTTTTCTGAATCTATTCATTTGTCACAGCCCAGTAGGAATGTTCATTTTTCCTCTTACAGAAATTAGACCTGTTGGGTAAATTAGTCAAAATCAGAATTCTTTTAGGGTCAATAATTACTTCATAAAGACTTATTGTAAGGAAAATGTATCTTAGTGCTCTGGAAAAAAAAAAGATGGGGGAGGAAAGCTTGACTCTAGATTTATCTAGAGCCAGCTGACAGTCTTCTCACAGTGGTCGAGAGCATTGCCTTCTCTTGAAACAGCAGTTATCTTCAGGTGCAAGAGTCATCCATTTTGTTGAAATTATAGGAGAGATCTTAATTACCAAATTAGAGGAAAAAATAAAAAAAACTAGAGAAAATTAGGATCTTCTCACTCTTTCCTGCCCCAGATCAAGTTGTTTTCATTGTTGGCCAATGCAGAAATAAACTAAACTGCTTGTTCTGATTTTTGACGAATAGTTTGAATTTACAGTCTGTGTGAGCTGTTGCTTTTCAGGTGATTTAACTACAAAAATCTGCCTTATGAATCCTAAGATATAAAACTGCCATGGAGGAATTCTCTCTGTCATTGTATTCATTGCCAAGGTCACAAAAGGCAGGAAAAGTTCTGGACAATTATTTATTGTGAAACAATCTCAGAGAATTTATTTATTTTTAAATTTTATTTATTTATTTATTTATTTTATTTTTTAAAATTTATTTAAAGTGTCACTGTAAATAGTAGTAAAACCAGAGTAAGTTGATTTTGTGAAAAGTATCAGGCAAGATTTTTTTCAAAATTCACTTTGCCCAAATGTGTCATCCCGATAATGGAGTTTTTATTGCAAGCATGTTATCTGAGGCTACTCTGGTCAATGCTTCTGAATAAAGCACAACATCTTCCAGTGTTCTCAGATTCTATATTACATACCTTTTCAGACAGCAGGGACACAAAGTAGTATTGTTCTTTTCCAGTCCCTTAGCTGTCATGGTAAATCAATTAAGTTGTTATAATTTCACCTACATGTGGTACTTAAAGAGAGTAGCCTGAATTCAGAGCCTTTTTTCAATCTGTGGTTCACACAGACATCACAAGAGGGATGCCTGAAAAAAAGATGGAAGCTATTTTTTTCCTTGTGTAGCTCTATTATATAATACCACTATCCTGGATCTGAAGACAAACTGTTGTTTACCACTGCAGAAAAGGGAACCAAGGGAGACTTCAAGTGGCAGTTGTACAATATGGGATGGAAGACAGATTCCCAACATATACTGAAATGGAGGTGTAAAATTAATAAATAATGGAATGGTTTGCTTCAAGTTATAGTTACAGTTCAACAGACAACCCAGGACTTTCTCTTCAGAAACACCAGTTACTGAGATTCCTCTTTGAGGATGGTGCAGACCAAGTCCCATGCTTTCTCCCCCAGCACTGCTTCTTGCTTTCCAGCCCATTCTCAGTGAGAAAGGACCTGTTACCTGATGGAGTGGTCTTACACCACACTTCTTCTAGTTTGCTCATCACTGTGGTCATACCAAGTATATCTTATAAACAAAACAAGCTTGATCTAACTCTTCCTAAGTGGAAATGTTTGTGGTGGGAGACACAGCAGCCAAGTGCAGATGTAGAGCTGATGTTACTCTCAAGAATTGTGATTCATACCTGGCCTGATGTGCCATTACCACAAGGCCGCATGGTGTTATCTCTCCCAGGGCAAGCCCTGCTGTCATGATGCCATTCATATGCATGTTTGTAAGATGTGTTTCCCCCTCATGTGGAGAGTAGACTACACCTGCATTTTGGAGTGTCAGTTGTTAATCTGTCTGCTGGAGGATTGTCTGGTTTTAATATGCGATACAGAGACATCAATAAGCAGAAATGAGTTCCTAAGTAGTATTTTTCCCAATCTAAGTAATTAGTGCTGAATGATTTGGAATTCCAGGCCTATGCTTCACCAAGAAATTTATTTCAGGTCTACCTTGAAGTTAAGCTGTGCATAGTACTGAACTGCTATTACAGACTTCAAAAATAAAGGATTCTCTAGGGCAAACCTATTTGTTGTCAAACTCTCCTGCAGCAATGTTTTAGGGACATATTTTTTTACACTTTGAACTTCCTTTCAGACAGAGTGTGAACATTTTTCTAGGCAATGTTTCTCCCCACCAGTTTTCTAGCAGCGAACCCATCAGCAGTAGAATCCTCAAAGCCCTGGCCAGGGTGCATTGTCTTGGATTCTGACAAGTTTATTTAAAGTGATTTCCGTCCAGCTTCATTGACCCAGTATGAAAAAAAATCATAGAACTCAAATCTGGGATGCAAATGACGTGGAACACCTTCAGTTTTGAAAAGTGTCAGTGGCTAAACTCCGTCTGATTTTTTAAAAAACAGATGTTTTAGTCATTTTATCTGGATTTAAATATAAAGAGTTTGACCATTCCTGGAAGAAAATACCTGCAGTTCCTCTTCATATTAATACTGCTACATGTATCAGGCGCAGACACTGCTGTTGTATCTCAGCACCTGGAGCTACTGTGTCCTTTTTCAGCAAGAACAGTTCCAGCACATGTGTTGTTTCTGTACACGGCAAATGGCACCTGGCATGTGTGAATGACTCACTGTCTCTTGGTTCTGGGACTTATGGCCAAGTTCTGAAATCCATGGCATTCTGCTTGGCTTTTCACTGCTGTCAAAGAAAACACAGTTTGGCCTGAATGTTTTTGAGGTCACTGTCTGCTCGTTATTAGATCTGGTTTCTCTGTTGTTTTGTTCATGCTGCTCTGTTGAATTGAATGCAATTGTCATGCTGTAATACTGTGGATTTGATAATCAGGGCCCACAAACTACAGAATACCTCCTGCTCTGTTTTTCATCTTTATACTGTTTATACACCAATTGCTTCTTAGAGGTTTCTCTACACTTTCACTGAAGTGAGAGGAGAATCAAATCCTTAGACTGAATACAAACTTCTGCTGGTTCATACATAACTCTCTGCTCTCTGGTATTGAAGTAAGTGACAGCTCTTCAAACACTCCTTGCTGTCAGGTTGATTCTGCCTTCAGACTGCTTGATACCTTATTCCCCAAAGGGCCTCACATGGTTGATGGTATCTTGCACAACCAGCTCAGTCTTCCCACTGCTCTCCAGGGATTGCTGAGAGATCAATAGAAATAGGAGTCTTTCCACATTTTCAGAATGACAAAAATGCTCCAGACACTTTCTTTTTTTCTTCTTTTTTTTTTTTTTTTTAAGAAGTCTGAGTCATAAATCTCAAGTCCAGGTACATGTGTTGGCTGCATCCCAGCCTTATTTTAGAATGTATGTAACATATTGATCTAGACACCAACTTTCCCAACCATTGATTTCCCAATGGAAGTGGGAAGGAAATGTGACCGTAATAGGCCAGAATGGAACATTCCAACCCAGCCAACTCTCCATTGTGGAAAATTTGAGGATCAAGACTCCAGCACATGCTCTGTCACACTTCTGATGCTTAGTCTAAATACAGACAAGTGTCTTTATTTCCCCAGCACAGAAAGGCAGTGCTTCTGCTGAAAAAATGGTAAGGTTCAGTTTGCACTTCACTGGATGCAAGAGTACAGTATCCCCCTTGTGTCTTCTAGAACAGGAAGGAAAACTAGAGTAAGCAGAATTATCTTGTCAGGGAGACCTCATGGTGTCTCCTCAAAGGCAAAGTTTCTGCATATCTTCATTATTCCACAGACATGCACATGAAAGCAAGCCCATAGAAATGCATAGGATTTTCTGTATTAAATCTGGCAGTACTGAGCCTGTTGTGACCAGATCAGCATTGCATGAAGTTGCTACATCATTGGCTTCTTGACTATAAACATTAGAATCACAGTGAGACAGCAGCCTTGTCTCAGCTTCACTACCCATCAAGGTGTAGCTTGCATATAAACTTATGAACTGCAAGAATATACTTTTGTCTGCCTTGGTGACTTAGTAGATCTGGTCAAAACCCTGAATTTTATTTCTTTTGGAAGATTCTGATATTTCCTGATTTGCTCTGGTGTAACTCAGAGTGGAAACAGAACAGTTTTTACAAAATGAAACTTAGAACCCAAAAAATTGACACTTAAGAGGGTCAAAATACTTGTCTTAAAGCTGAAAACATTTGCAATCAGTTGTACAACATCATCTTATATTACAATAGCATGCCAATATGCAACAGGATTTAGAGAATTCAGGAATTACCAAAACAACATAGAAGAGGTGACAATATAAAATTACACTTTTCCAACTTCAGACGGGCAAGTAGGCAAGAAAAATATGCTCTGTAGCAACAACATTGCTACAGAGGTAGGGAGCATTACAGTTTGCTCAGGGAGCCACTGGAAACTGATACTTAGGCAAATTGGTACTGCATGTTTACAGCTGGTACTCTGAATTGTGCACAGGTATGATATTCTGGTGCAGACAACAACTAATGCAGCAGAAGACTCAGAGAAGAAGAGTGGATAAAACCACAGTCTAGACAAGCCTCCAGAATCTGTTAGCTGATGGCATAAATGTGAGGGCTGAATTAAAAAATAGAAAGTCGATGAATGGCCAGGTTATGAATGTCACACACAGTATCACTTTGGCTCTCTCACATACCTATACACGAAACTGTCAGACTAAAAACCACATTAAACGCATTATTTTTAGTCAAAGATATGGACTGCCATGGTGGAATGCTACAGTCTGCAGAAGTACAGTGTGATTGTGAGCATGAGCTGTTCTGTTCTCTTCTGTTCTGGGAAAGAGTAGGATACAGCCCAGAAAGATGATTGGGTGTTGCCATGTCTCTGATCCTTGGTAAGTGCTGAGATCGCTCGGCAAAGGAGTCACGCAAGGTGAAGCTGAGAGTGCATTTCAGGCTATTACTTTGGGATGATGAAGAAATCTCACTACAGCTTGTATGGGAAATATTTGAGAAAGTGATACTAAATACTTCAGAGGAAGTTATTGGAAGTCATAAACAAAGATAAGCTGGAAGAGCTACAGAATATAATGTTACAAGAAAAGCATAAACAGGCCAAGTCTGCTGGCAAGGCAAGAGCATGATCAAAGTAGTGAAGAGATCACAAAGACAGCACAACCAAAGATTTGGGAAAGAGATGCTCAGCAACTTGTAAATACCTCAGACTATCTAGAAAAGCATTCTGCTTGGTGGTTGAATTAAACAGGAAAAGAAACTGAGCCAATACTTCTTATGCTAGGATGGCTCACAGCAACCTGACAAGTCACAAAGAGGTGCTGCAGGTAGAGGGATTGTTTTGAAAACATGTATTGCCTGTAGCTGCTAACACATGCATTCTGGGCATGTAGTAGAGAGAAGACAGCTTGCAAGGCAAGATGGCATTGCTCTCAGCACAGCAAAATATCTCAGCACTGAATCTTCCTTCATCCATGGAGAAAAACAGAGCTAAGACTGAGGCAAATAAAAGTGTAAAAGCTGCTGGAACACATGACATTACCACTAAGGTGGCAGAAGCATCTGGAACAAGCATCTGGAATTCAAAGTACTTAGAAAACATCCAGAGGAAAGAATGTTTTGCCTATCCAAATAATCATATAAATAAAATTTATCTACAGTATTAGAAAAATAATTTTAAAAGTACTTGTGAACAGAATTTGGCCACTTTTAAAAGAAAGAAGAGGTGAAAAACAGTGCAGTATGGCCTGACTAAAACTGTATTGCTTAAATATTTGTGTTTTAAAAGATGCCTGGAAAAAGGTAAGAATAGGGGTCAAAGCCTTATTAAAAATATCCAATTCTTTTTTGTGCACAATTTATAATGATATAAGGTACAGCTCAAAAGGGAGTACTTTGAAAAGTGATTAAATCAGACTAATTGGGGCCCTAGATAAGGTAACAACAATGCTAAAACATGTGCATAATGGCTTTTGCGGTCTCATAAGAACTGGTGGGTACATGAGCAACAGATTCATTCCGAAGGCTAATAGAACAGAAAGGTCCATAGAGCTGCTGTTCCTCTACATCACTCTCTTCATCCAGCCATGATGAAGTCCAGTGTGCAACACTGGATGACCAGGGTTCCTCAAACATTCTGCTGGAAGACTTTATTCCATTTTGTGTGGACTGCACACCTCAATGCTTCCTCTACCCTGCATCTGCAGGCAGGTCTGTGATATGACCAAAATGGAGACATTGCTGTGGACCTGATTCCTAGGAGTCTCCAGCTGCATGGCTGTTCATAAAAGTAGTCCCTGTTCTTTTCCCCAACGTTCATGTGTGCTTTTGTCTCAGGTTATGCAAATTATGTGATGGAAAAAACTGACACCATTGCCTTGTTGCCAGGACAATCCAATCACTTCAGTCTCGAAAGAATTTGAGAGAAGAGGTTAGAGAGTAACAAACTCAGGATACTCAGCCTCTGTTCTTCTCCCAAATTGTGTCTGAAGGGTCTATGACAAGTGCATAGCAGGCAACGATCTGCTAGATTAAAATTGTCCTGATAGGCTGGATCCAGTCCATAAATATTCTGTTGTTTGAGGTGCTGAGATAGAGAGTTAAGCTTCCTAGCTTGTGTAGATGATGTCATATAATTGGCAGACACACTTGAATTGATAAGGGGTTCTTGGCTTTCTTAGAAAATTGCTATAGTTGCCTTGGATTCCCAATTAATGTCTTGAAGATGAAATGGTTGTATCTAGAGAAAGGAAAATGCATGAAGTGTTGAAATGGAGCAGGTGTAATCTAATAAACCAGTGTCTTCTACACACACCCAAAGGCCTTGGTGAGTGTTGATTACCAAGGATGAGGTTCACAGAGTATGTGCTTCAGCCCCAAAAGCTGCAAAGAGATTGACAGAACTCCACATGAAATAAAACTAGGGTGTTTAGAGTGAGCTGCACTACCTAGAGCCAAAGTCAGAATTTGGGAGAGAATGGGCATCTGTCACCTCATAAAGCAGCCATTTCTCAACTGATCACAGAGAACTCCTTCCCCAAAGACCCTTTATCCAAGAACGAGCAAACAGCTGTTCTTTCAGAATCAGACTGCTCCATTCCGTGTCCTCGCACAGAATCCATGGATTTTCCAGAGATCTGGGAAGCCAGTTCCAGCACTGCGTAGTCAGGAAACCTGCAGAAGTGCTATGCACCTGCTTCTCTAGCAATGAGAAGTCTGAGAAATACAGGAGTACTGGAGACATTAAATCCCTGAGATCCAGATTTAGGAAAATTTACTCAACCAGTGCCTTTTACTGGTAAATGCTTTATCTTTGTAATTGTTTGGATGCGAGACACATTCCTTCCTCATGAATATTTTTAAAATACAATGCATTCCAGATGCTTGTTCATCGCATCCCTGTCATGTGGGTGGTCCTGTTACAGAATTTTCTAACAGGTTGTTTGGTAAAACTTTCTGTTCACCAGCTGGGTCCATTATTCTTCTATGCAGTTGTCTGGGGGATCTGATCAGGAAACTAATTTGTAAACTGTGGACAGATAGAGGGAGGTCTTCCCTTTGCAGGACTGCGTTCCCAGTGGCTGTGGACTAATGTCAAATCCTGATATTCTATGACAGCTCTGTTGTCCACTAAGTGCAAAGTCCAATAGGACTTTTAATGTAGGCCTAATTTGCCCTAAATTCAAAGGAAAACACTAAAATTCCTTGCATTGAAACCAAATTCTGTAGAAGACTCAGTTCTTCACCTTAAAATGACACACATTCCACTTGCAGTGCCATTTTGCAAATGTGGGAGCTTTACCATCTTTCCATGATGGAAAGGACCATTGAAATAAGAGGCCTATGAAGGCAGCTGTTTAGTTGCACTGGGAGTCAGGCACTTCAAATGGTAAATATTACAATGATGGCAGTGGTAAGAACTGAGACTGTTTTCAAAATTGTCCTTTTTTTGTGCAAGAGAAAATAGTTTTAGTTTATAATTAAAAAGAAACCATGATTAAAACAACCATTTGTGTAAATAAGACGTAGAAAGACCATTAGAGCACCAGCAGCGCTTCCAGTGTACTGAAGCAAAAGAAAATACTCTGGGGATAAATAATAAAATAAATGGTTTTATTAAACAGCATGACTTGATTTATGTAAATCCGATCTAAAAATTAACAATAGGAATAATTCTACAAAGATTGAATGGCCAAGATGAGACACTGTCTTTTAAGAATACTTACCTTGGTTTTGGCTTTATGTATTTATATTTGCTCTTACCAAATTAGTTTGTCTAAAGATGCATGAATGAGATGAGAAGGACCTAAAAAACAATCATGATGTCACACATCACATCTTTAAATTCCCTTGATCAGAACATCAGAGCGACTTTTTTATTAAGCACCAGGGTTGCCTCCTAGAGCTTGGATATTCTCTGAATGTTGATTGGGAGAGGATGTTCACCAGCAGAACCGCTGAAACATTCTTAACATGGGATCTGTTTTCTTCAATTTTAGGAGCTAAGAAGCTAGCATTTTTGTCTGACTTACTCATTTAACCTCCCTTCAGCATCTTCAAAGTTCCACCTGGCCCACCCTAGTACAAGAATTTGAGATACGTTGGTACCTATTGCCTTCTACCAACCACAGGTGGGGTCATGAAAAGTCAGCATTGACTGAACTGAAAACATCATATCTAATCACTCAGAAGTGCTCTGAAATTTCCTCTTGCACTTTCTCATAAATTGTTCTAAGTATCATTGAAAATAAAATCAGAAATTTTGAATGTTTGAACTTCTTTGCCTTTTTGAAATTATTTGTTTCCTCCATGAATATTTACATATTCAGCATTGACTTCAAAGGGGGTGAAGTAAATTTCTATTATTAATACTTTCAAGACAAAATTTTTTGTTGCCTCATTCTGAGAAGTGCTCCTTTCTTCATTTATCTCACTACTTTGCCATGTTAACATATAAAAGCCTCAGTTATCCCTAACTAGTTATAAAGTCCATGTTTTTCCTATCAATCCACATGAAAAATGTTGTGTGAGGAGTCACTGAACAAAGTCAGTTCCAAATATCAGGTAGCAAAGTGCTCTCTGTTCATGAATTTGTCGAGTGAAAACTACTGGATTGTTACCACTTGCGGTACATCTGCAGCTGTTCTGCAAGTTTTGCAAGGCTGAATATGCTGAGTAGATAATATTTACAGAATTATCCACTTTTGTCTATTTTTGTGATTTTTCCACTTCACTTATGGACTCAATTCTGCAGAAGTCCCTGCCTTACTTTCTAGACAGGACTGCTGCATGACACACCACAGTGATAGACACCATGAGAAAACCTTAAAAAGCTATTTGTCTATTCATATGATATTCATCACTCTCATAAAGGATATTCTGTGTATGTTAAAGACAGAAAAAAAATTGAATCTAGAAAATAATTGGATGTTTCACTCAGAGTCTGGGTCTTTGTTCTGAGAAAGTTATCAAGTGTTTCCACATCAGGCTTAGAAGTTCCCTTGTTCAGAGCCCTTTGTTCAGCAAGAGGCTGAAGGCAGGAGTTTGATTCCCTGGCCAAATTTCTTGTCTGAAAGAAAAGTACACATTTTTAGGTCTAGTACTCAGCAGGACAAACTCATTTAAATTCTAAAAGAGAGCATGGAGACTGATAATAGAACAGGGAAAATATATGACTGCATGAATTTTGTGTATTTGTTCCTTAGTTTCTTACTGCAGGTCACAGCTGAATAGCTTCTACGAGCCCTTCAATTGTTTTCTTTTCAGTAGGTGTGTTTAAGACTTTGCAGACAATAAGTGAACACAAGTGGGAATGTGTTGTTAGGTGCTTCTTTAAGTCTTGGGTTCTCAAAAAATTTCCTTCATTTAAGTTCGGGATGTCAGACAATGTATTCCTCCTGTTGCTAGCTCTACCCCTCCCACCTATTCTGTACAGTCTTATTAGTGTTTTTCTTCAAGAGAAGGAAGGTGCAGTTTGATACCATGGTGACAGTTGTCTCCTGCTAGTTCCTTTAGAATCCTTTAGTACAGTTACATAGCACACTTATTAACCTAAGGCAAGCACTGGAGGTAATGCTGGGAGTAAAAGAATAAATCAGAAACTGTGATCAGGGAAAAGGTTGTGTTTGGCACTCCAGTCATATTGTCAAGGGATACTCGATAGTAATTTCTGGAGATAAGGAATAAAGGCCTGCAGACTGCAGATATATGTGAGCTTGGAATGCAACATCCATAATTACTATAGTATTAATGTAAAGACAGTGGGCCTCTGTCATAATTTGACTGCCCACTTGTCTCCTGCCTCCTCTGAACTCTGCTTTAGTGATAGCAGCACGGATTTAGAATAGCTCTTCACTATGGAAATGCTTATTCATCATTTTTTGCTCCCAGTTTTACATTATTGCACCTCTACCAAAATCAAAAGAGTGTTGAGTATTTGATTTTTCCAATTACACCAATTTCCAATGTTTGCAGATTCACTAGAATATGCAGGCTTTTCACAAGATATCAGCAGAAAGAAGTAATAGAAATAGAGATTATATCAGTAACAATGACAGATCCCTTAAGACTGGATGAGAATTTCTGATGTGGCCTCACATTTCCTCAGTATTTTTGTAATCCTCACACTGATGATAAAATCAACCATTGACAATTTATATAAAATCAACCATTGGCCACTGCATAACAGAAAATTATTTCTGGCTGAATTGCCTTCCTTTTTTATGTAGTAGAAATTTAATGCTTTTCTCATATAATGATAATTTCAAAATACAGGTTAAGCATGGAAAACAACAGAAAGAAAGAAACTAATAACTCTTTCTTTGAAAAAAAATGACCTTTTATATTATGACTATCTTATTTTTGATCCAGGCATAATTGATTTATAACTCTGCTGTCCTTAACAGTGTTCATTATTCTACTCTTGGCCGATGAGGAAAGGTCATGCTACACTTACTCTCAGTCATTACTATAAATGTCACACTGACATGTTGCAAGATACGGTGCTGAAGTTGGGGCTGTGACAGCTGCCATTAATCCTCAGACCTTTAACTAGGTCTTTTTTGTTTTAATGTTCATGATCAATTGCATCATGGGACATTTTTCCCTGCTATCCAAATGTGTTTTGCTGGCACTCACCAACAATGACAAGAAATTTAGCGTTTCTTTCTGCTCGGTGGCTGACAGTGAATAGCCTGTGATTTTGCTGCTTGCTCCCATTATTCTATTTGATTAATATTAGTGCAGATGTCTTTGACTCTGAGGTTGGAATGCAAACAGTCTTCCAGGGATATTTTTTATATCTGAGTACAAACTGATTAAAAAAGTCCCATACCATTGTTTCCATTCTTCTGGTTTGCAAATATGGAAGTATATGAGCAGTTATATTGTGCTTGAGTTTAAAATTCTACTCCCAGGATCCCATTGGACCAAACATTTTCATCCTGGTTTGTTGTGAACGTTTATGCCAGTGAAAGGTCATGAGATTAGCATGAGTACATTGAGTTTAAATTTAAAAACAGAATGTTTGCTTTGCTTTTTACAACAATGATGTCATTTTTTGATAATCCTTGAGGTATTACAGGTCCAAATTATTTCTAATCCTAAGTCTTCGGCTATACCTAATCCACATGTAGGCTGTGACAACTGCACTAGAAGTTGAATTTTGGTATGAACTACACGTTGTCTTCAATCATAATAACTGTGTTCTACCATACATCTAAACTTCATTTGTATTCCTGTTCCTCAACTTAATTCTGCAGGCTGGCTCTTCAGCCAAGATCAAATCAAGTGATACTGAGAAGTCCAATGCTGCATGGTCTATCCAAAGTATTCTGCAGAGCAACTGGAAATGTTGTTTTGCTGTGTAGTATTTTGACTTTTTGCACATAATATAAGAAGCTTCACTGGAAAATATTCATTTATTTACTAGTCTCAATGAATACCCCCAAGAAGTAGTGGTTTTTAGAATAAGGCCAAATTCCCCCAACTTTATGACCAGTAGCGGAAACAGCCAGAAGAAGTAAAGCTGGAAGAAATTTACTGTTGGAAATGTTCAATAGAAGCTTTATTAATGGATTTCTTCTGTGCAGAATAAGGACAAGTCTGTTATGAAGAGACAAGCTCCTCATGTATTATGGGCAGAAAGAAGGTCATCTCTTTATTACTTAACACAGAGTTTAATGTACTTGCACTCTTTCCCACATGTCTTTTTTTAACTTTATCTATGTTGTATCTTCTAGGACTGTAAAGTTCTTATTCATTGTGCTGAGTTTACCTGAGCCATTTTTTCTATCCTCTCCTGAATGGGACAGGGGGAGGAAATAAGATGGAAAAGTTCATGGGTCAAGATAAAGACAGGGAGGTCACTTACCAATTATCATCAGACAAAGCAGACTCGACTTGGGGGAGATTGATTGAATTTGATGATAGTTACATTGGAGTAAAATGGTGAGGAACAAAGATAAAAACTAAAATACTTACCCTCACCCCTCTTCTTCCCAAGTTCAGCTTCACTCACTGAATCCCAGCTCCTCTGCCTCCCTCCCCTTGGCCCGTGCAGGGGGACGGGGAATGGCAGGCTGCAGTCAATCTGTAAGAGGTCCTCCTGCTGCTCCTTCATCCTCACACTTGGTTGCCTGCTCCAGTGTGGGATCTCCACATGCTGTAGTCCTTCAGGATAGATGATCCCTTCTTTCCAAATTTTGTATTATCTTTTTCAAAGTTGAGAGGAAACTATCCAAAAATCAAGGGTGGTGTTGGTCTGAGGTGAATTAGATCCAGAATGAGAGTCTGATCACAGAGGAGAATGGAGCACTAAACACCTCATACAGCCTTATCCACTTCCAAGTGGGATTGACTACAGTCGTTATAAATAGCAGAAGAAAGCTTATTTTTCTCTAGAGAAATAAATGAATCATTAAACTTCCTCCTGTCTTAAGGCACTTGGAATCTCAGCATTAAAAAATTGTTAATATGCATAAATGTCTAAACTAAATGAATAGGGGATCTTGGTCTGTTGTGATGATTTCATGTTTACTCTACTTGACTTTGGCTTTCTTAACTGTGATTTTCACATGTATAATATTGCATTTTATGTCTGTTTTCTTTATGCATACATGCTGCTTTGTCCTACTATAGCAAAAAGGACTGCAAATTAAACATTACAATGGACAAACCTGGACAAGTTAAGATGAATTAGCCATTAAGATGAATAAGCCAGTTCTGATTCCCTTTGGTACCACGGAAATGTCTCTGCTGTGAACTCACTAGTAGGATGGAAACCCGATTTATACAACTTGCTGTACAAGGGAAGCTATATAAGACAAGACTTTCTTAAGAGAAAAAAAAATGAAAACCTATAAAATGGTAGAGTGTGGCATAGTCAACTTTATGGTACACAGGTGTCATGGATTTGTGGGATCAGGACATTTTCCACAGTTGCAAATTCCTGTTGCCAGTAATAATGCACATTAAGCTATATTTATTATATGATATTATTCTCTAAGTACGGTGCCAGTAAGTTATATTTTATGCATCTCTGTGTCCCAGTATTTATGCATGCAACTCCTTCCTATGTAGAGTACAAAAGAATGGGAGAATATTTCAGTAGACTACTAAATTGCTGAGTCTAATGGAGACTGCAGCCACTAATAACATGGTACTTATTTTGCTCTTGTGTTGTTTTATATCTCTCACTAAAATGGTGCTTTACAATGCAGGTGACCTCTAATTCGGCTGTGAAGAATTAATGGTTCACTTGATCTCTGTACTCTGTGGAATTGGCTGATCAGGAAAGCACATGCGTGAGCGCTAATGATGCACTATGTCCATTCTGACAGTCTCACTTCACTGCTCTTCCCAGCCTGTCCTTCTGCTGTGCAGAACTGAAGAATTTTGCTCCCTGGGCACTTATCTCTGAAGCTATTGAAAATTTTGAAGAGTCCTTCAGAGCCTTGTGGAACTCTGAGTGGAAAGATTATTTCCTGCTGAATTGCTAAGAAAATTTTCATCATCGTTGCCAACTTCTTTTCTTAAAACAGCGGCCAGGGAAAACACTCAGCTTTTACTCTGTGCATGGTGAGGAACAAAAAGTGGTATCCGCTGGAGTTTCTGTGCTGTCAGCTGGAACATCAAACTAATGTAGGCCATTCTGGAAGCATTGACTCAGACCCATGTGAGCTCAGCACAGAAATAGCCCAAACAGTATGGGGATGGTGACATCTGTGGCTTTCTGGCCTTGTTCAAAGCACTGACCAGTCAGACAGGCATGTTTTCAAGTCAAAAGTCACATGGAGAATGTTTTCCCTGGGAATAGGAAGGAGACATTTTTGTTGTAAGACCAGACCTCCAAGCTGAAAGCTCTAATCAGTGTCAGATTCCCAAAAGACATTGGCTGGTCCCAAGGAAGGTGCTCAGCTGGATACTACTCCAGCATTAGACAACTAGTGACCTGTTGATGTGCTAGTATGAGTGGAAATCATATTGTGCTGAAGAAACATTCAAAATATTTCCATGTGCTTCTCAAGAACTGATGATGAAATTCATGTACCTGCTCTCTCATCACTTGTTTTTCCCATATAAGCATAGAAATGTGCTGTAGGAAAGGCATATTAACTAAGAATTAATACAATTTCTTGTTCTGTTGAGGCAGTCATGACAGATGCTGTGCACGTGTACACCAAGAGGTAATTCTTCCTCTGAAGAGCTCTCAGTGTAAATAACAACAGTGATGGTGATGTAAATCTTAGTGAATCATCAGATGTAAGTCTTAGTGAATCATCATAGGAAGTTGTTGACTTATACATAGTGGGGCCAGGCAAAGTGCATGCTTTCAGTGTTTGCTTCCTTTGGGAAAAGTAGTCTTGGATTCATGTCTGCCAAAACAGTCATTCATAATGTCTTCATGGCACTACAGTTCCAAGTGGCCCTGCATATTTATTTCTTTTCTGAAGGCGTTCCTAGATGACATTGAGAGACAGCTTCAATGATATAAGAAATAAATACCTGGCAGAACAAACTGTTAGGCGACTGTAAACTAGGAGGGGTTGTCTGACTGTAGTTCGAAATTAATGATTAATTTGCAGCCCCAATATAATGCATTTTTAATCATACACTTGAAAGCAATGATGAAATCTGCAGGAGCAGCAATAAGGAAGCAGCACAGCTCTACAGACATACTGATAACACAGCATGCAGGCAGTTTCTTACTTGGTTGATAGCTACAACACGTACCAGCAGTGAAAATATATTTTCAGAGTGCTTCTTTCTTGGGAAGCCAGGAAATGTTCAGCCTGTAGGAGATACGTTGTATTACTACTGACTTTCTTATGCAAGGTTTGGTGCAGATGAAAGTGCATGACCTTCAAGTCAGCTTGTTTTTTCCTTTGTTTTGTGAGGAATGCCCAAGGTGCTGCCTGTCTTAAAGTGGAATTGCTGTCTGTGAAATTATTATTGGTGTTAAACTGGTGAGAGAAGAGATAGGCAATGTGTGTTCTGTAGCCACATCATTTCAAGAACTCCATATATAAATAATATAAACTGAATTTATCTGTAGTTGCACATACAATTTCCCAGCAGCAGTGCTCGTTTGAACAACTTCTGGTATCTCTGTCACTGGCATATTTTCCATCCCCTGGCTAATCCCTCATTTATGCCGGAGCAACTGCATATGGGGTTTGTCCTAAAAAACAGATGAAGGAACTAATGCAGCTGAAAAAGTATTTTTGTTTTTTCTGAGGTTTTTTTGAAATTTATTTTTAGCCAATATTGTTTTCAAATGTGGCACTTGGCTCTTAGCAGCACGGAATCTGAGTATTTTCTATTTCTCCTGAAGTGGGAGGTAGGACTGTAACATCCTCACCATTACTACTGTGCATACAGAGAGTGTGAGTGTCAGAATGTGAAGGGGGGATATTAAAAAATGCTAAGCTCATGCATTCTCAAAACGATGATAATTATGGAGTGCTCATAGTCATTACTTAAGTTAGCAGTCCCTTTTATTTAAAAGTAGGGGTTTTTATAATGGTGGTAGGTTATTTCCTATGAATTTTTACCTAATTTATAAGGCAACTGGTGTTATTGAATGTGATTCTGATGGTGGTGGTATTGACTGTGGATTATCAACAAAGTAATAGTTATTACCAGTGTTATGGAGGTGTAAAATGTTCCCAAGTGTTTTGTTTTGTTTTTCTATCACACGGTAGTGATATTTATTTTTTGTGTACCTTAAAAGTCTTGGAAATGGGAAAACTTCTCATAGAAGCTGTTGGGAAATTTGCTCCCCTTTCAATTGGAAATATTAAGATGCTTACTCAACTCTCAGAATTACAGTGCAGTTTAGGGAATTAATTATTACACTGGCAGCACACAGACTCTCTTTAGAGCTTCCTGCCATGGTCCTGCTGTGTTGTGCAAGTGCAGTCAGCGACGCATTTCTGCTTGTTCTTCATGCCCTTAGTCATAGCCCAAATAACTTGATTTGACCTTGCTCAGCTGAATCTGGGTTTATTTGTCTCCACAGTGGATCACCACTCTTCACATTCCGGATAGTGAAGGAAAAGGGGATGAATTAACGCTCCTGCAGCTAAGTGCTATGAAAATGGTGTGCCATGCTGCTTGCATAGGCTGTGAGTCATGGTTTCCTTGATGGCCACTGGGGGAAGGGATTAATAATGAACTGGCAGCACTGCCCCTCCTACCATCTCTAGTTGTGACTAAGAACATGGCATTGCTCATCCGGAGACAGAGGTGACAACTCCATAGAGTGAGGAGTGTTTGTGCACGTTATTGTGTGCTATGTTGCGTACACTGATGGGCAGGATGGCAGTGGAGCTTTGTATGAGATATTTCCCTATGAGTAGATAAAACCAGTGAGCTGTGAAGACATATAACCTTCTGGTGGTAGCTGTTTTGATGAATAACTAATGCCAGTACTTCCAGGGATGATATTCTGTATGGTTTGGAAAGATGATTTGTGAGTGTGTTTTGGAAAGCACAGTAACACACCTTGCAGCCTGAGGCACGCTCTCACTTTGTGATGGATCTAAATCATATGGAATTCTTGTCAGTTATACACCAGGTTCAGAGTTTGGTGGAAAGGAGACCCAACATGGCTGTGCAGGGAACAAAGGTGAGACAGATGGGAAGTGAATGCTGCAGAATCATGGTGAGTCATTTTAAGTCACATATTTAATTGATCCATATGAGAATATCATAAACACTGCTATAACTTCCATCACAATGATTATGCATACTGCAAGAGTTGCTTAATGAGGCTTACCTAAGTCTCTGCCAGCCCTACCATTCTGCAACAAAAGAAATAATGGAGCATTGTAATAACTGAGCCTAAAGATGTCTGTTCAGTAAACACAGAAAATTTCTCTGAACAGAGATAATTTCTTTGCACTGGAAGAGCAATGTAGGTCTGCATGTGTGCCTGCTTGCACGTATGTGCAAAAGCTTTAAGGGGAGTGTATGTGTTAACCAAAGAACAAAAAGTGCTTGTGCTTGTAATGTGCAAGTAATTAAAGTTGCTGAAGCATTATTGGTGTTATACACTGAATAAACGCTTATTTGGCAAAAGAAAAAATACAAAGGTTCTGGTGGAAACAAGGGTACTTTGATACATACATTGTGTCTCACAACAATAATGAAAACAGGGCCAGAAGAAGAGTTCTGGGCCAGGAAACTGCACAAAACTGTTAACTGATTAGTGTCAGAACAAAATAACAGGAACAGAAGCCAGTTCTGACTACAGTTGTTCCTCAATAACTCCATCATACCTAAAAAGATATCACAGATGTGACCAAGCAGAAATTGTGGACATAAGGAAAGAGTCAAAAAAATACTTTGTGAACTTGAAAGCAATGGAATTGATGGTGATGAAGATTATTGAATAAGGTTTTGAAGAATTCCATGCTGTCTTGTGAACTGCTGGGTTAACAGAGAAATCACTGGGTGTTGTGGGGGAGTCCATTACTGCTGTAGCTGGGGCTGCTGTTTGCAGTGGGAGCACAGCTGGGCCAGGAGGGAATTATGCATCCACTGCCCCGCTAGCTGACCAACTGTGTGTCTAGCAAGTGTGGAGCAAAGCTATCTCCACAGGCTGCTGACCTCCTCCAACCTGGGCTGCAGCAGCAGAAGGCAGTGACAAGCTAAGCAGAGATGCCTCCAACCACAGAAATAATCAGCTTTCAATGAGATGAGATGGTCAGTGTGCTTTCAGGGAACCCAGCTGGGACTTGTGCAGACAAAGCAACAGCTACACAATGGTGAAGAAGGGCAATATATATTGTTGCTGGAGCCAGTCCCAGATACTTAATTCCCAGGCCCACTTTTATTCTCAGGGGAGCACAAAGAGGGTTTTTGGTTTTGTGTCTGTATGTAAGAGACTAAGAGAGAAAGGCTCCTGATCCCCCTCCTCATTTACACAGCAGATCAACAGAAGACGTAATTTGTTGATTTTTAGTGAATTAACCATGCTGATTTTCAGTCTGTTTTTGCTGCAATCAGAAATCAATAGATAACCTCCACCTCAGCTAATTTAGTGCTCATGGGTTCTTTGAGCTTTCCCTTTCAGTATCCTCACAGGAAAATGAAATGGGGAGGAGTGGCCAACTTACCATTAGAGCCACTGTCAGCTGCCAACTGGCAAAATCAGAAAACAATCCCTTTTTGCTGATTATTCAGAAAGCTTTGATGGTCTACATGAATCTGGCACTGTTGAGCATGGCAGGAGTCATTGTACACAAAAGCATCGACCAAACTGCTCCCTAGGGATGTACAATGTGAGTAATAGTGGGTTAATTTCTCTGGAAATTTCTGAAAAGGATGACTATGTATCAATAAATTATTCCAGATGACTAAAATGAAGTGCTGGAAAAGCCTCAAGGGACTCATACAGTATTGTCAAGGAGACCTTACTTCTGTTCTTAAAGGTGGCTTGCAATACATATGTGTATTTGGTTTAGCCTTTCCCTATCAGGCAATAGTTTCCTTAATTTTAGAACATCTACTACTTTTTCTGTTTCTCTTTTCTTTACAGTGAAGTATAGGTCATGATGTTCATACTTTCTTAGGCTTTAATTGAAACTGAGATTAGTGCACTGGAGCTTGAGTCTTTTTTTATGTCTTTGAGCTCTTCATGTAGTTGTTGCTCAGCTGTTTGAGTTGCATAGGTGTTAACCAAACCAAAGGATTAGATTACACAGCTTTTGCAGTGTTTTAATTAAATTGATGCAATCCCAATTCAGTTTTGTTGGATCAGCACAAAACCCCATGCACAGACAAGCCCAAAGCATTTTAGAGAACTCAGTGAGAACTTCCTTGCTTTCATGCTTTGCTTCTATTTTATTTCATTGGTTCTTCTGGTGGGATGAGGCCACTGGTTCACAACTGTCATAAAGGCTTCTGGGAGTCCGAGAGTAAACAAGACCTGAACAAAGCAAACAAGCTGCAAACCACTCATCAGCTTTATCATTGCCCTTTTCACTTTTTGAACCAATAAAGTATTGACTCTGTGGGAAAATGCTGTGCTGAAAGCCCAAGAAAGCCTTTTAAGCATGACACTGGGTGTGCTCTGGGACCTGGAAATCAATCTGCTCTACAGTGATTCTTCCCACCAGCCCTGAAGAACAACGGCTACCCTCAAACAGAAGACACCTGGCAGCAGGCAGCAGAAGCTGATGCAGGAAAGCCAGGGCAGGAAAAAGTGAACTGCAGCACGTGGTGGGAGGAATTTGACTGTGTTTCAAATTGGCACATCCCCCCAACATGGGTTCAATTCACCCCCACTGTTGCTCCGTTCCAGAACTGAATAGAACACAAAATGAAAGCTGTAGTTCTATGACTTACTTTTATCCTTGGATAAGACAGTGGTTACACTTCTTCAGCATGGGAAGCAGAAGTGGTGTGTCTTAAAATTGTAAGGGCTTTCACAGAAAGAGATGACCTCGCACATTTGTTCTAGGGATACCCTACATCTGCATTGCTACATCCTCTTTTTCTTTGTGTCAATTTTTCTATTTTATTGTCCAAATGGAAAAAGATAAATACGGCAATTTGGCCAAGATTTCCAGGCCTCTGGCCTGGTTAGTAGTACATGGATAAATAGCCATCTGCAGGCCTTCCCTTTTGCTGCACAGATGGTATGTGCTTGCACAATAACTCAGTTGCATCTCAGATACCTCTAGTGTGTCAGACTCACTGTGGTGTGTCACATTGTGCACGCTCACACACTTCTGACTGTGAAATACTAGATAGAAATACAGCAACCTTAATTATTTTAGACATGTGAGGATTTTGCATAAGCAAAGCATATGTTTTTGTAGTGAGGCAGAGGCCAGAATGTCTCTCCATAAACAGAAGTAATTTTGTGTGCTCTGCAGTGCATCCAAAAGCCATTACAAGCAGTGTGGCAGTCCATACTCCTCCTGTCTCACTCCTTGTGTTAGTGGTGACTGGTGATAACAAAGGAATTAAAAATAGGAACAATGAAAGATTTGTTACATAAAGAAAGCGACTGCTCTGCGCAGGGTGTATAACGTGTCTGCTGTAAGATTTTAGTATGCACTTACGCTCCTTTCTGAGGTTTGCAACTTGGAAATACGATTTGGTTTTTCACAGACAAAATCTTTTGCTGACAACTCTGTTCCATAAGACTGTAGGATAATTCAAATTGGAAGCAGCATCACGTCTCTAGTCCTACCTCCTTCTCAGGCAGGCTACCTGTAAGTTAAAACCAAGGTTACTCTGGAATTTATCCAATTAGGTCTTGAAAAGCTCCAAGGATGGGGACTGCTCTGTCTCTCTGCTAAGCTGTTTTTCTGTCTGACACAGGGAAATTTTTTTCCTTACATCCACCCTGAACATATCTTGTCTCAGTTTATGCCCATTGTCTGTCATCCTCCCACCATGCGCCAGAAGATCCTGGAGCCACCTCCTTGTATACACTGGCAGGCTGCTAGTTAGATGTATCAAAAGCTGCTTCTTCTACAGGCTGAACAATCACCATTTCCTCCAGTCTCTCGCTACCAGACAAGCACTCCAAAGTCCAGAACATCTTGGTAGCTCTTTCCTGAATGTGCTCCAGTGTGATAGCGAATTTCTTTTATTGTACGCAGTATTTTAGATGTTGCCTAACAAGTATTGAGTAAAGGGAGATTATCACTTTCCTAACTGTGCTGCTGAAACAGCCCAGGATGCTGTTGACTTTCCCTACTGCCAGGCAGGCTGGCTCATCCTGACTGCTCCCCATCATTCCCAGGTCCTCCTTAACTAGCTGGTCTGCAGCTAACCCAGCCTATATCACTGCCAGGGTTATTCCTTCTCAGGTGCAGGACTTTCCTTTTCCCCTTGCTAAATTTCATAAGGTTATGGTTGACCTGTTCCTCCAGCCTATCTAGGCCAGTCTGGTTGGTAGTCCTCTCCTGAAGTGCATCAACTGGTTCCTCCTGTTCAGTGTCATCTGCAAACTTGATGAGAATTTACTCCATCACCCCTCAGGGTTACAACAAAGGTGTTGAAAGATACTAAGAATGATGTTAGACTATTAAAATGTTGTATATGTTTTCATACATAAGAAAGCCTCTTGAAGAAGAGCTTACTGCCAGTTAGACCCATGCACTTCCTGTAACCTCAGGGCATTATTTTTGGTGAACAAACACGTGAGTCGTGTGGCAGGCACAGTCCAAGCCCTGGCAGGCTGTTGTGCCATCTGCACAAAAGGTGCACAGCTGCAGCTCTGTGCTCAACCTCAGTGCTGCCATGATCATCTAAATGGCTGAAATGGTTCTTGTCCCTATGGATTAGAGTCCCTGCAAACCAGTCCTTCCCGCCAGTCAGCCGTATCACAGGGAGGGAGTGTCAGCAATGAACATAACCATAAATTGAGATATATATCCATAGTGTACAGGGTATATAGTTCTCTGCCGAAGGGAATGAGACATAACCTCAGGAAAGGCAGTTCTTGGGTCCAATCATGAGTAAGTCAATTATGTTCTTTTACAATTTAATTTCTTGCCTCTAAACTAAAGAAAGTAACATTGCTGTACTCATAAACATCTTTGGAGGGTAACTAATGTTTTAAAACTACCGGTGATTGGATTTGGGTAGCAGTAGTTTCTTCAGACTCTGAGTGAGAGCTGAAGCCTGTGCATTATATCCCATACATAAACATACTGTGGGTTATTCATGGTCCTCAAAGGAATGTTTCACATGGGCAGAAGGAAAAATGAGGAAAGGGGAACACGAGTGTTAGAAGCCTTATCAGTATTTACATGAAAGATTGTAAAGTACTGCTACACAAATGAATGATCAGCAATACATACATGTATTTTTTGGAAATCCCTCTTTAAAAGCACAACAAGAACTTCATAACGAAACAGTTGTGTGTCTAAATTTTATAATGCAGAGGCCAATAATCTAGATAAACCTTAAACTAGGGCATGTGAGATAAAAAATTCTATATGCAATTAGTACAAAAACATTTTAAATAGGAAAGTTGATTGTGGTTTGTTTAAAAATCACGTTCTCTTTTCGCTGTACACACCAAATACTCATAATCACAACTACACCTGCTTTTAACTTTAATTTCTCATTAAGTGTAAAAACAAAGCAAAATAAACTCCTAGTGTTGAGCCTGACCCCATGCCCTTTGAAAACAAAGGAAGAACAAGACTCCTGGTAACTTCAGAGGGCATTGCATCCAGGCCATTGTTTTTAAAAGTCAAAAGCTAACACAGATTGTTCATTTCCTGGTATTGGCATCAGCAGTAAATGGGATTGCCTCACAAAATGTTTGCTCAGTCCTCTGGGACAAAGGATAAGAGCATGTTACATTGCTCAACAATGATCTCCTCAACCAGCTACACAGCAGCACTGTTTCGTTTCAATAGCTCATTACCTCCTTGTCAGTAAAATGAGCCCATGGAGTTGAAATTATGGGAAGAAGAGTGAAAGCCAGCAAGAAGGGTGGGTCTGAAATACCATTCTTGAACATACCCTTCTTCCCAAGGGATCACGTAGGAGATAAAGGCTAACTTATGGAAAGGCAACAAAGTGATAAATTATTCATCTGAGGGAGCATAGAGGCTGCTTGATGGCCACAGTATTCTTGGTACCACTTTAGGACAGGAAGTATCCTTCTGTGTTGTAGCCTCTACAGGGTAGGCATCTATACCATTGCCAGTTGACAAGACTCCCTCCATAGTGAATGAACAGAAATAGGCCTTCCTACTCTATCTCCTAAATGGAGGTGATTCATTTAATCTATTTTAGACATCGGAAATGGGATGAGAGGAGCTCTGCCCTCAGAAGGCCCGTTCCCTTGACTATAAAGGGAGCCTAGACAGTTAACTCAGAGACAGACACCTACAATGCAGAATCTATATTTGGACAGATGAATCCCACTGCTGGTGTTTACTATAAATAGAGAGGTGCACAGTATATTTAAAGCAGAAAATCCATTGGGTACTGCTGAGATTATTGTTAATGCTGCTTAAACTAGTTAATTAAATAACTAGTCAATCACCCCCTAGTGTAGAGAAGACCAGCCATACAGCTACTGAAGTCAATAGCAAAATTCATGCAGGCAACAGCAAGCACTGATCTATGTCTATGTAAGCCCATGCATAAAAGCAAGAAGAAAACCCAGCCTTATTTCTAGACCCAGTCCTTTCCCTTTTTTTTACATTATGGAAATTTGAATATTTCTGTCTGCTGGTTGTAGTTGAAGGAAGCAGCTGCAAAGCTCAGCTGAACAGCTACAGCTCTCCCTGTTCCTAGTCTGCCCAATTGCAAGATCCAAGACATAAATGTACGCTTGTTTCAAGGGTGTTCACTGCTCCTATAATTTAAGACTTGAATTGCCATTTAAGACCCATTACTAATAAATTTGGGGTAATGTCTTTACAAAATTAAATAGCTGGCAATGACAAGTTTCTATATCATAGGAGTGACAGACCTGAATGTCATCAGTGTAAATCAGATCAAATTAATGATTCTGGTACCTAAACTGCAAAAATGCAGCACTTGATACTGCACAATCAGCTATAGCTATATTGACTATAGTAAGAATGTGTTCATTTACTCCTCCATAAATCAGTTTGAACTGGATTGTGGAAACAGCATGATAGGCAAGGGATGAATTTGTGTGGATATTTTTGTAATTAAAGGGAAGGAAACCGTTCATAAGACTGACTTCCAGGTGGCTAACTGCCATCTCTGAGAGAATGTGTTATGAAACACTGGACACATTTTCCATGGAGAAAGACTCACCAGCCTAAAAGGCTGGCTGGATTGTTTTGAACTTTATAGTGGCTGGTGAAAATTTTGAAGTCTGTTGTTGAAATGTAAACCAGATTTAGCCATGACAGCTAGAACACAATCTTTTGTTTCCTGCCTGCCTTATTAGGGGATTTAATTTCTCTAGTGGAACATCACATTCCAGTAAGCACCCCTGGTTGAAATGAAACACAATTCGTTACTTACTTGTTGACTTCTCCCTACCTGTGTGATAATTGAAGACTATATGTCTACTGTAATTGTGAAATCATCTCTGAGAAATCAGTAGGAGTTCACGAAGTTCTGCAGTTAGCTCCAAGAGTTAAAAGTGGCACAGGGGGTAAGAAATTAGAAATACAGTCATTCATTCAGAGAGGTCTACCTCTGTGGATCAAGGGTGGTATGATGATGGGGCAGGTAAGAAAAGGGAGAAGTGACAAATTAGTGGACCCAAACAGATGGATGAAGAACAGAAGGGATGGTCTGATTGATCTCACATCACCCATTGAACCTTCTAAAAGCAAAATAGCAGGAACCATTATGGTGGATGAAGTTTCTGAAGAACTTCCTGAGGAAAGCACACTTTTTAATTTTTTCTCCCATTGGGTCAGTTCCACAAGACCCAGGCCATCAAACAAGGCTGCTGGCTGTTCCCAACAAATTGGCTAAAAAATTGATGTCCTGCCTTGACTTTCCATATTCTTGAGTCTAGTTATATTTTTTGATCTCACATTTTGCCACTCAACTTTTAACCACCCTTTGAGATGACCTGTGCTGCTCTACCAATGCAGAATGATGAGTGGAAGGAAGAAGACCTGAACTTGGCCAGGTAGGGGATATCCCATGCTGGTGGGAACTGTGCTCCTGGCCAGCAGTTACCAGAGGTGACTGGCTTCTCCAAACTGTTTTCCATGACTATGCAGTTGGTTTGTAGCCTAAAAAGCTCAGCAACATCTACACCTCCCTTGCTTTCCACTCTCCTATTCTTTCTGCTTTTCCTGTCTATATTTATTATCAAAAGCAGTGAATCAATCTTTACTCCTACAGTCATGATCTGAGAGATGAATAAGAAAATTAAGCCTTTCTTGCTGTGCTAAGAAGGACTTCTGGACAGCATAATGAATTCTAAATTAATAACCTGTGTCTAGGAAGGGTACTCTGACAGATTTTGATTAAGTTGGTCTTGTTTAACCACTTGATTTCAATTTCCAAATGCCTTGTGTTTTGTTTTTGTACATACTAATCAATATACTTCCCAGATTTGGCATGAATTTCTAGTGCAGCTGCCATGCAACTGAGCAGGCTAAACTTTCCGTACTTAAAACCACAGACCATGTTTAATGGTTTAACACTTTACATGGAGGAGAGCACATCAACACCTATGAAGCCTCACTTATTCCATTGAAACTAGCACGACATGACTCATTACATCTGACTGTTGTTGCTACTGATGCCATGAGATATTAGAGATACATTTTTTCAAAACTTCTGAACTGTCTTTCCACCATTGCCTAATTTCCATCTAGACTGTCAGGTTGAAAGAAAAAACTAGGTTCCTTTATTTTAGCTGATTTGGCCATGTGAGTGACAAAGTAAAATATCTTAAAGGCAGAAGAAAGTATTGATGCTTTGGAAAGTCACCAAAGAAAAAAATTAAGGTTTTTACCAGATACTGCATCTAACATTAATACATTTTGAGAAAAACATAAGTTAAAACACAATATATTATAGAGGTAGTAGACCATGTGCAACCTGCAATTATTTACTCAGGATAAATGATCATGTCCTGTTCTCAATGAAAAGGAGCTTGGGAGCTCATGAAATGGCAGAAGATGAATCTCTGTTTCCTTTCACATGTCCTTTCAAGGTGAAGGAGGTCAAATAAAGCAGTCTCTAAGCTTATAAATCACTCTTCTAGATTAGTTTAAAATATCATTCTACAGAAACAGAGGTGACAGGTTTTTAAAATGAAGATAAAAGAAGTTGCTGACAAGTATTTGATTTGTTGAAGGCTTTCAGTAAGAACTTTGGAAAGCAAGAAAAAGGAGAAATTCTGAAGAAAACAGGAAAATCTCTGGTGGGTAGAGAAGTTAATAATGAATACTGAAGAAACGCTGGTATCCAAGAGCACAGGGTTTCTGATTAAAGGTAGGAATGGATGAAGTTTGTTTAAATCCTATTACAAACAAAGTGCAAAACATTTCTGAGGAAAAGAACCCCAATCTTTCTTTTTCATGAATTTGCATTTTATTTAGAATTTATTGTAGTCATCATGTGTCTTCACAATTCCTGAGACAAACACTACAAGGACTTTGTGAAAACATCCTGCAAGTTTCCCATGCCTCAAAGATTATTTATATAAACATTATTTGACATGAAGTCAATACAACATGAAAGACATTAAACTGGGTTGTTTTAATAACAACCTTATTAGAGTCAAGCAACTAATAAGTCCAGAACAGACAAGAGACTGTTGTCTGAACATTTTAGACATGAGGCATTTTCCCCACTGTGAGAAAGAACATATGTGTTTTCAGACATGCTATAGTCGAGTTTCAAGTAGGAACAGAAAGGGGAACAGTACTTTTATTCATGTATCTCTTCAACCAGTTCACAAGGTAATTCTGACCAGCAGACACAGTTTTAACCATTACTATTCCTTCCTGCAGTATGAGCAAAACTGTATTTAACACTGTGTTACATGACATGTTTCCTATTGCAATGCATTTTCTCAAATCTAAGATGGCAGAAGGGCTTTCATTGGCAAGTCTCCTCCACTGGTCTCATCCAAGTGAAGGACAGGCTGGTATGAGCTAGGTTTTTGCCAATGATCTGTAGTGAAGTGACCTGTAAGTTTTCTCTTTTCTTCTAAAGCCTTTTGACAAAGCAGAGAACACTGATTGTCCGCTCTTCTTAACTGTACAGGGTAAGATACTAGGAAAGGTTTCATTTCTATGGTGTGGTCATTTTTACCAGCAAGAGGTCATGCCTGCAAGAATGAGTGATTGAGGGATAGTCATTGGTTGGGTGCCCAGAAGTGCAATGAAGTTAGGTCTGAAGAAATAACTGGGGCTGTGGACTTTGTTGCTAATAGGAGACTGTATGGGCTTTTTCGTGCTGATGAAGTTTGACACACACATTTTCTTCCGATATGTTGCTTTGGGTTCTTATTCCTGCTTCAATTATTCTGTACTTCTTTATGAATACTGAATAACTAAAACAATCCAAAATGTTGCTGAATAGACATACATTTATAATTATACATAGGCATAAAAGCTGTAAAACCTTGATCTGTCCTCCTTGTTTGTTATGTATGACTCACCTAAACTGCAGCCACAGTATGTGTGAATGTGCTGGCACAGGAGATTACAGCTACAGAGAGAGGCTGGATTTGAATGTGAAGACGTCCCTCCCTTGAGCTTCCCTGCTGTCATCCTGCCCCTGTGTTTTCTGAGCAATTTCCTCACGCTTTCACAGCTGTTCTGACCATTCTTGAATATTTCCATGTTGTTACCCTTATCCATGTCCAAGGGCATACCGACCTGCTTCTTGGCTCTGAGAAATGATCATCTTCATTCACACTGAAAGTTTTTACTGCTATCCCTCTTGAGTGCCTCATTCTGCCCCCAGCACATGTAGATACGGAAAAATATAAACCATATCTACAGCCTTTTAATTCCAACAAGCTACTCTGTTTTGGGAAGAAAGTGTGGATAATGAAATATTTTGCTAATTAGGACTGATGACTACCCATGATAAATGTGAAGTTCTCAGGCTGATCCTTGCTTGTCACTCAGTTTAATTACATTTTCTAGAGCAGGTTTCACACAGAGCCTGGGCAGAATAGTTACTGTATTTGTGCTAGTGGAGCTGTTTCCTCTGGTATTTCTCCAAGGGTGGTCTGAGATGATATTTAGTATGTTCAGGAGAAGACACAGTCAGCTGCAATGCTGTTTCTTTACAGGAAACTGCCTACTGTCTGCCGCTGACATCAGAAGGAAGGGAAGAGCATTTTGACTGAACAAAGGAGAAATGCATCCACTTAGTTAAAATGAGTTCTTTCATTTTTAAAAAAAAAATGAGCAAATACTCTTTCAGAGCAACAACGACAAAAAACAACAATAACAAAACCCAAGATAGAGGAGAGAGCCAAGTTTGCACTTCATATTTTTAAGCACTGCTGATTTGGAAGTCAATCATGAATGGCAATAGTTGCTTATGCACTGTGCATGCTGTACTCCAAAAGCATATCTGCTACGGCAGACCAACCAGAAGGGAAAGCACAGAATTTTCCCTTCAAAAAGAAAAGGTCTCATTGCTCACAAGAATTTTGCTCTCAGGTTAAGTCCTTTGTTTCTTTTCTTTGTAAGACTGACCTTGCATCTGAGCAGTTCAGTAACACCCCTGGTATGGTGTTCAAGGGTCTTGAATTATCCTCTGATTTTTAGTCATTGCCATAGTATATGTAGTGTTTCTTACTTAGTTTTCCATTTCTCAGTTAATATTGTCAAGACTTCTCACCTTTGCTGAGGACTTCTGCTTTTCTTCTTTCTTGATACTGCTGTTGTTGTTGCTGTTTCCTGGTGACAGAAAACAGGAGGTGAACATGAGCTTGTTCATGAAGGTTTGACCTGAAGCCTAGGGGCTATGCCTCTGGAAGCACATAGGTGTACATGAAGTTATTGTGGAAAGCTGTTTACACATTTAAGGCACCAAAGCGTCATCCTGAGAAAATAACAGTGTCTTCATTGTTGTATTTTTTCACACAATTGGGACTCCCTGTCAAGATCAGCCAGAGAACAGCAAGAACTTTCAAGTTTAGGGAACAGAATCCTGTTCTTCTTATTGCCTGTTTGGTTATCACAGCTCTTCAGAGTGAGCTTCTGGATGTGAGGAGAGAAGCTGGGCTAGAAAACACAAGCATGACCCACTGTACCCTCAAGGAACAGAGGAGCAACACCACAACAAAACCACTGTGTTTCAGGAACAGAAATTGTAAAAGATTTTCTGGAAATAATCCAAGCCAGATCTCAGTAGGAAGATGTGGATGCTCAGAAAAAGAAAAAAAATCCATTAACAGATGTTTGCCTACAAAAAGGGATAACCATAAAAACTGACTATTGCATAATTTCGTACTGCGATTATTATTTAAGACAGCTCTAGTATTGTCTTTCACTATTGTATTTATTAATTATTACTTTGTTGCAGGAAACTCTAAATACTTTTTAACACAGAGGGAAGTCTGTCAAAATTCTCATTGTCTCCCCCGTGTTTTTACGTACTTTCACATATATCCACTTTGTGATGAAATTGTTTGTTTTGTGCAATTATTCCACCATAGCTACTATGGCATCCTGGAAAAAACAGTTTTTTGTGAAGGAGTGAGACTGTTGTTTGTCATGGCACATGCACCATCATGTATATTTCCAAGCCCCAGTCCCAAAAAAGGAAGTAAACCAGATGCCTTCCTTACATGAAAATACAGCAAGATATTATGCCTGTAAAGGTAGCAATCATTCTCTTCCTATATTTGAGGGCCAGGACACCCACACATTTGGCATGTTGCCACATACTGTTAGGTAAGGTAATGTCGCATGCACAGCAGGCTGTTCTTATCCTCCATCTGTTCTAAGTCATGCAAATTCAAGTTGTGTGTCCCTCAAAAGTCCACTTTTCCAGCACCATCCAGTCTGCAGCAAGCAGAGGCAAGGATGTCCTTGTGAGCAGATTCTTTAATAGCTGAGCTGTAAGGGCAATGGAGAGAGGTGAGCTTTTGTTGCATTAGGCCTCAATTCACTTGCAGCAGAGAGCTGAGCTCTTGCACCTGAAAAGTGTGTGTGTGGAGGGTGGTTGTTCCACTTGGCATGTGAGGTGTTGTCAGTTGTCATATTTGAGCAATGCCTCAGTCTGTTCATAATTTTGGCAATCCAGAAGAATGGTTGGTGTTTCTCTAAGTTCATCTAGCTTATGTATGTGCTCTTAAAGCATTTGTTATGTTCTAAGTCTATATAACAAATACATACCAGTCACAACATCTTTTCCACTGGGACCAAGTTACTTATAAGTAAGGCTCAACATACGGAACAATGGGAAAAAAATAGACCTGATGTTCTCCACAAAAATGCCATTTTTTGTATGTTGTAATAGGTTTTTTTAAACTGCCAGAACAATGGGTGTTTCTTAGAGATAAAAATTGATGTACTGTTACTATACTTTCAATGGAAAAGGGTACACTGAGATCAAAGTACACTGAAAACAACCTCTCTTCTCTTGACATTCATAGAAGTTGCTGCTATGTTCAGCAGTGATCTTCTTCTGTAGCATTGTCATAAAATGTTGTGTGTATGTTGTGTGATCATGGCATGCTGCTGTGAAGAGCAATGGCAGCATAAATAGACCAGGATTTGCTTTAGGGATCCAAGGCAGATTCTGAGTGTATTGGTGTAAATACAGAGTCACTTATCCTAATCCCAGGTTTACAGACAGCACTGTGACTGAAATAAAAAATGTTATCTCTGTAGCTGCATTTTCTAACTCCTCTGAAATTCTGGTTTGAATCTTGACAGTGGTTACCATTGCTTCCATTTATATCTTCAGTATTTCTTTGGGACTTCTATTGTCTTCCCTTTTTCTTCACTTTCTATGCAGCTGTCATCATAGCATTTCAACTCCAGTTAGGAATAAGGCAGATGTCTCCCAGCAAAGGCTTTGCCAGCATCACTCCAATGACAGCTGTGGGAGCAGTGCTGTGATAACAGCATGACCACCAACGTCAACAGAGAGTGACCACATCACATCTGCAAAGCTTTGCAGCTTCCACTGGCTTGGGGCCTGCAGTCTCATATCACTTTTATACTTGAGTCTCTCAGCTGGCAGCACTTAATGCTACTTAGTCCTCTAGTATATTAGATACATTTAAGCCTATTTTTTGGGGGTTTATATCAGTTTTTAAAGACCTGAATTATCACAAAATATTGTAATCCTGGGTTGAGAAGGACTTTTAAACATGCCTCTTCCCAAGTTTACCCCTAGGCCCAGTTATATCTGAAAATCTGTTGAAAGTTTCAAAACGTTATTATGAACCATAACTTTCAGTGCCCCAAAATGGAAATTAGCATGGCAGTATAAAGAATTACCTCAACATCTACTAAAAGAAGAAAAAATTTTAAGCTAGCAGTACCAAGCTTCCAAAAAAACCTAAACCAAACTTAGGTTATTAGTGTATGTTGGTGTTATGTTTAAAGCTTGTCTATATATAGTTTTAAAATGCACCAAAGTAAATATTCATAGATGAAAATAAACACAATTCAAAAAGAATATGCTTGACATGAAAACAGCCATGTAAGTTCAGTGGTATCTTTGCATGCTGTCTTACATACGAGGGTTCATGTAGGGGTTTTCTTTGTGATAAAATACTTGGTCAGGTGGAGTCCTAACTCGGTACCACAACTTCCTCATACATCAGCAAGGGTTACCTTTGCTTGCACAGCCCATGCAGGTGCCTCTACAGAGCTGTTGCACCATTTCATAGGAAAGGGACAGTAGTACCAAGGCCTTCCTCCTCTCCATGTCTCCAGGCAGGGCCTGCAGATCACTGCAGAGAGCCTTTATTTATACCTTACACTAAATGACATATGATCACTCTGACTTTTCAGCGAGCAGGCCTTTGAGCAGATATGTGAATAAAGTTCCTTATAAAGTAGTGAACCTGTGCCCATGGCTCTCCTTATGGCTGGCAGCACAGCCCAGGAGCATCATGATTCTCTTGAGCTGCTAAATGGAGCAAGAAGGATGTCCCAGTCCCTCCCTATAGCTGATAATTGTGATTACCATTATCAGTCACCAAACAGACTCAGCTCTAAGATATGCTGTGCAAACAGGAGCCAAACCCATTGTTTCCTCGGAGATATTCCTAACACAGTTTGCTGCAAAAGCACTTGGTTCTCGAACATTAAAAACATTCATTGCTCTAAGTAGGACTGTCCCCGCTTATTATAGAAGATGACACAAATGCATTTAATACCAAGGACAGGTTTCAAATTACTGGTTGAGCCTTGACTATGCAGTAATTCTTGTAATTGACTATGCTGGAATTTGACAAATAGCATTGGGTTAACCACGCACAACATTTTTACAACAGTTGCTGTCATACCTTGAATTATCTGAAGCATTCAGCCTCTTCCCCCCCGCCCACAGAAGGTAGTTCCTCCAACTGCAGAGTTTCCTCACTTTTCTGAGCTATAGAGCCTATTTGATTAATTAAAGAAGATGCAGCCTGGGGATTGTCACAAGTGCCCACTACAACATTTTCAAGGTTGCGCAGAGCTGGAACTTGTGGAATTTGTAACACCTGGTAACAGACTTTGGTCCCATTTCAGGAAATCATCCCTGTACAAAGAAGCTCATTAACATATACTCAAGCTCTGCAGCAGACAGTGAAAAATATGCACATTCTTTAAGTTAAGAAGGTATTTTCCTGAGAGCAACTTGATATGGCTGCAGGTGCAAGCTCAGGCAAGGCAGTGTTTGCTGAGGTTGGTGAACCTAGGTTGCATCTCTCTGTTGCTGCTCTGTGGCACATATAGGATGAGGGCTTCCTTCCCCCCCAGAAAGAGGCATTTTACAGGAGAATGTTTGGGACATTTATTTTTTGTATATGTAAAGGAGAAACTCTGATCTCAATTCCCTAAAAAATGGTGATTCATTTGTAGTATGAGCAACCTGTCAAGAGAAATGTACTTAATTAAAAGACGAAATAATCTTAGTCAGCTTCAAATTCCTTTTGCTTCACATGCTTATTCAGCTCAAATATTTGTATGAAAAGATGCTCTGGTGAAAAATTGAACCCTATGATTAATGGCCAAAGTCCACACCCATTTCATCTCAGACATCCACAAAATTTTTCAAAGCCAAAAAAGATTTATTTGAAAGTACACAGCAAGCAGAAATAAAGTGGTTTAAAAATACAGATATTTGGAAAGCTTCTATTTCATCACAGAACAAAAAATAGCACAAATATTTTGGGGTTTTTGGCTTACCCATCAACAGATCATATTCTGCTATTAAAGACCTGCTTGCATCTTCCCCCTTTGCTATCAGTGATATTTTACTGTTATCTGAACTTTCTTCTTTGGTCCATTTCACTTTTTAAACATTCCAGTTAGAGGAACACTTTACATCTTAGAGTATAGACACTGTCAGTCCAAAGGCAGAGGACTGCTGGAGAGCTTTCAGGAGCAGCCTTTTTTCATTTCTGTATTCAATGTGTCTGTTTAACTTCCTATAAACAGCTAATGCTAAATATATGAGAAAATAATTTGGCCGTGTTTAAATGCAGGACTTTGACTGTCTGTGAGTTCTTTTAGTTAGAAAAAGATTGCCCTCTTTCTAAAAAAATGCACTTTTAAAATCCAAGTTATTTCACAATTGAGCACTGTTGCTCTAAAATTATAGCACTCATGAAGATCTTAACTACCATAACTGTGAGTGTAATATGTGAGCCATTTTGTTATTTTGGTTCCACTTAACTATGTAGGCAGATCCTTATATTCATATAAAACCGGTTATTTCAGCTTATTTTGTATCTGTGAATTTCCCTGATGCCCTATTTTCTCACTTAGATGAGGGTTCTTTGTACAAGAGCTGAGCTGATTGGTGCAAACACAAGGACAGTTGAATGATAGTCCAATGCACTGTCCAAATCTATTTCTAATCAAAACAGAGTTAGGGTATGGACTCGCTAGATGTGTGCTAGCTCATCCTTAAAAAAAAGCATCCATTTTTTTTCAAAGCCCAATGAAAATAGCTCTGATGAAATTAGAAGTACACTGATTTTCTACGGTGCTTCCAACCTTGTACAATCCCTCTGTTCAAGCTGAAAATGTCTCTTCCTTTATGAAATACATTATCACAGCAACTCAAAATTTTTAGGCTGGGAGACCATTACAGAAGGTGATATACACATGCTACTGAAGCTTAGCAAGGACTGTCAATATAATAACAAATGAAATCCTATTACTAAGTCAACACTCCAAGTACTAAGCAGGACAACCTATCATTTTCCTCAAGCAATTTTTTTTACCTAGTCACAGAATTAAAAACAACTATTTGGTCTTTGACTCCCAGAAATGATCTGACAAAAAATAGACAGCTTAAAAGATAAAGTATATTGAAGTCAAGCAAAGCAAATATAACGAAGT
The DNA here is from genome assembly GCA_034509425.1 of Eopsaltria australis. Lineage (NCBI taxonomy): Eukaryota > Metazoa > Chordata > Aves > Passeriformes > Petroicidae > Eopsaltria > Eopsaltria australis. The sequence goes on along the minus strand of JAVTVJ010000250.1, from coordinate 1,508,025 downwards.
CAAGCAAGCTGAAGTGTTGACACTTTAGACATTTATGATCAAATATTGTGTATGTAGTGGATCCCCAGGAATATTTAGATGTTTGAATCCCAAATATAGGCACTCAAAGTCCTTGCTTGGATGCTTCTTTGCCTGGAGGCAAATCTTAAAATCTTTAAGTCCACGGGTTTTAATAGAAGATAGTTGCTAAGTGGCTAAATTAATGAAATTGGGAGGGTTGATGTCTGAACATATTATTTCTCAAGGAAGATACTCCATCCCTTAGCTTGCTCTCAAAATCCAATACAGAAAACACTCTGAATATGGACATACTGGATGGGGCCGAAAAGGGAACGTGGCCAGGAATCTGTCATCATTCTTCCTGTCTTTTGAGTTATCAGCTAAAGAGTTGAACGGAGACATGGAAGACATTCTTTTGTTCATGCCTCCGTCTTTTTAACAGGTATTTCCCACCTTCCAAAATAATTTTAACTTTAGGCGTAGTCTGCTTTCCAGAGCAAAGGCATTCAACATCCATTCTTTCTATACTTTTCCAAACACTGCAGCAAAATATTGGCTAAAACAGAAAAAGTGCAAGGAAGAAACCAAAGGAATATTAAAACTGGTGTTATAATACTGCTTAGTGGTTAGCTCTCTCACCTAAGTAAAGGGAGGACTGAATCCCAGTCTCTGTTCTCATGATTACTTAATATGGGATATTTAAAATTTCATCGATGCAGGCACTGAGGCCTCTTTTCTTGTAGCTGAGTGCCTCAAATGTTAGGCAATAAAGTATTGCTCTCTCTTTTGCCTGATGAATATTTAATTATTCTCAGTGAAGAAAAGCAGCTTCAACAAGAGGAATTATGGTTCTTTATCTGTCCTCAAACTAACCACAGAGCTATTGGATAAAACTGAGATCCTGGCTAGGTCTCTCTTTGAAAAGTGTGAGCCCAACCATGATTCAAGGCAGCTAGTAAATACCAAGAGAAGGAAGTTTCTTGCTATAGCCTGGGATTATTTAAATCCTTCAGAGACATTGGTCTCCATACTATTAGTATTTTTTGTTGACCTTGTTGGCTTTCTGCTCAGAGTGCTTTGGGTCCTTGAGTACTGCAGGCATCTAACTCAGGGCTGGTATATGGCACTTGAAAGCCAGATTCTAAAATGTGCAGTGCGAGGCTGCCTGTTCCTCAGGGATCTAGCTCATAGTATCCACATTCCTGAAAAAAAAACATAGGAGATGGGGGAAAAATATAGGGTCATATGCATTCAGAGTAGGCAATGTTAAATGGGAAAAATAAAACAGAGAGAACTGAACCTTTGGGCCATTTACTTGGGTTAATTTTCTTGCTTCTGTCCCTTAGTGCCTGAAAATCCACAGGATCTTCCCAGTAAGACAGTAATTTTGCCAAGAGAAGTGCTTGCTTGTGAGGCACAGAAATTCCCATCATCTTCCTCCTCTGTCCAGTGCTTGCTGGTCTCCTGTAGCCCCCAGCTGATGGTCCTTTGAGACCTGCATCCAGTTTACAGACTGAGTTGCTCTGAGCTAGTGCAGCTCTGCCATGCAATTAGCATGCCAGTCAGAGACCCTGCTGCTGGTCCTTTCCAACCACAACAGGTGGTGGCTGGCTCAGAGGGCTGGAGCCAACGTGAGTGGACTCAGAGAAAGGGACAGATCTTTGGATTACCTATTCCTTTGGGAGAGACAGACTGCTGGAGTTTTGAAATCAGACACTATCTCCTTAAAGGGAAGAACCCCGCTCTGAGAAAAGGCATCAGACTTGAGTTTTTTTCAGGAACAAGTCTGAAAACATTTTTACCCAAGTGTAATTTTCCTACCTAACAGTAATTTTTAAATTCTCAGGGACCAAAAGACAGGGAAAAGGCAGCTTGACAAAAGAAGGCACGTTACCCAGAAGATAACCACCACTTTTCAGTATTCTCAGATGTCAACTTGACACAGTCCTTTCATAACTGGCTGAACTCCACAGATGTGGTATTTTGGCAAGGAATTCATCTTCTGGGAGTCAGTTGGTGTGGAAAAACTGCGGAAGATCAAAACACTGACTTTGGCTAACAACATGAACCATGAACTGCAGATTGGGCAGAATCCTAGCCTCTAACTGTTCTGTAGTAGCTGTACTTCAATATGCTTTATCAAGTTTCAGATCCCAGTCTGTTGCCATGCAATCCAATTTCCATTAATTATTTCTCAGTTAAACTCCATTTGATTTATTTCTGTTCAAATTAATCAGCACAGCTGATATGAAGTTTACCAGACACACACAGTCATGGTGATTCCTGCAGATGTAATACCATAGAAATATTAATTTATCCATTGGTTTAAAGCTTAGTTGATAACTCATTGTGCTGAGATAAGACTTTTCCCAGGCCAGGGTGGACTGGTAGGACTTTAGTATAATTGGAATATATTCTATTACACTCTTACTCTGTCTATGCTCTTTACTCTTCACGTTAGTTTAGGGATAGTCTTTGAAAAGCCAGTTACAGAATTACTAAAATGGAAGGTCTGAGGTTTTTAAATCTTGTTTTGCTGATGCTGTGCATTGTGCAGGTGAATTGTAGTTAAAGAACTGGACTTGACTCAGTGCTTCAGGATTCAAAATCTGTCTCTTGCACATTTCTCTGGTCTGCAAGTAACTTCCTTTCATGCTGTGACTTCCTCCTCTGTTAAAAGAGAAATAATGATAGAAAGAAAAAAGAGTGTATCCAGCTATGCTGATATTTTTCAGAATAAGGTTGGCCTTTTACTGTGTGTTTGCACAATTCTTGCACAACAGGATCCTGATGACTATAGTAGTACATAAATTATGATAAGATGTAGTTTTAATGTTTTCCACCATCAACATGATTCACTGTAGTATCTTACTTAGACCTTACTGTTCATTCTCATACCGCTTGTATAAAGAGAACAGTAATTAGAGACCAGCAAAAATCTCATGCTACAATTTTATTATGCTAGAAATACTCAACAAGCAACAATACAATAGCAACAAGTGATGAATAGACTTGCATTTCAGTTCTAATAAGCAGTACTTAACTATAATAATGCTGTACCAATACAGTATTATCTGGAGAAGAGCAACTACAGACATGAAGGGTCTAGAAAAATGTCTTATGAGGGGCAACTGAGGGATCTGGGGGTGTTTAGCCCGGAGAAGAGGAGGCTCAAGGGGGACCTTATTGCTCTCTACAACTGCCTGAAAGGAGGTTTTAATGAAGTGGGGACTGGTTTCTTCTGCTGTGCCTGCAGTGAGAGGACCAGAGGAAACTGCCTTAAACTGAGACAGGAGAGATTCAGAATAGATATTAGAAAACAATTCCACTTTAGGGTGGTCAGCCTATGTTGCCCAGGGAGGTGGAGGAGTGACCATCCCTGGAGGTGTTTAAGAGGTGTCTGATGTGGAGCTGGCCGAGGTGGTTTAGTAGTTTAGGGGTTACAGGGGCAGTGCTGAGTACTCGGCTGGACTGGATGACCTTGAGAGTCTCTTCCAACCTTGATGATTCCATGGTTCCATCATCTCCCATTCCAAAGTGATTAAAGTTCCCAAGTGGAACACGACACAGGTAGAAATGTGGTCATTCATATGTTAAGCGAAAAATAAAGGCTTGAAGAGAATTTTCTGCCGAGATTGTATTTTAAATAATGAAGGGAAGGAACAAAAATGAAAGGAAGGAGCAAGCAGAAGGAAAGTTTGAAGTGAACAGAAGTGTTATCCATTCCTGGATGGTATTTTGCACTCAAGAAGTGGTACTACCAAAAGAGATTTGGTGACGTGCTCTAGTTGAATGGCCATTAGAAAAAGCTCCATAGCTTTCAAGGGATAGTTTACCAACCTTATAAACATAAAATTTCATCTTCCACTGGATATAATAACTAAACAGGAGTACTGTATCCCATCCTATCCTCAAAGCATGAGTAGAAACAGCTAAGAATACCCAATAAAGACTGACTAGAGGAAAGAGTCATGACTGAAAATACCCAGCATGACAGAACATGCCCGAACATGACAGTTGCCATGAAAGATAAGGCATCTAATGTATATAATTTGCAAAAATCGTGTCAGAAAATATTAACTAAGACAACACAGATGTCTTTCAATTAAACCTGAAGACTTAGCTGCTATTGGTTTAGCTGTTATTTCTAAACTTCTGAAATATGAGTCTGAAATATGTTTTTGTAGGTTCACAAAAACAGATCAGTGCTTCATTTCTCAGATAGTTATGCCACTAAGAGAAATTGTTGTGTACATTTTTTTAAAGTTACAAATATTTCTACGCACCAGAACTTTTTGTACGTTCAAAATTCAATCTTATTAGCTGACAATATATTTCTGCATGCTTAATGAGTATTCCCAAGTGAGATTTAGGAGCCTGTAATATTTAGGATACAGTACTTATCCTCTCTGGCTCTAACTATGTGTAGAGTCCTTTTAACAAGACCACAGCCTACAAATCACAGAGGGTAATCCTTTCACTCCTCTCACAGCTGTCAAGGTCTCAGATGGACTACAGTGTCCAGCTCTGGGCATTGCTCTTCAAGAAAGGAATGTTCCACTCATGACAATGCAGAGAACAGCAGTGACAATAATTGTAAGGTGAAAAACAACACTTCCAGTGAAAGAACTGTTATTGTGTCCCTGAAAGGAGAGAAGACCTCTAGAGAGAAGTGTTTGAGAGAGAAGTGTTCATTGTTCTACCAGTCCATGGAGACAAGACAAACTTGCTGAAGGTAGGGGTACCAAGCCTGTGGAGTAGCTTTGCCTCAAGAAATCATAGAGTCACTTTCACTTAAGGCTTTAATACAGGTTAAACAAAAAAATCTATTGAAACTGCAAAAATGTGGCAGTTGTTGTTGATGATTAAAATTAATGGCCACACAGCAGGCTTCCTAGTCTTTGATTCTGATGGGTTTGTATTTAAAGTTGCTGGAAGGGTTTTCTTCAAACTCTGAAGAAACTCATGTTTGGACAACCACGGAAATTATCTAGGACAAAGTAACATCTTTTTTGTAAAAAATATAAACTAGATAAAGTGGCCATGGGCTCTAAAGTAATGCATTCATTACTACAAACACCTTAATTAGATGGCTAAAACTGTACCAATATACTGAATGTTAATATCACTGGATTTCCTACTTAGAAATGTATGATGTCACCTCCATGCATGATGAGCATCTCTGGTGAGCAGCAAAGCTGCTGGAGCAGCTTTTTGAAGTTGTAGCATGACAGGCTTTTGGCAACTGCTTGGAACAAAGCTGCTCTGATGGTTGTTTGATTAAGCAAATCTGCTGTGGTAAATGTCTGAAGCCAAGCTGTTTCTGCAGCTGTTTGAGCCAGAGCTAGTCCTGCAGTTTTTGAAGTAGGCATTTGTAAAAAATGAGAGAGAGAGGTGGAAGCAGAAAGGAGGGAAGAGAAAGGTTTTGAAGTATTTTAATTACATACAGCATTACAGAAAACAGTATGTTTGTTTTCAAACAGCTTTGTAAAACTATAATGCCATCTTGGGGTTTTGGTGACACTGGCGATTATAATATGCAGGATTCCTAAGGATATGTATGTTTGTATAAGGCTTATTGAATTACAGACTTTCAGAATGATATTAGAGCTGCAAAGTCAAGTAATCAGAACGTAGGAATGCCAGAAGTCAGGTTATATGCAAACTTTAGTCATATTCCTATAGGCACATATTCATACAGGGCTTTTGTCTTCAAGATCCAAGCATCAGTCAGCACTCAGGGGTCCCAGGTATTTTTAAGAATATATCCAGGATTTTGTTTTCTTGTCCTTGTTCAGTATGAGACTCTTTGCCTTGTTTATTTCATGGTGTTAAAATATTATATGACAACAGAATTCTTAATCTCCTTCTGATATTTCCAGTAGCTCTTGTCACTGTACTGTCTGAGTGCCTCACAAATACAAGTATGCATAATTTTATGGTACACTTCTAGGAGTTAAAGTGATATTGCTGCTCCTGATTTCTGCAGAGGTGAGGTTAAAACTGTTCTGTAATTTAGGGTGTTCTCTTCAAGGTGCTTGATCTTGAGCCTTAACATGGCAATTTATTTATTCAAGTTGTAATTCCTGTTGACTCCTCAAGTGCGCAACACTTCCAGAAGCCAGATCATTGTAAGCCAGGTGAGTAAGGCACCCAGAAAAAGAAGCACCACCTATGAAAAGCTTTTGGTGGAGATGGCTTGCTAAGAACTACACAGGGATTCTGAGGAAGAGGGTGTATATTGCCATAGTAAAATAAATTAAACAGATAAGTGATTGTACAAATATGTCCACCTAAACACAAAAGAACAAGCATACATTCTCCATGACTGTACAGCTTCAGTTTTTCCATTTCCTAAATTGCCAGCCTTTGCTTTGGAGTCTTAAAAATGTTGTTGCTTTTCCATGTGTAGATAAGTTTATTTTTTTGTTTCATGCCAGAAAAGAAATCTCCCACATTTTCCAGCTGTCATGTGCAGATTTTACCAACGGGTAGGAAAATACAGATGCCCTGCATAGTCTCCTGACATTTAAACAGAGTAACTAGGAATATTTTCTGTCCTATCTGGGTGCCAAAAAAAAAAAAAAAAAAAATTAATGGACAGTTTCTAACCTAATTTTGAGCAATGACTGAATTGTTGAAGTCAAGGTTCTTGGGCTTCACTACAAGGTCCAGTATGAATACTTATCCACAGGAAATAGATGCTTGAATTTATTTCTTTAAAGCATAACCACTTCTACCTTTACCAGTCACTGCCTCAGTCCTATTTTCTCATTAACCTCAGTCCTCATTCCAGCTCCATTTCCATTTCTCAGCACATTTGGTTCCTTCCACTAGTTCCTTTCCTTTCTAACTTTTCATCTATTCTGTTTCTCCTGACCCCTTTCCTTCTCAACCATAAATTTCTCTGTAGATTGTCCAGCACCAATCCTTCACCCAGTGGATCCTTCAGTTATTTTAACAGCTGCCAATGTTTTAGCAACTTCTTTTTTTCTTCTTAACATTTTTCATTCTTGCTGGCTCTGAATCTCATCTCCATTTCCATGCGCAGTTTACTGTCTCTATCATCATAAATGTCTCAGTTCCCTCCTCTTTCACTCTGTGTTCTGGTATCCTGGTTCCTGTCTGCTCCTCATCTCCAGGCAGATCAGGTTTTTGCAAGCTCTGCTCTTAAATAGTGCAGCTTCCTCCTTCTCACTTCCTGTTTGGAGTAGGTGGAAGAAATAGAGCTTCTGCGCTCCGATTTGGACTGCAGCCCAGTATGACGTGGAGCTGTAGTTGCAAGGAAAATCCTGCTCAGCCTCAGTCTGGAACATGTTCTATAATTACAGAATCTTTGAGAAATGCAACTGCTGACACCTGAGACTTTTGTACTGAGCATGTGTGAACTGCTTTTCTCTTTTTCTTTTTCCTCCAAGGATTAGAACTTAGACAAACTTGACAAATTCTATTAAGAGATGGGGAGAAGTACATCCTTGACACAAAGGCAAACCTTCACCCAATTTTAAACTACTCTACATGTGGCAGTAGCCCCAAAAAGGTTCACCAGAATGCTGTTGTGTTTTTTATAAAAAAAACCTCCACATCTTCCCTTAGTCTTGATCTCAGAAATGACTGAGTTGTTTGTTTCAAAAAAACAAAAAAACAACCTAATTCAGACTTGTGCAGATGCTCAGTGTGGAAAATTTCAGTGCAAATAATTAAATTTTGGCAAAGTTACAAATAACTGGAAACAGTCTCATAATGGGAAATGCTGGACAACCTCACCACACGTGTGTGCATTCAGTCCTATCTATATTATAATGTCCATTAAAATTTGGAGAAAAAGTTCTTCTTATAGTCGTCAGAGAAAAACTCATGGGTTTGCTGTCATTGCAGTGTCAAGTTTCATACCAGAGCTGTTGTAAGAGGGTGCAATGAAGCCACTTTGAAAGCGTTGTTTTCATTAAAAAGGACATTATTTTATTCATGATAAAATAACCTCACTTATTGCCATATGGATTACTCCAGCCATTCAGAGAACTCAAACTGGATCTCACAAAATCAAGAAAACGATGCAAAATTTGTGAGATTGAAAGACAGTTGGAAAGAAAGTGGTGATTTTTCTTCCAGTTTCTGAGCTTTGGAATTATTTTTCAATATATTCAAGTAATTTTCTGTAACTATAAAGTCAATTCATTTCACTTACATGTTGTCTAAACTATATTCTGAATTTAATCCGCCAGTAGTGATTTTAAGACAAATACCAAATACACTGTCAGTTGTCAAGACCTCAGACTTAGAGCCCCATGCCACTGCCTTTCCTATTGCATTTATTATGGTCCAAGACTCTGGATATTGAGTGCTCAGCTGCTGCACACCTTCTGCTTGTCAAGATGAAGCAAGTCTCTTGTGTATTTGAGCCCTTTTTTGTTTCCATTGACTTATCAATTGGGTTTGACTTCTGTATTTTTTTATACTGCTTTAAAAAAAATTTAAGACAGTAAAAGTGCATATTATACACACTTGAAAATTGAGAAAGAGTGCTGAGATCTCAGCACAGGGCAAATCTGAAGCAGCACCTGAGCTGTTCTCCTTTATCAGTAGCTGGTATGAAGAAAGGATTCTAAACCCAGACTAACTGTAAAAGCTCCAGGAATTATTGATAGATTCCGCATAAGTCAAAGGTTCTATGATTGCAAAATAATAACAGTTTTCTTTTTTAAACTGGATTAATATAAGTTAGGGGTTTTTTTAGGGGAGATTTTTCGAGGTAGTACTTTTGTGGCATGTTGGCTTGTCTTGCAAAGAGATCCACACAGATGCACCTAAATCACCAAGTACCAAGCATCATATCGTAATGGCATAAAATCTTTGGAGTATCTAAGTACCAAGAGTGGGGAAGATTGCTTACTGCTGTAAAGAAAGCTATAACAGGAATGTGTAGATTTAAACTAAATGAGAGGCCATTCCATGTAAATGTTAGGGTAACATTTCCCTGATGATGAGATTCACTGAGATGCCAAGGAAAACAGTAGACATTCAGCTTCTTCAGACTTCTAGAACTAAATTGAACAAAGCAACATACAAGGCAGTGGCAGAAAGGTTACTGAAATTAATTGCTCTGATCCTTTATTACCAAAATTTTGTTACCAAAATCCAGAAAATGTAGTCCATCTCTTCCTTTACAGTGCCGAGTTAAGGCAGATATTAATTTTTGTAGCTTTGTCTTGACACATTGAGATTGATATGAGGTTAACTAGATAGGGAAGCCTCTAAGGAAATAGGGTGACAGAAGGAGCATAACCAAGTAATTCTGAGTCACACTACATTTACTCCTGAATACTTGGATCATAGTACCATGTTATGTCATCATCTACAGCTGGACAGAAGGTGACAGCTCCTCAGATGAGATGCATCTCACTTAACTTCTGCTGTCAGAAACTGACACCTGCACCTGAGCTAATCACCCTAAGTTCCATTTACTGTCAAAAGGAAGAAGTAAGTGTCTTGTGGAGCACAATCCATTTCATCTAATGTAGATGTGCAAAGTCAGGAAAAAGAATGACATGAGGTATTTCTTGGTGTAGCCTATAATGACTGTCTAGGACAAGTAGCCAACCTCTGATGACATAGGTGAAACTGCTTCCTCATTTTTTTGTCAAGGCTGGACATCACTGCAGGTTTCTTTTTCGCATAAAAGCCAAACTGCTGAAAAGGTCTGTGATGAATGGAACTACACATGACAGGCATTTCAGCACTTCTGCAGAACGTAGTTGCTCAGCTTCTGAACCGGATGGGACAGGATGGCTCCTGACACTGCTTTTCTAAATTCCATCCTAATTTGAAATACGCTTCTTGTGACAATGTGAAGTGACAATGCCTATTTTTAAATCCCTCAGGTGTTTAGGCCTTGTTGTAGCTGTTTCCTGCTGCTGACTTAATTAAGGCCTGCCAGCCTGAGACCAGCTCTTCTCAGCAGTCTGCTGCAGTCTGTCACAGCCTACTTTCAGCGTGACAGGTAAGGGCATGGTGGCACTCTGTTCTGTTTGCCTTGTGGTCCACTGCTTTCACTTGTGCACCGGGAGGAGGATGCCAGCTATTCCTACACCAAACTGCACCATCCTCTCCAATTACTCTGAGGGTGAGTTTTCGTGCTATAGGTAGGGGATTCTACTGATGGCAGCTGGTGGAAAACATGGCCCTGCTTTGCCCTTTTATCCCTCAGCCATTGTTACCAGGTCTAAGCCATGCAGCCTCAGAGGGACCTGATGCAGAGCTCTGACCCAATGAGGAGCTATTCCTTTTTTTTTCCAGAGTTAGATTTCCACTGGATCAGCCAGTTGAACTGACTCACCTTGCAGCTGTGTTTTTGTTAGGTATGATATAAAGGAACCAGAGTGAGAACATGCCACTGACTGACTGGGGTACAGGACTTGTTCCACCCCTTCAGCTGCACTGCTGCATCATCTTAGCTGCAATATGAAATGAAAATAACTTCACTATGGACCATTCATCAAGGAAGCTATTACTCTGTGTGAACAGAACACTTTCAGTGTATGTATAATTTTTACTGTTATCTAGATAATCGGGTTTAGTTTTGCCATTTTATAAATGCGATTTTATGGTTAAGAAAAGCCTTGAAAACGTTGTGCTATTTGAGACTAGAAGATACAGTTAAATATGTTTTAAAACATCTCAAGACACCAAAGTAATGGGTGTCTTTTATAGCTCTGCTATCAGGTTATTGGGTGCCAGAGCAGTGCCAAAGGAGGCTGGGTTTTGGCAGAAGGGGGGAGTTTGGCAGGTGAGAGTGAAAAAACACAAGATGGTGGTTCTCATGTGTTGCTGCACTGTCTTTGCTCTGCTGGACAAGTTCCAAGCAGTAACCGAATCCAGAATGACTGCTGGGACACTCCTTGCTGTTCTAGCTACAAGTTGCCTGTTAACTTCCTGTTCTAAAAGAGAGAGGAATGTTGCTATCAGCATCTAAACATTTATTGCTTCCTTTCCCAGCAGCAAGCTCAATTCACTGGTAGGTCTCCAAGTGTGGAACCTGCCTCCCAAGTTGATAACACCTCAGTAGGTGAGGGGCTTTTAATGATTGCACCCATAGTGCAGACTCTTTCGGCTACAGGAAATGTGCTAATGCAATTTACCATTATCTTTCACAGCAGGAGTTCCCTTCAGGGAAAAACTGATATTTATTATAAGACGTGGATTTCATGAGGGGCCTTGAGAAAAGTGAATTATTAGGGATTAGAAAGTTGTTAAAATCTCTATACAGCAAGCAATTTGACCATGACTGGCAATACCTGAGAGTGCATCTCTTATCAGGGTTCCTACTCCATGAAGGATTTTCCAATTTTTAAAATGATTTTCAGTTTTCCTTCTGGCAGCAATCTCCAAATATGAAAGCACTTCAGACATCTCAGCTTTAAGTACTCAAAATCCCTACCTGCTTTTAAAAGCTTTGGTCTTATGGTAATACCACACATATAAGTGGAAATTAAATGGGTCTGCACAGATTTGCTGTACTCTGCTGCCACATCACTGTCTCAATGCCAGAAAAGCCAGCCACAAATTGATTCCACCAGCACTGAAGGAAGTATTATGTATGAAAAAGGAAATTATGTCTAAAGTTTGTGAAAGAGCCTTAACTCAGGATTTCCTGTACTTTTAGTTTTTGTCTTTTTTAGGCATGAGAGTCAGCAACCTTAACACCATCTTAGTGCAATTTTGTGTGTGTGTATGCTGGAACTTCCCTTGTGTTTTTGGAATGCAAGTAATGTGAACAAATGGAACCAGTTGAAATACAATTGAAAAAATATTTTTTATGTAAGTAAATACTGTCTGTTGTGAATGTTTACATTTTGACTCATGGATAGTAATACCAAATATGCCAAATGCATCCTGCCCTCCCAGCCAACAAGGAGCTCAAGCTCTTTCTGGCACCATGTATGAAGACAGAAGAGCAGGGAATTTCCTCTAAGAAACCTTTTTGGTCTAGTCCACCACCAGTTTCTATAGAGACTGTATTCTCAAAAATCCTCTCATGTATCACTATAAATAACTCCCACAGTTCAGTGAAAAAGTGGAGTTTAGCCATAGTGCTTACTGGGCGTAAGCTGGACATTATTTTGGAAAAATGAAAATCCAAGATCAAATGTTCATGTGTGGTTGTTGGTGAGAATTTATATAGCCATTGGGGATGGAAAAGATGTCAGAGGCAGCCTGTTAGTGACACCAGATCAGGAAGATTCTACCTATTGCTCGGATTCCAGGGAGGAATATTACTGCCCTGGGATTGGGGACTTACATGCTGCACAAAGCTGCATTATTAGGAGGACTAATAGTACCTTCTCCTCCCCTGTTGGTGATACACAGGCTGAGTCACATGTTTCTTGGTTGGTGTTTGTATGGCTTCTGAGCTCTGCAAAGTTGTTTATGTATTTTTCTTTATAATGGCCACGTGAGAAAAGAATTATTCTCTGTGTCTTAATGATGGGGAAACAAGTCCCAGAGCAATAAGGAGCTTGATTTCTAACATACGTTAACATTTTGTTTAGAAGCTTAAAAACTGTGCAGGTATTTGAAGTTGCATCAAGTGCTGCAAGAGTGCTTCCCAGTGTGTCAGCTGTATCCAAGTGCAATCTCTGAGGGGAGCATCTCCCTCTCCCCATCCTATGCCTTGGTTTCCATGGGAAGAAAATCAGTGCACACAAGACGTAGAATCCTGAAGTGCAACTGCTCTGTAGTTTAAACTTGGCCAAAGACACGTAGACAGGATTTTTGAAAGCACCAGGTGCCTAATTTCTATTGTTCTCTACGACAAACAGGCCCTGGAAATCTACTGACTGCTTACGACCTTTTCTAGCAATTCTGCCTCAAAGTGACTGCTCAAGATCACAGAAATAGCCTGTGGCTACCGTGCTAACCACTGGGATATTCTTTCTTTTGTGTCAGTAAAGATCCTTTAGAATTAGCTAAATTGATGCAAATTGACTAGACACTTGACTAGGAGGACTTGCCACTTTTTCTTATGGGGCAGAAACAAGATGTGAGCACTCTGTCAGATCTCAGGAGGGGCTGGGGCTTCAGGCAAGCCTTAGGTACTAGGAAATGTTGCCACAACATGAAACTTGTTATATTTATAAACTTGTCTCTGTTATACTGCCCTGTTCTGTAAATCCTGACTGCTGCTAATTACATTTTGTGCTGGTTTCACCACAACAAAATGTTTTAAATTTCTTTGATTATCCACAGTGAAATACTTTCATCGATAAATGCACTATAAATGAAAAGTTATGGAGGAAATGCAAATACTTAACTGAGGTAATATTAAATTGAATTAATGCTCTTTATAGTAGACTTCATCAATATATGTATGTTGGTAAGCCTGCACTTTGTAAGTTTTAAATGCATTAAACTGAAACTAGTTGTGAACAACAAATAAAAAGAAAATCTTTTTTATCTGAGTCTACCTTTTCTGAATGTAAAAAAGAAATCAGTGGTTCTACACAATGTGAAATTTTTATAAGCTTCCTGAAGGAAAATCTCACCTCAGTGAAAAGAGGATCCTTACAGATTAAAAAGAATGTAATCATCTCTTTTGTCCAGAGCACCACAACATGTTGACAGTTCTTGATTTGCATGAGATCAGAAGTCTCTACTGGTTTTGTGTTCCAGCCTTTCTAATTCACAGTATATCCAGGAAGGTTAAGATACTGAATTGATATCTGAAATAGGCTGTACCACCCTACTACATTTATTTACTAGGACTCAGTCAAGAATATTTATGTGACAAATAATGGTAGCACAGAGATACCAAAAATAGAATTAAATCAGTAAGTTTGAATATGGTAATAATTTTGATCATAGCAATGCAGGTCAATTCACACTGCTTCTTATCAGGGAAATTTGGCTTTCAGGAGTTTCATGCTGCTGTGTTTTCTTCTGACCTTCAATGTATCTTCTTTAACAGAGGCTTGATAGTGGTGCTTAATTACAAAATGCAGTTTAGACAATTTGCAGTGCTGGAATCCAAAGACAGCTGATGCAGCTCCAATTTTTATATCATGCCTTGTAGCCTGTAAAGGTTCCTTTGTTCTGTATAAATTATGCTTTTATGGGGCAGCCACATTCATATGTTCCTCTACTGTGTGGTGTGGCTGACTTGGATACTGCTTCACTTAGTCATAGTCTTCAGCTACGAAAATGACTATGACAGGAATTTTCATTACCAAATTGAAAACAAAGTATTCTCAGTAGACTGCACTGGCTCTGGCTTAGCTGCATACCAGGGTTGACTCCCAACACACAGAAATATGCAAATATTGTAAAAGGTGCTGCATGAAAAGTAAAATATCTGGTTTTGTTTCTTTACAGTAATATAGCAAGTGATTATGTGAAAAGCAGAAGCCTTGTTTCCTACAGATTTGTGCATCATGGCTGGACTTTCTGGTGTCTAAAAAGGTGTGACCTCTAATTACCCAAGGATAAAGTAAGCCTGTTTCTCTTGGATATGTGATTCTGGATAGGGATGTAGTAACAGCCGAACTAATTTTCTATAATTGCACTTAGCAAGTGCTTTTTATATATGCCTGTTTTCATGAAAAGGTCTTAATTTCTGTGCAATCACCCTTCTGATGTCTTTGGTTGAAATCAATCAACAAAATTGAGAGCAAGAGATGGATGGACGTATATACATGCACACCTGGGATCTGGGAACTTCTCTCATTAAGAAAGGCTAAAAACAGTAATGAACTCTCCACTTCTTAAAGTCCAGTTTGCTCAAGACTGCAAAGGATTGCCATCATTACTTTGTACACACCAAGCCAAGCATTAACTAAATACACAGCACAATCTCTGAGTGTCTAATATGCAATGCCTGACATGTTTCGCAGAGAAATATTTTTTACCAATACTGGAAATATTTAGTTTTCCTGTAGAAGAATCATTATCATTTTCAGCTGTTGTAATCAGTTTAAATATTAGCTAGAACTCTGTGGCTTTTTAATTATGCCTTCACAATTGTGATTGCTTCACATTTAATTGTGGGAAGTCTTCCATCCTCATTCTTTTCTTTCAATTTCTAAGAAATGTCTTTCCAGTAATAATATTCCCAACTTTTTGTCCTGAACAGGATCATTTCAAGAATTGAAATGGACACATCTCTAGGGTAATAACACTCTCTCAGAACATGCCCAAGGCTAATTGCCTGCCAGAGTCATGACCATGAGTTACAAATGGCAGCTGTGCCGCCTTCCCCCCTCTGACATCTTTGGGTGCGAGGATTTCCAGCAGGCAAGTGATATGGATATTTGGGACATTGGCTGCCTCTCTGGTGTAGCTACATGCATTAGATCACCCTCTCTGTCAAAGCACATAGTAAATGGTTGTGGCATGATTTTTCACCCCATCAATTTCCAGCATCCTCTCTTTTCTAGACAAAGTCTGTGTTTTCTACACCTTATCTGTGGCCAGCGTTTTTATTAGCTGCAAGGTCTCCTGTTGAAACAGACACTCCTAGGAAAACCAAGTCAAATTAACTGAAGATACAATATCAGTTAGGAGAAATTCAAGACCTTATGTGTGGGTAATCTCTGCACGAATCAGAGTGGCCTTCAAATAAAATTCAACAATCAAATGGAGTCAATATAGCAGCTCACTGCTGCTACCCTGCTGCTGTTAAAACACACTCACCACTCCCTTGTGAGAGCCCTGGCACTCACAAGACATGTACTGAACTAATTCCACTCAGTAACCCAGAAAAAACTCCAGAGAAGCAAATGATTTTTTCCTAGGATTGGTGAGCTGAACCCGCAGCACATGGGAGGGAACATGACAGGATGGCAGGAGCATGGGCGTGGGAGGGCAGGGCCAAGGAAGGAGTAGCACTCCCCCTTTCCATAGCAGTGAATCATTAGATTTGCCCAGATGTGTTATTGGACTGTTTGATTTGAGGCATCTCAGAAAGGGAGACATTTAGTGGGAAGGAGAGCAAAGGCTGATCAACCAACAGGTAGCTCTGTGAACAGCAGATACAAATGGGATTTACTTTGCATTTGAATCTCAAGATTGATCTTGTGTGTGAATCCTGTCCAGTCTGCCGAGGTTTGAGCTCACATTGCACCTTTCCTGCTATGGAGGGATTTGTAAGTTCTCTGTCACAGTGATCTGTGTGTTCTACTTGGTCAAATCTTTTTATAAACATTGTAGCAACTTAATATCTGTGAAATGCCCACCCCTTGCAAAAAAAACTTGAATGAAATTGGTCAACAGGTTCTAAATTATTCTAGGACAAGCAGCACTTGTACAGACTGAGGCAGAAAGTGCAATAGCATAGACTATATATTCTTACAAAAAGAAGGGGGGGGAAGTGTCATGACAATAATTTTCCTTTTCCTTTTTTTTAAAATTTGGAATTTTAAAAAAATACAAAAATGTCAACATTGAAAAGAAAAAATTACTACTGTTTTATAAGTTGTTATTCAACATGTGTTGGGCAATCTAATAAAACTACAATCCAACATATATTTTACATCTTTATGGATTCTGGAGCCTCCCAGAGAGCACTAGCCACGTACTTTACTCACACATTAAGTGCAAGGAACAGAAATATTTTATAATATGCATACCTCTCCTGTAAGGCAGCTTAGTAAAGGCAACATGAGATTAGGGAGACAATTCCACCATGGACCTGTCACCATATGGGTTGTAATTCTAATTTACAGCAGCAATAACACACCCTGCATGAGCCTCACTTGATTCAATAACATTCTATTATTTCTGAAAGCAACACAGTGAACTTTTATCAATCTCCCCATACTAAATATATCAAGATGTGACAATCACTCCTTTCTGTATAGATTAAATAACAATTTGAAATGTCATATTTGGATCTACTGAGCAATATGCCTGCTGCCAGCCATTGACAGTAAACCACAGTAGTTAATTTGACCCTATGGAACATTTGAAAGCAGGCAAGCTTGAAGCATAAGCCCTAAGCATGTTTCAGGTTTCATTTACATATTTCAGTGAATTGATCATACATTCCTATTAATTTTCCAGGTGTTTTGTTCAGAACTACCTTTATCCATGGTAAACCACTACAGAAAGGGATGCTTAGAGAACTTGTTGTTAATGTATTGCTCCCAATTGAAATTCCTCTCACAAATATCCTTTCACAGAGGAAATATTTTTCCCCTCATAAACTTGACTCCCATTAGAAAACATTTTATATCTTGACTGCAAAATAAGACATTCTCAAAGCCTCACAAGGTTTTTCCTGATTAAGGTAAACAATTTAATTACCTATCTAAACTGTTTGTGTGCTTCAATAGGCTAGGTGACAGTTCTCACTCCTAATAGACCATTTTACCTGTCCACCTTGCCTAAATCTTGTGCTATGCTTAAAATTTGTTATGAACAAAAGCCCAGTCATTTACATGCAAATTATCCCTTCAAATTATCCCTGTCCATAAATTAGGATCCTTCTTGCTTGCATGTTTTCATGAGGACCCTGGAGCACAATCACAAAGGTGGCATCAACTCTGGCCATTTGGTTTAGTCAAAGTAGGATACTGTCAGAGATTAACTGCATTTACCAATCAGAGTTACAAAGGATGTGGGTGACAGCAAAAGGGACCTCCTCCACTTGGTGGAAATATCTGAAGGATGGGAAGTACAGCCTATTTCATACCAGAGAACTGTGCAGAAAAAAATAATTAAATACAGACTATAGGCATAGATCTTTGTGGCAAAAAGAGTGGTCAAAAAGAAGCCAATAGAGACAAGACCTCCGCTCATGCTGGCAAGAGTCTCCCTGGCTTTCGCTGGGTCATAATTGATTTGGTTTTCTCCAGATGTCCCACTGTACACAGTGGCCAAGCTGAGGCACACAATCCTCACATTTCTCTGTTTCCACAATGGCAGATCTGGCTGAAGTTGCACCAGGTCTCTCCTGGAGGTTATTACGCACATTACTAAGCCAGCCAAAGGAAACAGATTTTCATGTCTCAGGCAATTTCCTACAAAACCTGGTGTAGGGATGACAATTTTAGGGAGAGAGCCTGAACAGAGAGCTGGGGGCAGTAATTTCTCAAAGCAAAAGTAAGATTTGCCAGAGCTTGTCTGACCATGCCCTAACTCCCCGTTTTTGATGTGTACAACTAACCTCAAGAAGAAGTGCTGCCCATTAAAAAGTCTTTGAAGATACTGTTAAAAACGAAACCCAGTTGATTATACGATTACACATTTGTGTGAGATTATATCTGATCTCATCTCTAAAATTACAGGGATATCCCAACTGTGGATGACTTTCTATATCAGAAGCAAATGCTGATTTGGCAAAACAATAGTTTGCAAGCTGCTAAGGGAGTCAGTAACGGGAACTAGGTCCTTTGTACTGTAGGTCACCAGCTGAAACCCACCATAACTCAGTAACAGGAGCCCTTAGAAACTTCAGTTGATCTAAGGATGTTCTAGAACCAAATAAAAAATAAGCTTGTCATTTCAGTTCAGATCATAGTAAGCAACTATTACCATCCCCAAATAAAAAGTGCCAGCTACTGTTACATCAAAGAAGTAAAAAACTCTATTTCTCATCTAAGCATTTTCTGCTGTTCCTTGTGGAGGCCTGTTCATAGGATTAGATGAAAAGATGTCATCAGTACTGCACAGAAAGTTCTTGCTCTGTGGATGAATAATTCAATTTCCCATGTTGCTAATCCAGTGTCTTTCAGAAGCATTAAATTAAGTTTCAATTAAGTATGTCTGAAGTAATTTGACTGTTTATCTTTTTGTTTTCTATGCTATTAAACCACTCAATCTGTAAGAAATACCCAGAAAGAAAAATTCAGTATGTGAAAGCAAAGAGGGAGGTCTATTTTGCACTACTGTGGAACTCTTCTGCAGTAATATAAACATGGTTTTCTTACACTTTTTATTGTCTGGTTTGGGTTTGGTTTGTTGGGTTTTTTTTTAATACAAGCTATTTTTTCAGTTTCCTCACACTATAAATAGGCATCCTTTCTCAAAATCTCATACAAGTAGTAGTGTTCTCTGCGTAAGTGTTAATCAGCTTACACAGTGTATCATCCTCATGTCCCTTTAATGAGATTAAGCTCCTCTTGCTGAGCACGAGATTTCCTGAAGTGCTCCATTCTTCTTGCCATTTGTGTCAGAGGAAGACCCCACCCTTCCTGTGTCAGGTATTTTACAAACGCATTAAAAAGATAATCCCTGTCCTGGCAGAAAAATTGCTTTTACCGACTCTTTAACACTGAAGTCTGAATTTCACAGTACGTCTTGAACTAGTACAGTGATTACCACTGCCAAAATGGGAAATCCTCCTTCCTGGCTGTTTATTCATCTTCCTTTGGGTCCATCATTGACATATAAATGCTTGTAAACTAAAATGCCAAAGTCAAACAATTTGAGTGTACTTATCTACTTCAGCACAGCAATGTGTTTCTTTGGGCCATTGGAGCCATCCTGAACAGTCCTTGTTGGCTTCTCAGCTGTGCCACTATAACTATTCCTGCAGTTACAAGACAATTTGCAAGGTAGAATTGAAGTTTGTTCCAATTTAAAACAGCATTTTTACTTCTCCAATGCTTTTGTTTGTTTGTTTTTGCCAAGTGGCACCATGTTACTCCATCAGAAGTGGTACTGACACAAATCAGTGTGCAGTGCAAGGTAGCAGGCAGAAGCAGGGCATGCAAAGGCTACTGCTGAAGAAAAGTCAAGTCCCCTGATATTATCTCCAAAAACTATTTATCTGATCATTGAAGCAGAATATCTTTTCCCCAGACCTCAACCACAGTGACCTCATTTAAAGCTGTCAATTAAAGGTGACAATTTTTACAAGTATAAGACAAATACAGAATAAAACTGTGATGAAGCAATCCAGGTGTAACACCACAGTGTTTGCATGTGTGTAAGTCTACTTGCAAACAAACACACACATGAAGAAAGAAGAAATACTTCTCTCCTTGGAACAGGCAGTAGTCTGATTCATAGCCATGAGCTGTTCTCTACTGATTACTTTGAAGGTCTTGAAATACCAGGAAGCTTCACAGCCAGTTCTACAGTTCCCAGTGACCTTGGATATCTTATACCAGGAATGAGAAAAAAGAACATGCTGCTCCCACTGGCACCTCTCAGTAGGATTTCTTCCTCATACCCCAGCCTGCCTCCCCTGATCCCCTCCTCAGCTGGCTGTAGCAGAGCTGAATGTTCTTCACTTCTAAAGCACTCCTTTCTAAGGTAATTCCCTTCTCCTTTAGTCCAGGAAAGGAAGTGATGATGGATCCTTAAACCATTAATCTAAATAACAGCATTTTGGGACCAAGTCTTGAGGGCTGATGACATCCAAACATGTTTCTGCATATGGAAAAACCCCAACATTTAGGAGAAATCTTACCCTCATGTCTTCTTTAATACCCTGTTTGACACACCATGCACTTTCCTCCTTTTCCTCAGATGTTGAGAAATCTTGCATCAGAATGGGGACAACATTAAACCCTGAATTAAAGCTATAAAGCACATTGCCATGTCATTCATCTTCATTGTCCCTTCTGGGAGCCACAGAAACAAGGGAGATTCCCAGTTAGGGAACCAAAGCCACCTAGCCTGAACAAGGAGTTGGAATGCTCTTCCATTTAATTTGTCTTCTCTGACCCTCCTGGAGACAAGAGAAACAGCAGCTGAAGACACACCCCGTGCAGAAACCATGCTGTCCCTGCTGACAAGTAACACAGTCTGCCACCATGTGCTCCCTGTACAGCACTGGCCAAGCCTGGAAGCTACAACCTTGGCTCACTACAAGCACGTGCCTGTACAAATGCACACCATTTGTGGTGGGTCAGACATCGAGGTTGTATGAAACTCTGGCACTGGTAACATGAGGCAAGAGGCATTCCATCAGGCAGTTTTGGTGGAAGAGAGAAAATTTGTTGCCTCTCAGTTCCCTATTAAAAATACCTGAGTTTACTCAAGTGTATTGTCAAGTATGAGGTCTAATCATCCAGCCCTTTATTTTTCCTCAAAATGTGCAAATTGCAAGGATGGAGCTTCTAGAAATTCTCACAGAGGAAATATAAGGAAAAGACCTTTTTTTTTTCAGGTAATAAAAAATGGGGTCATCTAGAGACTACACTAAAGTACAGATTAAAGATGCAACTGTACTTTTCCAGATAATGAATATACGTCAGTGGATTTCATGCTAAGGGTTTCTCAGTTCACCAGAAGTAGTATTATAAAGAGAAGATAAACTACTTCATGTATATAGGAATAGATTTCAATTGCACTATTAAGAATAACTACTGTCTTCACCTACAGTTCTACCCATTTCATGGACAGTGGTTCTGGGTTTCTGTTATTTCAGAAACTATTTATTTTTATTTAGTTTACTGATTAATAAACTCCTGTGTTCTTATTTTCAGGAAATTTATTTTGGCTTTATTTTCAAAGTTACTTTCATTTTCCTTTGTTATTTATATATATATATATATCTTTAACCTAATGTTAGACTATGAAAATGTTTTTCTCCATGTGCTTATCAGAGCCTTTTTTCTTTTGGCTGACAATTTTTTCATGCAAAAGGAAGCAAGAAGGTGTTGAATCAGACTGACAGTGTGACTACTTTCCAGTTTTTTAGATAGGACTAGCAAACCATCTTCAGTTCCAAAGGTCTGCAAGCACTAAGACCGAGAATTAATTTGAGTGTGTGAATCAGACTGACAGTGTGACTACTTTCCAGTTTTTTAGACAGGACTAGCAAACCATCCTCAGTTCCAAAGGTCTGCAAGCACTAAGACCGAGAATTAATTTGGTGACAGTGAAAGCACAATTCATTTTATCATGTACTGAAAAGATCCACCGGTCTACATTGTGAAACTTGCCGATAGGGATCAGAGGTTGTCCATCACACCATCTGCCTTTCGTTCAGCAGGCTTCTAATTTCCTACAGACAGTAGAACAGCTGGGAGCGAGCCAGCCTTGAGGCGCAGAGCTGGGTGCTGTCAGCGTGTTGCTGGCATTGTAGCTCAGGGCACTGCACATTCTTTCCCAGAAGTTTTGCTGAAGTGCTCTTGAATAGGAATGGTGAAAGGTCATGAGTCAAAGCAGTAGCTGCCGTTCTGCCAGGAGTGATCAAAACCATCTCCAAGTATAACCCTTCATCCTGGTGAGGTTTTGCAGATGAATGCCAGGTCTGCAAAACCTCCTCCCTAATCAATGGCATTGAAAGCAGCAAAGACCTTAGGCATTGCTTGCTGACAATTCTGATGGAATTAATACCAACAGCAGGAAATTCCCTGTGTGGTTTCCATTACATCAAGCACTCCTTAGAGCCTTTAATGGAATAATGGAAAGTTTTGTCAAAAATTTTGCCTTGCAAGCGTCACTTATCAGCACTGGTAAACAAAGAATTTTCGCACAAAGACATTTTTAAATTTAGTTCCCAAACTATGCTGGAAACATATTAATTCATTTTGTTTACAAAACTTGAAAACTTTGGATAAGTCTTTCCATGATTTTTAGTTAAAATACTTAGAAAACTGCAAAATAACTAAATTTCAAATATTTCTAAACCAAGAACAGAAATGTTTGGATTTTTTTTTTAAATTAGAATGGGTTCTTAGCTTCTAAGCTACTCAAATATTGATGTAAAGTTTGGTGTCCCAGAAGGGCCTTGTTCTGTAACTGGGAATTTTGTTGACATTTTATCCTTGGGTCAGTGCTTTCATTGTTGCTGCAGCTAAGACAACTGGAAATTGGAAACCCATTTGTCATGTTAAGTTGCTTTCTAAAATAAAAATACAAGCAAGCTGCTATGACCAGTCTTTCCATCTCCGTGGTGTTCATTGATCTCTCCATGGAAGTGAATGCCAAAGACCAACATCATCTAGTAGTTAGGGTACAAGACTGGAAGTGAAACTACATTTTATCCTCATGGGCCTGTCTTAGCTAAGCTGTATTTGGCAAGAAACATAATGTGTCTATTCCTCAATGTACCCACCTGAAAAACATCATGATAACCATATATATATGAAAACTATTGGAATACCTAAACATATATTTGAAACTTGTGCAAAGTATTCCTTTGCCTATGGCTGAGATGTCTTTCATTTCACTATTATTTTTTTAGTCAATCAGCAACTTTAAACTAAATTAGAAGGAGACGATGAATACTTGTAGTTTTTAAGTTACCAGAACTTCCTGAAGATTGTCAAATAAACAGACAGTGGCCCAATGGGCACTCCCACCCTCTCCTCACTGCCCCTTCAGGGAAATGGTACAGTGTGATCCCAACAGTTACAAGTTCTGCTTGTCCTCTTGATCCTGCAGCTGTTTTGTGCATCATGTCTGACCTACCTACACATATGGAGCTGCATCTCAGCCACTGCACATCCTGCTTCTTCTCATATAGGAGAAAGCCTGGGATACTGTGGGATGTAGGGGGAGAGCTTAGGAGAGTCAGAACTCAGTAAGGCAGCTGGGATTTCTGTCCTTAATTATTAAAGGGCACACAGGACACAATTGCATAAGAAAGGCAGCTTTGTTAGTTCCTCTGCTTATGGAATAGCTTATTATCAGTAATTGCCCATGAACTATCAATAGCTTTAAACAGAAAATCAATTTCTTCTTCTTTGCCTTGCTCTTCCCCTCACTCTTCTATAGTAAGACTAGATGGAAGCCTTCAGGTAGAAGCCATGTCCCCATCAATGATGTGTTTTCATTTAATCTTCTGTATGTCACCTTTTTGGGTAGGGTTTTCACTCCAATTATCATATTTCAACTAAACAGGCAGTAACCTCCAATTGAAGGGTGGCAGTTCATTACAGTACACAATTCTATTACTTAATATAGTCAGGTTTACCCTGAGAAGAAAAGCAGTGTTTTAGGGAGAACCTGCCAAGAAAATGACTCCAATTTAGATTAAGGTAATGCAACATTTGTGTAAATGCTAGCTTAATCTCCTGTTGTTTCAGCTTATTTTAAACCACTTGGAACTGGCATATACCTGACTTAAATAAAGTGTCCCTGTAGTAGTTTGCACTCAATTAAATTGGTTTTAAACTGACTTGATCTAAGCAGTGAAGCTTGTTAATGTACACAGCTAACTGAGTATTTTCTAGCATTTAAACTAGAAAGAAAAAAATACCTTGTCTAAATCTGCCCTCCTTGAAAAGAGAAAGCTAATGAACTGCAAAAAAGGGTATTTTCTAGCTTTTAAACAAGAGATGTGGTATAGAAGAGTTCTGATGCTAATGAAACAAATAGTTGTATCTCTGGAGAGACATTATTTTAGTAGCAATACCTCTGATTTTCCTTATTGGCTTTATTTTGTTATTTTACAAGTACTCTCTGGCTGTTGGAGATTATTTTTGAGGGTGTTGGTTGATGAGAAGCTCCACATGACTCAGCCATGTGCACTTGCAGCCCTGAAAGCCAACCCTATCCTAGACTGCATCCAAAGCAGTGTGGGCAGCAGTGCAAGGGAGGTGCACTTCCCCTCTGCTCTGGTGACACCCCACCTGGAATGCTGCTTCCAGCTCTGGGGCCCCAGCACAGGAAAGACCTGTGGATCTGCTGGAGTAAGTCCAAAGCAGGGCCACCAAGATGGTCAGGGGGCTGGAGCACCTCTCCTGTGAAGATAGACAGAGAAAATTGAGGTTGTTCAGCCTGGAGAAGAGAAGGCTCCAGGGTTAGAGGAAAGAATCCAGAAATGTCAAGACAGGAGCCCAGTTCTCTGTATTTCAGCAGGAATACAAGCAAAATATTTTAAGTTGGGAGACACTTCAAGTATGTCTTTATCTGATGGCAATGAAAGAATCACTCAATACATTATCTGACAGAAGGCTTCCAAGTTGTGACACAATGTAATAGTAACTGAATTTAGAAACTGTGGTAAAACTATTGTATTACTTTTTTATAAATATACTTTTGAGAGCTAGTGTATATTCAGCACCAGGACAGTAATAAATGAAGCTGTTTAGAGGATTATGTAGCTTCATGTTAATCAGTCATCTTTTCCCTTGGAATTTGCATGTTTTATTGGTTTCTCTCATCGCTTCACAACATGGATGAAGCAGTTATTTTCATAATAGCCTCATTAGGTTGCATTAAGAATGAAGATGTAGAGAAATTATGTTGAATCTCATAGTTACGTTCCATCAGTAGTGAAGACCTAGAGAAATAGAACACTTTAAGTCACCCACAGGTTTGAGAGAACAGGGTGAATGGCTGAAACTGGTGAATGAAGGCTGAAGAATTGATTCCAAGTCATTCTCATTGTAGGTTAGTCCCTTACCTCAGAAACTCTTCTTCTTTTCTTGTCTGCAGATTCTGGTGTCAAGGATGAATCAACCAAACCATTTTTGTCTTCCCCTGAACCTGTTTCTTTATTAACAAAATGAGATGATACTGCTTTATGGTAGTTCAGTTGCCACCTCCCCAAAGTAAGTAAAACCAAAATACTTAAAACCACCAAGAAAATGGCTCTTCAAAACAGAAGATCTGTTCAGATCTGTTCAGATCAGGACTGTCTCTCATTGCAGTCCAATCTTGAAAGATTTCACTATGCTACCCATTCCCTGTTAAAAATTGTTTGCACCTCAGCCTCAAGTAAAACAGATGCCCCAGTGCAAACTTTTTCTTCAAATCCTACACCTAAGCTTCCATGAAAACATCCTATAATTCCCCTACTCTTAGACAGTTTTCTACACTCTTAGCTGAGCCCACTGAAAAGTCATGTATTTCCTGATGTGTCCTATCAGGATTGCTGCCTGGTCCTCCGACTCAATAGGGAAGCTCTGAGAAAGACTTATTTTTGTCTCACAGATATTAAGAGCCAGTCCCTTTAGCTGCCTCTAGCCAGTCAGTCTCTGCTCCCCAGGAAACACATCCCTGATCCTGGAGGCTGGTTCTGTCACCATGGTGAATCCACGTTACCATCATATCAAGGGACTGGGAAGGATGGAGTGAAACAGCCACCCATCCACCAACAATGCACTGGAGCTAAAGCCACAGAGTTTGGCTGCCTCCCATTGACCTGGAGTAAATGTTACACACTTCACACGGTGAGGAGAGGAGAGGAGAGGAGAGGAGAGGAGAGGAGAGGAGAGGAGAGGAGAGGAGAGGAGAGGAGAGGAGAGGAGAGGAGAGGAGAGGAGAGAGGAGACAAAGGTCAATGAAGTATTCTTGGGGTATTTGTCCAGAGTGCCTTTCAAGCCCATAGGGCTGGCCTAGCATCATCATCCTGCACCAGGAAGCACAGATTCAGATGCAAAGAGCCACCTCCAGATAGTTTTGAACCATTCTCTTCCTTCAGATGCAGTGCATCTCTTACTTAGTGCCAGTAACAAAAATGGCTAAAGCTGGTTGAGGGAATTATTAAAAATAAGAAAAATATATTCTTTGACATGCTACTTTTGTGTTACAGTTAATTTTTATTTAACAGTGTTTTATAAGATTTAGTATTTAAATCTAATTTTTTAATATGCTTTTTTCTCTAACTTCTTTTCAATTGCATAGTGAATAGCATTGCTCCTCTTTTCCAACTTATTTTAGTTATGCTGATGAATAGGTTTGCTAGAAATCACTACCTTTAATATCATGACTTGATTACCTTTAAAAGCATAACAGCAGCCCAGAAATATCACTGATGTCCTCACCAGCAGAGATGTGAAAATACACTTTTTATTTCTAAAGCCTTATCTGTTCATCCCTCATCCTCTTAATAGCTGAGAGTTAAACACCAGCAGATTAACCTGCAGTGCAAGTTCTCCATTTATGATAATGTTTAACATCTTATCATTTACCTTGATGTCTCTGCTTGTTGGAGCTTCTCTCAGCTCTCTCCTACGGCTTTCATTGAAAGGCTTATATTTCATTCCCCATGCTTCATATTTAGCCTCGTTTTCTAAGATTTTCTAACTGTATGCAATTACACCATCTATCAATCCTTACTTTCTTCCTCATTTTCTCACTCCAGTAACTTTAGAATTTGTCCAAAGTCAATCATTTTTGACAGTCTGCATGTGCACAGCTTAGAGCTCGCCACAGTGTGTTCATCCCCTTGCCAAGCTGATGGGTTGGTTCTCCTTGAAGTGTTTTGTGTAGGGACCTGTGCAAGACAAAGAGGTGTTGCTGTTACTGCTGGCTTTTGTGGGAGGTCATGGTTTTGTAGTGAGAGTGTAAAGAAAGATACAGGAGAATTTTCTTGTAGGTTATTGGATTATTTAGATACATATTTTGTAGTAAAGATATTAACACAGACATATATACTTAAATACACACATATATCTAACAATTGGGGGGAAAAGTGTATCTATAATACATACACAACACAACGGAAATGCATTTTCCAAATAATGACAGCAATTTCCTAGTGTAAGCCAGCTGATAAATCTTTGCAATAGACAATAAGGTAAGGTAGACTTTTTGATCTCAGGATGAAACAGTTTTTAGCAGTAGCAGCCTCTGGCAGTCTTTGATGATATGGGCTAACATGCTTTATAAGAAATTTGTTTAGCATTCTTGATTCATCAAAAACAAGGCAGAATATAAGTATATAAAGGAATACCAAGTTAAATTTGTGCCATAATTCTGAAATGCAGTTGATCTGCCCTGTCCCATTCTGTTTCTGCTTGCACAGGTGTGGTAACATTAAAGAGAAAGATGGGAGTACACAAATAAAAACCATAACTTTTCAAACTCTGATGGGAGTTTTGACAAAGCCTACCTGCAGGAACTTTGCCATACAATCTGACCTGGAAACACTTGCCCTTCGGTAGCCAGACCAGTGGTGTGGAGTCGTGACTACATCTCCAGGGCCATAGAAAGATGTCCAGGTGCAGTCACAGGGTGACAATGTGGTTTAATGACAATAGCGCACAGGGAATTCAGGGTAACAATGTAAATATAACCCAACCAGCAGAGAGAATATTCTGAAGGCAGCTAAAATATCTTTTATGCTGTATTACAGACATGCAATCATTTCTAGAATGTGAAGTGGTGAAGCAAAGGAGCTGAGAATCTCTCTGACTGACTTTAAATTAGTTAGCTGAGATTCTGGTAAGAGCGTAGCTGTGGCAACCCAAGATGCTCTTGGCTGAAGATGCCAGGAGCTGGGCATACTAGGGAATTTCAGCTCCATCCTGCCAAGACAGCATCATGTAAGGCACCTAGCAGATTGCTGTGGTCCCCGTCTGAAGGAGGCTGCACAGCTACATGACTGCAGCTGTGTTACATGCTGCGAGGGAGAGCGGGATGGGCTGATCCAACGCAGCAGGAGTTTCAGTCTGGATGATCTCCTCGGTGAATAATAATGAGTAGGGGGCTGGACACATTTCTTCAGATCCACAGCTGGTACTAGACACAAGGACTAGGTTTATGCTTCAATCAAGAAGATTGTCATAGAGATTCCTAGTCTTGTTTCATTAACGTGATATTTATTACAGGAGGAAGATGGAGCAGATTTTAATTTCCAACATTAGCATGGACCTGTCCAAGACCAGAACTGCTAACACACTTCTTACAGCATGTTAAGGCCTGAGTCTGAGCTCACATGGGATAGCTGAAAACTTAGATAAGCAAATACTGGTAGATAGGATAATTTAGGAGACCTTTGTGAATTCACTCCCATCAAAATGACAGATTGAAGAAAGTAACTGAAGAGCTTTCCAGTTTTAGAACTGATCTCTTAAGCAACCACTACAAAGTATAAAGCAATTTTACTAAGTGAGAACTTACTACGATTTAACTGCATCGATAATGCAACATTACAAGCATTTTGAAAATCTGCTCTTATCAGTGGCAGAAGATATAAATAAGAACAGGGGACCCGTGCCATGAACTCTTCTATCTTTGTGTTCAGCCACAGCTGCTACACCCTCTCTTATTTAGCATTTCCTCTTTCCAGTGTCTGTTTTTTCACATTTACCTCAGATCTCCTAGATACCTGTGGCTACCTTGCTTTTTGTACTGAAAATGTTATGTTTTTCACAGATCATGGGAGCTGTATCAGTATCAGAGGTGCTACAACATTAGGCAATATGACTTTTGCAAAACCAGATCAAGTATCTTATTTTCTTCAGGGCTTAATAAGTGTTGAAATGTATAATATTATTGCCAAGGTTTTATGTTTTGGTTAAAAGATGAAATAATTCCAAACACACTGCTTTTCTCTTTGCACCTACGTTCTTCTCTATTTTGATTTTTACCAGGCCTTTGCCTTTTACTTTACTATACACATTTAATTCTCCTTTATTTCTCACTTACAGGTGGACTTTAATATGCAACCATTAATAGTAAAGTACATATATTGTAAGGCTTTACCAAAAATCAGGAAGCCAGTCAAAAGAGATTTACTTTCCTTTTTGCAGTATGTGTATTTTTCATAACAGACTGACTGGTTTGGGAAACTTGAGAATCTCTTTTGGGGTGAATAATGTAATTGAGATGTCTCTCTGCTTACTCTCAGTAAAGGATTAATGAATGGCAAGGATTTCTCTGTTTTGTTCTTTCAAATCTAACTTGGAATTCTAAATTTAAAACACAAACAGATTTCAATGGTGTAGTTTTTGGCTTTGCGGAAAGGCCAGAGCCAGAAACAAAGCTGAAATAGGTGCACAGCAAGCATTTAGTTCCAAGTGGTAAAAAAAACCACACACTTGCAGCTTTCCAGCACCGATTCTCCAGCCCAGATGAGCACAGAGGAATGTGGGTGGAACTTGCCCTTCTGCCAAGGGTATTACCTAAGCCCTATTTTGATGAGGATTTAAGTGGTGCATAGTCCTTGTGCTGC
Source organism: Eopsaltria australis (assembly GCA_034509425.1). Taxonomy (NCBI): domain Eukaryota; kingdom Metazoa; phylum Chordata; class Aves; order Passeriformes; family Petroicidae; genus Eopsaltria; species Eopsaltria australis. The sequence continues at coordinate 1,478,228 of JAVTVJ010000250.1, read as the reverse complement.
ATCGGGGTGAAATGGAAAATCACAGAAGCATCTGTAGACTTTCCTTCAAAGCAAGGCAGTGGAGCAGCACATGTTGATTTCCAGGATTGAGAAGAAGAAAATAAACTGCACCCCTGTCCCAGAAGGAAAGCACTTGAGTTGTCATAGGACTATTTTGTGCTCCTCTAATTGTCATCTTGATGGAACTGGGGCAAATACATCTTGCCCATTCCCACCTAATTGGCTCAGAGAGGGTCTCCAAGTAAAGGAAATCCCAGTTTTGCTTTTTCTCAACAGTTGTAGCCTAAAAAGGTGTGTATGTATTTTAATACAATTCTTAATTAATCCCAGAAACTGATTTAATGCTACTTTGCAAAAGATTAAAAGAGAATGTCTGAAGGGGATAATGTGAGCATGGGAGGATTATATTTTAATAAAATTAATCCCACCTATAAAGAAGGCCTGTAACAGTGTCCATCTGGACAAATCCAATTTAACTCTCTGAGAAGCAGTGTTAAATTTCTTCTATGCACTTGGTTAAGAGAGAGAGTGGAAAACCAGGAAAATCCTTCCCACACTAGGAGAAAAGACTTGGAGGACTGAGGATTTGTTAGGATACAAATTACTAAAATGCCTGTCGTTTGCTGAAGAAAAATCCAGGATCTTAAATCCTGAAATTTTAAACAAAAGCTGTCACTGATCATCCTAGATAGGCAGAGACAGCGGGGGAGTTGCTGGCACTGCTGATTCAAGTGTTTCCCAGAGACCAAAGATGAGCTGGGAGGAGCAGGGAGGAAGAAGTAGACTGGGCATTCTTGCTATGCATTTCCTCCAGAAAAGGTGAAACCCCACTGCTTAAATGCCTGCTCAAATGCCTCAAGCTCTTTGTTTCTACCACAAAAGAAAATACTCTCATCCTAATAGGCTATTACACATGCAGATAGGTTTTAAAGCCTTCTACAGGCTTCAGAATAGATGCTGAGGAGGAAAATAGTTTGCTCTCTCATGCACTCTCTCTCACTCTCACTCTCTTTTTTTTAAAAAAAAAAAATACAAGGAAACGTTGTTTCTTGCCAAGGAAAGAGGTTAGTCAGCTGAAAATGAAGCTCTCCAGGCTGCACCCTCACATGTTTCTGCTTGTGCAGCCCAAGCACCTGCGGTCCGAGCTGCCAGAGGCTTTGGGAGGGAAGTGGTCCTTGGCCACCCCCTCCAGGGCTGCGCCCCACAGTTCTACTGTCATGCACCCTGCAGGCGCCCTCTGTGCCTCCCCTGACATGACAGGCTGGGGTCAGAAAGTGGCTGGGCAAGCAGATTGTCCTCCTCATGGCTGGGAGGTGAAGGATCAGTCTGACCCGAGCCTTTCAGCCTTGCGTACATCAGCTGCAAGTGTGTTATGTCATGTTCGACTGCCCAGAAATGTCAACACACTTAAGGAACAGGGTGCCTGGATCTGTCTTGTAGGGTCCAGCTCTCTGCCAAACAGGTTGGGATCTGGCCCCTGAAGGACCTGGAGGTGCACAGCTCACAAGTCAGTATCCTGATTCAGCTCTGCAGGAGGAGATCCAACTGTTGCCTCTCACTCTGGGCATGCCAGAGGATATCCAAAGTGCCAGTGGTGTCCAAGGAACAGGAAGCAGTGCTTGATGTAGGTGTTTAATATTGCTTGTTCTTTTGTTAAAGCCCTAGCCTTTTCTCTTGTCGATGAGTAGGTGGTAGCCAGTAAGTGTTACGTGTAGAAAATATACACACATTATATCTGCCAAAGCCCCTGACAGAACATTTGTGCTACTGAAAGAAAGCCCTGTCCCAAGGGTACGTCAATACACCATCTCTTTGTGACATAGGAAAAATTAGCTTGGTGCAGTGAGGGAAGTGAATTTCATGAGAAGGAAATTTCTCTGACACAAGTGGGTGACCACAGTTTGGCAGACACATGCCTCTAGTTCCACTGTTCATCAGAACTGAGATCAAGTTTGATATCATAAAGAAAACAATTGTTGGGCAGAAAAAGAATACTTTAGCTTAGTCACGTCTTCCACAAAGACAATAAAGCTGAGAATGATTCAGAGCTCACATAAACAAACCAAAGTAAGCACAGACTTTCTGCAACCTGTTCTTTCTATCATTGAACACATAGAGTTTCTCTTTAGAGATATTGACTATTTATCTGAGTATATTAAATGAAGAAAAAGTAAATTTACTATAGTGCTGGCTACCAAAATGATCCCCTTATAATCAGAAATACCTATTTCTGTACCTCATGTGTCTAATTTTTGATAATATAAAAATTAGCAGAAGAATTTAAGATGAATACACATCCTTCAGAGATTAGCTCTGGTGATAGACTGTTTGCACCAAAATGGGTTAAAAGCTGAAGGATTATGTCCAGAGTTATGGGCCTCCATCACTGATTTCAGCTTCTGGTGTTCTTTTACATGCAGGCAAATACAGTGGTGCTGGGTTAACGGTGCGACTCAGTGATCTTAGAGGTCTGTTTCAACCTTAACAATTCTGTGATTCTCTGTAGTGTGTTTATTCTTCTAAGACTATTAGACAGCTTTGTGTCTCCCTGTTCTTGCTGTTTGGGATGTGTACCATGGCTGGTACAAAATTCTGTTGTCTCAGGTTTTTCTCCTGCTTGTCTGTCCAGGCCTTTAGCTAAATTTTAGCATGAGTAGGAGAACAACCTCAAAATCATGGTGATTTGGTGATGAGATTGATGACATACTTTGAGACCAATTAGTGGAAAAGACTGATAATATATGCATTCATGAAAGACTGTTACTTGAACCTAATCTTCCATATTAAAGGAGGGCTCTTGTTCTAACAAGCAAAATTGAGTTGGTTATTAATAATGCAAGGATGGTTACTGAGGGCAATACTTAGCTCATATGAGTGATCCTTATTAGGAGAGACTGGAAAAGAAAAATTCAAATGGGATAAGTGCAGCTTAGTGCTTCTGCTTAAAGCATTACTGTTGCAAAGAGACATCTCCCAGATTTATATTTGTGTTTTCTTTTGTTTGCCCATCGCCACACCAGTTAGGTATGAGATCTTGTCACATCTTACAAAGTGAGCAGAGTTCAGGAAAGTGAACCAGAGTTCACTTAGGAGTATAGAACTTAAAGGTAACAAGAACTTGAAAGTAACAAGAAATGATGCTTCTGCTTTTATCAATGGCAATGTTTGTATTATGGCAGCACTGACTCTATAGATTGCTTGGATAGCCACAGCAAGTGGTGCCAAATAAGAAAGAGTTCCTAATTATGTATTATTGCTGTTGTTAATATTGTTGTTCTTGTTGTTATTATTATTGAAAATCCCAAGACTCTTTTTCAGATAGATATTGGCCTTCAATAACAAGATAAGACTCTGCTAATACAGTTGCTTTTGCAGAAAGGAGGAGATTATGTCCTTGTATACCCCAGGTGGCACAGAGCAGAAGATGCAGCCCTGCAGCAGGAGGCGTGCATTTTTGCATTCGGGGTTATGGGGAAAAAACGAAGCAAGGACCTCAAGACAAATAAGTGGAGAAAACAAGTGGATAAATGTTTGAGACAGAAATCAAAGTAAGCAGCACAATAGTCAGTCATATCTGGAGTCTCTTTTTCTTTGCCAGCATTGCAAATACTTTTTAATTTCACAGTTGTACGACTGTGCCAGAATTTCTCATGTCAATTCAAAGATATAGTCTGTGTATGAGTTCTAGTTAATACTGTTGTCCTTTAGAAGGACAGATGATCCACAGATGATTTTCATTGTATTTTTAAATACTCAAGTTACTAATACCAATGCCAGTTTTTATGCTCCTTTGATTTAGATAAGTCTCAAATTCAAACCATGACCGACTAAAAGTTTTATCCTGTGCTTAGAGACTTTTCTGAGTTTTAGCACTGATTTAATTTGAACTGGATTAAGCCCCAAATGCAACTGTGCTCACTGTAGCACTGTTAGATATGAAGGGCACTTCAGATCAAAGTGGGCAACATGTACAAAACTGCAAGCTAAAAAATCCAAACTCACAGTGTTCTGCCTCCAATTATTTTCTCTTGCCAGGGTACAGGGAACAGATATTTTACCATAGTTTTGTGTCAGTATAAGGTGTTTTGTAAGGTATTTTGAATGCAGGATGTGACACATAATTCAGAGGACAATTGTAACCTTGTGTTGGTAGAATAATTTAGAATCTCTTGAACAAACATTCATAATCCTTACATAGAAAGATATAAGTAGGTCAAGTTTCACAAAATTATTTATCATCTCTTTTGTCCTTCCTACCTAAAAAGAGATAAACTGACATAATATGTTACTGTTCGGAAACTATTTGTTTGTAGTTCAATAGTACCAGAGTAAAATATGCAGCATTACATTCAGGTTTTAAAAATAAGGAGAACATATTAGTTGAAATGTATCTGAGGTTCAGAAACATTTTTGAGCATACCTGGCTGCAGTTTGTTGGGATCATTTTAGTGACCAGTAAACTTTATTATCATGTGTGTGATGCCTTAAAACATTTTCAATTTTCAAATGCCCAGCGCCTCCTGCTTTCTGAAAACACGGCTCCCTCAAGCCAGCAGAACACAGAAACTTCAAAAAGTGAATGAGAGTTCAGTTTATAGTTCCCATATGTCTCCCTTACATGCAGATTCTCAGGATTAATATTCTAAAAACCTTTTAACCAGAAAGGAGCTACCCCATGAGGTTTATCAATCTCAAAGCCAGACCATATGCTTCTCTGGAAAAGAAATATTTCCAGCTATCTTGTGGAGGAATAGACGACTCAGACTGGAAAGAAAAGACACTCTAACAGTTGACAGGTATCCCTTTAAGACTTTTACATACAGGTTTTATCCAGAAAGGGGATTCAGGTCATTTTTAGTGGTATAGAGATGGGCTGTCATAAAATTTTATCTTGCTTTTGCTGGTGTAATACAGAAATAATACCACTGAAATCAGTAGGGTCAGTCTGCCTGTATATATATATATATATGTATATAAAATGTCCCAGTCATGAAAATATTTATTTCTTTTTCCTCTTTGTACAGTCTGACAGATGGTAATGGAATCAAGGTCCTTGCCTTTCCAGGTGATAGGATTAAAAAACTAAGGAAAATTATCCCCATATAATCATTAAAATTAGCAGCAGTTAAGGATTCAGTTTGTCTTCACTTTTCTGACAATTAAAAGCCCAGAATGAAGAGCTTGGAGGGTAACTTGCAACAAGACTAGAACCTCACAAAATTTTAGAGGAAAAACACTAATATCCCATTTTAGTAGCATCTTAAGCAATTATAACCCAAATTCCAATAGTTTACTTCAATGTTTTTCAGAGTTTTGTTACAACAAGTTACCACAAGGTAAGCAAGGGCGATAACTTACTCCAAGACTGAAAATGGCAGATTCGTATATCATTACTGCATTTATCCATTTAATAGTGTAAAGGAATATAATTTACCTCTTTCACTGAAGCATAGGCTACCTCACATTTACTAAATAATGCAAGTGTGCACCCTGGCAGTTAACACACAGTAACAGAAAGACTTTAAATTCATATTATTGTTTCTTCTCACCTGTAACTTTCTCACAGGACTGTACTTTGCAACCTTTTCACTAATTTACTGTCCCATCTTCACTAAAGTGTCCTCTCATATAATCACATGAAGGAATAAATGTTTCTGATTCCTTTGCTCTTCCTTACTTCTTCCCTCATGGCTAATATTTGCCCTTTCCTGTATTTGGATCATCTTCCACATCATCATTTGCAGTTTAGCAATATGCATTTTTTCTTCGAAACAGCACTATAGATGTTACATTACCTAAGAGAGGCAATAGTCCTTGACTTTATATTTCATCTGTCTTGACTTTCTGGGGCTGGTGTTACTCAAGTTCTAAACTGTTTGAACTCCTGCATGTTGCTGCTTTTGACCTCCTTAAGGATGCTCAGTAATTGGTATACCCACACTATTTTCCAGATGCACACGCCTCATATGCCTTTTATGCTGGAGATACTAAATAGCATTTTAAGCCTGGTGCTAAGCCCACTTCCCTATATCCTGCTGTTCAGCAGAGCATTTTACATCAAGCACAGATCTGCAGTAACCACAGCTTTTCAACATGCAACCTCTATAGCTGGTTAACTCAGGCTGCGAGCAACACTTGGCCAGACTTATCTGAACAGGATTAAGAGGAACCTCTTCATTTAAATTCAGTATCAATTAATTTTTTCATATTTTCATTACATTTTACTTTTGATTCAGTTCTCTAACCCAAATGTAACTCAATTTACACTCACATTATTGAATCTAAGCTTGACTGTCCCCTAGCTCACTTCCCAAACTGCCAACCCCTAAAGCTCAGTTTTCTGAGACAAGACAGGATTCAGGCTTGTATGTGGTAATGATGTGTCTTTTGGGAAAGGATGGAAGTAAAAGGTCATTGCAACCAAAGGAACATCTCTGGCCCCCATACCAGCTTCCTCTACCAGCTGAGAGGCAAAATTGTCTGATTCCAGAGCTCTGCCTCCCCAGGCAAGGTGGGGAGAAACAGCTCTTGACACCCGAATACAATTCACTCTATCGCCATGCTTCTTCTCAGAATCATCCTGGTAATAGGAACTGAATAAAGGAAAACTTCATTTAACTCTGGAGTCCTCCATCTCTCTCTGTCGTGGAAGAAATTTCTCAATGCTAGTTGAGTAGAAACAACTAGTTGTTGTTTTGGTCCTGTTGGCCTTGCAGAAAGAAGAAATAGAACTTTCCAAGCAAGCTCCCAGGGAAATCACTGTTCCCATTCACCCCCCTCTTCCTTGTCTTCTCTTCTGTGACCAAAGACAGATTAGACAGAGCAGTGACTGTCCAGAGGACTGACTGTACCTGAGTTTAAACTCTGTCTTAAAATACAGTGCAAAAATCATTGGCCAGGATTCACACAGAATACTAAAATCACCTTCACATCCATCATCTGCAATCATTTTCTGGGTGTCTAATTAAAAATCCATTTCCTAGACTCTGAGGAAAACCAATGATCTTCAGAGATGAAAACACTAAAAGCTAAATAAATAGCTGATAAATAATCAGATTGTGATACCTTATACAATATTCCCCCTATCACAGAAAACGTAGGCAATTTATATTTGTCGGGAGTCTGGAAACTGTGGAAAAAGAACTGAAACTGAAATACCTCCTCTCAGACATTGTTTCTGTTGTACAAACAGTCTGCAGAAGAGGAAGACATACCGGAGGAGGCTCCATCTGCTATTGAGATGCAAATTATTAAGTCAAGGTATTCCTCATCTAGTTTGTGCACAAATTACCCACTGGGTCTCTGACCTTTTTATTTAGGTCATTTGTGTTGATTTATATAACAAGTGACATCTGAATTTTCACAATGGTACCTCGAATTGTCTCTATTAATTAAAACTACTTTGGTTTCACATTATTCTATATTTTAATGCTGTGGCTTTTTTCTCCCTTCCCCAAATGTATCCTATTCATGTAAGACTTAGATGTTTTTAACTATCTTTAAATGATTCTAAGTACAGAGCATGAGTTTTAAGTCAGTGTCAGATCAAGTGAAGATGAGAGAATCTCTGTTCAAGTTCAGCATATGTTTTCTGTGCACAGAAGGTTTGATGGGGCTGCCAGTTTAAAGAGGTGGGAAATGAGAAAGGTACCTGTAAAAGGGGGACTACTGATGCTGTGTCTACATGAGCAAGTAGTGTGGACATGTAGAGTGGAAGAGTTGGAGTTGAAAAGCCAGTAACCACACTGTACAGGTTTCAGCGTTTATAGATCATGGTGTAAGCTGGGCAAGCACAGCTCTGGTATTTCTGTACCCATTTCTTCACTCTTCTTCATTCCACTCATTGTTTATGAGGTACAACTGTGAGAAAGACCTGCCCAGGCATGCTGTACAAGAGGTGCTGAGGGCAGCTTCTTCATTATCAGATGAGGTGCTTCCACCACCCTTTCTGTAGAGTTCTTAGAATGAGTTCAACAGCATGAAATTTAGGAAAAAAAAAAGACCCTTTGTTTTGAAGTTCTGAGCAGAAGTTTTGAGATGATGAACCGGATGAGTTTGAAGTCCTATTTGCATGCTCAAAATGATACAAGAAAGAGTAAGATCTAGTGAGACAGACCTGAGGACATCTTCTATTAATAATGCAGACATTTGGGTTGTCTCCAAAAGTCATTACTTTGACAACCAAAGTCAATAAATTTTAAACTGTAAAGGTATTTAGAAATACATTTGATATTGTCTGTTATTTTTTACTAGCCCTAGTAAACATTTACAAGTCTGTGCTTTATGACATATTGTTAGCACTTTCATCATGTAATTTCTCAATCAACACACGTTTGGAGAGGTTCTGACACTTGCTTTTGGTTTGCCCCATCAATCTTATTTTGTTTGCAGCACAATAAGGAAACAACATCACAACCAAAGTAATACCGAAAAAATTAGCTTTGCTTTTGCAGCTTTTGATGTGTATTATGTATATAACAAATCTCCAAAAATATCATCCTGACATGGAAGAAACAAAGCAAAAGGATGATCAATCAAGGCTTGATTCAGAAAGTCATGTGTTAACCAAATTTTTCTGCCTAAAAGCAATCATGAAATTTAGCATGGAGATTAAAAAAAAAATCCTCTGTATGAAAAAGAAATCATTATAGGTTCAGCCTAAAGTAGAATTAAGGTGAGAACATGTTAATAGGTTTAACATGGACTCTGTCAAATAGGAGACTGTTGTTTCACATTTGCTGTTGGTTTAGTCATTCATTCATTGTGAAAAGAAAAAGACAGAATTTGCTGCAAAACATACTTTGCCTAATTCAACAACAGTGCATTAGGAGACTTGGATACATAGTTTTTCTACAGGATACCTCAATTAGTGTGCAAGCAAAGATAGGAGGACTACTTACCGTCAAAAAGATTGAATTATAAAACAATTACAAAAAACACCTAGAAAGAATTTCATCAGTTCCAAACCAAACATTATCTTAAAAGGCAAAGGAATAAAAAAGTTATTCAGTTTTCATATCTGCTCTGGGCACCAACCCAAGAGCATGTGCACGGCAGTACTGGGTCTGTATAGCCCAGTATCCACTTTGGGATGGTTGCCAAGAGCAGGTGGAGGTCTGAGGCTCAAAGATAGTTTTCCTGCAGCATGTTTTCTGGCTTTCTTGTGGAGACTTGGGTTCATGTCCTGCTCTTGACATCTGAATTTAAGACATAATCCCTCGTGCTGGTGGCATGAGTTCTTTAGGTACACACCAAGGTCAGTGATCAAAAGCAGACATCTGGGGAAGAGTACAAAAATGGAACAAGCATATGATGATACTTTTTCAAATACTCTCCCAGCAGGCAGTAATTTGAGGAAGCATCTGGGAGACAACACGAGTGGGGAAGCTATCACACTCTGTCTGGGAAAGCAGCGTGACTAGGGGCCCGTCTCAGTGCCTGTACATAAATGCACACAGCCTGGGAGCAAACAAGAAGAGTTAGCAGTTCATGCAGTTGTAGACCTGTGACCTCATTGGGGTTACAGAGACATGGTGGCATAGCTCATGGGTTGGGAATGCTGCAGTAAATGGATACAGGCTTTTCAGGAAATACAGGCTGGGACAGCAAGGAGGAGGGGTTGTACTCTATGCAAAGAAGTGGCTGGAGTGCATGGAGCTTTGCTTTGGACTGGGTGAAGAACCAGGTGAGACCTTATGACTAAGAACAAGAGGGCAGACCAACACAGGTGATGCTGTGGTAAATATGCTAGAGACTGCCTGATCAAGAAGAGGAAATAAATTAAACTTTCTTTAGACATCCAGAAACCTCATGATTGCACGTCTAGGTACTCAGCCACCCTAATGCCTGATGGAAGGAGAATAAGGTTGGGCAAGCAGCCCAGGAGGTTTCTGGAATGCATCAATGACAATTTTTTGACACAGGTTATAATGGAGCTGCTTACAGAAGGTGTTCTCCTGGACCTCATACTCACTGGCAAGTCACTCATGTAAAGTTGAGCCGACTTAGCTGCCATGACTATTAGATCATGGAGCTAAAAATCCTGAGAGGATATAAATAAATAGAAAGATCACAACCCTGGACTTCAGTAGAGCAAGTTTTGAGTTAATCAGGGATCTTCTCAGTAGAATTCCATAGGAGATTACCTTAGACGGCAACAGGACCCACATCAACTGTTCATCTTTTAGCAGAACTTCCTCAAATGCAAGACAGGTCCCCTCCAATGAGCAGAAAGTAGAACAAGTATGACAGAAGGTAGCTTGGGTGATTGGAGAACTCCCAGCTGAGCTCAAATGCAAACAACACAGGACAAAGAAGGAAGGCTACCCAGAAAGATTAGAGATGTGTCTGGAGTAGAAAGAAAAGAATTAGGAAAACCAAAGCTCAACTGGAGTTGAAAGTAGCAAGGGATATCAAAGGCAAGGAATAAGTACTTCCACAACCATGCTGGCAGAAAAAGCAAGGCCAAAGAAAATGAAGGTCTGGGGCTTAATGAGGGAGGAGATTTAGTGAAAAAGCATATGGAACAGGCTGAGCTGTTCAATGTTCTTTTGCTCTACTTTTCACTGGTTAGATCTTTCCTCTGACAGCCCAGTTGCCACTGCCTAATAACTGAGAGAGTGGGAGTGTAGAGGGAGGTACAATTAGGGAGCTCTTAAGCTAATTGGGCACGTACAAGTCTATGGGACCAGATCTGCCTCATGGAAGGGTATTGAGAAAAGCCAAACATCATACCCACCTTTAAGGAGGGCGGGGAGTACAGGAAAGTATAGACTGGTCAGCCTCACCTCAGTCCCTGGGAAGGTAAAGGAGCAAATCCTCTTGAGAACTATTTCCAGCCACAAGAAGCAGAATGTGGTGACAGGACCAGCTGGGATGAATTTACCAAGGGCAATTCATGTCCAACCAACTCATTTGTTACAGTGAGACGGCAGGCTGTGTGCATAATGGTACAGCAGGAAACATCCTACACCTTGATTTTAGCAGATCGCTGATGTGGCGTTCCGTAGCAACATTTAGACAAATGAATAAAATATGGACTGGATAAGGTGGGTTAAAATGTAGCTGGACCATGGGGCTTGAAGCACAATGATCAGAAGAAACCTCAACAGACTAACATTCAACACCTTTATTAACAAGCTGGATGATGGTCTAGAGTGTACTGTCAGCAATGTTGCAGACGGTAGAAAACTAGGGACAGTGATTAAGATGCCTGGCTCATGTGTAATTTTATAGGTATACAAGCTAGAAAAATGGGCTGAGAGGAACCTCATGTAGTTCAATAAAGGCAAAGTCCTGCACCAAGAATGGAATAACCCCATGCAGCACTACAGGGAGGTAATTGATTAAAAGCTGAAGATGAGCTCACCTTCAGGATAGCTCAGGCACGGACTTTCTTCTGGGAGATGCTCAGTAGAAGACACAGCATGAGACCTGGGAAATTCTCTCTCAGTACAGGCTACTGTGAAGGTGGTCAGACAGTGAAGTGGGTGCCCAGAGCAGCTGTGGAGTCTCCTCCCTGGAGACGTGTGAGACCCATCTGGACGCAGTCCTGGACAACCTCCTTTATCTGGGCCTGCAGAGTGTTGGACTAGAAGGGGTCACTCCCAACCTGTGTGATATTTCAGTATTTTCAATTTGCAGCTTAGAGGCAGTTTGAGCCTGAGGCAGTTTCAGTGTAAACAGTCATTCTCACTGTTTCACAACTCTGCAGATGAATGACATGTTTAGTGAAGAATCACTTCTTCCTTAGACTGAATCTGCCACCTTCTTTTGTTGCCTCCTAATCCTTACATCTGAAGAGATACTGAATAATTAATAATTTCCTATCTTGTCCATACCAGTCAGGATTTTAACAGACTCTGACATTTCCTCCTCAAACATCTTTTCCAGGTTGAAGAGCACTAATCTACCTATTTGCTGCTTCTGTAAAAGCTATTCCCATGTTATTTTAGCCTTTCTCTAAACCTTTTCCAATTTTACTCTCCACCTTTTAGGGGCAAGGGTTTTGGCCAAAGGGGTCAGCAGGTCTTCATGCAGTATCCTAGAAACAAGTGAATCACAGTCATACAATGTCTTCTGTTGTATTTGCTAGTGTTTCTGTAACAATTTGTAATATTTGATTTACTTTCTTCACTCTTATTAAGCATTGAGGCAATTTATCCATGCAAGACAGGAGAACATCCAAAAGGAAGTTTTGAAATGGTATCATCTATAGTCACAAACTTAAATGAGATTTGGTTATCAAGAACCTAGAGCCTAAGGAGCTACCTAACAGTTTCCTGTTGAAAATTTATTCTATCACAATACATGTGTGCGAAAGCTAGAAAGCCCAAATGGGTAAAAACAAACATCTAAGCCTCTTAAAAATCCAATGCCTGAATAGAGTGCTAGGTATTAAATACCCACATTCATCAGAAATTTTGGCAGACCCATCTTTCCAAAGTTATCCAGAAAGGAAAACAGAAATATTGAGAGCACAGGTTAAGAATGAAGCCAAAGCATATGCCATAACCTTGTCACTGAGAAAATGGAGGAACAAACACTAAATGAAGAAGTCCTGCAAATATTTCTCAGTGATGGAAAATTTATGGGACTTGACAACACTGAGTATACACAAAGATCAACACGAAAGACTTAACGGCCATTTTGTGAACATTTAGTGATTTCTAGTTTTGCAGAAAGTTTTCAAAATCTGGTTGATGACACAGCATATAGTTCTTTGATAAGAAGTAACATAAATAGCAGCCAGTGAAACTACCCTTGTTTATGTTTTGTCATGACCAGACCTTACGCCAGCCTCGTGGCCATTTGCAAACAGCAGTCTGCTGTACTTGTATATGTTAAACTCCAGCTACATCAAGGAAACGTAACAAGTGGAACAAAGAGGATGCGGTTCAAGATTTATAATAATAATGCCACATGGTTACTCTGTTCAAGCATTTAGAGAACTTGATAACTCAATTAACAGCTGTGGGTTTTTAAAAAATATATCGACTCAATTCCTGTGGTTTTCATGGAAGAGGCAAATCTTAAAATAGGGTTTTGAATGAGCAGAATCCGCCACTGTGGTTTCTCCAGCTATAAAAAAGTGTTCATGGTTGTCAATGAATGCATTAGACATTCTTCCTTGAATTGCTATTGGCTAACAATCAGCACTTAAAGTTGAAGGAGTGTTGTAACATTATTGGCTGCTTATGTATATAAAAATGGAAAAGAGAGCTAACTGGAGAGAATTGTTATTTGCCTGCCTTGTAACTGCACCTGTAATTAAGACACAGTCTACCTGCTGTCCTAAATAAAAAATTTAATTGGATCTCATTATTAATTGGATCCGATTACTTATTTTCATATAAACGTAAGCTATTGGTTTTGTATAGGTAGTGCCCAGTTTCCCATCAGAATGGCAGGTACATTCCACGCAATGTTTCCTCCTGTTGTGCTTTCCTGTTCCTAACGTAGGAGGTAACAGTGGATTAACAAAAAGGCAGGAAAACCCCCCATATTAGACACCCAGCCTCTTCACATTCCAACAAAGCCAGAGGGAGTATCACACACAGGTATCTGCAGTTTCACACCCACACTCCAAAGGAGATCAAGTGTTTGACCTATCAGTCTTCAGAAAGTACTTCAAAATCCTGTGGTCAATAGGCAAATCAGTGGAAACAAGACTGTCAGAAAAGTCTGCTCTAACAATTTTTAGAAGTCACTACATTTATTAATACAAAGTGAACGTGACTTGTAGAATATACATCTTGTTTTAAAAGGTAACCTTTTTTAGGGACTACAGAGTTTGCTGACAATGGTATGGTGATAATATATGTTGAGATTACTGCAGGGAATTTAACTTAGTCATGCATAGCATTCTCATTATAGCAATTAGTGTTCAAAACAAAAAGATTGAAGAATCTTACAGCAAGTAAGATTAAAAACATGCATGATTTTTAAGGTTCCTTACAACCTGTGGTAAAAGAAAATGGTGAGCTGTCACCCTGTTGTGGGGATAAATAGTACATTCATCAAGGAGCTACATTGAGGCCCATAATAGCCACTACTTTTCATAAAGGCCTGAAGAAAATATGAAATCTTTCTGTAAGTGTCACAAAAGACATGAATTGCCACACCATACCAGGTCCTTGGCCAGACTCTCTCTGCTTCCTTTGTTCATGCTGTGTGGTATCTTCAGTGGAAAGGCCTGTGTAAAGTTCAACTTCCTGTAGTAAAAATACATTTTCCCCCTTTCAGTTATGATGTCGTCAACTGGAACAACTCTACTTGTCCAGTTCAACAGACTTCCACTGCCATATTCTAGATGTCTTTTTACCTATATCTTGCTTCATAAGCCTTTCTTCAGATGTTCTTCCTTGTTTCTCTGAGATGAAAGTCACTGGTTTAGTCCAAGAGAAAATTTACAAACAATGGAGTACTCTTTCCCTCCTTTTGGCTAGTCTGTTCTTCCTCTGCTTCTTCATAATCAGATTTCTAATCTGATGACCTCTTCCAACCCTGTTAGTGACTCCTTGCAGATCAGGATGCATTCTTACCCTTTTATATTATCTCCCTGCTTGTCTTATCACTCTTCCTTCTTCTTCATCCTTTCTTTCACAATAAAGATTATGTTTTCTTTCCACCCATTAAAAAAATACAGTCTTTCCCCTGTATTTCCACTCTCAAAGATCACACTGCAATTTATGTCAGGTGTCTTATGCCCTGATTCCACCCTCTTCTCAGTTCACCTGAGATTTCAGAACCTTTCTGTTCACCTCTTTATTCAATTGAACCTACAGTAAGTATTACTATATTGATCCACATCAGCTTGAGGCTCAAAATCAGTCCCCTCTCCTCACCATCCTCCCTTGTCTCTTGCCCTTACCATAATAGCCAAACTCCTCTTTTGAATTATTTTCTTTTCCTAGCTTCAATGACTTGGGCAGCTTTGTCCTCTAAGGCTTCTCTTACCAATGACTCTGTTATGTATGCCATGGTCTATACTTTCAAGGACCATGTGTGTTCACATGTGATTGTATGGAGTTCTGATTTTGGCTCCTTTCCCTCCTTTGTGTCTGCCTGTGTCTCAGCAGTCTCATCCAGATGTCATTTCCATGCAGAGACACACATTTGTACCTCTGCTTCATCCAAAATGTCTTGGCTTGTCTCTCAACTTCAACATCTTCCGATAGCTATCAGCTCAAATGCAGTACGACTAAAGCAAGTCAGACACTCCTTTCCTCCCTAGTCAGTCCTTACAACTTCCCTCATTTACAACTGCTGTGAATTATGGGATCACCAGACTTGTCAGACAGGCAGGTGATGCAAACAAATTTATAGGTTCAAAAATCAGATCAAGTTTCCATTTTACATCTTGTTTCTGGAGCTAAAAAGTTATAAGGTTTTACCAAATTTTTATAATCTTTGCCTTCAAACTCTACAACCTTTTTCTGCTGCTCTTAATAGAAACAATATTCACACTATTGCTGCAAAGACCATTTTTCTAGGCTTCCCTTCTTGTCTCTCTCCTCTAGCTCCTTTTTTTTGCTACCACATAAAGAATTACGTGAGTTTTGTTGGGTTTTTTTAAAGAATGCCTTCCAGGCATCTTTCCACTTTTCAAGCTGTCTTGTTCATTCTCAGTATGTCAGTTTTTGTCTGCAACTGATTACCTGTAGTTTTCTTGAGTTTTCCTTTACTGCTTCATAGGTTTGAAAGGAGAGCCCTGCAAATGACCAGCCCTCCTGCCCTAGTGGATGTGCCAAGTATAGGAGTCCCTGGTGCTCCCATAATGGAAATACTAATGATTAACGTGTACAACATGACTTTTAACCTGCTAAATCAAGATCAGATATGTGTCACTGAATCCGCATGTCACATAGGCTGGAACAGGCCAACAATAACTCTAGTCCAGCCCCATGCTCAAAGCAGACCCAAGTGGAGCAGGAATCCCAGGACTGAGGCTGGATGGGTCTTGCATCCCTCCAAGGTGAGAGGACGGACCACATTGTTCCCTCTGGACATCTGCTCCAGTGTCTAATAATTTTCATAGTATCTTGCCCTTTTACAGTGTCCCTCCAAGAGTGTAGATTCCTCTTTTGTATGCCCCCAGTCAGGTATATGTAAAGAGCAAAAATGTGTTCAAATTTCTATTTTACAAATAAAACTGTAGGCTGAATGAGTAAATAGAAATCTAGAATCTGAAATCAGTATGAGATATATTCAGGTAGGAGAGGATATGTTCTTTTTTATTTTTAACTGGAAATTGGAAATTAAGAACAAGAAGGATATGTTTGATCTTTGTCACTAGTGAACTAAGTTGAAGTCCAATGTCTTTATGAGTCTCAAAGAAACATTGAGGTCTCGGTGAAGAAATTACAAGATGAGACTTTTTGATTTGCAAAATCAAACATTAAGTCACTGAAATGTTAATTTCTGTTTTTATAACATTTGCCCATTAACAGCTGAAAGAAAAAGGAGGTGCCTTGACACCAACAGATTTTTCTAAATGTACAACGCTACAGATGATTCCCTAATATTCCTGTTCCTGATTTTACAAGGGTGGAACTGTTCAGTCCATATCATACATAAAATATGATTTCAGGAAATTCATATGAAGTGTTCTTCAGCCTTAAAACAGTGGTACTGCCACACAATTTTTTAAGGAACATTTAGACAATCAGGGTTTCTTAGTTAAGAGGGAAAATGAGAAAAGAAGGCAAAGTCATATTCTTCATTAATGTCTTGCTATGGGTTAACTTTGGCTGGATTCCAGGTGCCCACCAAGATGCTTTATCACTTCTCCTCTTCAACTGGACAAAAAGGACCAAATTCATCCTCTTTGCAAATTCTTTGGCATGTTAAGTTTAAGATAAAATGACAGTGAGTAAAATAATCTTGAATCTGTTTCTACTGACCGATGCTTCCATGTCTGTATGTAAACAAAACAAAATCTGTTCACTCCCACACTATTCCCTGTTTCATGACTCACTATCACCATCCAATCTGTGACAGGCTCCTCCTTTGTCCATAACCATGAATTATTCTGAGGTCTATGGAGAGGTCTATAGATAATACAAAAGTCATGTCAAATACAAATGTCTGCTCAGAAGCTGGATAGAGCAAACAATTTGGTGGGTGTTTTACCATTTGGAAATCTTTCCTTTCTACATGTCAGCACCTCATCAAAAGCTTCTGACATGAGATGTCTGCTCCAGAGAGCTGCCACTTTAGTGCTGAGTGATTGATTTAGCTTGTCAGGGACTAACAAGACTTGATGTTTCTCCTACTGCCTTAACACAGATCAGCGTCTCTCGAAATCCCACCTTTAATAATGAAATTGTAATGCTTCAGCAAGGCTTATGATCAATCTCATCTAATTCTACCTTATAAGCCTTTCTGTCTGAGTTGCTCATATTGGGCTCACTCAAGTCAGAAAAGAAAGAGAATTTATAGGGAATGATTCATTTGACCTATTTTAGATATCTACCTTATGTTTAAGCAAATCCGGTCTAGGAGTGTCATTTTCTCTCTCATTGATTATAAAAGAAGTCTAGACAAAAAGTTAAAAAGACAGACACTGTTGACATTTACTTCTGGTCAGACAAATTCTACCTCTTCTTCCATTTACACTTTTACAGAGACATCAGAGATAAAAGTCAAGAGTTTCACTCTTAATACATAAGATCCAAGCACAATTTATCGATATGGTGGACCTTTTATATATTCTTATTCTACAATGTTTTATATATATATAAATACATTGAATAATAATGCCTCTCTTCATAGGATTCATAGACCAAAGTTTTCACATCTTCATAAACCAAAGTTTAGGCATCTCTGTGTCACAGTTTTCGGAAATGAGTGGATCAGCTGTGTTTGATAGTTTTCAGATGTACAGAATGGTTAAGAAAAACAGATATTTCAGTAAACATCCAAAGAGATTTGGTCTATTCTATGTATTGTTCACATGTACAGTTAATAGTGTTCCAACACAACTCTTGAAGGCAAAACTGGAATCATCTCTGTCATTTGATATCCTTACAAAAGCTCTTTTTAAGGACTTCAAAATTACGTAGATACGATGAGAATACTGAGGACTAAACCAAACAGGCTAAGAATTTTGCTTATTTATCTGACAAAACACATCTGTTAAAGCATCAAGGTTTCTGGTTATATATATTTTAATGCTATTTTTATTTTTAGAGTTACACACTTAGAATGCCTAAGAAGGACATGGAACTGTTGGAGCAAATCCCAAGGAGGGCCACAAAATTGCTAAGAGGTCTGATGCAATTCTTCCATGAAGACAGGCTGAGAATGTTGGGGCTGTTCAGCCTGGAGAAGAGAAGGCTGCATGGAGAACTCACAGCAGCCTTCCAGGATCTGAAGAGGACCTATTGGAAAGCCAGAGAGGGACTCTTCATGAGGAGCTGTAGTGATAGGACAAGGAGTGATGGGTACAAACAGAAAGAGGGGAAACACAGGTTGGATATTAGGAAGAATTTCTTTACTGTGAGGGTGATGAGATACCACGGCAGGTTTCCCAGGGAGACTGTGGATGCCCCAACCATGTCAGTGTTCAAAGCCTTGAGCATCCTGGTCTGGTGGATAGCAACCCTGCCCATGGCAGGGAGATTGGAACTAAATAATCCTTGAGGTCCCTTCCAACCCTTAACATTCTATGCTTCTATGGTTCTAATATACTCATAAGACTTTCATCAAAGGATTAGAAGAGAAAGTACTAAAAAGCATCAGACGGCTGTTTTTTCTGATCTCACCAAGGGTGGGATTCAGCTCACTAATATTAATCATACAGAATCTAGACTCTTCCTATCTAAGTGAGTTGTCAAGACTCCCTCTATAGTCAACACAGAGAGAGACTGGCACTTCCCAAATATAATTAACCAAAATGTAGAATAAATGTCTAAAGGGAATTAGCTTTGTCCTTTTTGAAATTCCTAACTCTATTCATTGATTAAAGAAGATCTGTCTGACTAGCTCAGAGTAAATAAATACCTTTTACATGACTAAAGTGACAGAAATTAAGGTGGATCAAATTTTATCTTACCCATGTAGTAACTGTTAATTTATAATGGCTACCAGCCTTTGGCCAAAGATAAATAAGACGAAAACATTTTGGTAGTATGTGGTAGTATTTAAAAAAGTCAAATTACAAGAGGATATTAGGGATATCTCTACAGACTTATCATTTCACCATGTATTATTGTATTGTATTATGTATTCACCATGCTTATTGTAGACAGTGTTCAAAAAATTTCACTGAGCAACCTATAGAGTACCTTGAGTTCATTAGTTTGAGGCAGAAAATAGAGTATAATATCATGCATGAATCTTAAATCCTATTTTCAGGAGAAAAAAACATTTTGAAATATAATCTGCTATCTTTAGCTAGAGATATCTTATCTAAAATGTTAGGGAATTATAAGAGGAACACTTGTGAACCATTAGCGCATTTTTAATAAGCAGCTTTCCCTTGACTTGTTTAGAGCTTTCTCAAAGGAGTCTTACTCTAGGAGCATGCCAATGTAGTTGCAACATGAAATTAAAGGTGGGATAAGGGAGGGTCCTCTAAACACACCTACCTTTGATCCAGTGCACTGTTAGAACAGTGATCTAATAGTCAGGACAGGGGGATGGAAGAACTATTTGCAGCTCTGACATTGGCTCTCTGTGACATTGCATAAGTCACAATTCTGCAAAGTCAGAGAAAATGATTAAGCCAGGGGGAGGGGAGGAGGCTCCTATCCACTTTCAAAAGCACAGTCTCCATCTGGAAAGTGGAAAGACTGAGAGTAGAATTCAATCCTCACAATGAATCTGGCTCTCAGGAAAGCCATATTCCTCCTAATTAAAGACTGAAATAGTACAAACACATTTTACCTCCCAGCGCTACTGAAATGGCACATCCATGACCCGTTAGCTTTTTTTACAACTGTACTTCAGTTCATCTCTATAATTGTTTGTGATGTCAGTGGTTTAGCTTTTATAACTGGCATTAGGAATCAACGTGTTCCAGTGGATGGATTGGAATTCTCCAAAGGATGCAGAAAATGTTATTGCATGTAGGAAAATTACACACTTTCTTGCTAAAAAATAATTTGTTTCAACAATGAATACTGGGCAGATTCTCTAGAGATGATTCTTACACCTGCACAAAGTCCCATTGATGTTAATGGGGCTTCGTGTGTTGTCAAGAACTGACCCACCAGATGAGCTTGCAAAATTAGAGCTTTAAAGGAGACATTTTAAAATCTCTGTGACCTCGAGCAGAGTGTTGAAGAAGTAGATCATAAGAAACAAGCTCTGTTTAATCAATGATGTCTACTTACTGTCAAGTTCTCACCCTGCTTCTTTCCCTTTCCCCCTGCAGTGAATAGAATATTGACCACCACCAAGAATATCCTCCTAATTAACTTCTAGACTCAGTCCCTACTGTACAGGTTAGGAACTGCCTAAGCTGTATCCAAGAGCCCTGTGGACTAATGAAGTAGGCAGGATCTCCCCCAGAGACAGCACTTCACCTTTGCACAGTTCTTCATCCTCCCTTTCCACTTCTGATTTTTTTTTTCTGAAGAAGGGAAAGAAGGAAAAATAAATGGTTTTTGCTTAGGTGTACTAGGTGCCAAAGGAGATGCCTAATTGGTTCACTAATATTGACAGGTCAGAGAACTTCTACCCCCATTTCAAAATTCATCAAATACATCACTACTAAATAAAATCAGGAAATTGCTATTGCAGTCAAAAGGCGCCTGTTGCCATTTCCTCATTCACTTTTAGAAACGTATTTTCTTTGACCAGAAACTCCACTAAGCCTTTAAGGTAACTCACAGGTAGGAAAAACATAGATATACAAGTTAGTCATTAGATTAACTTGCCAAGGAAAAGTGACTGTGCTAATTAAACAATTATTCTTCTAAGATTAGAGTATTAGAAAAGTGTGGATAGCAAACATGTGGGACAGAGGGAGTAAAGCAGTTAGGGTAAGTTGGGGAGGAAAATATTTATTGGTAGCAAAGGAAGTGAAGAGACTGGGGAGGAAGAAAACACACAGATTCTGTTTATGAATCAAAAGGTGAGAAAGACAGAAGAAATTACAAAATAGGAGGAGACAGGAAGAAAAGGTAGTCAGAGAATATAATGCAAAGGTTACATGTGTGGTTCTGCAGTAGATTTTAAAGTGTGTCAGAGCAAATTTGAACACAAGGCTCAAGGCCATCAGTCCTGGCTTGACTTCAACCCTTCTCTTCTTCTTTTTGCTATTTTTTTTCCTCATGATGACATCATGCCATGACATAAAGGACCCATACTTCCTTAATGCCTCTGGAGTTAGGACTGCACTTAGAACAGCCAGTACACTTCAGCTTGGTCTGTTATCTATTTGTTTCCAAGGCCTCCCTGGGACTTGCAATGAGTTTTATCAACATTCCAATCTTAAATGGATTTAGTATAAGAATAAGGAAGTTTCCCGTTAAATTGCATGCTACCCAAAGGCCTGGAATCTGCGGATGACTTACCTAAGAGAGGTAAGGAACCTACATCAAAGGGTACAGAAGCTGAGTCAGTGAATATGGAAACTATCTGTGATACATACCTGATACTCATGCATATGTTGGCGACTATCCCAGGGTTCTGCCTTAACTTCTGCTTTGTCCTCCCAGATGTGTCATCATTGTGAAATTTGCAGAGCTCTGCTTACTAAAATGGATTACGTATTATTTCAAAATAATCCTGTTTTACTGCAAACACAGATCATTCCATGCCAGGCTCTTTTCAAGTACCTGTAAGTTTTGAACAAAAGAGATGGAGAAGTAAACATGGGTTAGAAGTTGTGACACTGAAGAAACACCAGGAAAGAAACATGATATGGTTCAGAAACACATAATTGCTTTGCCAAACTGTATGTGGTGTAGAGAATGTAGCTATCTTTGTGCTTGGCTTTAGTCACATACTGTTCAGGAGAGAATGTAAATCTAATCATCCCAAACAAATCATGTGGCTGGTCTGGAGGCTGCATGTGTTATGATGCTACTCTGGGAAAATTGCTAGACAAGGGCAAAAGGCTAATCATTAGCACTGGTGCTTGTGCTCATCTGCTCAGAGACACGAACAGGCAAAAACAGCCATCTATCCCACTCAGTTGGATATAACTCACACTTGAAGAGTCACATGCAGGGTCTAGCCAGTTTGTGTGGTCTTATGCATGTTGCCTTTCCAGATGCACACTTCTTCATAGTCTGCTGGGCAACTCAAGACTCTAAAATATTTTTTTTATTGGCTCTTGATCTATCTTATCCACAATTGTTCTGGATCCAAGGGACAAATATTTGCAGAATCTGCTATCTATATATTTAGAGACAGAAGCATCTTGCTACTTCTGCAATGGAAACTCATTGCAGGGAGGTGTGAGACACTGCAAGGTTTCTGCTGATATTTGGGGATATTCTCCAGGCATAAGACACCATCATGAGATAGACTGAAAAACAGAAGGAAAGTGACTCTGTTAAAGGCTGCTAAGACCCAGAAACATCCAAAGTTTGATAATTTTCTTCTTAACTGAAAGATATTTAGTATTAAAGGAATATTGGAATAAAATGGCACTGCACTGACAGACCTTCACCTCATTATTGTACCACAAACAGTGTCGACCATTACATGATTCCCCATGAAGAGTGTGAGGAGATATGTCAGTGGAAACTGCCCTATCAAACAACAGTTAATAAGCTTCTCCCTACCCTTATTCTCATGTCACATCAAGTTTTATGCTACATGTGTAATGTAACATCACAAATTACATAAGTACCTAATGTGGTTGGATCCAATGAGCATAACAAAGCCGGATGTTGATGATTACACATCTGTTGTGTTCTGTGCTGCAGTAATACAGTTCTAACCTACAAAGGATCCAGCTGAAGTTTATGATAAAAACCTGAGACTGAACAAGACTCCCTAGAAACACAGTTCCTCTAAAGCACGCATGTAACATGAAACTGCATAGACATTTTCATCTTCTCAGACATTTTTGCCAAATTTTAATGCTGATCCTTCTTAGAATAATTGCATGCTTCAAATCTGGTCAAATTCCACAGGGAAAGCAGCATGTTAAAAGATCCTGAGAAGAGATAAGAAGGGAGTCAAGTCTAGGTAATGACACAAATAAAACAATTTGTACAACAGGAGTAGGAGTCCAGTTACAAGCTTGTTTGCACGACAGGCTAGGACAGAATAAATAGGTGACTTATGGTAACATGCTGAAGTCATCAAACACAAACAGTACTTGGATAGGATGAATTCAAGTCTTGTCATTTTTAAGAATTTTTATATGTGTAATTTGCATTCTGAAGGAGCTCTTCCAGGAACATTTGTACTGAAAAAAATAATTCAGGTTTAAGAGCCAATATTTCAAAATGATTTCTAATCAATGTGCATATCCAAATTATTCTGAAAATTTATCTGCCTACGGAAAAATTAGAAGTGCACGCTTAAGGTAATTTGCTTAAGTTGCCTTTCTGCTGAAAGAGACTAATTTTCATAAACAAGATGCTTGATTTACATATGTAAGTGCATTATCTTGAAAACTGCAATAGTAGCGACTGAAGCAGAACTACTGGTAGAAACTTAAGATCATTTAACTAAGGCACTTCCAATATGCAATGACCACAGTACAACACCTTTTAACTTTAAATGTGTTCTGAAGTCTTTAAATAACTGAATTCTGATGTGTCCAGACAACGAATCATTTTCTTCTGCGGGAAAATCTTGAGACATTTAGTCCAAAGATTCCTCAGATGTAGCTCTCCTCAGGAAATAGCTGATTTTATTATCAAGAGTGCTTTAAATTCCATGTTGACAGTGCAGTTGTTTGGAAAACTGTCAGACTTTGAACAAAGGTAGGTGAACACATTAAGCTGACAGGTTGTCTTAACCCCCAAGAACTCGTGAAAATCTCTGTTCATTTCTATTGACTCCTCTCTGTTGTGTTCCCTGCTTTCATCCCGCTCTGATACCGGCAGCAGAGCGCTAGCGTGAACCTGGAAAGCCGTTCGCGTTTTGGAAGGCTTCCCCGGTGAGCCGACGACGGGCACCGCTAGTCCGCGTCTCAGTCTGAGGAGTTGTTGGCCTCAGAGCACGGCAGGATAGCAAAGAACTACCCAAAGAAGGAGGAATCTTAGTATGGGAGTTCGGTAGGTTTATTACCCCCAAGGGAGCACAGGGACTAAGAGCCCAGAATAGCTCATTCCATGGGTATTTAAGGGAGGACTAACATCCAATAAACTGAGGGCACAGGGGCAATACAAGGGAGGGACCAGGGTGCATGATCGAATGAGGTTTAGGGAGAGGAGGGGGGAAGAGAGAACAACGAATGAACAAGGGGGTAACAGGGAATTTTCCAGAACTGGGATACATAACAGACAAATCAAGGAACCAATAGCAGGAACTTGGGGTTCGTGGCTTGGTGGTCCAAACCACTGTCTCTGGCAGCTTCGGGGGGAAACTCTCTGTCTGTGGAACGTGCCACCGGAAGTCCTCGTCCTTCCTGGTTCAGAACCACCGCTACATCTCCCCCTGTTTTTTTACTTAAAGAAAGTGACTTATTAATAAAAGAAATTATGAAGGTTTTAAAACATCCAAGGAAGCTTAACACAATGAAAATAAAAACTAAAATCCAAAGCGAAGTCTTTAAAATCTGCAAAAACAAACAAACATTATTAAAGCATTGTCTCTCTACAAGACTGGGGATGATTGGGGTATGGAAGGTTGGGGTCTGGGAGGTACATGGGGCAGGTTTGGGGAGAGTCTAAGGGGAAGGTATCAAAAAGAAGGGTCTTGGTGATTTTCTTGATCGCTGTCGAAGTCTGGAGTCTTCTTTTTCCTTCTCTTCCACGCTGATCTCTGTGGAGCAGCGTCTGTTGGTAGAGGTGTCCAGGTCTGTTCTGGGGGACGCGTCGGGTGAAAAGTTGTGGCACCTACTAACTTCAGCCGTCGTGGTCCAAGCAACTGTTCATTAGGGATCGCCTCTGATGGTGTTTCCAGTGGCATGGGTGGTGATGGAGAGCAGGACACAGTAGATTCAGCTTTTAATTCCTTTTGAGGAGCGCGGTTCTGGTCTGTGCTCCCTGATGCATTTCCCAAATGGGATGGAGTATGTGGTGTCCAGGAGCCTGTGGAAGACTTAGGTGGAGGATGATTAGAACTGTTCAGCAGGCTTTGAAGCTGCCGCTTCCATATCTTTTCCCACACCCAATACTGAGCCTTAACTAAAATACCTGTCGTGATTGTTTTTATATCAGATAGGACGAGCACACTTTTAAGGTGAGGAGAATCTCTCTCAAACTCTCTCTCCACCTTGCTAGGCTCTCGCAAGGCTGCAGGTGACTGTGGTTCCCATCGGGGGTTGTTACCCTGCCGGTTGTATATAACCGATGTCACTGCAGGGCTTGACTGACGGGCTGCATCGCAGGCTCCAGCCTCTCCACTTTCTGGTCCCCACTCATGGGAACTGAAAGAGAGGACGTGGGAATCTGGGAGTGGGCGGTGGTTAGGGGCGGGACTGCAGTTGGTATGGGCAGTCCAGGCGGGCAGGGGCGGGGACCTCCGGCGCAAGGGGAGGGGCCCGACACGAAGACAGCATCGGCCGCGGGGGGGGGAGCCTGACACAGGGCCAATCGACGCGAAGGGGAAGGAGCCGTGGGAGGGGTTGGGAGGATTCGCGGGCTTTTGGCGTGAGGCTGCGCAGTAGGTGCACGGGTGGCTGAACAGCGCCATGAAGCCGCCGCCATCTTTAAACTCAGAACAATGGGGGAGCGCAGCCGGCGCGATTTTGACTGAGGGCTCGGAGAAAGGGTTTGGGGTAGAGTTCACTATGAGGGAATCAGTCTCATAGCGGGGAGAACCAAGGGGCACGCTTTCCTGCAGCGGGGAAGAGGGATTGGGAAAAGGGGAATTAGGAACATGAAATGGGTGAATCGGGGATTCCGAACTTTCCTGACAAATACGCAAAGTATCACAAATTAAAATCAACAATGGAAAAAATTTCCAAACAGAAACATCACCCCCTCTCTCCACTGCCCATAAACGTTTTTCTACTAAGTCCCAAAAACCCAGAGTTTTAACAGAAGAAGCAGAAGCAAAAGGGACATAAACAAAAATCCACTTAACAAAACGTTTCCAAGCCTTCTTATTAGCTTTCCCGTTTTTTAACTTCAGGGTTTCTTTAACTTGGATATAAAACTCCTGCTCTATCCAGGACAACTTAATACCCATTGTCTCCGAATCAAAGCCTCCTTACTCTTTTGATACGGCACAACGAAGCGAAAAACTCTCCCCCGAGCCTGATTCCCGCCGCTTATCGCAGACGCTGAACCTCACCACCTGCGCGCGGACCTCAGTTCCTTTCCCGCCGCTTATCACGGACGTCGCACCTCACCGCGCGCGCGCGGATCTTGGTTCCTCAATCCTGGCTTCAGTTGCCGACACCGGCTCCAGAGGAAGAGAAAAAATCCAAAAGAGCAAGGGTCTTTGGGTTCATTAGTCCGCTCAGCTAGCGTGCTCGCTCCAGAACGGTTACTGACGTCCCTTCCAAGTCCACCACTAGAACGTGGAGGTCCTCGTCAGTGAAGCAGCTTCCCAAATGCGCAGTCCGAATCGCTGCTGTGGTTCAGGTCGCTCACAGGGAACTACAAACAATCGAAGTCCCAGTTCGGGGCACCACTTGTTGCGTTCCCTGCTTTTATCCCGCTCTGATACCGGCAGCAGAGCGCTAGCGTGAACCTGGAAAGCCGTTCGCGTTTTGGAAGGCTTCCCCGGTGAGCCGATGACGGGCACCGCTAGTCCGCGTTCGGTCTGAGGAGTTGTTGCCCTCAGAGCACGGCAGGATAGCAAAGAACTCCCAGAGAAGGAGGACTCTTAGTATGGGAGTTCGGTAGGTTTATTACCCCTAAGGGAGCTCAGGAACTAAGAGCCCAGAATAGCTCATTCCATGGGTATTTAAGGGAGGAATAACATCCAATAGACTGAGGGCACAGGGGCAATACAAGGGAGGGACCAGGGTGCATGATCAAATGAGGTTTAGGGAGAGGAGGGTGGAAGAGAGAACAACGAATGAACAAGGGGTAACAGGGAATGTTCCAGAACTGGGATACATAACAGACAAATCAAGGAACCAATAGCAGGAACTTGGGGTTCGTGGCTTGGTGGTCCAAACCACTGTCTCTGGGAGCTCCGGGGGGAAACTCTCTGTCTGTGGAACATGCCACCAGAAGTCCTCGTCCTTCCTGGTTCAGAACCACCACTACACCTCTCTATACATCCCCTACTGGTATGTATGAGCTACTTACTATTTACTCCAGAGGGCTTAAGGTCGCTTTCTTAAATATTATCCATTCTAAATCAAGTAAAGGATCTAGATCTAGGTCTCCCCCATACAGTCATTGTTCTTACTATACTGGTCAGGAGATGTTTGCCTCGTGGCCTGTCAGTTTACTATGTACAGTCTTTGCTGTTGTCCATCTTAGACTTCAGTACACAGACCTTTCTCATGGTGTCAAAACCAGCTGGAAGAATTTTTATCCTACCCCACACTGAGCCATTCATTTCTGCAATTTTCATAGGAGTTCACTGCCCGGTTTTGTTGTGCAAATAAAACTGTGAGCTTGTATTTTAACATGGACCAGCACCATAACCTGAGGTTAAAAATTAATATGGTTTTTTATACTAACCCAGGTTGCTGGCAAAAAAGCAGAACTGAATTAGGATGGGAAATCTGAGTAGCAGAACCTGAGTTTATGTTCTGAAGTACTGTTGTGCTGGAACATACATCTGAACCTTGAGAGTGATGCATTTCACATTTCCTCAATGAGATGCATGTGTGTAGACTTCTTCACTCCTCATCCCCATGCTTACTACAGCTTTGTTTTGAAATTGGATAAAATAGGAATACATTTTAAACTGTTGGAAAGCTGCATGTCAATAACAGCAGTATAACAGCATACATAACCATATAAATAACAGCAGTTGTGACATCCAGGTTTCACTGCAGCAATTGTCACCAGGCCAACTTTCCAGGAATTGTCCAGATGGAAAAGTTATCACGTTCAAAAAGTTCACTCAGTCAGTTTACTCAACTAACCAACCCCCGTCTGCCATGAAGCTTTCCTGTGGCACCCCATGTGTAAGTCCCAGGTGTGCATCCTCATTGGCAACACTTTACTGAAAAGAAGGGAAACTGATTGCCACAAAACTTACCAACTAAAGTGCAGCCTAAACAGTGGCTCTTTAGATTATTCCCGAATGTGAGCAGCACTTATACTTAAAATTACTGAAAATCTGTAATAGTAATAAAGACCTTAAATTTGAAGGGACCAAAAAGTACAGGATTGAAGTAATGCTTGGGAAACACTGACAGCAAAGGAGTGATTGTTTTCCTGCTGCCAGTGCTTCTATGTGCAGACATACATAATACACACACAGCAACAAGCAGGATCTTCATTTAGTATTTAGACTTTCCTAAAATTTGAGCAGGAATGTGCCGAGATGCTTTGGAGAGGAAGTCGTACAAAACAAAAGTATGTGACATAGAAGAGTGTTATCATACTTAGCAAGCAATTCCCTCTAGGCTTTTCCAAAGAAAGCCTATTTGGCCTAATAATCGCTGAGTGTATTTTTCAAGAAAAAGTCATAACCTTGCCAAATTCAATTCTTTGTCCAAAATTACTGGAATGTAGCATCTAGTTAGTTAGTTTTATTCTAACACAGAGGCAGAAAAATCCACAAAGGCTTTATATTTTTTTTTCAGAAGAAACTTCCTCCAGAATGTCAAACTGAAACAAATCTTCTGGAAAAGGGTAAGTCCAAATTTGAGTCCAGATGGCTTTTAAGCTTTTAAAAAATAGCAGGAAATTGAAAATAAACACATAATTGAACTGTCAAGCAACAACTGAGGCTGTCTGTAACAAACACATACTTCTTAATTTGCATACCTTGAGATGGGGGTTAAGCTACATGGAAATAAATTCTTTAGTGAGCAGGGGGAGTACTCAAAAAGCTTGCTTTTCTATTTGCTTTAGTTCTTTGTCCCTAAGCATCCACACCACAGTCTTTCTACCAGAGGCAACATGATGGGATTAGCTACCTTGCTGCTGATTTTCACTACATTTTAGGGAACTCATATCTTTAGCCTTCTGCTAATTTCATTTGAAATTATTTAACAGATTTATAGGTCATTAGAGAGACTCTAATAAAATACATCACATAAGCTGTAATTTATCAAACTACCAAATATAAACATTCTTTCATTTCCAAAATGAGGAATTTCCTTACAAGAGAGTGCATTATAACACACAGCTATATAATTCATATAAAGAGCAATTTTCTTCCCTGTAGACAAACAGTTAGGATTCAATCAGGCAGCAAGAATCCAGTGGAAAAGACCGGGACAAAGCAAGGATGCTTCTTGAGAAGCCAGATCTCAGATAAAATGCAGTAGCTGATAGTCTGTGTATTCTCTTCTACGTAAATGCAAATAAAATAAGTTAGCAGGTAACTCTTTTAAAATAGAAATAAAACTGTTGTGACAAAAACTTACACCATTTTTCCACTATAAAATAACTATTCATTAGTGAATAATGGAATGTCTCCTTCTCACCATTATAGTGAAAAATGTTAGATGATTACTGAGCAACTTTTTTCTAAACCTCACTGGAAAGTAATCTATTATGTATTCTTTTCTTAACTTTGCTCTGAGGAATAAATAGATTACCAGTGATGCCTTCTTTCCAATGCATTTATTTTAAATTGTTGCGACCTGCTTAAAATACTAAAATTATTTATATGAGAGTCTCATATGTATTTCTTATGTGGCCGAGGGACTCAAAATTTGGCAGCAAAATAGCTTCTGTGTCAGGGATGAGCCTTTTGTAATCTCCCTGATGAACTGCCACAATTATAAGCCTTTTATGAGAACCACTCTTTGCTCATGCCCAGCAGTGTCTCACCACAATTTGACAGCTACAGTCTCTTAAGAGCCTTTCTGGGCTGAGGTGCTGAGCTGGACAATCCCTGTCACTGCTGCTCCAGGTTGCTGTAGAGACGGAGATGGAAACAGGAAGATTCCTCTCTGTGGTCTTGATGTTCTTGTACTGAGTCAGTACCAGAGAAAGAACCTGAATGAAAACCATTAAAAAAAATAGGAAAGCCAATCTGTCTGAAATGCCAAAATGTAGCAAAAGCTTGGACTGGGAGAGTTTGGATGGACTTTGGGGACAAGACAACTGGTTGTTGTTATTGGTAATTTAAGAAAAGGGTGTCAGGAAAGCGAGCTTGGACTAAGACAGCTAGAAGATGAGAAGGCTGACACAGAATGGGAAGTTGAAGAGAATCCTGAGACAAAATAAAGATATTGGAGCAAGAGTTGGAGGAATGAAAGAGGTTGGAAATGGCAAGGACAACAATGCTCATGGAAATTTGTAGCAGGACTGAGAGAAGAGGCTGTGATCGTGTGTGTGTGTGTGTGTGTGCATGTGTGTGTGTGTGTGTGTGTTTGAAGTGAATTATACAGAACAGGGAGCAGGGAGCCAGGGCTCCTAATCCTGCAAATAGCTTAGCACTCTGACCAGAGCAGGAAACTGGTGGTGAGCCACAGCCAAAAACACAGAATGGGGATTGGGGGTCTGGAGCTGCAAGAAGAAACCTGGAACTGCAGTCACACCACTTTGGCAGTAAGTGAAAGACACAGAGACTATACTCAGATTCTAAAGGAAAAACAAGGATCAGCAAGACAGATCTGCGTGGATGGGGACAGTAAAAATCTACCTGTGATGGACAAAGTTCTCTGCCTACTAGATCACACCCTGGCAGCACTTAGAGCTGAACCCCAGGTTTCTTGACCGTTCACATTCTTCTGTTGTCAGCAAACACTTGTGAAAGTCACTAAGGTTTCAGTAAGCCAGCATTTGGTCTTCAGTGGATTTGAGATCACACTCCCACAGAAAACAATGAACATGCATTCGCTCTTTCTCTGGCTGCCCCTTCCTTGCTTCAATGTTGATGAGTATGGACCCACAGGAAGAGGTGACACTGCTCACAGAGCTAACCAGACACAGAATACTATTTTGCAGAGATAGTCTTCAATAAGATCAGCATGCTGATCTGATTTGCTGTGTTGCCACTCAAGTACTCATGTTGACAAAAGTGAAAATGGCAGAAGCTGCAGCAGAGACAGAATGCAGGGAATATCTCCACTCTCAATTTTTTTTGGTCTCTGTGGTCCTACATTCACTTGTACCAACCCTGAAATGATGCTCTCTTTCCCTGCCTTTGATGGACTTTATGGAGGGGATAACTTACTGATACTGTTATTCACTAACTGAACTGTAGGAACCTCCTTTCTGTAACTAAAATTTTTAACCCTGCTAATGAATGGCAATGGTGCAACCTGTGTGGTGCCTCACAAGGAGATCTTGAGTTTTGTTTGCTTCTTTAATTGTCTAGAAAACAAAACTAAAATAAAAAAAAATCTGAGCTAGCAGGTTATGAAAGTTGCAAAATAAGGAATTAAAATTGTCTTGTGGAAAAACCAAAATGTAATTGTGCAACTAAAGTCAGTATCATAACAGCTGTAAAATAGTGCTCCCTTAAAGGAGCTCCAGAGTTTTAGATTTTGCAACTTCCATAATGTTCTTTTAAGGTTTCCTGTGCATGTGTAGTAGAATACAAGCTCATTTGAATCTCTGATTGAGTATTTTAGAAAGGCTGAGAAAAAAGGAGAAAGAGACGTGTGTTTTAGAGGTATAAGCAAGCAACAAAAGGCACCATAGCTGAAAAAGAGTGAAATGAAAGGCACTTACATCATACAGCTTTCCTGCAATAAAACCCTAAATACACCAAGGATTCTTGAATATTCCCTTGAGGTTGCTTACTGGCACCTGCAAAGCAAAAAGGACTCTTTGTATTGTATTAATTATAATGTCTCTGTACCACTACAAGTAATGCAAAAGTACTGGCTTTTTCACTCTGAGGGGGAAGGCGAACAGTCCGTACCAGTCAGCTTTTTAAAATAACTATTATATTAATTAATTGAAATTCCATTTACAGCGTTCATTTTGCTGCACCTAGAATTTGATTGAATTGTACAAATTTTACTAAAATTTTAATCGTTGATTAGGGGAAATGTGTGAAGTTTGCAAAAGATGACCCTAAGTCAACAGAATCACTCTGCCTTTATAGGAAGTGGACTTTGGTTTGGTAACTAAATTCATTACCAACAAACTCATGGAGGAAACATTTCCTTTGTAAGGGCGTATCTGCTTGGAGATTATGTACCTGCATAAAGTGAGTTTGACTGGAGCAGGCTGGAGCTGCTTTTGCAGAGTGGACTTCTGAGGATTATCAGGCTTGTCACCAAGGGGATGATAGATGATGGCCAGGCTGTCATGTTGGTCACAGCCTGGCTCAGAGCACAATACTGAACTAGCTAGTTGCTCAAATACATTGGTCTCTACAGAAGTGATTTTCTTTAGACTGGACCAGAGAACAAGAGGCTCTCCCTTTGCTACTCTCAATATCACCAAAGCCAAGCAGATCGATGAGTAGGAGAACTTCTATTTGCACTTGTGAGGTTGAGCGTATGCATGATGGAAAGTTTTTGTGCTGTTTGTACAATTCAGTAGTCCCACTTTTCTCCAAATAAAGGACAGTTGTATTCATGTTCTCAAACTATATTGTAGATGGAAAAAAGTAATTTATAGCGATAACTAACAAGGTTTAGTTTCAAATTTTAGAGCAAAAAAATAAGTGTATGAAATAGAAGTGGAAGGCTCTTGGCTTTAATTATTTGGTTTTCAAGACAAAGCAATAGGATTAATTCACTTTAGGCTTTGTTGCTAACTCTGGCACGTAGCAGAAGAGACATACAGCAAGACTGAGTTAGCAGCCCTTTTCATCAGAAACTTGTGCTAGTGATTTAATTGTGGAACATGTTCATTTTTCTATGTTTTGAAACTGTTATATGTTTTATATATATGATTTATATGATACACACTTAATATGCTTATCTTGCACCAGACAACACATTGGAGGATAATTGCAACTGAAAGTGTATTGAACAAAAGAATCCCCTCTAAACCATTATTACACAAATTTACAACAAAAAAACAAACAAAATTATTTTGTGGAAGTTGTAAATTGGTTGAGCAAAAGGTAGACTCACCTATGGATGAGGAGGAAAATAATTATGCCAATTTTCATAGGTTGTCAGCAATACTGCAGGCTTTCTCAAATACCTGTGAATATTAGTAAGTTTAGAAAATGGTCTCACCACTAAAGTAGTTCCTCCAAGTGAGTAGATGCCCACTTAATTAGAAGTAAAAAACTCAAGACTGACACATTTGAAAGGCTTGCTGAGCTGTAACTTGAAAGCAGATTTGGTGGACACTACTGCAACACAGAATGAGTTAGAAAAGGCTTCAGGGAAAGTGTCAGAACAAACTGTACAGGCTTTTTTGCCAAGTGTCATCATTTTCTATCAATGCATTGCATTATCTGGTAAAATACTTTGCGAGTGTCACCAGGTATGTCATGCCCACCTGCACTTAGAGATTACGTCTGAAAAGATCACCAGAAAATCTCTAAAGAGCAAATTTCACATTATTCACACTTCGAAAACCAGAAATGTCAAAGCTATTTGCCACGAGTGTATAGCAGCTTGGTGGTAAGGACAGTGATGGAAATCTCTATTACATATTTCTCAATTCACCCCACATAGCAAAAGCATAAAAAAGCCAGTGTGAAAAGAGTATTAGTAAAAAGTTATTTATATCAGCCTTAATTTGAAATAGTTTTTTTACAATTAATTGTTTGGTTAGGGTGGCAAAAAGAACAAAAGTTATGTACTCTAACTCAAGTGCATATAAAAATTAAACTAAATTAAAATAAGCTTGTGTGTATAATAATAATAATAATAATAATAATAATCACTATGATAAATGATAATATTTTTTCTCTTCAGATTGAAAGGATCTTGAAAAGATGTTTAAAAGATCTTGAAAAGAATGACTTTCATGCCATTTAAAGGTGAATAACAGCCTCTTGCAAAAGCCAGGAAACAAAAATGAAGACTAAAAGAGTCACTGAGGTCCTCAAAATTTAGAAGTGCCTGAAAACTCTATTCACAATGAAATCTGACTGAGAATGTTCACCTCTGAATGAAAGTAGGGCTCCATTTTAGGCCTAGAGCTCATCAACATCTTCATAAACTGCTGAAGCGCAGGACTCTAAGGAATACTAAGTAAGTTTTCCAATGGCACTGAATTGGGAGGAGCTGTTGACTCCCTCGAAGGCAGAGAGGTCCTTCAGAGACAACTTGATAAATAAGAGAGCTGGGCAATCCCCAACTGTATGAAATCCAACAAGGAAAGTGCTGGATTCTGCACCTGGGGTGGGACAGCCCTGGATGTGCAGACAGACTGGGGAATGAGAGGCTGGAGAGCAGCCCCATGGAAAGGGACCTGGGGCTCCTGGTCGATGGCAAGTTGAACATGAGTCAGCAGTGCCCTGGCAGCCAGGAGGGACAACCCTGTCCTGGGGGGCATCAGGCACAGCATCACCAGCTGGGCAAGGAAGGGGATTGTCCTGCTCTGCTCTGCACTGGGGCAGCCTCACCTCGAGTGCTGGGAGCAGCTTTGGGTGCTACAATATAAGAAAGATATTAAACTATTAGAGAACATTCAAAGGAGGGCCACAAGGATGGTAAAGGGCCTTGAGGGGAAGCCTTGCAAGGAGAGGCTGGGTCACCTGATCTGTTCAGCCTGGAGAAGAGGAGACTGAGGGGAGACCTCATTGCAGTCTGCAACTTCCTCGTGAGGGGTAGAGGAGGGGCAGGCACTGAGCTCTTCTCTCTGGTGACCAGTGACAGGACCTGAGGGAAAGGCCTGGAGTTGTCAGGGGAGATTTAGGTCTGATATCAGGGAAAGGTTCTTCAGCCAGAGGGTGGCTGGGCACTGGAATAGGCTCCCCAGGGAAGTGGTCACAACACCAAGCCTGACAGAGTTCAAGAAGTGTTCGGACAATGCTCTCAGGAACATGGTGTGATTCTTGGGGATTGTTCTGTGCAGGGCCAGGAGCTGGACTCAATGATTCTGAAGGGTCCCTTCCAATTCAGGAATCCTGTTCTATTATTCTATGATTCCATACCTCTAATTACTACTGTCACTAACAGAAAAACTGTAGGGATCCATTCACTTGATTTTGTTGCATGCAGGAGAGATTATAACAAATTTAAGCAAAGCTGACATGGGTCGACATTACAGGATTTGTTTCAGGATTATGACCACAGAAGACAGGGTGATAAAAAAAACCCCAGAACACCCCAAGAAATTACAATCTGATCTTTCAGATTTTGTGTGTTAGTTGAAGACTCAGAATAAATTATGTTGATGCTTGATTACCATTTGTCAATAATCCCAAATTTAAATTTCTCATCAACTTGCACTTTAAAATACTCTTAACAGCCAAAATGTGAAATTTCACAAAGGAATAGAACTGTTTTCCCTCTTTCCAGGCATATGATTATTTTGTGAAATAATATCCATGTGGAGAATTTTAATTTTTGCCAATTACTTCCCAAAAAATGTTTATAGTTCCCTAACAAGATTTAAATAGAAATTGCATTTCTTCATCAAGCCTGAATCAGCAGGACATTAGTATACATGTTGAAGACTATTTATAGTGAAGGGGGAAATCTGTGTGCGTGCATAGGTGTCTTGCTTTAAGGTTTATATTTTGCTAAAAACAAAAATTCTTCTCTATATATCCTAGAATGCAAAACAAATTTTTACCTTAGGCTGCTCTTCAAAACCCAAAGATCCTAACATCCATGCAAACACTGTTTTAAATATTTTTCAGCCTGTCAAGTATTGCATAGAGTATGGTTATTAATCTTCAGCTTCATAAATTCCCCCCACACCCTAAGATTCCAAATTAGCTGACAGGGTTGAAAATTCTCCTTAACCAGTTGGACAGAAAATGAACCTACTTACCTTGTTCACTGCTACACATTTTCATCATCAGCGATGTAATTGTGTTTCATGTTACTGAGAAGGTACCCATGTTGGAAGATAGCAAGGACTTCTGTGGCCAGAATAAACAAGAAGGTGGAAAATGGACTTTAAAAATATATGTATTTATCTTCAATAACTACTATCGATGTTTCATCTCTGTTGAGAACATACCTACAGCTGTTCTTCTCTTCAGCCTTCTTAAAGAAAACTAGTATATTTCATTATGTGACATTTCCATAATAACACTGAACACATTTTAACTGACCTTAGAATATCAGATAAATGCAAAAGTATTGTAGCCACTTCTTCCATTCATGTATCTGTGTTTGTTTTATTTTTGTCAGATACTGTTTTCTTCTTACACAATGTAATAGGAATGTGACAGCTACAAGTGCGGGTGTGTCTTTGAATAATTTTTCATGCTGAATTTGGATCTGTCTTTATATGAGGTTTGTGTTCTATGCATAAGGCACTGGACACGTGACTTTCAGATCTTGATGTGAATTTTCACTTCCAGCCAGGTGACAGACACAGACATGTGAACACCTGGGTTAACCTTCTGTGGATGAGAGTATTCCTGCAATGGAGCAGTACTATCATTAATATCTCCACTGGTTTTTAAACTCACTCTTGTAAATCAGGTTATTTGAGCCAAGATACCTTTTTCAGAGCTGATTGTGTCAGTTGTTAGAGGTTGCCTGTCCTTGGTGGTAGAGGAATTGTGAGAAGCCATTTGATGACTATCAGCATGACTATGTTATTTCTGCGTATCCCTATGCAGTGGATTGGTTCCAGCTGGACCTTAACCAAAATTGAACTAAATATGTGCTTAGGCTCTTTGGTGTTTCTAAAATCTCCTTTTCTCCCATGTTTTATTCCAACTGCTAAATAAAGATGTCTTCTTTCAAGGAGCTGTTTGTCAATATCAAAACAGGTGCCTGAAACCAGTCAGATCTGCAGCATGATAGACATTGGCATATACAGGATAGTGCTTGCCTCCTGACTGAAAATAAAAGAAAAACAAGATTGCACACAAACACAAACCCAGGATCAGACAAGTCAGAGAGGAGCCAGAGGGGAAGTCACTTCTGTAACATTGAAAATGACATGTTAGGATTCTGGAAAAGGCTGATATCGATTCCATTGTCTACTCCTACAGTTACAACTTTCTGCAAGAAAAAAAACCCACAACACTTTTGAGTTTATTATTCCTTGAATACATATACATTCACTGCCTATGAATGAATACTTATCTTCTGCAAAATTATATTTGCTGACTCTAGAAGTTTCTTTATAAAACTTTGACCTTTGAAGTCGATGAGAGTATTATCACCTGACTAATGGAGTATGTCCATAAAGCATAAAAATCTGTTTTGTCTTACTATATGCCACTTGCTAATGATTTTCTTTGGTATTTTTCAAGTATGCTCAAGAACAACTAATGTGAAGAATAGAGTTTGAAATTGGCCCTGAGCCCTTGGCTTCTCCTGTTTCCAGCAGAAGCAGGGAAATTTCTTCTGTGATGCCATCTCCAGTTTCCTTGACATGTTCCACATGACAGTCTGTAAATAGAGCCAGAAGATGAACAGTTACGGTTCTCTGCTCTGGACTTAGATAGATTTTAAAGAAATAAAAATTATTTCTGATACGTTTTTAATGGCTGACAGGGATTTTTTCCCTTGCCATTCTGCAGAGCTTTCAGCAAAAAGTCTATTCCTTTGGGAAATCCCAGTGTTCCAGACTTTGTAGGTGTAGAAAATCCTTTACTGCACTTTAGAGTCACTTCCATATACAGAAAAAAATTTCAGGTAGTTCTGAGGTCTTTTGCAGATACTCCTGTCAAGCCTACATCTTGTCTGAACCTTGAACCATTGCAGTCAAGTTAATTAGAGCAGCCTTCACAGGTTCAGAATATTCAGACAACAATTGCAATACTTATTTTACAAATTTTCAAATAGTTCCTCTCTGATATATGTATTATGTGTAAAAAAATGTAACGCTATGATGTTATAAAGATACTATCTTCTGCACTCATTTGGGCTGACCTGCATGACTAATTCATAACTATGCTA
The DNA here is from genome assembly GCA_034509425.1 of Eopsaltria australis. NCBI lineage: Eukaryota > Metazoa > Chordata > Aves > Passeriformes > Petroicidae > Eopsaltria > Eopsaltria australis. The sequence continues at coordinate 1,440,097 of JAVTVJ010000250.1, read as the reverse complement.
TTTGTCAGTAATGGCATCATCCCATATTTATTCTAAAGAACTTTATAATATGTAGTGCTTATGCATGACTGTGATGATCTAAGATTGTATCTTTGGGGACAGTTACACTGTTTTATTATAGCTAATACATGTAGTAATGCCTATGGTTAAAGCTGCTTCATGCTTTCTAGTATAAGATGTTTTACATTGCTATCTTTGCTGAGTTTAAACCACTTGGATTGCAACTTTTCAATATACGACCCTTGACAAATTCTTTGAAGGAATACTTTACCTGAAAAGATTCAGTTTGTGGTTGGGTTTGGGATTTGTTTGTTTGTCTTATTTTTTCTTTTTTCCCAGAACAATATTAAAAAAAATGTTCTTTGAATAGCTTTTGTAGTTTTCATTATTGGGATGTGCCAACAATACGACTTGACCGTGGATTGACTCCTTGAGAAAATATTTCCTGGAGTGTCCTCAAATCTCCTTAGCTCACTTCTTTTCCTCCCTGCTGCCTAGTGATCTTAGGGCAAGATTACAACAGGTAGATATAAGGAACTTTTAATGGCAGGAGTTCATTACAAACTACGTTCAAACTACACTCACTTCAGTGAGCCAAGATAACAAAAATACAGCAGCATAATTGGCCTTTAGTTAATTTCTCTGTTTGATTAGGCATGAGTTGAGATAATTTTGATTTATTAACTTTATTTTGTTGCTTTTAAGAATAATGAATGTGGTGCAACACAAAATAATTAATACCAAAGTAAAAGAGAGTAATTTTGACTTTGTTAATGTTCGACTTTCTAGAGGAAAACTTATTCTCCATTACATTCCTGTAGAAAGACTGATAGAAATGTGCCCATCACCTTCTAAAACATGATCTCCTTGTGTGAGGAAAATGAAGAAGTCCAAGATGACACAGAGGCTTGATGGCAAAACCTAGTAAAGGGTTTACTAGTGAATTTACCCTTGTCTACTGATAGCAAAACTTGCATTACAATACCAAACGATCGCCAGTGAGCAGCTGCTAAAATATAACAGAGCAAATCCAGTAGAATTCAGCCTATCCTAATACAGGCAAACTTCTGGAACAAGGCCTTTTGTTCCAGTGCCGCCAGTCTAAACAACAAGGCTATTGACTGCATGTGCCAGCCTTTGTTACTGGGGGCTACCTGAAAAGATTAAAATTGCATGAATCTGCAATTTCAGATCCACCAATTCTCAGCTGCAAAATCTCCATCTGTAAACTGACCCAGGAGGAGTAGATTGTTGACTTAAGCTTCTATGTTAAAGGGTCATACTGTCATAGTCTATCCCTAGGAAATAAATTAATTTCCAGTGCCAGTGCTAAATAAGTCTCAGGAAGCTGTAGCATAGTTTTGATCTTCCATATTTCCACAATTATTGCAAAAAGTCATTAATTCATGTATGGACCATCAGTCAAATCAGTAAGTCCTTTAGGTAACTTCACAGAAAGGAAACAAAATGAAAGGCATTCAGACCACTTCCTCTTCCACTTTGTCACAATTTTACTAAGCTATATACTGACATGAACACGCTTCTCCAAAAAGGAACTGTTTGTGAATCATCTCCAAGATGAGCAACTAAAGATTCCTTACCTTTTGCACCTCTCCCTTTAGAGAACATAATATTGTTTTTGTTCAGGCTACGTTGAAGCCACAGTGAAATCTGCAGGCTATTGATGAATCAAGTATACGTTTTACTTTCCCTTCTCGATGCTGAAAAGCAGCTTGCACAGTTCTGTGAAAAGTTTTTCAAGCACTAAGCCTAACATTATCATAAAATTCTTATATGAGTCAAACTTCTGGTAAGAAGTACTGGTAGAACTAGGCTGCACCTCTGTGTACTGAAAAGAATCTCCTTTATGATGATTACAGGAAGAATAAATTGTCCTGGTTCTAGGCAGGACAGTGGTAATTTTTGCAGTAGCCAGGAGGGGCATGGTTAGGACCCAGAGATTATTCTGCACCACCTCACATCATTTTCCAGGGATGGGGAAGGGCTCCCTGGCAAGTTGACACAGCGTGGTGGAGGGAGTGGTTGGGTATTTTCTATTGTCAGGGGGTTTCCATGTGAGTTGGTCAGTTTTTGTACCCCCGTCATTAGTATTATTGATTATATTGTTTGTTTTCCTATCTCATAGCTGTTTCCAGTAAATTGGTGTTGAATCCTCAAACTGAAAAAAACCCACAGATCTTAAGTTCAAATTGTTTATTCATAAAAAGGCATTTCTATTCGTTTAGAAGATAACTTTCCTCTACATTGTTCACTCTTCCCTTTTTCAGTTATTTAAGAAGAAAAGATTATCAGGCTTTTTTATTTTTCTCATCTGAATGGAAAAAAAATGATGGCTTTTAGTCTTCCTCCAGTTATCAGAAGAAACACCCTCTTCTTTTTTAATGCTTACAAACGTCCTTATTTTCCTAAAGGAAAACAGCTAACAGTTTACCACCCAAACTAACATTCTCTTCACTGGACAACACTGGTTATAGGATTCAGAAAAGACGTGATAGGCCATGTTGAGAAAAAAATGCTGGAGATATTTACACTCTTGAAAAGTCAACCTGTAAATACCATACTCATAACCAGAAAAAAACCCAGAGATATGAAAAAATATCCTTCATGAGCTGTGATAGAATATGTACTTCATTAAAAATCTGTAAGGCTCTCTGCATTCTCTGTAAAAACACAGAACTTCAGATGTCCCCATTCTCCACATACTTACTCATTCTAAAAGTGTACTTAGTCATGAGAATGCAAATTATAAATTCAAAGAGAAAAGCAAAGAATGTCTGTCTTTCAGATATGGTACCTACATTTGCATCAGTCTTCAACCTACTCCTTTCTTAGATTATGACACCTCCTTTCAATAACTGAAGAGGACATTCCCTAATTTAATGTTCAGGTAATGCACTCTTCATAGCGATCATTACATTGACAATGAGAATGAGCAAATTGTTATGGCTGATCAGACATTTAAAGTGTTCTATGAGGATAAAATTATCCTTCATCTTCACTCTGTGCTCCCAACCCAACCCAACTATTAAGCTAGGATTTTGTTTTCTTAGCTGTTTTATAAACCTGTTCTCATCTTCACCATGGCACGGGAAGCTACATTCCAGTGGTAAGATAGTACTACTTGGAATCTCTATTCAAGAAGTTCAAGGAGGTAGCTAAAAGTTTTTATCCCTGATGTGGATGTAAACATATAAACTCTGCTGGTGACCAGAAGGGTGAACTGAAAGGGTGAGCAATGTCATTGCACAAGATTTTTTTTTTATTTTAGATTTCCAGTTTGAGGCTTTTAAACATAAACTTATTTTAAGTTAGGTAATATTGGTACGTCTTCACTTTCTATGTGCGTTCTCCAATCAGCTGTTCGAATTGCCTTTTCCATAGAGCTTCTGCCTCATTCAAGGCAGAAATCCTCTTCTAGGAATAAATCAGAAATGTCTAGAACATATGTAGACTAATCAGGGACGTAAAAATATTGATCTCACCTCTGTTAGCATTGGCTTCATGGTGTCCATACTCAGGGCTATCTATGTCTGTTACTGATGGAAGTTGTTGCATGTAAGATTCCAGTTTCAAGTGTTGCAGAACTAGAAAGGTGGGTGGTGAAAGTGTCAGGAGAATGCACAAATGGCAAAGCAGGTCCTGTAGATAAAATATGCATTCTGTCCCATGTAATTTAGTCCTAATTCTGTTGTAAAACTTCTGTTTTATAGTAAGCAAGCCATTAAAACCTAGTCAAGCATGAATTCTAAACATAACTTTGGAACACCAATTCAAGATATTGGGTATCCAGCTAGAGGTACAAAAGTATGTACTATTTACACCTGTAACAAATATCACTAAAAATTCTACTTTAAAAATAAAGGGCACTATACTCCATTAGGTTTCTAAATCTAGGCCTCTTTAATTGAACAGGAGAAATCAGTGGACAACTCTGACAATATTTGCTGTAATTTCATGTCTACATGGGTTGAGAATGGATAACAAATCCTGCCTTATTTAATGGGCATATTGCAAAGAAAAATTATTGGTTCTTTAAAAAATGGCTCCATTGTGTCTATCAGTGAAGTCCTCAAGGAAACTGTAGCGTATCGATCACATTCATTGAAAGCAAAAATTTGGGGAAAGAAACTGTCCTTATCAGTAAAGAACTAAATATCATAATGTCAGTCCAAAAAATTACCAAGAATCTCTAAACATTGCCATTCCTTTCTCCAGTTGTTTAAACTAGTTTGTGTTACTGTCTTAATCTGATCTAGAATCAATGTTTTTCAGATCAATGGAAGGAATGTCTCAAAAGTTTAGAGAAATAGGAGGTCATCTCTTCTAGAGTTTCATGGAAAGAATCTTGTTCAACAGTTGTTCCTTCAAGTGATCCCACCTTCCTTCACGTGTTGAAGAACTAACCCCTTTTATCTGCCTGAAATGACCTCTCTTGAAACTGCATCCACTACAAAATGGGAAACATAACTCTCCTCTCTGTGTTGGAAGCACAGATTGCAAGAAATACTTTTTTTTCTAGCATTTCTGTTTCTCAATTTTAACTTAAACATCTCAGACCACTTACAAGACAACAGACCGAGATGGAGATGAGGGAAAGGTGAGGAAACTAAGAGAGACAGAGTTTACAGAGAACAACAGATTACAAGGATGAGCCACATCCCAGAAGTTGAGGCCAAATGAGCAGAGGGTCAAAATAGGAGAGAAAAAATATTAGGTGCAAAGGGTTATTATGTATTTCAGACCTAATGTCAACATAATTTGGCCATTACAGAGTTTTAAACCATCCAGTTGTCTTAGACCAAGAAAGCCTGGGTTATAGAAATATGAGTAGGATAAATCTCAACTTTCTCTAAGCAGTTGTAGAATACGTGACATAATTCTGATCAGTAAAAAAATGTCAACGAAAAAAATCAAATTTAGACTTTGATTCATCTGACCAGACATAGGCATCTGCTTTAGGATGAGATGAAGCATGCTGCGAGTTCCACCAACGATGCTGACTATCTTTCCCTTGACTGTGAAAAAGTAGCATTGGATGAGATGTTAATGCCTACAGCACAGACCATCACATTTAGCCATACCAATCCCACCTTTTGAAATCCTTCAGCTAATCATTGGCTGTATCCTAATGACTACATGTTTCATTTCCAAGCCTTACTCCCAAATGCTAACAGGCAGATAATCACCTTACTATAACCAAACATAAGTTACTGATAGTCACTTTATTACCAGGCGTTACCATCTTGATAAATCTATGCATATCAAATATATCTGTGATCTGTCGGTCAAAGCAAATCCTAGAGATGTAGACCCATTCCCATCCAATACAGATCTCCATGATATTTTCAATCCTGTAAACTTTCAGCTAGCTGTGACCTACCACCACAACTATTTCATATTCAGCTGTTCCACCATCTATGAAGATCTTTATAGACATTACAGTGGCACACAACGAGGTCAAAATGGAGTTGACCTTTCAAATGAACTTGATTCCATGATCTGTACTTTGCCCACAAATTAGAACATTCTTTATTCTGCTAAACAGAAGGACAATTGTCCTCCTGACTTTACCAGGAGTGCCACTAAGGCACTCTTAGTCCACTTCAAACCGGAAGCTCTGTATGCACATTGTGAAACTTCCTGCCTGGCTGATATTGTCTGGTTCTTTCCCAAGAAAGAAATTAAGTGAGGCTGTTCAATTATTAAATTAATAATATGTAATTATTATTAATAATTATCAATTATCAAAATTAAGTGAGGCTGTTCAACCACCTCTGAAAACATTTGCTGCCACTGTCAGAACTCAAGCTGGCCTGGCTTTCCAGTTTTCCTAGACTGCTCCATTACTGCATTCCATACAATTTCGCTACTGGCAATATTGATGTGTAGTGTTAGGAAAGCCATTTAGGAAGCTAGGAGTAAGGTTGGTTTCTACAAACAAAATATTGTTGAAATTTGATGCATGCTGCCTCCAGTGAGGAACGTACGAAACACCTTAAGAAAGAAGAAAGAAACAGTGATTTAGACAATTCACCATGCAACATTGGGACAACTTGATTTTTGTTCTAGAAAAAGCAAGATGAGGACAAACTAACGTGGAACCTCGTGTCACAAATTACAACCGCCAAAAACCGATCACAAAAACCTGGTACCTCTCAGATGCTTGAACCATAGCACTATCACATGGTATTTTTGAATAGCGTGATTGATTCTCCTGGAAAGTCTTATCAAGCAACAAGGACAAAAGGTTAGAATGGAAGGCAAAAAAAGAACTAATAGCAACGCAACCAATCAAAATGTGTAAAAGAAGAAATTCTTTCACTGACGATGAACTGTGGAGTGTGGCCAGAACACTAAAAACTAGTGTTAACTCTGAGCTTTGGCTCTTTCCTTGAAATACTAAAAATGGAGAAGTACTGACAAACAGTATTTCTTTTGAATCATCCAGAGAAAAAAAGCCTAAGACCTCGTTTACTGCAATGGTGAAACCCTTAGTACAGATTAAGATGTTCTATTTTTATACCTTTGCAAAGCAAAGTAACATCTTCAGCAACCACTGCTGCCATCTCTTTGCTATTGTGTGAATGCTGATTACCTACGAAGGCTGTCCTTCAAAGGGTGGCCGCAACAGTGACATTACACTGTGTACAGCTCAGAAAGGATAAAGCCCACCTCTTAGGAATGGGGATTAAATGCTCATCTCCAGAAGGCAGTCACAGAGTTACTACATCTTAACCATCTTAATTTTGTATGTAGGCCCATCCTTCCACCAATGATCCTGCTACTGTCACAGAACGACCCCCTCTTTCACCACCTTAGATTAAGCCTAGCCCTCGAAGATATCAAGAAGTGGATTAAAAACCTTTTTGTAGACTAGTTAGAAGATTAGGAAAGTATGAAAAGTATGAAAGTTCTTAGATGTTTTATCTCCACAAATTATGTCCATCTCGAAGTCCAGTACAGAATTTCAGTTATCCAGATGAAGGATGTGGACCTTGGAGACACTGACGTATTTGTCATAAAGAATGGGCAAGTCTGAGAAAGGAATCTCCAGCTCTTTCTACATAAATCATCCAAAGCCCACAAACGGATCGACGTTTTCCAAATCAAATGTTTTCCTGCTGGACAATAGTTCAAAACTTGTCTATCAAAGTAGAACATTTGAGAACATTTTTTTAGAAAGACTTTTAAAAAAAACCAAACTTTGGTCAAAAATTAGTTGACTCAATGGGTTGGTTGATCACACAAATGTGACGAACTCTGCTTCAGCCTGTGCTGTTGTGTGGCAGAGGATGGCTCCCTGGTGTGACATGGAATAGGAAACACTCACTGGAACAAATGCTGTGTATGATGGAACACACAATTTGGCATTCCTGTCCCGACACTGGTTTTGTCCCAGCCTTCAGCCCTTTTGAGATAAGAAACTAAGCCTTGAAGAATCTTCTCTCGAAGAAGTGACTCGTTACATCTACCTTTGCATAACAAAACCTTCCATTCGTCAGGTTAATGGCTCATGTGAGGCAGCCCCAGATGACACACGAGGTGACAAGAACAGGTTGCGGGGTGTGACAAGCGCTGGACTCGTAAGCAAGTCAACAGCTCAGCTACTTTCTGTTGGCCCATCGTCCCAGGGAGGCCTTGGCGGGGCCTTCCCGGCTTGGCAAACACGGTCAGCCGGGAGATGGAAGGCACATATCCGGTGTTGGCAGCCGCCGTCGAGGGCTGCTCAGTTTCTCTTAGGGCCAAGGCATCCAACCAAGGAAGTTTGGACGGGGAGGAAGCGCGTGCAGACGCCTTGTGCGCGGCACTGCCGTGGGGCGATGCGCGGGCCCATGGCGGAGCCGGCGGGGGAGCGGAGGGGCGAGCCCGGGGAGCTGCGGGCGGGGGCTCGGGGGCGTGACGGGGGCCCCGCACGTGCGCGGGGTCCCGTGTCCTCCCAGCGCCGCCCCACTCCCAACTCCGCGTCCGTGCCGCGGGCACATCCCACAGCCCCGCACCCCCCCCCCCCCGCCTCCATCGCCCGCGGCTTCCCGGGCGCGCGCCCCCGCCGCCCCCTGCGCGCCGCCGGGCTCAGCTGAGCAGACAATGGGAGATCAAAGCCGGGATGGGGTGGGGGGAGGAGGAGAAGAAGGAGCAGGAGTAGGAGGAGGAGGAGGAGGAGGAGGAGGATGGTGCCGGGCGAGGGGTGGGGGGGGCGACTGGCGGAGCCGGCGGGGCGGAGAGCGGCGGTTCGCGTGTGGCGCTGCCTCTGCGCTCGATTAGTGTTCCTGGGGAGGGAGCGAGCGAGTGTAGCCGGCGGCGGCCGGAGGGGTGCGGGGGGGGCGAGCACGCGGGCGAGCCCTGTGTGCGCGGGGGCGCGCGCGGCGTGCTCCCGCGGGTGAGCGCTCGGGCGCGCGCGCGGGTGCGTGCGCGCCGGGGTGTGCGAGGGCGAGCGGGGAGAGCGAGCGAGTTGCGCAGCTGCGGTGCGCGCACCCCCCCCCGCCGCCGCCGCCGCCGCCAGCGCCAGCAGCAGCAGCAGCAGCAGCAGGGGCAGGAACAGGAGCACCTCACTGGCATTTAACGAGCGGAGCTGCTAGTTGCGCTGGAGAGAGACGCGCAGGGAGGAGGAGGAAGAAGAAGAGGAGGAGGAGGAGGAGGAGGAGGAGAACGGGAAGAGGAGAAGGAGGAGGGGAAGAGGAGGAGGAGAGGAAGAAAAAGAAGAAGAAGAAGAAGAAGACGAGGAGGGAGAAGAGGAGGAGGCCAAACGGACACCAACTGAAACAAAAGTATTTCCAAACCAGCACCCAACTCCACCTTGTGAGGCTCCCCCAGCATGGCTTCCGAGGAACTCTACGAGGTAAGAGCCCCCGAGCCCCGCCGGCCCTGCCCCCGGCCCCGCTGGCCACCCCACCCCGCCGCACCGCACCCGGGAGCGTTTTTGTTGCTCCCCGGGAGAGCCGCCGGGCTTGTCACCCACACTTGCCGCGGCTGCTGCCCCTTCCCGCTGGGCCCAGCGCCTGCGTGTGTGCCCAGCCTGGCCCCCCGCCCCCCCTTCCCTCCCCAGTTTTGCTGGAGGAGGACGGAAATGTGACTGAACGGAGGAGACGGCAAAGTGTTACCGTGGCCTGCGCTCCCTCCCGGTCCTTTCCCCACGTTCACACAACACTTTGACTCCGGGAGGAGCAGGGGGGGTGCTGGATGGGGCGAGCAGCGCTGACAGCCCCGGCAGTGAGCACGCCGAAGTGCGAGCCCGGCGCTGTGCAAAAATGTGAGCAAAGCCGAGTTACTGCCTCTGTCCGGGCCGAGGGGGGGTGGGGGAGGGCAGAGGGGCTTTCCTCTTGGATCTGTGTCCCTGCCGAAGTCTTGTGCCACCATCGTGTGCCTTGGCCGTGCAGCGAGCTGCGACGGTGCAAAATATTAAAATTTAAACTCTTCGGCTCTTCGTGCTCCAACGATAGGGTTGAGGTTGCGAGAGAAGCCAAAAAGATTGAAAGTTAAGGCTCTGACACGCCATCCTTCGCTCGTCACTCGGGAGGTGGTCAAAGCGTGTGCTGACGGGAGAGGGAGGTCTTGGGGTGAAGAAGGGAGCAAGGTGACAGCCGAACTTTGAATTTCCTATTTTACGTGTGGCAATTTCACATCCTTGCCCTTAACTGAAAAGCATCATGGTTCTCTTGGATTGAACTTCCTTGTTTTTATTTTTACAAGAAGTCATCCCTGGGAGTGAAAAGCCATTGTTTTTTGGAGCTGTTCTTGCCTTTTGGGTAGAGAAGTGGCCTCCCGAAACCAAAAATGCTCTTATCTCATGGTTAATATGCATCCAGGCAATGATCTATAACAAAAAGATATCCAGAAGCTGGAACTTTTAAGGTTAAAGGGATTCAGATAGCCTTCAGGACACTTGACAGAAGATGTCTTACTGTACAGCTGGTGCACGTGTACCTCTCGTTAATGGAGTTAGTCTGTGATGCCATCGGTGTAGAAGTCACCCTGTAGAAGTCAGTGGAAGGTGCCCTGGCTGGGCTTGTATTTTAAGGAAGTTGACTGTCGAGCAGAGGTGCTGAACTGATAGACTAGAAAGAAGACTGAAGGCCTGTGTTCCCAAGACAGATAAATCATGGTTAATTGCTTTGGCAAGTTTCCCCATCCTCATAATGTGGCTTAAGCCAGCCTTGAAGGGATCATCCCTGGAAGTAGGAGAGAAATTTAGGAACCGCTCTGAGTCTCAAGAGTTTGCCAAAAACTTGCTTTGACTTTGGAGAAAGTTCTGTTGGGTTTGTGGAGTTGGGCCTGTAGACTGTGCTGCAGCCAATACTTGCCCTTCGTGTGTTGCTGTGTTTGATCGAAGATGGACGGGGATATGTTGGTTTTGATGGGCACAAAGAAATGACCAGAAAAATTCTGTTTGCTGGGCGTTGGGCTGAGGCTAAGAATGACCATTGTGCGTGACTCTACTTGACTGTCTTGAATTGTGTTCAGAATGTTGACTTGTTGGCTCAGTAGTCTGTCGGGCAGGGTCATCCTCTGGGCGGGTGGCGCATAGTGGCCATTGCGCAAAAGCCGCTTTTGAAAAACACCCGAAGAGATACTCTCAAATTTTAAAAACCGGACGCATTCTTTAATCGTACAAGTGCAAAGTTTATTTGAGATGCCAAAGTTCTTAATGCTTTTGGACTCGCATGTGGTCAAGCTGTCTCTTTTTTCTAAATTGTTGTTCGTTTTTGACAAGTTTTGTCTTATAATGAATTTTCTAGTCATGTCTGAAAAATCATAAAATCATAAATGATTTAAATGTAGTAAACACTAATTTGGGAAGGACATAGGTGCAAGTTGACCTGAAATGTTAAGTAATTTAAACTGTTTTGTGAACTGCCTGTGGGTTTACTTCTGTTTCATGGTTGTCTTATTTATAACTCATGCCATACAATATTGTTTGAATCTGATGTTTGAAATCTAATGCCATTTGTTATACTTCCACTTTTCCTTGGATCTTGATCTGTTGTCTTGATCAAAAAAATATCATATAATCTATTTGCAAGTGTTAGCTTAAGTATGAATGCCAAATATTTCTGCTGATATGTGTCATGGTTCTTCCAAAATACAAATGAAAACTCCTCTTATAAAAAAATGAAGGTAAGTTTGTTTTTCTTAAAAAAAGAAAAAAAATCTTAATGGATCTACTTGTTTGTGGTATTCTTTTTATTCTGGATGCCATCCCTGAAGAGAGGGAGCCGATCTCTTTGTAGGCCAGTGATTTGGAATTTGTAGATCAAGACCTTGAAATCTACTAATGGACTGGCAGTGTTACTGTGGGACTGGCTTAATGTCATTTGTTCCCATGTATTTTAGAGATTGTGGTGATGACTACTCACTCTTTTTTTCGTTTTTTTTTTTCTTTTTTTTCTACTGGGGTAGAAACTTTTGTTGAAAAACATTGAAGAGACTTTTTTTTTTTGGATGGAAAATGAAAGAATCAGTATTGTTGCCAGCCTCTGTGGATGAGGTGAATAACATGACTTTTCAGTTTGCAATTTTATTTCTTCAAGGGGGACAATGTGTTTGTTAGTGAGGTGGACGGACGTGGAGAAGCTGGTTGAGCGAGACAGGTGCAGGAAAACATAAGAAAAGGTGCCATCGGGTTTTTGTTTCCCCAAGTTTGTTTCAACAGGCATTGACATCTTATGGGACCTGTCTTTGTATGTGCCTACTGTGGTTTTTGAAAAATCGTTTGTACAGCCTCTGGGCAAATGGTAGGGTTATCTTCTTTTTCAGTGTGACAACTTTCCTTTGGCTTACTGACCTGTTTCCCACCAATTGTTACTTGTTCTCATCATCTTCGCTGGAGTAATTAGAAGTAGACCTCATTTCCAAGGTTCTTCCAGAAGCAAACTATGTTTGCTCTCTCTGCAGTCAAGTCCCTTGACCTCCTCTGACAAACTCTTGCAAGTGATGTCTGGCATTGAAGTCATCCTGAGTTGTGGTTGGCACGACAAGTTTGTTGGATGAAATGTGGAAATGATTCCATACAATCCCTCCCTGGGATAACTATATGCTAGCCAGCAGGTCAGACGTACCAAGTGGCGGTCGGTGGACAGCTACTACTAATCTGTGCTGAGTTTGGAAGAGTCTCATTCTCATAAAATTCATTAACTCGTTTTTGTATTAGGTGAGGTGGAAATGCATGGAGGTTCTCTGCTGTTGGTCATTGTATCTAGTCAAACCACTGAGTGTTTCTGTCTTTCCTCAGGGAACTACTGGTACAGCTGATACCCATGGTATACATGGCCCACTGGATCCATTTGTGTAACTCTGGCTAGACTTGAGCCATGATTGCTACTCATATCTAAACATTTTTACTGGGTTTTACTGATAAGTAAGCAAAACAATTTGTGTGAACTTCACTAGTGCACCTATGCCTTGATGCCTTTTCTTCACTCTGTATTTCACCTTGACATTGCTCATAAACCTAGTGTTTTTAAGGTGTCTTAACCAATTGCCATTAAAGTATTACGGATTAACATATTGAAAGTCTTGTATTTCAAAATATACATTTTTGTATGTTTTATAGAATGGAAAATATCTTTCTTTTTTTTTAAATTTTTCCCGTGCCTTGCAAAAAACATGCATTTTTTCATACTAGTGTCTAGTATTCTCAAGGTGATACTTCACTTCCAATGATGATTCAGTACTTTTGGTTTTATTTTTAGAACTAAAGCCTTTGACATTAAATTATATGGATACAGTGAAATTACAAACTGAAACAAATTTCAGGAACAACTGGCTGAAGTTCTATGGTCTTGCATTAAGCTACGTGTCAGGTTTAATCACCTAATAAGTAAGCCCAAAGATGCGTTTTCCAAGAAAATTTGAGCTTTGTATATACAGTAGTGGCCGCAAGTCGAAAAAAGTGATCCTGTGGGCTGTTCTTCATCTAGTGTGCTAGTTTTTTAAATGATAGAGTGTAGAAAACTGATGGAGAAATGCTGTCATTTTGTCGAAAATTTGATACTGCATAGGAATTACCCACTTAAACCCCAAGTTTCTCTCCCAGCCCTAGTAACACTGCAGCGATCGAATCTTCATCATGTTTTGTGTGCATTTACTGGAAAGTTTAAACATTTGTTTTGCTTAAGTTAACTGAAAGGGTAAATCCATTATCTGCAGTATGCAGCTTGGAGTTGTAATTTTTTATGGCCACGTGATGAAAATTAACAACAAATTAGAATTGGCTGTTCAGGCAGTAGCCAATTTTTTCCTCATTGGAATGGGTTGTTTTCCTTCAACCTGTCTTGCAGGAAGTCCGGATTGTCTTGGGATCTGTCTTCTGCTGCTTGTTTCTGATGTGCTGATTCCCAAGACCTTGCCTAAGGATCTTGTGCATAAGGAGGGTCTTATAGTCACTGAGGTGTAATGCCTGAGTTTTTATGAGTTAATTTTGACAACTGTTGGAAATGTTACTGGTTGTTTCAGGAGAGGTAAAAGACTTAGAGTTGCTTGACTGACCTTACCCAACTAAGTAAGACTAGGAATTTACATCAGACGTGTTTGTGTTGCTTCCACCCCTTAGGAACTACACATCTGACTTAAAATAGAGTTGAGGATTAGCTGTTCATCCTCCATGGGTGACTTTCACTTCTTTAAACCAGAGTGTGAATGCAAGAGCACTGCAGGAATGGAGCCATCATATTTAGTGTAAGAAACTTGACTTTTCCATGTCACTTGCCAAATTGCTTTTCACCAGCTTGAATTAGCCCCAGAACTCTGGACAAAATTGAGGACTACTGCCCTGTCTTCTGGTGCTGCTGCAGGGCAAGTGCTTGAGCTGCCCCTGGGGTTTTCTCCAGTGTGCCCTTCCCTCCACGGAGCCACTGGCCTGGCAGGGCTGGGGGCTGCTCCCAGGGTGAGCTCAAACACGTGTGAGCAAAGGAAGGAATCTCTCTCTGTGTCCCGTGTGGAACGCAAATGGTTCACAGATGAGGAGATGTCTTAGCAAGTTTTATGCACAAAACTCCTTGGTATGTACGTGTACAAAATCAGTATCGTAAAAAAAGTTTTTCTTTTTTCTGTATTACTTATTTTGAATTACTCATGTCCATCACAGAAAAAAATAAAGATGGAAGGGAGAGAAAGTGGGAAAGAGATGCCTCATCCATAAAGTGTGTGAGATGCTGATAATTCTTTACCTTCACAGTCTGTCTTTTATTGTGGTTTAATTTCTTGAGCTTTTTGGTCAATCAGAGATTTACTGCTGTGGTGCCAGTCACGTTTAGAGTTACAGAACAATTACTTCCAACTTACAAGACTGTACTATCACAGAAGGTTGCTTCTGCTGTGCTGATGTTCAGTACCTCTTGAACGAGGATAAATTATTGGACACAAAGAACTTAATGAGACATGCCACAGCCCCTTGTTCTTCAGAAAGGTTGGCGTAGCTGGAACAGCATCAGTGATGCTGTGTCTCTTTCAGAACTCTCAGTAGGTGCAGCTTGGTTTCTTCCTGACTGCCGCAGCATTTCTGTGCCAAAGCAGTAGAAAAAAACAAGTTACTATCAGGTACGCTTTCATCTTATTCAACCAGAATATATGATAACTGGGTGTGCAGATCTGTTGGATATAACAGATCAGCAGGCCTATAATGCCACTCTTATTCTTCTGTAATAAATTCCAAATCTGCTGTTACTGGGCAGTATATTATTTTTGTGTATCTGTTGGAAGCACAAGCTCCACAAACTGTATTTGCAGGGTAAAAAGGGGATGCACAAGTCTGTCCCTGTTCTCTTTTGTGCCTTTGAGATTTTGAATGGCTGGGTGCCATGTGATAGATAGTATGGGTCAATAAATACAGGGTTGATTATTTTTTTAATCTTAGAATAAAATATTCATAATTCACATATTGAACGTACCATGTCGTCTCTCTGATGGTATGTTGTTAGTCCAGAAAACATCTTAAAAGATAGGTACTTTATATAATCAATTGTATTTTCCAGAGCTGTAGTATCTCTCTAGGAAGAGCTTTTATTTTTCTAATTTCTGATGAGCTTTTAATATTTACACACAAGAATTTTGTGCTCTTTGAAATTATTTCTTTGAACTTCTCTCCATATTACTTAGAGGAAAAGAAAACTGACATGTTACTAGCTCAGTACACTATAAAGGCAAAAATATTTACTGTTTTCATAAACATTCTCAGAAAATTTACATGTGTCCCTTAATCGTGACCTGTGGCAGATATTTTTCAAGGCATCTATTAATACGTGTGAATACATAGGATGGATATGGACTTAAAAATATTTTTTAATCATAGATTTGTATTTTTAAATTACTTTAAAGCCACTTTAGATAGGATTAATTGCAAAATAAAGCAACTATTTTCTAAGTATCTTTTAACTGTAAATTAGTTGCATTGAATAATGGAAGTACTGTAACTCAGTTTTGTTGTGATTCTCCATTGAGGCTTCACATTTTATTATCATAGTACATGCAATAAATTAGTAAAGCTCTGATCAAATCTTTCTTCTTGGCTGTGTTGAGTCTGAGGGTTTGTTTCATTTCTTTTGTGGGGAAAGATAAGGTATATATTTCAAGTGGCCTAACCACATTTGTAGTTCTGCCTCTCTAACTCTTCTGCCCCCACAGTTTCTTAAAGTTTACACCTTTTAAGGAAATCAAGTGTTAATGCTCATTTGTTGTTGATTGTCATAGTAGCACATGAAAAATCAAAACTCAGTTGTTTTTTTAATATCTCTTCTCTTTCTCTTCTCTCTCTCTCTTCTCTTCTCTTCTCTTCTCTTCTCTCTTCTCTTTCTCTTCTCTTTCTCTTCTCTTTCTCTTCTCTTTCTCTTCTCTTTCTCTTCTCTTTCTCTTCTCTTTCTCTTCTCTTTCTCTTCTCTTTCTCTTCTCTTTCTCTTCTCTTTCTCTTCTCTTTCTCTTCTCTTTCTCTTCTCTTTCTCTTCTCTTTCTCTTCTCTCTTCTCTTTTTTTGTTTAAGTGACTTTGTGATTTTCATTTTGCAGAGACATTTAAATACTTCTCTAAGCATCTCCACTTCCTGTAAAATACTGGATTATGGAAATTTGCTTGGTTTAGGGAATAAGAAAAAAATTTGGCTTTACTTTTGAGATGCCACAGTTGAAAGCAAATTGTGGGAAGTATACTGTGATGGGTTTATCCCAGAAAAATGTTAGATGTACATTTTGTAAATACGTACGTAGGGGAACCGTTGAGGTACATTCTTAGAGTGTTGAAATGCATATATATCAACTTCAAAATACTTTCAAGACTATGATATGTTGAATGTTGTATTCCATGGGTATTCAGAAGTCTGTAATTTATGAAGTTCCTTCCATTAAATGCAGTTCTTCAGTGAGGCATCATCAGGATACTGGTAACATTTTTGTTACCAATAACTAGACACGTGAAGGGTACAAAATAATTTGAGAATTAACTGGAGTATTGTTTGGCTAGTAGCTAAATCATGCTCATTTGTTGTGTTTTGATTTCAGCACCTGATTTCCCCCGGTTCTATGTATCTGTAAAGCATAGCTTGTGCTAGCACAGTGTGACAATTCCATTTTACTTTAGTGGTAAGGTCACTTACAAGGTTAAAACCAACAGACCTGGTATTGTGTCTGTAAGAAATAATGGGAATGTAAGACTCTATGTACTGACACAAAAGATCCATCCAGTTCAGCACCCTGATTCCTAACACAGATCCATAATGTCTTACTGTAGAGCGAAGAAAATGGGAAATGTGGCATAGCAATAGTCATTGGGAGCTTTCATGACTGGCTTTGTTGGGACAAGGCAGATTTCAGCCTTGGTTGTAAAATACTGGCAGCATGACCTGAGCTGCCCAGATGTTCAGAGCCCACGTTCATTACCTGTGCACATCGGCCAGGGAGTTGTGGCTGCAGGCCACAAATACATTGGTGTTGCTGAATTCTGTGTTAACTTGAACTCAAAATTTTCAAGAAGAGGTTGTTAGCGTATGTGATCAAACAGAACAAACACTAACTGTGTGTAAAACCTCAAGTCATCAGCACTGTGTGCTTTAGATACCTACAGAGTCTTCAGTGCAGACTTGATGTCCTTAAGGACTGTATCCCAAAAAAAGGTCTAGCTGACAGTTTTGTGTGAGCCAAAAAATTTGGAGAGAGGACTATGCCCACAAAATAAAACAAATTGTAATGGCTCTTGTAATAATAACTCTAGGAATTAATCTCATTATTTGAAGTTACAACTATTTTGTAAGTATAAACCATAGTAGATTGTACTGAAGTATAATATATAAAATTAGGAAGACTGATGGATAACTTTTCTGAAAACAGGAAAAACCAGTGTTTTTTTCTCCTCTGTCGGCTTTTTACCATATAGTTACTTTATACCGTAACTCTTAGGTGGCCACTCATGTTTTCAAGACTAGCACATTTTTTCTCACCTGTTTAGGTCACAGATAAGGACCAAAGTGGATCTTGGATTAGCAGTGCTTTCTAAGAACAAGGAAACCTAAAGTAAGATAATGATGTTTACGTCAGATTGAGAATATTGAGCTTTTGTTCTTAGTGTATTTTTCTGTGGAATTAGTTTGTAAATATATTTATTCTAAATAGACATATTCAAAGCAACTTGTCAGTTGAGTGAGCATTTCCAGCAAAACAATTTCTAATATTTCCTGAAAATAATGCTTCGACCCCAGCTTGCCACCTTCCTTTGCAGCTGAAGGAGTAATGAACTAGATGTCCAAGCATTCCCAAGTGCAACAGAAGATTTAATGGAGTGCAGTTTTAGAGCAGTCAGTCAATTTTCACTTGTGATATAGCAAAGTCAGAAGTTTCAAAGATAAAATTAAACTGTTGGTGCACATCAGGTTTTTTGTAATATATGTACGTAGAGAAGGTTAAAGCCCAGCTTTGAAATTTGTTTCCTTATTTGTCTGGTTCCTATGCTTAGTGTTATGTACTTCAGGTTTTGACTTGATTGTACAACAGGGTATGTATTGAGTGGGAGAAAAAAAGGACTTGATCTCTATTTGGTTTTAATCCGAAAGAAGCTTCCATAAGATACTATAATATAGAAGTCTAGGACAAGTTCATCATTGTATGACTTCTGAAGACATTGGCTTCCAGAGAACTAACATGGGAATGAGTTGTATTTTTACCCAGGTCATCAAGGAACAATGATCAATAGCAACAAAGAATTTTTTTCCAGACGCCGAAGGCAAGTAAGTTAGCTTCCTGTTTCAAAAGATCCATCAGTGTTTCAGATTCTATTTCACTCATGTTAGAGCCATCTCTCTTCTGTCAGGGTAGCTCCTTAATTGATTTGTTTTTCCTCTCTCCCACATTGTACTCATCAGCTCTCCTGAGGTTTGTGCTTGTTTATTTAAACCACCCAAGAATAAAGTATTAGGTTCTGAATGAGAAGATGGAAATCACTGTATTTAAGGATGCTTCTTTGAGATGTAGCATTGTAGGACTGTTAAAATGTGGAAGCTGGTGCATCAAGCAGGTGTTGATTTGACAACTTACGTCCATGACT
Organism: Eopsaltria australis; assembly: GCA_034509425.1. Taxonomy (NCBI): domain Eukaryota; kingdom Metazoa; phylum Chordata; class Aves; order Passeriformes; family Petroicidae; genus Eopsaltria; species Eopsaltria australis. The sequence continues at coordinate 1,421,561 of JAVTVJ010000250.1, read as the reverse complement.
GCAGAAACCCAGTGGATATAAAGGATTACGACTTCACAAAACCTTAAAACCCAACAAAGGTGGGATCTTGTTCATTTTTTCATCAGCAGGATATGCGTCACAGGTATATGCAAACTGTACCACGCCTCTCTCCTTTCTTATCAGTAAAGGCTTAATAACACTGTTGCTTGTCTTTTGTTGGATTTTTATTTTAAATGCTTGTTGAGGAAAATTGTTAAAACACCTTATCTTTAAAACCAATTCTTTACAAGGATTGATTTAGATTTTAAGTTCAGTTTTACCCTGAAACTGGTGCAATGCAGGACAAGTATATTGAATAAGATGGTGTTTTGGGGGTTATCTATGCATGCCACAAAACATGGATTTAGTGGGGAGATAGAATGAGCACTGGGATGTGATATGGTTTCTGTCCCCATGACGTTAGGTTTTGAGCCACTCATAGTGACAGATGAAACTTTACTGTTATTCATTTATATCTATACCCATTATTTTCCTACATTTATCCAGATAAAATCACTTGCTATGCTCTGTTCTTCATACCTTTGGATACTTGTGAAAAGAAGTCAATGATGGACAGCTATCAGTTAAGTTATACTTGAAGAGTGTGAGATATATTTTTTCAGTACAATGAACATTTTAGTGAAACATAATGCTGGTGTTGGTCTGTAAAATGTGAAGTTCTTTATTGGTGTGTGTTATTTGAATATATTCAGTATTAATTGAATTATTCAATGCTAAGGTCCTTACTCAAGTAATTACAAATGAATTTATTCCAAAAAACTCAATCCTTCACACCTGAGCACATATATATATATAACTAATCAAAGCAAAGAAATGTAACAAAACTTGTATGCACACAAAATAATTTCTTTATGATGGCATTCTTACTGTCAAGCAAAAATAATGGGAATTAATGAGTCATCATTCTAGCCTATATATCTCTATATTTATTATTTATTGTTATTTCTATTAGTAAAATAATGCTTTATTTGGATTTTTTTTTTATGTACACTTGTTTATATTTATGAAGCTTGAACTAAAAGTGTGTGACTAAAAGCGACTAATTTAGAGAAAGGGATTTTATATCTCTGTATGCTAAATGAAGACTTAAAGTATACCGACACAGTAAGTTATGAGAAGGGGAAGAAGAAAATAGTCCCTGACTAGAAGAACCAGTGGAATTCTATCTTGTGCTTTTCACTAAATGAATGCTCCCTTTGTATTAATTTGTCCCTTTTGTCCAGTATTTTGAGTTCTACCTTCCCAATGTCTTCTCAATACTGACTCTCTCATTTTCAGTCGATCCACCAGAAAATTCTTTTTCCATCCAACTTGTTCAGAAAAGGGCACTTTCAGTGTGGAAAATTAGTTGTCTATTGATTGTAAAATAAGGATATTTTCTGGTTTTCTGCGAGAATCTGGAACTTGGTTATGTAGTGGAAGAAAGACCTGCATGTTAAAACTGCTTTATCTTTTGTAGAAAGATGGGTAGGCAGGGGTTGTTGAGTAAAAATGGAGACTCTCATCATTAGGACATCTGAGTGCTGTCTCAAAAAATGTAATTCTCTCTTTTCTCTGTCACAGTCTAGCATTGAGCTTATCACTCAGACTCGGTATTTCAGAGATGATTGCTCATCTCTCTGACAAAGTTTGAATCCCTGAGCCAAAGCACAAGCAGAGAAAAACCTTTTTTGTTTTTCTTTTTTCCCCCAAGTAAATATTGTCAGAACATCTTAGAATAAAGCAGAGCAGGCTAATTGGGTCTGATAAAGAGAAGCTATGCTGCAAGTACAAGCTTCAGACAGACCTGTCCCCTTTTATGTTGGTGTTTGGTTTGGTTTTTGTGGGGCTAACTGCAGAGAGGTATTCAACTCGCATGCGGTGTTGTCTTTGATGTCCTCTGCAGTCAGTGAGGACTTTAGGCCAGAAGGCCCTTTAGACCATTTAAGTGAAATTTCTCTAAAAGGTCATTGGCTTCATCCCCTTCCTCTGTAAAAAAATACAGAAAAGCTAATTGGGTTAATTTAGTCAGTTAAGTTAAATATACTTAAATGTGGCCTCCTAAGCAGTAAGGTTTTGTTTCCTTTTTGTACAGTCCTCTGATCTAATGCAGGATAATACCCAACTTTTCATTCAGCCCTTGGGGCTGTAAACTGTGTTAGTAGGTGAATGTTGCTAAGGGATTGTACTGTTGAAGCATAAAGAGTTTAGGCACAGCACTGAGCTACTGTGGTGTAAGCTAAGGTTTGTTATCTGAGTGACAATAAGTGATCAAGTTATGTTTTCAAATGATTGTTGTATTTTACTTCCTTTTACATTAAATCTCGGAAGGTGTTTGGGTGGCTGTGCTTTATGATTGACTTCAATAGTCTTTGCTCAGATTGCTCAGCTGTTCCTTCTGTTTGAGCCACAATAGCAGCTTTGCCATGTTTTAAGAGGATTGGAAAATCGATCTGGCATCATTAAAAGCAACCAAACAAAAAACTGTGGCTCAAGAATGTTTGTTTGGTTGAAGCAATTCCTCAGCCTATGCGTGGCCATACTTGTACTTGCCAGGATGACAAAGCAGGTGTGGAAGGTTATTGGAGCTGTTGAACTTCTGAGTGATGGCCACAAAAAAACAGCCTCAGTGAGCAAGTCCTGAGACCAGGAGAAAAACTCTGTGTATCCTGACAGTGTTGGTGTCGGTTTTTCCCTTAGTCTTTCTTTGAATGGTGTGATATTTAGCATTTAGGAGACTGTCTATTCCTTGTACACTTTCAACTGTGAGTATTAGGGCTCTCTTCGCTAGAGCTTAAAGAAATTTAGGTGCCACAAGCCTTGCTTGCCACCGCTGTCTTCTCCAGGAAACCACTCATTCTTCCTCCTTCCTTTGCACCCACACCGATTTCTGTCACTGGATGAGGTGAACGCTCATTAAGGAAGCTTGCCTAGCTGAAGGTTGCCCACTGCTTTTACAGAAATAGTTCTCTGACAATTTATTGACTGGCCAAGGTTGAAATCCAAGAGGTGCCTCTTCAAGGAAAGAAACAGGAATATATGGCATGTTAGGAGAGAGACAGGAGAAAATGGGTTAGATGTGGGGGGATGGTTGCAGGAATGACTTGGCTCCGTTAAGAAAAAAGAAAAAAGAATCTGTCAAACTGCAAGCTTAGTTTTCAGCTGGATCAACTCACTGGACAGACTTGCAGTGCGACTGCTCAGCTTCTTGCCCTTGGCTTGAGCTGACTCAGAGCCATGTGCCCAGACTCCACCTTGAGGTCACGCAGCCGGTGCGGGATGGGCTGCGGAGCAGCGCCCCGGGGAAAAGGGGCTGCAGTGCCTGCCAGGCGAGCACGGTCAGAGCAGAAGTCGCTGTGCTGGATGTTTTAGTGGCTGGTTACCCTTCCGTTTCTTGTGAAAGTGGCAAACTCGTGCTTGCAAGAATTTGGGATTCCAGTTACTTCTCAGTGTTGCAGAGCTTTTACAATTCCCTGAATTTTTGCTTTCACGATAGCAAGATTGCAAAGCTTGCAAAGCTTGGTGAAACATACTACCTTTAGTGTGCCATGCAAGTAATGAAAATTCTGCAGCAGAGTAAGGTTGTATTTTCCTTGTCCACCTTGATTATACCGTAGCATGCTCTGAGGCTGTTGCACAAACCCGGTTGGAAGATGCAGGTGACATACAAGCATAGTTAAAAAGTATAATTTATTTGTAAGTATTCTGGTTGTTCACTGAGTGGGCAGTGGACAGGGAGTGGGATGAGACAGGATGTCTCCTTACAGTTGAGCTCGCTTTAAGCTGCATTTCATTTAAAATGCTGATATTCATAAAGATTATTTTTAGCCCCTCCAATGGAATTAAAGTTCAGAGTATAAGTGCTGTTAATATCATTTGGGTAGAAAAAATTAGGCTTTAATTACTTTTGGTTTCAGTTTCACAAGCAGAAACAAATTATTTTCGTTTTGCGCATGTTTATGTAAAGGTGGGAAAACTGATAAGGAAAGTAAACTGCGTTGCTCTCTGAGTCCTTCCAACATATAAATAAAAAACGGTTAGGAAATAAAAATATCTATTAATGCTAAACACTGCAAGGCTAGTGCTGTGTTATGGAAGTATTTGGGAACATAGAGATAGTAACTGAGTGAGAGTTTAGAAAGCCGCTGAGTGCATGAAGTGCCCCAAATCCAATGTTCTCAGTTCTCTGTGTGTGTGTAAGCCCCTTGTTTTGCTTATATTAAGTAAAAATATTCTCTCAGCTAATTAGGTATAGGTAATAATTAATAAATTTGTTATTTCTCTATGGTAAATATTATTATAAAATACTAGACTATGTATTCAGCATTTTAAAGACAATTTTATTTAATAGATTTAATATACTTATTACAAAATCTGCATTTGTATGGAGTTTGAAAACATAAAATAGCTTAAAATATTGGCTATCCAGGGGTGTAGCACACAAAAATTAAAATTGCCTGAATGTACATTCAGATGACTCATTGTTTTAACAGGTGCATGTAGCAATAAGTTTTAAAGCTATACTTAGCTTCTAAACCAGTACAGTTTAATGGTATTGCCAACCATTGACACGGGTCCTTCATTTAGTTAAAGAAACCCAAACCAGCACATTATTAAATAAATAATTTAAAAGTAGAAAACAAGATTATGGTCAGCAAAAAAAAAAAAAAAAAGCAACCTGTTGATCATTGCCTAGGAACTCAGTCCAATATATTCAAATTTATTTGCTTTCCAACAAAGTATTTAAAACAAACCCAAAACTGAACAATGAACACTTTAGACTACTTATGTGAAAATTACTAAGTCAAATAAACTTTCACTGTGCCAATTTTTATTGAGTGCCACACTTTTGTAAGAGCATAATCAAATTTTAAAATTGTCCACTATTATTGCCCCTTCCACTCTTCCTCAGTTCCGACATTGTTTTAACAGCCAACCTGGCCTAGACACTGGGTTCTTTACACATAGAAAACAGGGAATAAAACATTCTGGTTTTGATTTTTCACAAGATAAAAGTAAATAAATAAAGTATGCAGTTAAGGATAGAAAGTTGCCTCAGAAAGTTCTGTAAGGTCTACATTTTCTTTTTTTAGAAGTAAGGCGCTTTTTCCTTAGATTTATGTGACAGGGTAATCTTTCTTTAAATGTCTAGATGCAAAGAAACCATACACTGTTATTTCAGAGGGATTATATTAGCTGATGATTATTAACATTTTCTTGGAATTACTGATATGTGTAGGTCATTCATTATATTTTTCTGAGAAAAAGCGATTCTGTTCTCTTCAATTTTACTCTTCTGACAAAAGTGAAATGATATGTAAGATCACTTCCATGAAAATAGTCAGCACTGATAGTTATCATTGCTTTTTTCAATGTTCTACCAATACTGGCTTTGCCAATAATACATAATCAGTCTTTCTAAAGGGATGATTTCCTAAAAATAATGTAATACAGATTTTACTGAAAATATAAAGAATGCAGTTTTGTCTCAAAGTTATATTACTTTCAAATAAAAGTTACTCAGGTGTGTTTTAATTCCTACAATGAAAAGTCATTAGAGATAGGTATGAAACTGTCATAGTGTAATGAGGCAGAGGTGAATATTCAAATGTATGAAGATTCAGAGAAAATGCCATGAACAGTAGTGACTATTAGCTGTCACAACAAAAAGACTATTCATTGTAGATTATATAGACATTAATCATAAACCTTCTATCCATGGGGTTGAGAACAATATGAAAATTCTCTTATCTATTGAGAGCAAAAAAAATGCCAGTAGCAACATGTGTCTACTAGATAGGAACATCAATAGTTGAGAAGAGAGAGAAATATTGAAAAAAATAGTATTCTATGATTCTTTAAAAAACATGCTGTGAGTCAGACGACTGTTGTTTTTTGGCCAAAATCTGGATGTTTTGTTCACAATTTACAGTTACTTAAGAACAAATTTATATTTTTCTTTAGTCTACAGGAGACAGGATTTAAAACAATAAAAAAACCCCAACCAACTGAAGATATCTAAGGTACTGTGGTTTGTGTTTTGTTTTGTGTTAATTTTAATGGTTTAGAAGTGTAAATTAGATGGGATAGTCCAGGATATAATGTAAGTACTAGACTGGACAGGTTGATGTTGATTGCAGAAATAGCTGTGAAAGGCTGAAATGAGAACTGCTTAGCAGAAAATTAAAGAAACTAGAGTCACTGCTTGCCCAAGTGTCCAAGACAGTTTGAACTGATCTATACTTACTTCTTTATCCTGAGGCTGAAAGTTCTCATTGACAAAGGTACTCATGTAGGTATAGTAAGCTTTTGTAAAGCACCTGATGCAGTACTGCATGGTATTCTGATTTCTGAAATCTATCTCCTTGATAAGTCAACATGGTCCATATGAAATGCATTTCGGACTGGTTGAGTGACAGATCATAAAGCAGTAATAGATTAAGGACATTCATGTTGGATTTTATAGAAGTTTTTCACAGCCCATTGCTTTGAGGATTTGGATAACGATCTGGAGGAAAACAGACTGTAATCTCTGGTAAAATGCATATGTGCAAAAATGGATGGATTCATAAGTGTGAGGGATGGTCTGTACTTGGTTGATGGGGATCGTTTGAACATACGTTAATATAGCTGAAGGTGTCTGTCCTGACAGTAGGGTCATACATGCAGAATGGAGAGTAGTGCTTTGGAAAGGAGTAATGTGATGGTACAATACAGCAGATAAAATGCACATTGCAGTCTCTTGGTATGAATATTGGAGATCTCAAGTGGAATTAGATGTGCTGTTACCTTGCTACGTGCATGGCTTTTAGTGAAATGTTAGAAAATTGCATCTTATTTGAGCTTAAAGTGCAAAATACCCCCAAAACCTAGATGAACTTACAAAGATTCAGAAAAACATATCAGCGACCTTAAAAACAAATAAGTGAACAAAACCTGGTGTACAGGAGGAGGCTGGAGAAGCTCACTCTGTGTAGTGTTTAGCAAAGGTGACTGATGGCCTGTGATTACTTATATGGGGCAAAGATTTCAGACAAAGTGGTCCTTTAGGTACACTAGGCTTTGGGTGACAAAATGCAGGAGCTCAAAGCTGAACTCAGGCGTATTGCTTCTAGAAATATAATAAATTTAAAACTGAAGTCACTTATCTGTCAGAACAGTTTATTTAAGGATACTCTGGATATGTCAGGAAAAACTGTGAATTTTTCCAAAAAGATGCCTTTAATTCTAGCACAATATGATGACCTGATGCAGGAATTTTGGAATGAAATTATCTTTTATACAGAAAGGCAGGCTAAGTGATTGTTACTTACACAGGTCATCTACAAAATGGTATCTGAAAAGTGTTTTCAGCATCAAAGGCACCCTGTGCTCCATTGTAATGTGCACCTGTGTTTTTGATGGGAAGGCTGAAAACGGGGAAGAGGAAGGTTGGGGATGTGATGAGACGATATAATAAAGATGGGTTTAAATTTTATTTTACATGTAGAGAGGAACTACGTATGAGATTTATTAAATCAAAATATGTGATCATCCAAGCAACACATACATCTTCCATATAGCATTTCGAAAGATTTTTGCATGTAATTGTGTGAATTAGCAACCAGCTGGGAACAATACCCTGCTATTTGTTAAAGGAGAGACAATAAAGTTCTTCTAGACAGGAAAGAATCTACATTGTTAACAGATGACCTGAAAGTTCAGCTCATTGAAAAGGCAAATATTTTGACCAGGAGAATAATTCCTCCTGTGGAGCAGTATGAGTTGCCGTGCTAAAGCTGTACAGCTATTTTTAACCATGTCACAGCTATTGAGCTTAGTCTTCAGTTTAGTTCATAAACAGTGTAAAAAAGACTAAGTAGGTCTTTCTTTTTGATGAATGTAGAGGTGAATATGTCAGAATCCCCCCTTTTTGCAGTTTTTGTTTATTTTGTGCAATTTCTACATTGGTTTTAACAGTTTGGATGTAGATTTTTGTCACTTGTTGTCACTATCTGCCATTCTGTTTTGTTAAACTCCAGAAACACTATTGCACTGGAGTAACTGTGGGCAAAAGATTAAGTTGCATGTGAAATGAAGGTTGTTATGATTTAGGGGGAAAAAAGTGGAGGCTCTGTATAAAATCCTATTTCCTTCCAAATGACACAGATAGTTTTTCAAAAGTTTGTTCTTGAACGCTTCTGTGGTTTGAAAAGGTTTAATCTAGTTTTGTTTTGTGGCAGTTGTACAGCAGAATTTGAGTTCAATATGTAACTTTTGAGCTTGCCTAGAATATTTTGGATGCTTGACTTGAGCATCTAAAATCTTTGTCAGAAAGTCTTTAATTTTATTTCTTGAATTCTAGTTTTTTCTGTTTTAAATGCTGGTTTATTTTTTAACAATGATAAAGGTCTCTGAATTACTTCAGTGTTTTCCAACAGTGAAGTTGTTGCCTAAATTATATCTGCAAGTTAAGGTTCTTCACAAGGTATGTTTGTAATATAATTAATATCTTATTGAAAAATATTTGTAGGAATGAAATGCTGTTTTCATGACCTACATGTATCGTAGATTTAAGGTATCTCATTTTTCAAAGACATTAGACTGGAAAATGATGCAACACGGAAATAATATTTTAAGTTCAGAAATGGGCATCACTGACAGGTTTATGTGTCTATATAGGTAGTTCTTTGTAGCAGTCTTTGAATGTTATTTTGTGATATGACTCTTGAGATTGTGTGTTGTGTATTTGGATTCTATGATTTCTTTGGGACATGCTGCAGATTTTATGCTCAATCTGTGTATGCACATGAGTGTGTACTGCATCTTTTGGGAAGAAAACAAGCATCTTACCTCTTTAATTATCATTCCTTGCAATGTGGAAAACATGTAAGAAAACATGATCCAAACAGAAGAAACAACTATGAATTGCACAGAATGCAAAGCCCTATGAATTTTGTTTCTTTTCACTTTTGCAGTTAATGAGTTTACTCCCTGTATCTATCAAAATGGTGAAATTGGGTCAGGCCTAATCTTTTCCTTCTTTCCACCACTTCTCCACTCCAGTGCCAATGTTTGTGGGATGACAGAAGGCAGGTACGATGTACTAGATTTAATGGTACTTTGATGGTTTGGTGGCAGGCTGAGAATAGACCAGGCTACCTTTGAATGTGATTCATGGAAATGAGCTAGGAAGTGTAACCACACGCACAAACGTTCCTTATGTTAGGGCACATTTTGATAGTTCACCATAACTTTTAAAATAACTACTTTAACAGAGACCATTTGAGTGCCCAAGAAGTGATACAATATATGTGAAATTATACCCAGTCTGCTCTGTGATACAGTTAATTGACAATGCATAAGTGTTACAACAACAACAACAACAAAAAAAACAAACAAAAAACACAAAAAACAAACCACGAAAAAAGAAAGAAACTTCAAATTCAGCTTCTACCACATTATGAGATGATTACTCTTGCTTGCCTGATAAAGACAATATAAACAAACCAGATTTAGGTTAGCCCCTTGTTCATATATGCTAGATTAATCTGATAAAACTCAAGGACTATGCCAAAGCATCTTTTTTTTCATTATAGATTTTGTACCGCATTATAAAAATACTGTTATTTACATCACAAATTGAAACACTTTCAGTTGAGAAAATGCCAGATTAATGGTTGCCTGTGTGTTCTTGATTCTCATTATATCTAATTTATGCACAGACTGGATCATAGGTCTTGTGGTCTGGGAAGAAAACCATTTGCAGTTTTAATTGACAGAGAACTAAAAAGTGCACAGCTGATCTACCTTTTCAGATTAATTTAGTGGGAAGGGTTTCTTCCCCTTTGGTGCTCCCAGGAAAGAAGTGTAAGCCATGAGCAAAACCTGCCATGTTTAAGTTCTTCGGTTTGTCCTTACTCTCAAGGACTAGAGAGTCCCACATATTTCCAAGGCAATATATGTTGATATCCTGCCCTGTCCTCATGTCCTCAGTTGGGTATTCCCTCTGCCAACATGCGTAGTCAGGATTCCATACAGCGACATCTTACGGAGTTTATCCAGGTGAAAAGTCTCCCTCATGGACCCCAATTATTTTTTTCTTTTCTTTCCCTTCCTGTTTTGCTCAATAGGGTCAGTTTGAGGCCAGATTTTCTTTCACAAACAGGTTCAGTTTAAGTTTTGGTAATCCCATGCGTATTGCTTCAAACAACTGAGAAAACGCATCCTTGGACTGTTAATCTGCTGAGTTTCAGAAGCTGCTGACAACTTTGGAGGTGGTATAACTTCTGAATGAGACTGCCATTGTAAAGAAACTTTATATTTGCCATTATTTCACTACCAACTCCCTTATAATGAAATATCTTTAAAGTGGCATGAGAATTACATTAAAGGTATAATAACTTTGTAGTAGAAATACCAACTTTTTGTATTGGTTGCAAGCATCTAGAATGAATTTGTTAATTAAAAACTGGAGTTGTATCTACTTAAAACAAAAATGCAAAGCCCAAGTTCTCAATTCTGAAGTTAAAAAAATTTCCTAGAAATCTGATTTAAGACTGCCTTTTGTTTTATCACAAGTGAACAGAGTCAAAGTTTGCTTCTCTTACAGGATTTGCTCTTTACTCTTTGTTTTGTAATAATTTTATTAAATTGGATAGCATAGAAGGATTTTGTTGATTTTTTTCCCTGTGCATAGTGAGAAAAATTATGGAGTAGGGGGACTGCTTCTAGGTATGTAAATTTGCTGTGTTTCAAACAGTTGATGTTGTGATCCAGCTGTATTGGTAAGGAGTTGGGAGTTTTTTCCATACTAGCAGACCAGTAATTCATAATAATGGTTTTATTTTTCTTTGTCTATGTGGGTTCCACTTAGTGTGCTCAACTTCATGTTCATGGGTTCAATTTTGTGGGCTCTTACCTGCTTCCTAGAAGCCATTGCTCCTTGCCTTTTTCCACTTGAACTTAAGAGTACCTGTTTTTAAGAGAGTAATATAGTTCCTGTCCATATAGCTTCCCTTCATGTCTCTTACCAGGCTTACAAAACAGCAGCAACCTGCCTACTATATATTTACTTCTTTCTTCAGCAGTAGCTTTGTCAATGGAAGAGCGAGTCCACCCTAGAGCATTCATCGCTGCCCTCTACCTGGGGTTAGTGCCCTCTCGGGTCTGCTGGCTGAGCTGCTCATGGGAGCTCTCCTTAATCCCATTCAGTCAAATTGAGCCATGTTAGGAAAGATTTGTTATTTAAATTACTTAAGCTGATCTAGCTTATTTTGACTGACATGTTTAGGGAGTTCTCAGCTCAGCCAGAAGATTTGGGAAGTGGTAACCATCAGCGGGATGTGATGATAAGCTGGGGGCAGTGGGTGGCAAAGAGCAGGTCTTTCCCAGCTATGCTCAAACTGGTTGATGTGTACTCATCTACAGCCTGAAATTTGGGAACCTGGCTTTTCTTCATGGAGCCACTCTGAAGTTTTTTGGACCATTAAAAAGGAGAAGTCTGCCTGTGCCAGTTCCTCTCTGAGTGCTCCCATTAGCCACAATTTCACCCAGAACCACCTAGAGCATATTGGCCAAGAGGCTTTGATTGTCCACTTTTGAATGACTCCTGCCAGCATTATTTCATAGTTGAACTATAGTACAGGTCTCCCTCTGGTGCCTACTTTGTAAAAGCACAAGATTTTATAATTGGGCTGAGCAATTGAAAACCAACTGTATGAAAAGAGAAAGGTCTCTTTGTTGTCCTGGTAATGGCAGTTCTGAGAGCGCTGACAGTAACGTTAGACAGTAGACTGGTTTTTTTCTTGTGGTACATAGTGCTAATCTGCACATACATGCAGAACTCTGTAGTCACTCTCAGCTGCAGCAGTGCTTGCCCTCTGTGCCTCTTTTAACATCAAAATCTGCTTTTTGGGAGGTGTGTTTGTTAGTATGTGGATATATGGGTAATGGATATCTGGATGTAGATACACATCTGGAAATAAAATTAGAAAATTTTCATCAGCTTCTATCCTTTTTCACTTTCCTACCAATTCCTTTTAGGTGTTCATTTTTGGAAATTAGTTGACCATGCAAACATTGATCTTTCTAATACAACCAGAATTTTCTACTTTGATGGATATTAATCTAACTTAAAACACGCACTGTTGGAAAGGCTTAGACACCAGTACATTGAGAGGAGCACAGCACCACACATCTCCAATAAAATACTAAAAACTGACATCATCACTGTGGGAGGAATTTTTCATTTACATCGCCTTCCACTTCAGGGCCTCTGTCCCTTCCACAGAACCACATTTTGCGTTATCAGTCCTACCACTCAGGGCTACTTGTGTGTAAATTTTCCCATTCATATTCCCAAAAACACACAGCACAAATGTTTCTCATGAATATCCTGGTTATGCCATACATCAAAAGAACTCCATGCCTTTTGGACTTGGTACCTTTTGGTTGTACCTTGCTCACACAGAGGATACTTTGACAACACCTGCTATCAGCATGGGTTTCTCAGAGAAACACAAGAGATGTGTATGACTCAGTCCGGCAAGTTGCTATTTCCTGGTATAAGCCAGCTCTAAAAATGGCTCAAACATTTTTTAGGAATAGAGTTCTAGAGAAATTCTGGTTAATGTTTCAGACACATGATTTTTTCATCCTTTGTTGTGAACAACATGGTATGTGAAACAAAGCAACATAAAAGAACTAGTTTGGACTGCCCAGCATGAGCAAGGTCAGGTTGATGCTTAGGAATGATAAGCTGAAGGCAGCCCCCCATCAGGTCACCTGTCTGATACAGTCTTACAGCACAGCCTAATCCTGCATTTGAAGCCTGCCTGGGCGTATCTCTGGGGACAACAGCCTGCTTGGCTGAGGCTTAGGATGCTTAGTTCTAAAGCAGAGGGACAAGGAACCATGTGGAACAGGAGTTTGTTGTGGGGAGTCCAATCTTCTCGGGATGTTCATTGCTGTCTGTGTTGGGGACAAGCTGGTAGCCCTGGAAAGAAGCCAGGTGATCTTTTCACTCTCTCTTTGGAAATCTGCAGAGGATGATGTGGCTCTTTAGGGGTTTTTATGGGGGCTGGGGTGGTGTCAGCCTTTAGTCTCCCTGTATTTCTCTGCTCCCTTGATGTAAAACTAGTGTTTCTCGTGACTGTTAGGCCATAGTTGTCATATATATTAAATCAATACTGCCATGGGAATGGGGGGAGGAGACAACATTTGTTTTTTGGGGATTTTATTCCAGTGCTGCTACCACTGTACTGGCTGCTTTTATGGCTGGATGTGAGCCAGGTCCAGAAATTCAGCTAAAATATAAATACAATCCTTCTCAGCAGAATTACGTCTATGAATGAGTACAGTATGCATCTTTTCAACCACTATGGCAGTGTCCTTTTTTTTTTAAATTTAAAAAAACCCAAATTTTTAAAAGAAGGGAAGCAAGGAAGAGCAGGTAGCAGGTCACCCAGGGGGGAATGCATTTCTGCAAGTTGCCATTAAAGGGCTTCTGTTCATTCCCAGTAGAATGAATTTGCAGCTTGAGCATCTGGCTGTAACTGGTCCTTGTGTTGTCCTCTTGTCACATATTTTTTAAAGTTTTTTCATAGAAAACAAAACAAAGTGTTGAAGAAACTCTTTCACACTTTCCTCATCTGCTTTCAAAAGGAGTAAATTGTCCTCTGAATGCTCTGTGATTGTGTTGTTCTCCAGGGCGGGTCAGTGACCTCCTCTAAGAGCAAATCAGAGTACTAGATTACATCCTCACTGCTAGCTCTTAGTGCCTCCTTTAATTCTGCCCTTCAGTTAAAACATCCTCTCTAAGAAATACTGTCTGTGTCCCAGTGGTAGCAGATGTACATGGAGAGGTGGCAAAAGATTGGCTAGAAGGCTGTCAGCTTTCCAGTGGTATAAATAATTGTTTTGTCCTGGCAGCTCAGACAACTTATAGGGCTTTTGAACCTTACTCCTCCATTTCCTTCCCAAGAAAACTTCATTTCTTCAAGTAATTGCTTTGTCTTTCAGAATTTGTTTGTTTACAAGCTTCTAAAGTGTGTTGGAATCAGAGAAACCCTCTCTAGAATACTGTGTTCTCAAAATGCACTCAGTGCTGTGAAGGAATACTGCTCAAAAAAGCTTCATAATAAAATAAAGAAAGTGCAAAAGATTGATGGAAGGCACCCAAATCTCTGTCAGTGCCTGATTATGGGAAAGTTCGATGATATGTAGTTGTCCGTCTATTTATACCTGCACTAGATCCTTAAACTGGGAATCACAGTAAGGATTGCACTGCAAAACAACTAATGGAAATCATTCTCTTATGGTGAGAATTCAAATTCAGACCTTAAAAAGGCTGCTGGGGGGAAGGAGGTGTTCAGGATATATTGCACAACCATAAAGATACCTCCAAATATCCAAAAGCTTTTCTTGAGAAAAAACAACACCTTTATGGAAGGCAACACTTAAAGAAGATGATAATTTCAATGTTGTCCAGTTGCCTTATGTAGAAGTAATTCTGTTTAGCCTAAGAGGAAAACTAAGTGGTGGTGCATTTCTATTTCTCAAAATGGCCCCTTTCCTAATCTGTTTTCTTCAGAATTACTTAAATTATTTTTACACACACCTTGAGCAGATGAGTTTTGTGTAGACTTCAGTGGAATTTGAGTGCTACTTGTAGTCTGAACCTATCAGCTAGACCACAGTCTTCACTGGAGCTTAAGTACATATTTGATCCCTTGTGAGTACTGACTGAATGTAGCCAGGAACTTGTGTCTCAAACCACTGTGCTGTGGCGTATCAGCCAGGCAACTGCTATGCTCACGGTGCTGTAGCCCACTTCTTCATCTACAGTGTTTTTCCAACTTTTCCATTTGGCTATTTTACTCCCACCTTCTAGTCCAAGTCACTTACAAATCTGTTACTGCTTGCAGTCCTGAAAGGTCACCTGCTTGTCTCTTTGATGAGACTGCTGCTGTACAGTACTTTCTATGTGCAACCTTCATACCCTTTGTTCTATCCTAATCCTCACCTTCCTTTTACTTGGCTTCTTTCACAGACGCTGTTCCCTCTTCTGCTTGAATCCTTATTCTCAAACAATATTTCCTTAAGCTCTTATTAAAAAAAAAACATACCATCTATTCTTCCACTTTGAGAATTGGACACAGCAAGGGATTTGGAGCTGTCTTTAATGCTCTTTTTTAGAGTGTACCCTATTGTTCCTTTCTGTTGACCCTCTTGTCCTCTTTACTCTTTTCTTTCTCTTACTGTATTTCCAATCTTTTTGGATCAACGATGTAACTAAGTGCTTACCAGCAGGATTTCAAGTTGTTTGTCAGGTGCCAAGCTGAGCATTTTTTAGATTCCCTCTGGTGTCACCGTATGATCTGGTTCTTCTGAGTTTGATGCATTAGTGTTGTTGGTAGTCAGCAAAATATCTCTCAAACTGCATTGGTATGATTGAACCACAACACTAAGTATACAACTAGGTATTTAAAATTGAAACAATTTAGAATAAAGTAAATACTGGTGTCTTGCTAAGTAGTAGGATGTCCATTTCTGTTTTCTAAAATAGTACAAAGCCAGTCTTGCGACTTTTACTTATGTGGATAATGCATACTCAAGCAAACCAACCATTTGTTTAGACTGAATAGTTTTTCCTAAGCAATTTTAAGATATATTCAAAAAATTGTTTGTTTTCTCATGTGTGAAACATGAGATGTTTAGGCCAGAAGAAGTAACAGAGGTGTACATGTATTGGATACACTTCATAATAATATGTAAAAGAAGCATATGTTGATTCATGGATCTGAAAATGGTTATCTGAACAAATCCTCATATACTCTGCTTAGGGTTCCTCATGTTCCTTGACATACTTTCCTGTTCATTTCCTAGGTTTAAATAGCTGTCCCCAGCTGTTGTGCATTAGCAGATCCTCAGTACTAGTCTAAAAAATTGGCTGAAACTGTTCTTTAAATTTAGAATTTGGTCTGATTTTAATTTAGGCAATGTTTACTACTGCAGCTTCTCTTTCTCTAGAGAGAGAGGCTCAGGCAGTGAAGTAATAACATTTAACAGGTACAGTAACTCTTGTGTAGCTGTAAGAAAACTGAATCTGAGGAATTAAAAATAATTATTCTTGACAGAACATTAAAGTAACAATATTATGCTAAATAAGAAAAAAATATGCAGATTAATATTAATGCAGATTGAAAATCTGAATATGTGATGATATGATTAGGTGTATTTTAAATAAGTATTTAACTTCATTGAAAAACTTACTTAGAATATGATACATTTATTGAAGTCAGAACTCTATAACTTACCAAGATACAGGAAACTGCAGAAAAGTATAAAACACTGTGTATTTTTCTGCCATAGAACCTACATCACTGAATTAGTCATGGGCAGGTAAATTTAGGTACCTAATCCATTCTTAGCAGTAGTGGCGAACCTTTTGTAGATGCCCACCTTTTTCATTCCAGTTTATTCAGCTGTCTCAGTCAATAGAGTAACATACTAAAAACTAGGAAAACATTTTGCATTTTAGAAATCAATGTCTTACATATTCCTGTCTAAATAAAAGAACAGGTATGAGTTCAGATATTTTGCTTCCAGAATCTTGAAGCATTGACATAAATCCAAGTTTAGCTCCCTGCTACTGATTATGTTCTTAAAATTATTTATAATAAAATAATATTAAGTAAAGAAAAAAATCATGTTTAAGTGCATAACCTATGTTTTGTTAAATAATACTAAAATCAGAAATGTAAGCTTCATTAATTGTAGCTAAATTTTATTTTACATCCTATTTTAAATAAAATATAAATAAAACCCTGAGTTTCCTTAATTCTCTTAGGATTAAGAATGATGCATTTCCTTACTGAATAAAAAAGCAGTTAAATCTTTTCACACCTTTAACATCACACTAATAAATGTGAGTGATGTGTTGTCCTTTTCAGAAAAACCTGCCAACTATGCTTAAAAGATGGTATTTATCATTTTGATTATACAATACCAACCATCAAAAATGGGCCCTTCCTTAAAATGTAGGATGCAGCTGCTGTTAAAGTGTAAGATTCAAGCAAGCATAAAACCTTGATTGAAACCAGGATTACATCTGTGGTGGTCTTAGGTTGGTTGCTTGTGTTGGTTTTTTTTTTCATTCTGGTGAATCCATTCTGCTGCTCCCATGCCTCTGAGTTTATTCATTCTTATTAAAGCACCTATCTGGTGCAGCAGGGAAGGGTATACCTGTACAGAAGAACTGAACAAACTGAACCATAAAGGATTTGTTCCCAAAATGTAATGAAAGAGAAACAAAACTGGATCTTGAATCTTTGGAAGCTGCAGATATGGTTGAAGAGGAGTAAAAGGATTACTGAACTGAACCAGAGAAGCAGCTCTTGCTAAATTGATTTGATTAATTCCCATTGTATGTGTGTATCCTGGGGAGTTAAAAGGAGTAGGAAAGAAGGTGGGAACAAAATTGAGTTAAAGTCAATTTGATTAGTGGCTAGATGAAGAGAAGGATAGAGTGGGAAAAGTAAATCTAAAAAGTAGGTTGAGCAAGAGCTAGCTGAACTTTGTTCTAGCCCATTTGCTGTACATGAATTTTACTTTTTTTTCCTCCTTTAAATTTGGCTTTCTATTTGGTGTGGTTTAGTTTATTTCTTACTCTCTGTCTGCAGTTAGGTTATGGGGTGTTTTTTTTCTGATAACTAACACTATAAAAACCCCACCAAACTCAATTCAAACTTAGTTGAGAAAGCAAATGTGGTGTTCACTACTCACCAAAGTGTAGGATGACTCATGAGTCAGGAAACTCTTGGATTGAAAATGTCCTCTATTTCAGGGGGCTGGAGCCGGGTATCCAAACAATAGAGGATGGAGCTGAGTGGCTTCCAGGTGCATTTCAATTGCAGCTTTTAGTCTGAGCTGAAGTGGGACTTTTGAGGTTTCCCTTTTGACCCATCCCAGGCTCCAGTTTTCTGCCGTGTATGAGAGCTGCTGGTGAAGTCATGAGGCACTTAGAAGAGCTGGTGAGTTTTATATAATTTTTAAGAAGTGTGAGAGTATGGGGGGATAAAAAATTCCTAAGTCCTCCCTCTGAGATCAGATCAATGCCACTGCAACTCCTAAGGGAAGGGTCTGAGACACCCTCGGAGTGGGAACAGTGGGACTGTGAAATACATTAGTTGTCAGGAAACTTCCCTTACAGAAGAACCAGAGAAATAGTGATGTGATGTGGTGAAATTACCTTCTTTAAGGCTTTGACTTGATTTGCTGAATCGGTAGGAACATTGCAATACTTAAAAATGTATTTAATAATCTGTGGGCTCAGTTATTAGGGGGCAGTTGATTATAGGGAGGAAGAGAGGAGAAAAGGGAAGATAAAACCAGACTGTAAGACATATTGGGACAGTGGGATGAAATATTCCAAAGGTATTTGCACAAGAACAGTTGTAATTGATCACTGAGTGGTGCCGTTTCTAAAGAGTCATAAGGATTGTGAAATGACATCAAGGAGAAGGGAGAAATTGCAATTCCAGGGAAGAGCTGTCTTCAGTGTCTTCTGATGCCTGCAAAGGCTATCAAACCCAGTAACAAGGTCTCTGAGCTGCACCCAGCTATCCTTTTTAAGGACCTTTTCCTCTATTTTGGTTTCATCTTCTAGTTACTGTCAAAGTTCTGTTTCAAAGTAATACAAAACAACTTTCTGATGCCTGCTAGCTGGGAGAAAACAAAAAATAATTAAAGGAAAATAACCCTGTTATTCCCCAGAATGACTAGCCTTCCACTGATTAAAGTAATTAAAATGATTCTTCAGAAGCTGTAATACCCTTATAATTGATGTAAGTGCTGGGAAAAAGCAATGGTGAAATTATGATGGCCTGTTTAAGTTATTGTTTATAATTTACCTGCTACGTAACAGCTTACCTGTAAGCATCTTTAGATCTTCATTCTGTTCCATCAGCCCTAAATTGAACAGCTAAAATTAATATTTTGTTGGCATAAGTTAGCACAGGTGGCACAGAAAGCACTTTTCCTGCTCCTCGCTGCGCCTTCCTGCCCGTCTGCATGGCAGAGATTTTGATCAATAGTGATGCAACATGATACTGGAAACAAAGTTAAGTTAAATATATATTTCTGTTTATTGTGGTATTTTAAACTTGGATCTGTTTTCCCAGCTTGTTGTGTATCTAAAAAACCCTGTGCTAATGTTGGGGTGTGGTCTAAAGAGCACCAGCACCATACAAAAGGAAAATTGTATTAGATACCATTGTCTCAGTTATCCTGATACTTTTAATGTATTCTTAGGAAAGTGTGGGGGGGATGTGTTTTTATTTAGAAGGCAAAGCTTTTGCCTTGCCACAGGTCTCTGGCATTGATATCCCAGGTATGTGATTGCCTGAATATCACCTTGCTTAGGGTATGATTGAATTCCATTGAGGGTGTTAAGTGCTGAGACTGGGTGGAACACCTCACATTTGGGGTCTGGGGTAATCTGGATCTGCGTGGTGGCTTTCTGCTCCTAAAATTGTTGTGTTTTCAGGTCCTCTGCTTTGCCTGTTAAGAAGTTAATTAACCTTCAAGCATCTGGGTCCTTATGAAAGCATTTCTGTGAAGAGCTAGCTAATACTTAGAATTTTCAATATGGAATTTCTGACAAACATGATTTGTTTTGGTTTGAAGGGTTTGGGAAGAACCATGGAGGTCAGTGGGGACATTTTTCTTGGTGGAAGTCAATTGAAATTAACTTCTGAACAGTAGAAATTCTCATATTTTTTGGGAATGTCAGTGTTGAGCTGACTTTTGATCCTTCAACCTGTGTTTTGCTTCTGGCATAACATCTTCAGAGTGCTGTTGTTTAGGAACCTTAGTGTATTACTTACCCAAAAGAACTGAGAGCTTTGGTCAAGTTATTTTTCTCAGAATGTGCAGAGAGTTTTGTCTCTTTTGTACTTCCTGGATGGGCAGGTGGGAATTATTGCCTTCATAATGTGAGGAAATGCATCATTTTCTGAGGAAGGACTTTTAGTTCTCTGAAGAATGGGGGCTTTAGGAGCTCCTAAGAGAGGCCATCATGTCAACTTTTCTAGGAAAAGGAAGTTAAATTGGTTTTGAATTACATTAAGGCAGAGTGCAGTAAGTTGCTTTAAGTATCATGTTGAGATGTTACAACTTGTATCAGACAAAAAATGAAAAAGTGTCTTAGGATTTTATTGATCAGAGAAAATAAAATTTGCAGAAGAATTGAAATTCCCCAAGACAACATTGCTTTAATGAAAATAACCTCACTGATAAGAAAATGTTTTATTAGAAAAATTCCTGACAACAGTTAAATTTAATAAGTAGTTGTGTTTATGTTGCCTTATGCTTTCCAAACTGCCTCTGTAACCAGACCCTGAAATGTTACTGGTCTGAATGAAACAGAAAATAAGAGCTACTACTCCACTTCAAGTTCTTGATTGATCTGCTGGTGACCTTAACTTTTCCATAAAGCTTCTTTACCCTGCTGTCAGTAAAGTGTTAATCCTTATCTTTATACTTCTTAAAAACGCCAAGTAGCTTTTGATATAAGAAATTCTCTATTGGACTAGCCCAAAAATCCACCTGGGTAGTAATGAATGGATAAAGAATAATAAGACAGCACAGAGTGTCTTCCTTTAGCATACCCTTCTTGTCACTGGGGAACAGTAATTTAAGAGCTTCCTGAGCTGTGGTTTGCACTTAGTATTTACTAATCTATAATGGATCTGTAAATCCTGAATTTGTCTAGTCACTCCACTGTGCAATGAGGCAATAAATTCTGCAACTTGGCTGTGTTTTTAGTAGGGTTTTTTTTCCACTAAGTATTCTCTGCTTTTTGTTCCTAATTATTTTCCTGTTCATCATATCATACACCTCTTAACTGAAAAGTCAGTCTATTTTGTTTTTCCTTCTTTGAAAACTGATAGTTCTTGCTACTTGAGATCATCTGTTCTCAAAAAAAAAGTGGAAAGACAATGGCACATGTGATGTGGATGGTATTTAAATTTATACAAGGCAGTTCTTGAGAAATTGAGGCAAACTTCAAAAATTTCTTTAATTGTGTTTTGGGGTTTTCCAAGTTGGAGAAGGTCTGATCCCCACATTTCAACATTTTCATGTTTGTGATGAGTGGTTTAAACAAGATGATCCCCGTGGCAGGCAGGTAGTACAAAAACATATTGCTTTAGGTTTCTTTGTGGAGAAGATATGGTGGACTAAAACAAGTTTGAACAAAATATAAGAGAAAAGCACACTCAGAAGGCCACTGATCCTCAAAAAGATCTGTTCAGAGGCTTTGAGATCTCATGCTTGTTTTGGCAGAGGATTCAGTTTTACACACAGGCTAGTGTAGCTTATCTTGCCAGTCCTTGCAAGTGTCAGAAGTTTCAAAAAGAAGCCCCTCAGAGTACCCTCTCTTCTAGGAAGTCAGAGTGTAAAGTTGTCTTGTATGTCCAGTCCCACCGGTATAAAACATAGGCATTTCCATCCCGTAGATATGTGAATTTTAAATACCATCAGTAGAACCTTGATTTCAACTGTCAGTTTAGCAAGGTCTTGAAGATTTTCGCTTTAATTCTGGATGTTACCACTTTCATTCTTCAGAACTAGCTCCAGACTCTTTGATAGAGAGAATCACAGCACTTTAATGTGGAAAGCTGTGAAGGTGAGAGAGAACCAGCATGACTTTTGCAGCAGTAATTTTGGGTGTAAGGAGGCAAATTGAAACAGTAACTTCATGGCTGGCAGCAGAAGAAAGCTTAGACTGCTTCTAATACACACATTACTCAGCAAAAGGGCTGTTGCTCTCATAATGTTAAGCTAAAAAAAAGAAAAGGTAAAATAGATGTATTTTAGCAGTCGCTGGTCTGTGACACTGTATCTCTTTCATATCCTGTCATAGACTAGTGTATAGGAAAAAAAGCAGTCCTTCATAAGTTCAGGTGCTGGTAGCAGGATGTCTCTAAGGTACGTGCACACCAATGCAAACAGAATCCTTTGTGAGAAATAAACCTTTTTCCCCCAGATTTCTTTTTCAAAGTGACCTTGGGTGTTTATGTGTAGTGGAAACTGAAATGAAATTTCACATCCATCAGTGACTTTATTCTTTAGAATTAAAGCGTTGTCTGTTTCACTTCCTTTTTTCCTCCCTTCTGTGAGATGTCACAGATTTATGGGACTATCAGGAGAATGATTTTTTTCAGGAATTGGCATCTGAGTACCTAGATTTAAAAAATTTTTAAAAGCTTGACTTTAATGCTTTTCTAGTTTGGAAACAGTCATGCATTGCTTTTCTTTGTGAAACAGAACTCTGAATGAAGATTCCAATTTGGCCCTTGAATAATTATTTCTAAATGTGAGATGGCAAGTTAAAATGACATTGTGTCTATAGACCAAAAATAAAACCTTTTACTTAACCCTTCTTGTGTTTATGGCAAAAACTAATGTAAATTCCTTGCAAATTTTTATTTGTTTTCTGTAATGGAATGGTTTAATTTTTACTTATTCTTTGCTTTAGTTGTTAGAAAGCAAGGCTTCTTTAAGCATTCGGTAGTGAAGGTAAGGAATGCATAGAAGAAAAAATGAAGTCCTAATACATTGTTTTAACATCACATAGTAGTTGATCACTGTGAAAAGATTCATGTCATAAAACAAACAATTAACAACTTCAGGTAGAAAGGTTTTTGAAGGCGACTGACTTTTCAAAACTCTGATATCCTCATGTAATTGAAGACATTTTTAAAACAAGAAGTAAAAGACAAACATACAGGCAAGAAATAGGAAGGTTTTAATTCATACACTTTCTGGTATTTTTAAAATGCAATTAATTAGTCTTTAAGAATTCTTGATTATGCATTTAATTATATGTAATACTTATACGATTTGTAATTATTTTCATGCATATAAACTCAGTATTCAGTCTTCAAAGTGACCTCCAAAAATAATGCATTGCTTTAGGTAAATATTAGAAAAACTTATCACTTCTGTATCTCCACTTCCTTTTTTCTCTTCTCTGTCTCACTTGCATCACATAAGAGGATGATTACATGATAAAACATCTGAAAGCCGAAACAATTTGAATGTATTTAAGTTTTGGGAGATTCATTCATCAGTTTAATTTGTAACATTGCTACTTTTTGGAAGAGGAAGGAATCAGCTATGTTCTTCACAGTAACAGAGCCAAGTTGTTCCAGATTCAACAGAATATGAAACAAAGATGTTTGTTGTCATGGATTATAATTATGAAAACTAGGAAGGTGGGGTTTTTTAAGACCTTGTCTGTTTAAGGGAAAAAACCCTAAATGAAACGAAATAAAACCCCCCAGAAATTATGTTCATACATTACTACCATGTCTTAAAAGAAAGAAAAATTAGGAGAAAAACACTTTTCTAAAGAAAACAGTTGAAAGAGCTATTAAAGGGTATTTAACTTTACCTAACACTTAACTGTTTTATTTGAGCTAAAAAAATCTATTTCCCATTGATGGCATGACTAATGTCGCTCAATATTATAAAAAGCATAGCTTTAAAATTAAAATCTAAATTAATCCGTGATATATATAGAATCATAGAATGGTTTTCTTTCAACAGAACCTTGAAGATCATCTAGTTCCAACCCTTCTTCCATTCACTAGACCAGGCTTCTCAAAGCCGTATCCACCCAGGTTGTAACACTTCCAGGGATAGGGGATCCACAGCTTCTCTGGGAAACTTGTTTCATTGCCTCACCACCATCACAGTAAATAATTTCTTCTGAATATCTACCCTAAATTTCTCTTCTTTCAGTTTGTACCCATTACTCCTATCTACAGTTCTTGATGAAGAGTCCCTTTCTGGCTTCCTGTAGGGCCTTTTCAGATACTGGAAGGCTGCTACAAGATCTCCATGCAACCTTTTCTTCTCCAGGCTGAACTCTTCTCAGTCAATATTTTAAAGGATCTAGAGGGAAAGCCGTATGAAGAGTGGCTGAGGCCACTTGGTCTGTTCAGCTTGGAGGAGACTGAGGGAAGATCTCATGGCAGTCTACAGCTTCCATACACTGATCTCTTCCCTGAGGTGCCCAGTGACGGGACTCGAGGGAATGGCCTGGAGTTCTGTCAGGGGAGGTTTAGGTTGGATATTACAAAAAATTTTCTTCACCCAGAGGGTGTTTGGGCACTGGAACAGGTTCTCCAGGGCAGTGGTCACAGCACCAAGCCTGGCAGAGTTCAAGAAGGGTACTGACAACGCTCTCAGGCATGTGGTGTGAGCCTTGGGGTTGGTGTTGTGCAGGAGTTGGAGTTGGAGTTGATGACCCTTCCGGTGGAGGCTATTTTATGATTTTATGATAACCTTCTCAGCCTGTCCTCTGACCTTCTCCAGTCCTCTTGTCAGCTTTGTGGCCTTCCTCTGAACTTGCTCCAGCAGTTCCACCTCCTTATGTTGAGGGCCCCAGAACTGTACGTAGTGTGCCAGGCAGGGTCTCATGAGAGTGGAGTAGAGTGGGAGAATCAACCTTCATCAGCCTTTTAGCAGTCTCCTTTGGATGCAGCCCAGGGCACCATTGGCTTTCTGGGCTGTGAGCGTGCACTGCCGGCTCATGGTGAATTTTTTGTCAGCCGCTCCCCATCAAGTCCTTCTCCTCAGGGCTGCTCCCAGTCACTTCTCTGCCCAACCTGTGGGTGTTCCTGGCATTGTCCTGACCTTTGTGCAGGACCCTGCACTTGGCTTTGTTGTACCTCAGGAGGTTTGCACAGGCACAGCTCTCCGGCCTGTACAGTCCCTCTGGATGCCATCCCTTCCCTCCAGCCTGTCAACTGTCCCACATATCTCTGTGTCATCAGTGAACCTGCTGAGGGTGCCCTCAATCCGCTGTCCATATCCCTGACAAAGATACTGAACGTTGGCCCCAGGACCAGCCCCTCAGGGATACCACTTCTCACTGGTCTCCACATGGGCATCAAGCCATTGACTCTTTGCAAGTGATCATCCTGCCAATTCTTTATCCGCTGAAGGGTCTGTCCATATATCCATATCTTGGTGACTGATTAGTAAGTATAAAAATAGCAAGGAAAAAGATGAATTTTTGGGTTGCTTGAGTAGCAGGGTGTGAAGATGCAGTCTCATGAGCTACATGATAAAGTACAGTAGTCTGCACAGTTTACACTAAATCCATTGCACACACATTAGTGCTTTGAATTACATCTAAATTTGTGCAGTTGTTTCAGAGATTAAGTTCTGTTCTCTGTAGCACTGCTGTAACAATATGAATTAATTTAGTTAAGTTTTTAGTAACTATAGAGATAAGATGAAATCCTGTGCTGAGTATACTGTGGTGCTAAAGTATTAAAAATGTTATCCAAAATGATCACAGAAGACCTCTTTTATACAAACATATTTTTTTAAAGTTATACTTTAAAATATATTCAAGTTAATCAGTAGCTATTTCAAATTTACATTTAGTACCATTTAGATGGTACTGGGCATTGACAACAAATGACAATTAATTAGCAGCACCTGATAAAAGGGAAAGTATCTGTTTTAATGAAGATTCTGAATTCCAAATGTTTTCAAAATGTGACTATTTCTGTAAACAGATGGACACTTGACAAGGAATTTGCAGCATAAATTCTTTGGATACGCTATAATTATGCTGTAATAATGCTAAGCGTAAAGGCTAATATATAGAAAAAAAGGAAGTCTCACCTGTCCATCCAGCCAAATTTTAAAGAAGGCAAAATATGCTTTTATATTTCAGTGTTACTGTAGCTGGGTTATGATGCCATATTCTTGGAATTTGTGAACTTGTTTCTAAATAAATTCTTTCTATTTTATGGAGGCAGGGCTTACCAAGGTTAGAAGTTTGGCAGACCAACATGCCTTGGTCGAGCATACTGTGAATTTGAGGATTCTTTGTGCAAAGAAATCTACTGGCATTACTTCTGTAGGAAAGAGATTTTGTGAGGCAGTAACTGTTTCTGAAGGGTAGCTCCCTGCTGGTGACACTGGCCTGTGGTGACTGTTTCTCAGTGCAAGCAACTAAATGATGCTTATATTGCAGTGCGAAGATAATGTGTAAATGTTCATGTTCTTTTTGTGGTATTACTTTAGATATCAGTGTTTTTCTGATGGAGAAAGAGCAATATGGCTACGGTGTTATATATAAAAAACATTTCTTAAGTAAAAAAGTGTTCCTGATTAACGTGTGTATTTAAACTGACTTCAGATATGAAAAGACATAGTGGAGGGCAAAATAAGTGCTAGCGTATTACATGCTTAAGTCTTCACCCTCCATGCACACACATTAGTGAATTTGTCTGTTTCATAAACAAAGAGGTAAGACAGTAATTTATTCTCTACACTATAGAAATAATTTGACATTTATCAGTGAAGTAACTAAAGCAAAAAGAAAAGTTTGGGTCTAATTTTCTATATAATAAAACCTGTTCATGAACAGTTGCTGTACTTCAAACAGCTGTGTAGATTGAAGTGAACATAATGATTTTAAAAATAAAAAAATATTTTGCAGAGTATTCTACAAATTACTTCAGTGTTGAATCTGGAGAAATGAATAAGGGTTTAATACACCATTACAGTATAAAATTATGAGGAAAATCATCCTCAAGGCATATTTTGGAGAGCAAACTATGATGTGGGATTAGGAAAAGCACTGCAAATAGCAATATCAGATTCACATGGAGACAGAGGGAAAGGAATAAAAAGCAACTGAAAGTGAAGGAGATAGCATGAAAGGTGATTTTATTGTTTTCCAAAGAACAAAAGAATTAAGTCCAACAGGTGGATAAGGATACACCAAAAGCCAATATAGTATCTATATCTGGTGGAAAACACAGAAAAAATTGTGTTGTTCCTCTGCAAAAAGCGCATGATAGTTTATTTACAGTATTTTTGTAGTTAAAATAGAAAGTTGGCAGATTATTTTATATGACATCTGTGCAGAGGGAAAGACTGAAGTGCAGACAGAGAAGGACATTTGTGCTTTTAGAAGGTAACTCTTGGCTCCTTTGCTCTTGAGGAGGGACTTCAGAAAGTTGTATTGCTGTGTCATTTCTACTGAAGTGGAGATTTCAGTTGTGGCCTTTTTTTAGGAAAAACCTCTGACTATTCACAGACTTTAAAGGGCAGTGGCAAGATCTGCAGTGCAAATAGTTCAGGTTGCTTTAATATCTGTGTTGTGACCGTAAAGGGCACAGTTTTTAAGTGTTTTATCTAGAGTTCAATGGCTGCTTCATGCTACAGCCACTGTTGAAGTGATGCTTTCTGGAGAAAAATAATATTCAAGAAGAAGTGGTTTGAGTAAAAAATAACCTTTCAAAATATTTTATTACCCAGTTCTGGACACTGCATGTGTTTTTCCTTATCCTACTTCATTCCAGATTACAGGAAATAGAAGATGCTTATGGAGGAGGTTTTTATATGTATGTGGCTTGAGAAATTAATGTTAACCGTGTAATAGAGAGGTTGCTGCTACCCAGCTTTTAAAAAAAATCTGAGTTACTGAAAGATGAGTTTAATTACCTCAACAAAACCTGCTATTAATGAAGCTGTCATTTTCCAAGCCTAAAATGCTTCGCTTTTTCTGCTTTGTTCTCCTTGCCAAAGCATGAGGGATTTTGAAATGGGTGTTTTATGAACCAACATCAGAGTAATCAGATTAACACCTGTTACTATTAGTATGCATATATGAACTGATGGTGGATAGGATCAGTAAGTAACAGAGCTTAAGACAGTGCGTATTTTCAAAAGACAACAAAAACCGATCTTCATCATCAATCCCTTTGATTCAGGAGTTTTAATATCAGTGTAATGTGTTAGGTTGAGTAATTAGTGATTTGATGTTAAAATGTATGTAAATATTACATGCATTTCAGGAAAATGGTAATTATTGGGGATATATCTTCATGCAGATTGCACCAGCAGGAGGTATATGTGTGTTAAAGCCAGTGATGCAGTGTAGGCTAGCTTTATTTCTGATGGACATGTTCGAAGGATAAAGCTTAGGAAGCCCTGAAAGTTATTAATACTGATGAAACACGAAAGTCATACCTTACAAGAACACACCTTACTACAGAACTTGTACTACTCATCTGCAATGTGCAGGCCTAGTAAAAAGCTAATTAGGTGTGAAGATCATGAACTTATTTGTATGTACTCTGAGTCTTTTTTTGTTGTTGTTAGGAAAGTACACAGTGGACGAACAATTGTAGAACCATTTTTACGAATAAACTTTAAAACCTTGGAAGTTGGAAGAATCTTTGCCAAGCAGAGTTATGAGTGATCCCACAGCTTTACTTTTATCCCACAGGCTGGTTACAAAAGTGAATGGGAGAGTGTAGTCATGGAAGCTGCAGTGATAATTAAGAAATGAGTTTAGGTTCAGACTAAAGATGGAGAGGTGGAGGGACTTGAGACACAAAACAGAGAAATACATTTTTCCATCTGGAAAAAATAGTTCATCTACTAATAAATCTCTTAAAGGAATAGCATGTCAGAACTAAGAGGCAGCTGTGCAAGCACTGAGGTTGATTAATTAGGGGAAAGTTCTGTATCACCAGCTTTTCTAAATCAAGTATTGAGAGAAGTCATTTTGCAGGCAGCATGACCAGGGACACACATTCCTCTAGGACGTGTTGGCATTGAGGTAAGGAATACAGAAGGAGACAGTAAATGATGTTGTTCTTAACTGTGATCTAGAATTGTTTAGCATCCTTGTATTTGATAACAAAAATTCAGTCATGGTCTTGTATCCAGGAGCTTTATTTCCTGTTGGAATAAGCTTTTGTTGCAAGAGTGAAAGGAGCCAGATAGGAGGCTCTGCGTATTTATTGTGCCTTCTTGGATGGAATGATTCCAGAGAAAGCTCTTGCTACTAAATTCAGAACTAGCATCCCAGAACCTCTGAGAGGAAAAAGGAAGAAGGGGCTGCTACTGAATAAGCTTCTAAGAGCTGAGGTCTGTGTCCTTTCTTACTGAGGTTTGGTCAGGTCTGCAGTAGAGCCAATCTACAGCAGCAGAATTGTCACTGCTGCTTCTGCAAGCAGTAGGCTGCAGAAAAGCCTTGTTTGGTGTTGGTAGAGGAAACTTGTAGAATTAAATGAAATTTGATAAATTGACTAGAGTATACCAAGTTCACTCTTCAACTGTCCTATGATTTTCTTTTTTCTGCTCCTCTTTCTTCTTACAATTCCCATTTCCGAAGTTTGCTTAGCTGTGACAAAGTGTTCTCTAACACTTGGAATGCAGTTTTGCTGTGACCTGCACTCTCCTTAAGACACTCTTTTTAGAAAAAATATTTTGAATCTTTATCAGTCATTTGTACTAGAGCACTGTTGAAGGTCCAGTTTCTCCTGCTTTGAAAGCAAGTGTGTAGTCCTGATGCTTAATATTGACAAATTCTTTATCTGCTACTCTGTCTTCTCACTGAAGGGCAAAGTGACAGTATTTCTGTTGGCCTTATCTTTTAAGTAAATAGTTGTCAAACTGTTGAAGCTGTGAGGTAGCTTTAGATTATTTCTACATTTTCCCAAATTATCACACCCAAAATCTTTGGGTAAGAATTTTTCCTTTCACGTTACCAGAGTTGCCAATAATAAGTATGCATTTCGGTTTTTTATATTTTTTTATTTAGCAAAACATTGGTAGCACCAAATTTTGGACCTTCACCTTTTGTACTGCAGTGGGGAGATATAAGCAAGAGAATTTGGCAAGTGCAGACAGAATAGTTACCTCTGGGAAAAAATATCCAAGATTTGCCTCCTGACATGTTGCTTTCACAAATGAATTGAAGATTGGGAAGAATTTCTTTTGGCATTCTGTATATGGGCGATGCTGAAATCTTCTAGTAATGTTAAATTTTTTAGTAACTTAGTAACGTAGTAGTACTTATGTAATAGCTTTGACTGCCAAAAATTTGTATCCTAAATCCAGTGCTGGTGGTTTTTAATAGTTTCATCTGATTAGGGTCTTTTCCATTTAAGATCAGCCTATTTGATGCTACTTGCTCCTATTTCAAAACAGGGAAAACAGTGCATGTTTGGTAAGAATCCATTGTTGCAAGTGTTTGTTTATATTTTGTTTGCAGACATGTTAACTACTTTGCCTGGATTTTCATTCTGCTTTTGTGCAAAGTAGAAAATGTATGTCTGTCTTACCTTAGTGTAAATAAAGGGTAGAACTGTTGTGAACAGTGCATCAATAAAATGTGATTAAAATTTTCTAACCATTCTTGCAATAGCTAGGTGACTATAATTAGGATAAAGCAGTTGGTGAATTCTGCAGTAGGCTCTAACTTGCATCGCAACTGTTGTAATTATTTCTCTGTAAATTATATCTGGAAAGATCTGTGATGCTGACAGTTTAGCATCAGTCATCAGTGGTGACTTGTGAGGAAGTATATCTCAGGCAAACTGTTTATCCAGGGAGTTAATTCTCTAAAGCAAAGTGTCTTTGGCACAGGTCCTCTCTCCACACCTGTTTCCCTGATGTCCTGTAGAGAAAAGGCTTCTTACAAAGATCTGATTGTGATCTGCACTTATTAATATGTCATAAAGGAGTTGCACATACAGTGATTAGTTTGTTTAATGTAGGTGTGAGGTATAAAACTTTCTGAAATGCTTGTTCAGGAGGTGGTTGTGCAACTAGGCATGGTATGCACCATAGCTGTGATTCCCTGGAATCACTGGCATTGATGAGAATATAGTAATTAAACTATTTTATCTATTGTCTTTGCTAAGACCGTGAAAGGATGTAAAACTTAAAGTTGATGTTAAATAATGAGCTTGACTGGGACAATTGTAATTTTATGAGCAACTTGATTAGAAATTTATATGGAGGGTGAATTAAAATGTGAATTATAACCTGCAGGCAACCATGTTAATTGAATGTTGCGGATAGCCACAAAGTTAGCTCTTGCATGACTTGTGTCCAGGAATCCTAAAGGAATGGACAGCCTTTGATTGAAATAGAGCTTGGGAAAAAGAGAAGTCTTAATATTTGTTTTAGCAGGGCTGTTTAATTTTTGAAAGGAGGGTTGACCTATGCAGTTCTCTTTATTGCACTGCTAGCACAGAGGATCACAGGAAGTATATTAGACCCTTGTGGGACTCCTCCTCCTAGACAGGAATGTGTTCCAACCTCACTGCACACACTGCTGCCTCCAAAGGAGGTTGGGAGTGGCTGTGGGTTGCAAAGTGATGATCCTGTATGAACCCATCCTGCTGGTCCTGATTGCCTGAAGACGGTCAAGTCAGTGAACTCTCTATTGCCAGGCCTTGGGCCAGATCAGACAGGTGTCATCCCTCATCCCAGAGCTGTCACGAAAGTAACACAAAAGCTGTATCATCCGCTGGAGCTAATTTGACAGAAAAGCAATAATCTGCCCATGTCTGATCCACATTTATTTTGTACAGCTCTGGCTTCCAGAACAATATATATGTAATGCAGCCCTCACCATGGCCAGCCCTGTACTGTACAGACACTCTGGTCAGTCATGCCATAAGGATGCAGCAGCTCAGTTTACAGCAATTCGTCGACTGTTAATCCAATCAGTCTGTTCTGCTAATCAAATCAGTCAGCTCCGGGAGCATGTGGCGGCAGGCTTATGTGTGCTCTCCCAGGCTCACGTCAGTGGAGCAACATGGGGCTGCAGTGAAGATGAGCTCTTGGATTTATATGATATCCTAGTGTCATTTTTTTAATGATGCTGTTTGAACCTAAACCATGCAATATTGTTTTTTTATATTCTTTTTGATACAGATTTTGATATTCTAAGTGTATGTGTTAAGCTGTTTTAAAATTTTCACTGCTGATGCTAACTGCAGTGAGCAATACTCTGTCCTGGCCTTAAGTCATCCTATGGGAAATTATGTATTTTCTATAAAATGTGTACATTTAAGATTTTAGTGCACATTTTACAGACGTTCAGGTGTGTTTTGACATCCTCATCAAATGTCTTTTTTAATAACTACTTTCCGAATACTACTGTAAGCAAGACATGGCACTTAATGGTTTTTGTGTTGTATGCCGCTATTTATTAGTTGATTTTTTTAATGTAGAATGCATTTATTTTATTTACAATAAGAAGTGTTTGAATACTGTTTATTGTTGATTTCTGCAAGATTTTAATAAATGGAAGATAGAGCCACTTGTAAACATTGCTGATTGCTTATGGGGGATCATTTAAGTCCCATTTGTGTATGACACAGTTTCCAATTTAAGGAAGGGTGACTGTTCACTTGAAGTACATACATGTGTGTCATGTAAGACTTGCATTTATTCTAGCTTTCTGTCTCTGGCTTGGGCAATATCTACAGTAGTAATTTGGCTCAAGTGAAGAAAATCAGTAGAGTGAAGAGTTGGTGCTGTGACTCCCCAACTCTACACATTCTGCTGTGCAGCACTTTTATTTTGGACTCGATTTAGTGCAGCCTCTCAGGATCAAATATCCATGCCAGTACATGTATTGAAACTGTTCAGAGGTGTTACTTTTTGGATCTGTGTGCCCCCTTAGGGGTTGAATCGTGACAAATGCATCGGTACATTTCCATTTCCAGTTTATATTTCTCCATAAAGAATCCACATCCATATGGATGTATACCAGAACTGGTCTGTGAATAAAACCATTCCACAGGAAGCAGGAATAGTGCAGAAGAGAGAAGGATTTGCTTCCAAATTTTACTACTGCTCTGAACCAAAACAGTAGTGTAAACATAGCCTTCAGCTAATAGAATAAGGCCTTCTCCTATATTTTACAGACAACAGATAGAGTATGAAGTCCAATAGATTCTATTCTGTAAACCTGAAGTTAATTTAGCCTGACATGAATGTGAGGACAGAAGGGAACATGATGGGAATGCACAGTGGATTTATTATAAACAAGGCAATACTCATTGAATATTTACATGCCCACATGTGTTTATTTTGGGTTTTCTGTTTTTTGTTGCTTTCCCACCCCCTGACAGCTGTACCTTTATTTTAATTTCTTCAAATGTTCAAAGTATGATCTTTTAAATATATATACATATACAATGACAGAGAGTATGCCTGGTATCAAGTTTACAAGTGTGCCCAAATTACAATGCTTTAGATCGAGAATGTTGTTGTGAATTTCATGCTTAGTTTTATTGACCTGAACTAAAGATCTTTCATGAGAGATTAAGAATGCATGTCCTTTTCCTGACAATGAGGTTACTGGACCAGTCCAGCCTATACGTGTTTGTTGTCCTCTGCTGAAAGTTGCAGTCCTCTTAGATGTGTCAGAAAATACTGCATATGTGGCTGCTCTCCAAACCAGTTATTTCAGGATGCCTACATTAACTCAGGTGTTCTTAATATCTAAACCAGGTCACTTTGACAGAAGTACATTAGGGAATAATTACAGAAGAAGTTGTGCTGGCAGATGGGGAAGAGCTGTTGTCTCTGAGCTCAGGACAGGGAGGTGGAGTTGCAGTGTTGCCATTTTCACCTGGTGCAGCTGTAGCCAAACAGCACTTCAGCATGCATCCGTATATGATTCTTGTTTGTTTGTTTGTTTGTTGGGGATTTTTTTAGTGTAAGTTCTGTATAATTACAGCAGTTAAAATCCTCAGGGAGGGAAAGCAAGCATGAACCAATTTTAGCACAGTCATGGAAGGAAGGGAAATTTATCATTTTATATATGGGAAATCTCAAGTATAGTTGTAGTGGGATTATAATTTGTGCATTTTGGTGTGCGACTATACCTCTGAGCAGCTCATTGTTTTTCTATCAGTTCTTCTGCTGGCTGAGTTTTTGAGTGTCATTGATCAGTACCCCCCGGGTGTGAAAAGTGGTAACTTAGCATGCTAAAATAAACTAGGAGATGTTATTTTTTTGCCACCCAGGTAGTTTGCCGGATTACTTTCCTTCACACCTGTTTTATCTTTTATTATGTTGTTTTCTCTTTTGTTGTGATTCTTCTACAACACTTGAAAACTAACCGTTAATGGCAAATTGTGCAGTACAGAACATTTTAATCACTAAAGTACTATCCCATGGCACAGGGCATGGGACACTGTAGAAATGGTAGTTGTCACCAAGTACTAGTCAGCATTTCTAGTGTGATTATGGCAGAGGATGTAGTCTTTCTCCCAGTTCTGGATGAGAAATACTTATGTAGCTGTTCTCATCATCAAAAGTATTGAGGGAGAATATTTCTGAGCAGTTTTTCAAGTGCTTCTAGGGAAGTCAGACTAACCAAACTGTGTCAATCCAAAAAAATAAGTCCCTCACTAAAGCTCTGAAGCTGCATGATAAGTTGTGTATCACAGGTTAATTGCTGTAATTTTAGTGCTGTAAATAAAACAAAAAATGTATTCAAGAAAAAATAAAGGGTTAGGAAAAAAATTCCTTTTAATCAAAAAGAGCAACGTCAAAGTAGGTTTTGTTGCAGGCTTGGACAATACAGCTAAATATAACTGTTTTCTTTATGCATTTCTGCTTGCTCCATAAATCATCAGGTTAAAAATGGATTTTTGTGTCTCCTGTTCTAGAGTTCATCTGTTATCTCTGCAAGGTGTCTGGATTTCGGGTGAGAGGGATGGCTTCCTACCTGAAAAGGGCATATCCTTAATGGGTGGCCTTTCTGTACTGAAAGACAGTGGTAGAGCTTCGTGCTCAGTAATTGGTGCTGTTCATTACAAAGATTTCCTACTAGAGAATAAAAACACCTTGCTAGTAGTAGAGATCTTTCTCTGAGAATCGTGTTCTTGAAGTCTATTTTAGAAGGTCAAGAGAGACAGAGAGGATAAGCAAGACTAGCAGTAACTGCTTTTTTGACAAGATAGGAACTTTGATTCATGAGTTTGGTCTTAGTTTTTAATTTAATGTTTCTGACTTAATATTTGAAGGTCTTTTTACTCAGTCTCCACTAAAAAAAGTTGAAGGCATGTTTCTCTGCAGTGACTTTCTTCAGCTCTTGGAGTTGCATTTTCTTTTAAGATGTCTTTAAATAGTTACGTGGAAAAACAAGTTTCGTTTTTCTAGCTGCATGTTTTTTTAAGCTCAGTAACTACTAGAAAGTTAAGTAATCAGAATAAAAATAGTTTTAATGTATTTTAAGATTTTAAATAAAATTAGGACAATTTATATTGCATGTCTCTCTATCGAATGTATTGAACAATCTTGACAAGGCAAAGGTGGAGCTTGTTTGCATTTGATTTTTATTTTTGTGTTGATTTGGTTGAGTTTAAGACCTATGCAGCTAAGCAACATCCTGATGACATAGTACCTGCAGGGTATCACATGCAGTTGTAGGGTATGTCCTTATATTGCTGCTGAGATTATAATAATAGTAATCATTTAGCCTTACTGTTGAAAACCAGGGAGTACATTATGATAGCATGCCACATGTAAAATTGAGATGCACTCTTAAGAGAATCTGTTGTCAGCAGTCATGTGATTTGGTAATGATTCATACACCGTATATGTACACTGTTTGTATGTGCACCATACGTATGTGTGCTTTCCTCCCATCCTTCTAAACTGTTCCATTTGGTTAATGCCACTCCAGTAAATGTCACACACACTTTCTTCGGAGGCTCTTCTAGGTAGGTGTGATCTTGGCTTCTGTGCATGGTCTTGGTTCATGAAGGCCTGGGAGTTAAATTAATGAGCAATAGTCCCAAACCTCTGCCGTTTTTTTAATACCAAAAAGAAGAGAGAGATGAGTAAGAAAGCTGTATCAGTCCCATAACTGGAATGAAGTGGGATGGAGGATTTACCAGAAGAATCAATCTGTGTAGGAAAAACGGAATAAAAAGGGGAAGCCCTAAGACTAGCCGTGCACTTAAAATCTCTTTTTCCGTAGAATTTCCTTTCCACAGGATTAGCATGATTGGCATAAGTTTTGGTCTGAGGCATGAGCCTCTGTCCCTGCAGCTGCTGCTGTCTGCTGCTGTCTGCCCTGCCTGCTCTACCCCAGTGCCTGAATTCCTTCAGCCTATGGGTCCCACATGCAGTTGTAGCATGTGCGTGCTTAATACTTGTGACATAAATATCATCTCTGTTTGCAGATAAGTGAGGCATGGTAATTTGTTCAAGTATCTGTATCAACAGCTCTGGCAAAAGCAAATTCTCTGTTTTCAGAAGAAGCTTCTAAAAAATTGTCTGAATTTGCCCCAGTTTCTAAGCTGTTGCATATTGTCCCTGGTAGCTAAAGGTTAGCTCACTGTAAGTAAGAGATTCTACATGTGCCTTATGCTAAGCAAGCAAATTATTCAAACAATATCAAATTGATAAGTTTGGCAAGGTAAACACACTGTATTTATACAGCATATTTAAACATGACTTCTATATTGAGAGAGGGAAAACATGTCCACATTGAAGTTGGTGCAAGAGCTTCTCTGAGACCAGTGTTGATTGTCAATTTTAATATATCATACTTAGATTCTTGTGTATTCAAAATACTTAGTGAAGAACAATTTTGGTATTCTAGAACATGTTTTTGAGATAAAAGTAAAAATCTGAAGTTTAAAAGGAGGGATTTCCAGTCAGCAGTGGAAGACTGTAATACTATAGAGCTACAGTACAGAATTACAGAACTACAAGACTATTTTAAAACCTGTCTACACTTTTTATTTACATGCAAGCTGCTCTCTTGAGTTGTATATCTGCCCATGTCTAATGCTTTTTTTTTTTGCTTTTTAACAGGTGGAGAGAATTGTTGACAAGAGGAAAAACAAGAAAGGAAAAACAGAGTATTTGGTGCGATGGAAAGGATACGACAGTGAAGATGATACTTGGGAGCCAGAACAGCACCTTGTCAATTGTGAGGAATACATACATGAGTTTAACAGACGCCACAACGAAAAGCAGAAAGAAAGCACATTAACCAGGACAAACAGGACCTCTCCAAATAATGCCAGAAAACAAATTTCTAGATCTACCAATAGCTCTTTTTCAAAGACATCTTCTAAATCTTTAGTTATGACTAAAGAACACGAGTCAAAAAATAATCAACTTTTTTCTGCCACACAGAAGTTCCGGAAAAACAATTCACCATCACTTTCTGGACGTAAAAATATGGACCTTGCAAAATCAGGTATTAAAATCCTAGTGCCCAAAAGTCCAATTAAGAGCCGGACAACAGTTGATGGCTTCCAGAATGATAGCCCAGATAAAATGGACCATATAGAGCAGGATCAAGATGACTCTGTAGCACCAGAAGTAGCAGCAGAAAAACCTGTAGGAGCTTTACTAGGACCTGGTGCAGAGCGCGCTAGGATGGGGAGCAGACCAAGGATACATCCATTAGTGCCACAATTGCCAGTGCCAGTAACAGCAACAATTGCATCAGCATTAACAATAAATGGAAAAGGTAGGTGTACAAGTTGTCATTTTTGTGATGGTTTTTCATTTGATGGGGGGGGGGGGGGGTTTGCTGTTGAGATGCAGACAAATTGCCCACTCTGTTTCAGCCATGCTAAATCAAGTCTGGAGAGCTTCACTTTATTTTACGTAACTATATGACTACAAAGCCATTTTGAATTTTACCAGGTTTTGGTTTCCTCGCAGAGATTCATTAGTATTTGTGTTTTCAGAATCACCATAAGATACATCTGTGTTTGCCTCAACATTGCGTGGTACACATATTTAGTGTACCATTTCCAGATATTACATCATTGCTTTAAGTTTATTTAAATAGGTCAAATTTGGTATGAATGTTAGAAACATTAATTATGGGAACAGATGAATGGTGTGAGCAGGGATTCTTCATAACAGTTTATATATCTATTTTGTTATAAATATTGCCTGGAAAAAAAGCCTGTGAGAGTGATGTTGCTTAAAAAACAAAGTTAATAAGCTTTGTTTCTGTGAAAATTTGAGCCAGTTGTGGAGGTACATATATCTTCTGCCTGGATTGAAACCTGTCTTCATTATATTTTATCAATATTTTGTTGTTTATACCTCATTTGACACTGAGAACTTATTTAGGACTGATGTCTGGCTTGCTCATAGCTCAGAAGATCACAGTTAATTCAATTTGTACTGTAAAATTTGTGACACCAAAGTAACTGAAACTGTTTTTCTGGAAGGGAGCTCTTTGTCCCTCATCCAGTTGAGACCCTTGTTTAAGACTTCTTGGTCCTTATTATTGTGCCCCAAACCTCTGTTCTTCCCTAACAGACTCAGGTGGTTGTGTGGTCATGAGTTTTCTCCTAAGCGTGCTTTCGAGGCTAAATTTCTACGTTTACATTTTCAAGTAAAGACTGCGCCCTCAAATAAAATGCAGCAGGTCAAATCTGCAGGTGTGCTATTGATGACGGCTTGCTGGAAAAATTTTTCCGAATTTTTCAAGGACTGGGCCTGCCAAAAAACACACTTAAAGACACTGTATAGGGGAAAAAATGCACTAAAGACTTCGGGAGAGTTTATGTTGGGTACTCCACTGTTGCTTGCATTGAGGTTTTCTGAAGGAGGCTGCAGCCGGGGAGGTTGAGAAGCGGTGGACAAGGGAGGAATGTGTTCCTGGAGCTACAGTGTCAGGTCATGGACCAACCCATTTAGCTGCAGATGAACTAGGTAACCATGGCAATGCACACATGGATGCCAGGAATATCTCTTGCTTTGCACGGGCTAAAGAAGGAATGTAAATCTCAGAGGATGTAAACAAAGCTGAAAGGGAAGATGCTAGAGATGCCAGGATGAGAGTCCTCTGAGTAGGTGAGGTAGAGGAGTGTGTCTTTGCATGGGATGGTTTTATGATAATTAGTAGGTGTTTTAGAGTATGGTGGGGTTCCTAATGAAGTGATTGATAAGTTCTGCCTTTGGCATCCTGGTTTTTTGCCTCATGGCATCCAGGAAAAATACTTGGGACATGAAGGACCTTTCTGGTTAGATCAGATGTAATCGTTCCCAACCAACCTTTCACTCTGGTAACAGTGGTATGGCAAGGGCCCAGTTACAGGGCATCAAATGGAATCAGAAAGGCCTGCAGAGGAAAGGTAGTGACACAGAAGGTGTTAGCTGAGATGCATTTCCGTTTCACTGCGGTGTTAAAATTTCCTCAACTGCCACCACCTCCTTCGACTCTTCCTAGGCATTTGTTTGGGCAACTAACAATGAAAGCTATTGACTGGTAACAGGGATGATGGCAATACAAGAGTTTTCTCACACGTACATGTTCACAAGATCCTAAGGTGTAGATGAAAAAAGGAGAGCCAAGGAGATAGTCACAATACGTGGTTGATGAAACATACACAATATGTTCCACCTTCTGTCTCTGCTGGAGGCATATCCGTGCATTAACTGAGGCTTTCCCTCTCTGCCCTGATACACCACTGCCAATCCCCAAGCTGAGCTGTGCAATCTGCTGGGAAATATCCATATTTATTATCCATAATAATACCCATATTTATTAGGGTTTTCTTTTGCTCACCTGCAATGCTTCTGGGGGTAACTTTCCAATCATGCAGTATTTCTGTAATTATAAAACTTGGGGAAAAAAGTTGAAAAGGAAAATACTTTGCACACATATCTGACTTCAGTCTCTCTTCCTAACTTTTCAGGATTTCTTTGACATATCTTCCTCATGGAAGCCCAGGCTCCAACTCAGCCATTATGCATGGCCTGAGTGGATTTAGTTAGGGAGAAGCCAAGAGAGACAGCCCTGTCTTCTAGAGCTCTCCTGGCCTTGGAGCTTCCTGAGCTGACACATTTGGTGTCTCTTCATTAAAGATGCACTTTTCTCCTTGCTGTTTTTAATTTTAAGTTCACACTGCAACTCATTAAAAATGTGGTAAGTAGGTGCTTCCCTCCCCTGCATGGGGCTGCTGCAGTTCAGGATCCTGTTTTGCTCCTTACTCAGGACATTCCGTCAGTCTTAAATGGACACCTCATCACATTTTCAGCACGACCTTGGGAATCATATGTCATGAGGGGTATTCATTGCACAGAAATGCATCTTCATATGCACCAGATCTGACATATTAATAATAGAGATGATAGATCTGGCATTTGGAGCACTCTTTCCAAACTTCCCACCTCCTCTGCATACACCTTCTGTTAATTTTAAGAATTCCTACAACCACTTGGAGGATGCTGTCAGGAAGACAAAAGCATGTTTTGAAAAATAGCTTCTTACTTGAGCTGGTTTAGGAATTTTTTATCAAGACGTTTTTGTTGGTAAACTGAGTTAATCAAAACAGAAATCACTAATCGTAAAGCATAATTTTGAAAGATTCTAGAGAAACACATATGTCAAAAAAATTTTAGACAACTTTTAAAATTAAAACTGAATTACTCTTCTTTAAAAAGTAATGTTGCAAAAATAATTCAAAATTTTAATATGAAAACAGTGTTCCTGATTTTGAGATTATTGCTATGACTGTTCTAATTAGTGTGACTCAGGTAGATTTTTAAGTCCTGGCTCTAGATGGTGAAACTCTTCAGTGTTCAGTCTGTTGTTTGTTTGTTTTCCCCAGCCTTGTTTTTACCTTTTTAAAAGTTTAATTTATAAGAGAAGTGCACACCAAAAATCCCAGAAACTTGTATACATATGAAAATCCCATACAGCAATTACTAGGAAATATTAGTGTTATTGTAGCACCTAATCCTATTTTTCCTGACACAAACTTAAGTGATGCAGTTCATGTTCCAAAGATCTTACAGTCTCAGAAAAGGCAGTCAGCAAATATCTGTATAAATATACAGTGGTTCTGGGGAATAAAATAACAGCAATGTTTACTCTGGGGGCTGGTGGTCTCAGCACACTGAAATCAAGCTGCTATCAAAAACAACAGCATTGGGTTGAATGTTCATATTTTAAAGGCTTGGCCTTGAAAATTGAGTCAATGGAGTAATACATATACAAGGCTAAGAATTAGGGTGATGTATGGTAGAAGTGAGAACAGATCACTGAATCGAACATTGCTGGGCTTCTGGTATTTTGAAATATACGGTGATCATCAGCTGTTACTAAAAGGTAATAAAAGCAATCCTGGAACAGATGAACAAAACAGAAAGACAGCACCAAAGAAACGAAATTATGTGGAAAAGATGTTGATGGTACCCACAAGTAAGGCATATTGCTCAAAATTAGGCAAGACAAAAAGTGGCCTCATGTCTAACAATAGGTTCTGGTACCTTAAAAGTTCCTGAAAGTTTCCTTCATCAAAGTGGTATTAAAAAGTAGCTTTGAAATCTTACTGCAAATGGTGTCAGCATAGCACAGTCATAATATCCAGGGAAGTTCTATTAAACAGAGTGCACAAGAAGAGAAGCTGTAAAGGGAGTCTGATCTGTCAGTCATACAGGGCTAGAGAGTTGTCTTGAAATTTTAGAAGGGACCATAAACCAGGGGAATACCATTTCTTGGCAAATTCTAGTATTTTTAATTCTAGGTTGCCCTATAGTTGCTACAGTTTTTGTTCAGTTAGCAGTGTCCAACATGCAGATGTAATTGAGAATAAATGGCACGAAGGGAAATATCAGGCAGAAAGGGATGCAAAGCTCAAAGTGTAAAATACAGAAGAAAAACACATCTGGCTGCATATGTTGTTACAATTAGAATAAGGCAGGCTGGTGCTGGCCTACAGGAAGAGGAGAAATACAAGAAATGCAGTGAATTACATCACTTGTTATTCAGACAAGCACCACCAGTGTGTACGGTGGCATTAGCATCTCCCTCCTTGCACGTATTAGTTCAGATGAATAACTTGCAGGAGCAGCAGTCTGACAATACAAAGATGCTTGCAGTGTAGCACCCTACAAGGAATAAGGGTGTCTGCTGATTTTTTTACTTGGATAATGGTGCTGTTTTTATCTCAAAACAATGGTATTGTCATCAAAAGAAAAGCAGGCATCAGAAAAAAAGGCAAGAAAAAAAATACTGAACTTAAGTTTTGTTTGTTACCTGTTCTCTCCTTTCCCCAAAGCAGCTTATGGGATTAAAACCCACAGATTTGGCCAACCAAAAATCCACTCAAACACCAAAAGAAAATAGTGTCTGTTTGGTTAAGTGTCTGATAGCTTTAGTCTCAAAAGGAATCAAGCAAGCATGGAAGGGATTATGGAGGCCACTGGAAGTGAGGAGGAACATCCATTCTCAGTACAATACCAAGCTCAGCTGAAAGTTCAGTCCCACCATGTTCATTAGGGTGAGGGGAGCTCACACACTTCCTCCCAAATTCTCCCAGTTACTTTTTCATCTCTGCCTGTGTGTTCCTGGGTGTTGGACTCTGCATGAAGAATGGTCCACTGTCACCAGCATAACTGGCCAAGCTCAGGAGTCCCATGGGAAGAGCACAGCAGCTGACAAAGCTTCGAGCCACAGATTTGTGCAAATGGACCACAAGCCATGCATATAAACCCTCTCAGAAAGCAGAATTAAGAGAAGGGTTGAAAAAGTTCATTACTGCAAATTTAGAGTGGCCAGTACAATGAAAATAAAGTTGGGATAATGTGTTAAATTGGTTTTTTTAATTTCTTTTTAGCGTCTTGAAAGGACTGAAGCAGCTTTGAGCCCTCCTTTTGTTTTTTGGAGGATTTTTTTGTTTAAGTAGTAAAATGTGATTTTTAAAGAAAAAAGCCCTAAGAGAAGAACTTCCTTTTTCAGTGTGCAGTGTGTTTTGTGTGTTGCACTTGGATGGTGGCTTGATCTCTGCTGAA
Organism: Eopsaltria australis; assembly: GCA_034509425.1. Lineage (NCBI taxonomy): Eukaryota > Metazoa > Chordata > Aves > Passeriformes > Petroicidae > Eopsaltria > Eopsaltria australis. The sequence continues at coordinate 1,378,934 of JAVTVJ010000250.1, read as the reverse complement.
TGATCTGGAAGGCAACCAAGTATTTTATTAGTGCAAACAAAAGCCTATGAAATGGGTTAAAGTCCTTTGCAAAGCCCTCTTAACTTCTAAAATTACTGGTTAAACTTTATTTTCAAATGCAGAAGTGTGTAATTTTCTATCTTTGGTTGAGTATCCATCGAGCAAATCAGTAAAGAGTAGAGCAGTTTTCATTTAATCGAGCTGAAAGACACCTTTGGCTTGTTTTTTTTCTCCAGAAGTTGAATTTAGTTTCGGTTTTATTTATTAAGAATTCACATTATTATGTCCCTTATGCACTGTATTGCAACATTTTAACCTAACATCAATTTTTCCTTTTAGCTTACAAAGTCATGTTCTTCAGCTTCTTTACTCTTAACTAAAAATAATCCAAATTGTTGCCAGTTTCTTGTTTATCTGTGTTTTCTGTCTTAGTATAAATGCAAGAGCTTTAAGCAGTATGGTAGAGTGCATGGTCTATGTCATGTGGAGCACCGATCTGTTACTGTCCTGGCTTTTTGTCTTCCCTCTGCCCTATTGCTTTTACAGTTTGTAGTACACATTATTGTTACTTTACACGGAGCTCCAGAGTTGAGAATTTACTGTGAAAATCTCTTATCTTCAGAACTGTATTGGTTTATGTCAACAGATTATAATAATAATAACCAGGATCTAAGGGCAGAGTTTGTTTTCATTTTAAGGCTTTATTCCTAAGCAACATAAGGCATAAGTGACTGGTTTCTTTCCTTTTCTGCCTTCTGCCATTGTCCAGTACTCGGAATGGAGATGTCTCAGTTGGATGCTACATTGATGCAGACATTTAAAACAGCTGGCCTGGTGTAAAATGTAATTAGTTTGAAAAGAGTGGTCCCTTTCCTTTCCCCAATCCCAGGTATGGGAGATATATTTATACATATGATTAATCATATATATATGGCCTAACCAACTGCTCCTTTAAGGGCAGGCTTATTTTTATCAGCCTTCTGAAAGTGACAGTGAGGTAGAGGATGTGTCCCTGGGGAGGGAGACGGGCACATGCTTTTTTCCTTTCTTAATTCTGTCCCTGAAAAACCTTTAAAGGAAACTCTGGATCAAACATATTTTTTTTAAAAAAGAGAAGGGTAAGAAATTTCCCAATAAATTCTAAGTTTGGACATAAAAACCTTGGCCTAAGCTGCTAGAAAAACTCCTCTGTTGTTCTCACTAGAATTTGTATTACACCTGTAGCCCACTGGTAAACATAAAGCTCCTAGTTGTGCAGTTCCTCTGATGTCACATCAGTTTACAGGAGCTGAGGATGTGGAGTCTGTCTTGTCTGACTGCTCAGATGGGGTCAGTAATGATCTGCCATTATGTTCTCCTACAGCACATGTGCCAGCATGAGACAAAAGTAAACTCTAAAGACAGGTTTGTCACACCTGCTGTGCCAAAACTTAGGAAAGATGAAGCACAATGAAGAGGAGTCCCTGTTTACAAGGCGGCTTTTCAACCTACATTGCATACGTCTGCACAGAGAAAGTGTGTTGAAGATCAGACTGAATGATAGAACACAAATAATGAGCTAGATACCTCTTTTTTCATCCAGCATTGTCAAAATTGTGGAGCTTCAGAGCAGGTTTTGAAATGTGAAGTCAGAAACACTCATGCAGTGCCTTCTGCAGTTGTGCCTGGTAAACAGCAACTTTTTTGTCTCTTGCTGTTACAATTTTTGAAAAAGTTTCACCTCCCATCTCTGTTAAAGCTGTGAAGTGGATGGAATGCATATTTGCAAAGGCAACTGTTTTTATGAATATGTGTTCTCTTGACAAAAAGATAAATCTTAATAGTTTGAGGCAAAAAATCAATTTAAAAAACTCGACTAAAGCAACCGTCATGTGGTTTGTGGAAGGTTTGCCTAGATCACATTGTCTGCGTAAAATAAAGTCAGCAAAATATCCTCAGAGGGACACAGTTACAGGTGGGATAAAATATCATACAATTAAGTCAAAACTCTGAAATAGTTTGTTTACACCAGTGCTTGTGAAAGAGAGAAAATAGTTAGATTTAAAAAGAGGCAAAACTAAGCTTCAAAACTAAGCTTTTTAAGGCTAGATAACAGCTGGATACAGCCTTGAATGTTACAGGTGTTCATAAAAATACCTTTTATTTTTATGTATACATATATATTTTGTATTGCCCTGGAATAACTACTTCCTACCAAGCCAGAGAAATTTCATTACTCAAAGTGGCATAACCATGATCTGGAGCAGCTGCTGTGAATTACTGGTAATAATACAATGAAGTACTGTTATTTAAAAGAAAAAAAAAATACAGAAACTGTATATTTGTAATACTGTATGCATTTTTTCCAAACAAAAATATCTACATTATCTGCTCTATATACCATATTGTAAACTTATTTAAGAATGCACACTGAAATGCATTAGGCCACAAATTATCAAAGTTAATTCTTTTTTAGTAACTGTTTTCTTAATTTTACAATCTTAGAATGCATAAAAAAGCTTTTGTTTTTCAGTAAGTAGTTGTAATGTAAAATGCCTTAAACTTTATTATGTTTTAGATGTCTTCAAGAAACAAAGGCAAATCATAAACATTGGCACTTTGAATGATGACACTCTAAATTTAAATGCCTTTAAAAACTAGGAAGTCGTAAAATTTAATGTGGAAGAAGAGGAGGAAAGAAAGCATTGTACTATTGTATTAAGAGTTCTTTAAACATCTTACTGAAACATGGATTAAGAAATACAGACTGTCATCTATTTTCTTTGAAAATATTCCTTGAAGGAGGCAACCAAAGAAAGTAAGAAGTTGTGCTTCAAAAGACTGCTCTGAAACTGACTGGAAAGATGAAAAACAGAATAGGCTTAGTGGTGCATTGTAGTTGTGTCACAAGGCTGACAGTGGGATCTGTGCTTATTTATATTTAGTGATCTCTTTTTAAAAAAAGGGTTGCAGTGAGCAGCAAAGGTACAAAACTTGCAGAGAAACACTTTATTATTTAAGATACAAGGAAACAGAAATTTCAGAGGGACATACCTAAAGCAGGAGGCTAAGTGAAGTGATGAACAACAGGAAGATAACTTGAACTGAACATTTTCCTTGCTAACTTCTAAACAGAATTTTTAGTCTGAGATGCAGATAGGAATGCCCAAACACTGGTAAGGGCAACCTCAGGAAAAGTTGGCCTAATATTGGACTAAAGAAGCTCCGAAAGTTTCTCTGTTTGTCACACACATTTGTTTTTACTCTTCAGTCACACCTGGTGTGTCACGAATATGTAGATAACACATTGGCTGGCTCAGTGTCTTCATTCCTTAGCACTGCTGTCCTTTGGATTTCAGCTTGGATTCCTGTGTTGTTTGAAAGATGGGCTAGAATGAAAGTCCCTCTGAGACATGTCCAAGTGTACTTCCAGTGCATACACAGTTGGGTTATCTAGGCCAAGCCGTTGATGAAAACTGGTGCAATGGGAACAAAGAGGATATTAAGTAATCTGTTAAAAAAATCCTGTATCTAAAGGGAGTACAGTAAATATTTTGGAGAAGAAGCAAATTATAGACATGATAAAGTAATGACTGATGTAGTTGGAAATTTCTATTCTGGAACTGAATGATTAAGACAAGGGGACATCTAGAGAAATCAAAGGCCGTCAAATTCAAAAGAGAAAGATTTAGGTGTAGCTTTAGTTACAGCTTCCATTTAGTTCTGACAGCTCTTTGCTAAAACATATTTGAGTCCAGGAGAGGGAGGTAATGGCCATTTTAAAAAATCAGGCATTTATGAGGATAATGGGAATAAACAGTATTTATAGGACTGGTATAGTTTTACAGACAATGTAAGTTCTCTTTCCTCAGAAGCAAGGAAATATTTTGTAATTTATCTGAAAATTGTAATTCAGTCATTTTTATATGTTTTTCTACATTGTTAGCCAATATTATTTATGAAATTATTCTCTTAACTATTATTTATAGAGTTAACTTTTTACTGTGCAGATGTTCAGAGATTCTAATTGTTGCCCTGTTAGGACATCAGGATAGGCACTGGAAAAGCAGTTAGAAGGTGGAGCTCTGGTCTGGTTCCTGCTGAGATCCGCATGTGAAGCACCCTTCCTTTACAAAAATTGCTTATAGAAATGTACAAAACAATCATTTTAGAAAAAAAATGCTTCAAGGTTCAGATGCTTTAAGTAAAGAACACTGATTGTCATTCATCCTCTTTTGGTTTGGTATAGTCATCTCAAAGCCCCATCCAGTGTAAACAGAATTATTGTGTTGTATTCTCCCCTCATCCATTGGTTTTCTCAATGGATTTCAGATTCAGTGGGCACTTTTGAGAAATACAGGAATGACTTGAAAGCAACAGTAAATGCAAAGCTAATGCTTATTTTACCAGACATAACACTTCATTGACAGACAGAGCTAATTTAAAAACAATTTTCAGCAAACAGAAAGAATATCCTGCCAGGGCTTCTCTCAGGGTTGGTGAGTGTGTGAAGATGTATTTGTGGCAGTGCAGGGTAACACCCTTTCACCAAGGAATTCAAAGGTAGTGGGTTTTTTCTTATATTAGTATAAGCAGGCAAACTCAATATGGTCATAATGGATATTTCAAACAACTTGCCACGTGGCTTGTGATTTTCTGTTTCAATTTCTGAATAGAAACGATGACAAATTATTCTGCATTCTTTAGGGAATCATCTATTTTTATCTTCTGTGCATGGGTTGGCAATTAGCTTGAAAACATGTTTTAAATATTTAAAACTTTATACAAACACAAGTTACATCTTTGCTATTATTGAAAGCTAGTGGGGCATTTTCTTTCTTGTTTCTTTTCACATTGATAGTGGTTTTTTGTTCCATTAGCTTTATTGGGTCCTGTATAGTCAGTCAGGTTCGGGAGGTGTTTTTACAACGTATCTTTCTGAGACAGACAATGGAGCAGTGGAAAAATCCTTTTAAAATAGGTGAGAGGGAGAAAAAAGGAAATTTAAACATTTCTTATTTCATATCCTTGTAGGAAGTGGGAAGTTTTCCATTTAAAAACGGTAAAAAGTAAACAAAATTTGAAATCTTACCATTAATATGAAATATGTATTGTGTAATAACTCTAAAGTAAGAGAATGGGTTTTCTCACATGATCATATAGTTCCAGAGAGTAATGATAGGAAGTGGAGGGCTTGCCCAGACCATGGGTCAGGAACAAGGACCTCTTCTGAAAGAAATACTCTGAAAATAGGGTTTTCTGAACTTTATTTATTTTCCTCTCTTAAGAATCAGGGAAATGTTTATTTCAGGGATTTTCTTTCTCTTTCTGGAATGCTAGATTCAACAACCCTTTAGATGGTCTAAACAAGAAGTAAAAAGTAACAACTGTATTATGTTTAATCAGCTTTGAGAGCAATAAGTAAAATTATTCAGGTATGATTACCTTTAAGACACATAAAAAATAAATATTGTGCTTTTTTTTATTCTTCAGATTGGTGGTTTTAGGTACCTGTTATGTTTATTGACCCCATGGAAATGTGCTGACGCTTTGCATTCAGATTTCTTTTTGCATTTCCAAATACAGATGTGGCTAGCTAACATTAAAGACTAAGCACTAAGTCTCCTGATAAGGTAATAAAAGCCAAAACAATCAGTACTGCCCACTGTTCCTTATTTTTCAGCTTCCTGTGAAGCTTTGAGGAAGAAGATGGACTTCTTACAATATGTTAAGATATTTTACTCTGAAATCCTTTCTTTTTGCTAGTATTAAGTTTTACTCTGGCATACAGGTCCTCTTCAAGCAAGGTTCCCTGCTACTGTTTTGTTGGCATAGTTCAGTTTGAAATGTCATTTTATAGTTTAATAAGGCATATTGGTAGAGTAGTGATTGGTGCATGGTGTATTAAGGAGTAGTCTGTTCTCTATTAAATAATCTTTTAGGCATGTCAGTAACACACAATTTTAAAAAACAGTCACAAACTCTAGAGTCTTTTCAGTTAAAGTGTAATATGAAGAATTTTTCACCACACTATTGTGTATTATAAATTACAAACCTAATAGGCTGCTGTAGTACAAATAGGACAAATACATGTTCAGGTTAAAAAGGGTGGGAATAATAATAGATAACATTTATTTCAGGATAAACCTGTATAAAAGTCAGTGGGTCTGTAGTTGACCTGTTATTAACATCTCAATACTTTTCCTTTTGTAATTTTGTCTAATATTTCAATACTTAGCCAGTGTCAGCATTAGCTATACTGTGATCTGCTAACAACTCAGTCAAATTCACATTTTCAAACATTTCAGTCTTTTATGTGTTGGGGGTTTTTTAATATACTTAAATATTACCCTATCTTTCTCCTGTAACTACTACATATACTCTTTGGATAGGCCTCATACTCTCTGAAGACTAAGAAGAAAAATCCAGTATTCTGAGGCAATTTTAGATTCTCCTGCAAATAAGTGAGTTGGGCAGCACTGTGTCAGGGTTAGGGAAGGCCTTTGTGGAGGCTGTTGAAACCTTTGGAAAACTGAGATACTCCAGCATCCCTGGCAATCCTCAGCACTTCAGGAGGATTTCTGTTGGCTGCAGTATGATATGAAGTGTTATATGATCTTTCTGTGCTTTTACAGACCTTGTTTATAGGTCAGTAAATTCCTTGGTATGTGTCCAGTTTTTACAGATACCCTTGTAATTCTGCTCTAATTGTATTGTGACTTCATTTAGGAGTAAAATGTTTTTGTAGAGGGTGAAGTTAGGTAGGCAAATCGGTTTATATTATTTAAGTTTCTTTTAATTAAGATTTATCAGAAATTGCTGTGAAATCCTTGAACTGTTCTGTCCAGTGTTTGTTGTACCTCAGATCAGTCTCATTTACATCTGTTAGATACTGTGAAATGACTGTTTTGAGCAAATCGACAAATTAAATGCAGTACTACTTTGTTATATCTCTGCTGCTGATAGCCTTGGTTGTACTGGTCGTAACATTGTAGTTGGGGATCTTGCTGAACACACTGAAGGTTAATATTAAGACAAATGTTTTAAATTTTAGAGGAGGAAACTTCAGCTTGCTCAGAGTTTGGTTGGGAGGGATTCTGTGGGAAGCTTCCGCAGAGGATGAAGGAGACAACAAGTGCTGGGAGGTTTTCAGGAACACTCTTCTGGAGGCACAAAAACCATTCATGCCCTTTAAAGGTGAGGGAAGTAGGGAGAGACCTCCTTGGTTCAACTGCGAGCTTTTGAGTCTGCTTAAAACCAGGAGAAGTGCACCATAGATGGAAAAGCAGACGGACACCCAGTGAGAGCTACAAAAACATTGGCAGGGTGTGCAGAGATGCCGTTTGACAAGGAAAAAGCTCAGCTCAAATTGAAATTGGCCAGAGATGTCAAAAACTGCAAGAAAGGATTCTTTAGGTAAGAAAACAACACACAGAAACAGAAGTAAAATACTAGCCCGCTGTTAAACAGAAGAAGTGAACAGTCACCAACAGTGCTGGAAAGGCAGAGAAGTTCTCAAGAGTTTCTTCACCATCATCTTTGCCAACACTGCTGGGCCCCTGGCCTTGGGAATGAAAATACAGGTGGATGCAAACACAGACCCTCCATCAGTGAAGAAAGAGTTGGTGTGTGACCTAACCTGGAGTTTGACCCATACACACTGATGGGCCCTGTCACTGTCCTCCAGAGGTGTTAGGAGGCTGCTGACATCACCATAAGGCCACTCTCCATAATTTTAGAGAAGTCGAGAAGATGTGGAGATCAGAGATGTCCCAGAAAACTGGAAGAAGGCTGATGTCACCCCCATCTAAAAGAAAGGTTTAGAGAAGAATGCAGGAAATTTTAGCCCCATCAGTCTAACTTCAGTTCCTGGGAAAGTGATGAAATGAGTCCTGCTGGGAGCCATCACAGTTCAGCTGAAGCATGTCATTTAGAAGAGCCAGCACAGATTCACTGAGGGCAAATCATGCTTGACAAGCCTGACCACCTTCCATGACAAAGTAACCTGCTCTGCGGATGTCGGGGGTGAGCACTGACGTTATCTACCTGGATCTCCAGGAATTACAAAATGGTTTCCTGCAGCCTCCTCCTAAAGAAACTAATGTGCGACAGTCCCGTCTAAGGAAAATATAATCCAGAATGTGTCATAGGCTGGGATCTACCCAGCTGAGGGGCAGCTCTGTGGAAAGGGACCTGTGGTCAGTCCTGGTGGACAAACAGCTCGATCTGAGTGAGCAGTGTGCTGCTGCTGCAGCAAAGAACGCCATCAGGATCCTGGGCTGCATCAACAAGGGCACCACCAGCAGGGATGGGAAATTCATTGTCCATCTCTAATTGGCACTTCTCAGGCTGCACCTGGAATACTGTGTTCAGTTTTGGTCCCCAGGATGCAAAATAAGCTGTGGACAGGCTGGGGATGGTCCAGAGAAGGGCCACAAAGATGGTCAAAGGCCTGGGCAGCCCAACACGTGAGGAAAGGCTGAGGGGGAAATGGTTTGGGCAACCTTGAGAAAATAAGGCTCAGAGAAGACCTTATCACCATGTACCAGTATTTATAGGGTGGCTACATAGAAGATGGAGACTCCCCTTTAACAAGGAGTCATGGAAAAGATGAGGGGTAATGGCTAGGTACAAGTTGCTCCTGGGGAGATGGGTCACAAGAGGAAAATTTTTCAAAATGCAAGCAATCAGCCACTGGAATAATCTCCCCAGGGAAGCAGTGTATTCCCCAGAATTGGACACTTTCAAGGATCAGCTGGACAGCGTGCTAGGTCATTTTGTCAAGACCATACTTTTGCAAGAAAGGTTGGATCAGAAGATCCTTGAGGTCCCTTCCAACCTGGTATTCTCTGAATCTGTGGTGCTGTTCCAGTGATGAAGTTTCTAATAGTTAGGCATTTAGTTGATTTGTTTAAAATTAATTTGTGTATTTAAAAATGTGGTGTAGGAAGCTGAAGATTTATGAGGAAAAATATGTAATTGAAATTTTGTTGACAGAATATCTGCATTCATGGAAAAAATACCTTAAGTTAGGGTAAAGCCCCTAAGAGGAAGGGATGAGAATCAGATTATACTCTAGTCTTCCTTTCATGGAGGATGTAGTGCCCTCCTTCACTTCTGAATTTTCATAACCACAGTAAATTGTAATATCCCTAGTTAGCACAGGGATCCCAGCTAGGTTTTATTCTCATCAGGGATCAAATAAAAGACTCAAGCCAAAAAGTGACTGCCTTTGATTTCAGTATTTCTCAGTTATAGTAGATGAGGGAGAAAATGCTTTTTGTTATTGTTGGGTTTGTCTTTTCCAATTACAATACTGGAAAGAACAGCAGCATCATTCCAGTTCCCTGAAGGAATTATTTTCTCATTCATTACATTTTTTATGTGTTACATAATTTGCTGAAACCACTCATTTCTCCAACTATATCTTTTTGCACATTCACAAACAGTAACCAGGTTAATCTTTGAAAACACAGGAAATCTCTGGCCCAGCAAGTAGGTTTTACTACTAACTTAAAGGCAGGAGGCCCAGACCCCAAACTCTTCATTTTCTTTTTATCTTAGTATCTCATGAGATGAACATTCAAAATTTGTTTTGGCTTTTTTGTTGTTTTTGTTTGTTTGTTTGTTTGTTTTTTGGTTGTTTGGTTTTTTTGGTTTTTTTTTTTAAGCGGTAGGAAGTGCAGATGGGTTTGAATAGCCCTTACTAGGTTTGCTAGGTTTTCACTAGTGTTGAACTGCTAGTTGGCTGTATTTCCATGGGATTAGATGTGGGAGAGCCAGGCTATGGAGGTAAATTTAAACTTGGTAGCTCCTTCATAAGAGGCTGTTTGAGCTCAGTAATCAGCTGTTGTCTCTTTCCCAAAAGAGGACAGAGAACACAAAATCAGACTGGCTGGCTGTGCTTTGAAATTGTCTTCAGTATGAAAAACTGTAGAAGAAGAACTGTACAAATACAAAAAATGTAATTTTCAATGTTCCTTTCCAACCTCCAATGATATTTAGGTACCTGAGAAGTGTCTTCAGCATTCTGGATATAGCAGAGGGGGAAAGTAATGATGCAGGTTAATCTTCACAAGGGCACTTGATTTGGGCAAAATCATCCAAATAATAATGGCCCAAACTCTTAAAAATAAGAATTACACACGTTTAAATAAAACCTGGCTTTTGTTCTCTTACCTGTGCTCAGGCTCAACAAAGTAAAGTGAGAGTAACTAATTGGTAAGAAATGGAATGTTCACACTGAAACTAGTTTAGATTTACCTACTCAATTTACCCTTATAAATACAGGAAGAGAAAGAGGGCGACAAAAATTTCTTCATAGTACAACTATGATTTTGTAAATTTTATCATTCTTGATCATGAGAACTTTGGGTACAAGTTTCCTTGTGATGCAGTAAGTTTGAGAAAAGATACTTTTTTTTTTTTTAATCATCTTTAACTCGATATAGTAGCTCATCCCAACAGTCAGGTCAGAGGCGGAGTTGGTCCCAGAGGGTCCATTCTTGGAGTCTTCTGCCCTTTCTCAAAGAGATGGGACCAAATGCAGTCCAAATCCTCAAGTCCTTCTCTTCCTCTGCCTTTCCAATGGAAGAAATGAAAGGCATAGGAGAGAGGAGTGGGAAGGACCTCCTTTCACAGAGAGTGGAAGCTGATGATCTTGGGTACGGGTGCAGGGGAGGCATTGAAAAGAAACTGGAAACACTGGCAGGAAGAGAAAGGGACCTTAGAAGTGTAATGTGTTTTCAGTGACTGCTGAATTTGAACCACCTTGGTAAAGTGCATAACCTGCAAATTCCTTGAGTTGGTATTAGTATTCTTTAAATGTTCTCTTATTTAAAAATAAAACTAGTAAATTGTTAAATTAATAGAAAATATTAGGACTGTGCATATTCTTTCATGCAGAAAATTCTAAAATTACTTTAGTTTGTGGGAGTCCCTTATATTTTAATTATGTGTTGTATGAGGCTGTACTGAGAGGATGACTCACTTTTGGTGAACTACATTGTACCATTGTGTGGCAAATGAACCTCACTACATCAATACACTTGGATATACATGACTTCCCTGTTAAAAGGAGAGCATGTAATATCTATTGAAGGTGGCACACAACGGTCGCTGAGTTGAGGTGTGGAGTAGGAAGGGTCAGGAGAGAGGGGAGTATTTGGTAGTACTTTACTTCCTTCTAAATTGCATTTTGTCTGCATGAAGTGATAACATTTTCCTTAACGTGATATCCTTCTGCAAGTCTTTGCGGTGGTTGCTTAGGCTTTACAATGAATGGGGACTAAAGGTCATGATTCAGTAGGAATTACATAAAAACTTCGTATGAAAGCTATCAGCAGTGTCACACAGAATCCTACAATACAGTGATTGCATGGCAGTATTACTAACACTGTCTGACAAGATTTCTTGCCTTTTGTTCTCCTTTTTATAAATGCAAAAAATCGTGTTAGGCTCTTCTGAGTAACTATAGGTCATGGGGCTTGTCTATCAAATGTGTTTGTCAGCACGGAGGTTGCAATTTGTAATTTTTTTTTCCTGTGGTTGGAATGCTTTTTTTATATAACATTTTAAGTCAAAAGACACTGAGGTCATCTAGTCTGCGCTCCAGTGCATTACAAGTCATTACATTTCATCACTTACTGCTGTATCCTGAGTTAGCTTCAGTTAGCCTAGAGTTATTACCAGACTCTGGAGACTAAATTTTTGTTTGTCACTTAATGATGAATAGCAGGGAGTTGATTAGAAAAAATATGCTCGAATGAAAATACTTCTTTTGTGTGTCATGTTCTGCATAACATCTTGAGAGGATGCCATCTGCTTCTGAATAAATAAATAAACTGGATTCCTATTAAAAGAGCTTGCTTGCGGAAAAGCAGCTTATGTTTCAGTCATGTACACATAGCCTAGCCCTGGTAATGTGCCCTCCAAACACTTCCTTCTGGCAACCTATGCTCTTCCCACCAAGACCCGTGCAGATTGTTACGCCTCCCTGAATGCCTGAGTGTGCTGACAATGAAAAACTGTGTAGGCTGGTTATTAAAACTTCAGCTGAGGTCATCCTAATAAGGGGCTTGTCTTTGCCATTTGTAGTTTCTTCCTTTAGCCTCCATCTCAGCTGAGGATGAGAATAAAGGTTGACTTATGTGATTCCTTGGTTGATCTCTGCAGCAAAAACTCTGGGCATTCTCTGGGATGTGAAAACTCAGTTGGTATAAAGGGGCCGATGAATACAAGAGAAGTATGGGGATTTTTTTAATTGCTATTTCCCCCTTTAACACAAAAGGATTGGGGTTGTTTTGTTTTGTTTTGTTTTGTTGTGATCTTTTTGCAGGGTTTGCTTTTGTTGCAGTTGTCTATAGACCAGTTTATCACCAGAGAGAGACTTTTTAATTTTAAATGTGTCAGGCTGCGCTATAGTCTGGAAAGATACCTGCAGGGAGATCTAGTGCAAACAGATTTTAAGATAAAGGTCTCACAAACACACTGCTTTTTTTTTTTTTTTTTTTCTCTTGCATTGTCAAGGCTGTGAAGTGCTGTAAAAGTAAGAAAAATATTGAGTGTCTTCTTCAGTTTCATTCAGTCTGTTGTATGCAGCCTCTTCTAAATCTTCATTCTCTACTGCTTTCTCAAAGAGGAGAAATACAGCCACAGGTTTCTATTAGGCAACCTAGCCCAAGCCATACCTTCCCCCCTGTTAAGTACTGTGGTTAAACATTAAGTAGAAGTGCTTCCCTACACTTGCTTGCACAATGTCTTTTTTCCTTCTGTCTGTCCCGCTTATCACTCCATGGTTTTGGCTGCTTGTTCCTGTCCATATCCTCTAATTTGTGATAGCCTATTTAAAGGGACTGAGCATGGGTTGAAACCAGCAGGCAGCCGGACAAAACAGATCTTGAAACTGGTGCTGCTGCTTACTGAAGCATGCCCTAGATGTATTTTGAAAAGGTTTATTTTTTCTTTTTTTTTGGTCCAAAAAATAGCTGGTAAAGTGGTGGGGAGAGTTACCAAAGCTGATTTCTTCACTGAGCAGAAGCCCTTATTACAATGAGTAAAGATAAAGAGAGAACTGTGAGGCCCCCTAATTAACAATCTCTGAGTTGCCCATAACCTGATGCAATAGACTAATCTGCTACCCTCCTATAGATGCAATCAGTGTCACTAAGCAGCTTCTTCAAGTACTGGCAATATGTTAATATATGAACATAGAAACCTCTGAACTCTTGCAGTAGTGGAAGGACTGCTTTATATCTCAACTAAGCCAATACAAAGCCTTTTTAATGACTATTTCCTTTAGCCATTTCCATTCTTTGCATTGGCAGTTGTGTCCCTGTGGATGGTAAGAATGAAGGTACTCAGCTCAAACCTTTGCCTCAGATGAGAAGTTTGTGATTTAGACCCAGCAAAACGTGGCCCGGGCCATTAGTCTGTATGACTTTCTGGAACTGATGAAGGAAGTTGCCTTTTGACTTCATTTAGAATAATGTGATAGTGGGTCATAGAGAGATAGGGGCTCTCTCATTTTAGCAAATGCTAAAAGGCAGTATTTAACAGGTAAATAGTCTCTATTCTTTACTGAGCTCTTTAATAAGAATAATTACCATGATCTAGCAGTTAGTCCAATGAACAGGATGTATTGGGTTGTATTTGGTTATTGAAAAAAAAATGCGTGATTCAATCTTCTGCCTAAAGTTCTGGGGTTTGTTTTTTTTTTGCTTTTTATCATACATTTTGATATCCTTGTGAAGGTTGCTCAGGGCTTGTTTAAAATATTTGCAAAGATGGAAATCCCACGCCATGTGTGGACACTTGTTCCAGTGCTTGACTTACCTCTCTGTGAACTTTTTTTTAAACCTAATGTCAGAATTCCACTGGATGCAACTTTCCATTGCCCCACATACCTTAATGTGCACCTCCAAGAACAAACTGGTTGTGCTTCTGCTGTGCTGTATGTTCTGTAGTTAAATACAACACGATCATCAGCTCTCACTAAGTGCCTTTTTCTAATGTGTCATGCCATCTTACATAAAGTGCAGGAACTAAAATTGCAATAGTTTTCACTTGTTTAGTTTTACCATAGGAAATCTGGTTTCAGAGAGAAAAGAGGGACTTAGTTCTGAGAATCTCCCATCTACCTCAGCAAATAATCAAACTGAGCTTGTAAAGAGCATTCAGACCTTGTTAAGTATTAGTCATGCTTGAATCATTTGATTATTTGGACATGTAGCCTTCCAGTCTTTCTTACAAATGTGGAGAATTTGAGAGGTCAGTTAGGACTTTTCAAGTAGGTGTTGTTACCAGGTGGGAATGCTGTAGTGTATGTTCTAGAGTAGGTTTAAATCTCTTGGGGAGTTAATGCCCATATTGGTTCTGTCTTTAGTGGTGCTGATTTCTACCAATAGCTTCAAACTAGCAAGATGGTATCTGTTTACAGTAAGCCTGTTACTCCAACACGTTTTCTCCAGTTAGAAATACCAAGCATCTTAAGTTTAAGAGCTGTGTAGAACAACATGTCACTGAAGCAATAAATATTGGCCTTCATTCAAAATATGATAGCATTGAAACTGGAACTATGCATGTGGAAAGCAGAATTTATTTCTAAACAGGGATTTGGTTAGGGCTACAGCTTGGACTCAAGGAGATGCTGATCATCTTAGTCCGTTCTTGTACTGAGACAGAATTGAGCATTTGTTTTCCGTGACAAAGGTTGCACGATCTGTTCCTAAAATACATCTGTAATGAGAGTTATACCATCTCTAACTCTCCTTTCATACTACTTTCATTTGAGAAGTCCACTTCTTTTCTTTCCTCAGTATATTCTAATAGGTACAGGTCCAGCCAATGCCATTCAGTAGTGATTCTTCCAGCAAACAATTAATATCTGACTTGCACATGCTCTAGAACAGTGTCAGATCTCCATACTTACTCCTTATGGGCTAAAAAGACCCTAATCTGTTAATCTTTCCCCTTATGTGTTGTTTTTAAATCTCTTGACTTTCTTGATCAGGCATGAACAGTCCAGAGTATCTCATTTTAGGTACTTTTCTCAAAACTGGATTGTTTCAGCAGATACTTAGCAGAATGTATCATCATTTGCACATGTAAAGTTTCCCTATCAATATGCCTCTGAATTGGGTGTTTCCTTCTTTTATATATTAACATTGTTGATGGATGTAGACTTCATGATTGATAATATATCCCAATAAAATTTCCTATGTTCTGCTCCATAGTCTGTTATTCCATATTTTTAATGCATGTTTTTTTTTTCTTCCATACAAATAAAAATTCTTTTTCAAGCTGTCTTCCAAATTCAGCAATATAATTTAGAGATGTGATACTCCCCTTCTAAACATTTGCAGTCCTCCGAATCTGATGTAATCTGTTTGTTTCTCTTCCATTATCCAAGTGAGTATAGTTTCTCTTCCATTATCCAAGTCTTGATTAAAAAGTAATGACTAGAACTGGGCCTAAGGCAGACCTTTGATTTGTAAAGTAATTTTAGTTTGATAGTGTGTGAATTTTTTCATGACTTTTTCGATTATTCATATATCTTGCTTCTCTCATCTTCCAGTGGTTGTTACTCTTCGTGAATAATTCCTTCTTTTGCCACCAGTCTCAAAAATACCTATTCTCTTTTCTTTCCTCTTTACCCCTTATCATTAATTTTTTTACTTGATTTCAAGCAGCCTGTAGAGATTGGTTGCAGATGTGTGGGGTCCTGATCTGTCACCGCACAGATTTTTGGTGAGGCTTGTCTAATCCAGCAGCTATGACCTTGTGGGATTTCCTTATTTTGTTTTGCTGTTTCTCAGACTCAGGGATGACTTTAGCACCTGTGAGACTCTTGAGAGTCTGAAGATTTCCTAATTTTATCCTTGTAAAGCTAAAAAGGTGCTAAAGACAACTCACATGGTTCATAGTTCAGCTTAATACTTTATTTGCTTCCATTAAACCAATAAATATTCCACTATGGCAAGAAAATGTATTCCTTTTTTCTTTTTGGTTTTACCCTTTTTTCTTTTCCCTCAGTGAGTTTCCCAGGTTATGGTTGTGGTTTTTTGACTGGCAGCAGAAAGACCCAGCATTTTGCTGTCTTCATGCAGGACTGGGCTGTGCTCACTGCCCTACCTTGCTCCTGTGTAGAAGGGAGTAACCTTGTGCTGTACATGGACGTTGTGACCCACTCTCCCCTCTCTCTGCATCAGCACCTGAACTACCCCACATGAGCTTTGTCCATCCCACTGCCAAGCGCAGCCTTGGGCTGCTTTAATTTATGTGTGCCTCAAATTTTGATGTAGCTTAAATTGAAGTGTGTGCTGTCCCTGAATCAGTTTTGCCTCTCAGGTTTTAAAGATCACTTCGGTTTTGAAGATTAGCAGCCCAAGATCTGCAGCTGTCTTTCCTATGCATTGCTTGCTCAGTCTAGTCAGGTGATTTTATTTGCAGATTATTTGAAGCATGCAGCAAATTCACTTCTTTCTTACTTTTACAAATTTTTTTCCATACATACAATTCCCAGTGTTTGTAGTGCACTGACTCTTCTATAGTGCAGTGACCTGCAGCTTCAGTAGTTGACACTGCGGAAGTAGTTGCACTTCCTGTTTCGTTTTTATCTCCAGACTTTCCAAAAAATTATGCACTAAGTTTGAATAATCTGAGTTTTATTCTTGTTCTCCTCATACCCAAGTGACAATGCTTTCTTTTCTCAGTGATCCTCATTCTTTCTTTTAAAACAGTGCCATAGTTATTTTAATCTCTTTTTCCTTGTGAAGGTAAATCATTTATAGATCACTTGGACTCTAAGTGTGTGAACTAGTAGCCTTGTTACTGGGCCTCAGCTCATTTATATTAAAGCTGTTATTCAGAGGGTAGGGGGAAATACACATTCTCAGAATATCTCACAGATTTATATAGTACTAGAATATGTACTGAAATAATGACTTTCCACATTAATTTTATCACTCCTCGCTTGACATAATACAAGAATGTCATCTTCTAGTTCCATTCTGTTGGCTGGCTGTACAGAATTATGGAATTTTTTTTTTGGTCAAACAAATGCGTGGTTAAGATTTAAGAAGAAAAAATACAACATAATGAGTGAGGTCACTAATTATAAACTGGCAGAGCTTCAGTTAAGTGAAGTCTGCTAAGAACTTTTCCTGTCCGGGCTCTGGCTTCCTGTCTCAGGCTTAAAGAAACAGCATGTGTATTCTAAAAACCAGTTTGTCTTTGTGCCATGCATGCTTTTCACTTTAAGACTGTTAAAAATCTTCTTTTGGACCTATTTTATGCCAGAAGCAGCGAAGCATTACCTGAGACTTTCCTTAAAACCTTTGACTCTCTCTGGTTTTAAACATATTCTAGAAAGTTGATGAATCTCTAGTGTTGGGTTTTTCTTGTTTACAAGGTAAATATGACCTCAGGCTTTTTAAGAACCAACTTCATGGGGTCACCACTGAGGTGGATTAGAATACTTCATTGTTAAATTTAAAGGAAAATTCTTTGTGCTAAATAAAAATATTGGTAGTTTTTGTTCTTTATATTTTCTTTTCATCAAGATACCAGTAAAGATCACCTAATTTCAAGTGTTTGTGAAAGAGTTTGACAAATAAAAATGCATGTCTCAAAATTAAAATATAGTCTGCAGTTTGTGGGCTATCATGGGATGTTTACAAGGATCTTTATAGTTCTGTAAGGGGTAACAGTTTGCTAGGAGAAAGAGGCAAAATACCCTCAAGAGCAATATATTTCCTAATAAGTAGTAGTCCAGAGTGATACTTTTGACGCTGGACAGTGACAGAAAAGGTATCCTGGCTCACTGTGCAAATGAGAAAATTGTCTTCATTTATAGGCTGACCAGACATAATTTAGGGCTTCTTGTAGGGCAAACTATGCAATTGCAGGTTTGCTTTTGCTTTTGTCAGTGGCAAATCTTAACTACTGCTGTGTGAAGGCTGCAGTGGGATAGCTTCCTTCTAGTGCACCTGAGAGGGGAAGTGGCATAATAGAATTCTTAAACATGGATTTTCTAAGGTGACATGTTTGTGTATTTATTTGATAGTGCAGTTTCTGGTAATGTGTACACATGCCAGTAGAAATATATTTGAGATAACATGGAAAATGAACTTAATTGTGTCTAACATTCAGTGTGTCTAATATCACCTGTCCCATAAAATTCCAGAAACTGATACCCAGTTCTGGAATGACTACTTCAGAGACTTCTGCCTTGTAAATTCCCAGAACAGGATGGCTGCTGGTGTGATACATATCCATGCTAACTGGGAGCTTTTGTGGTCTGGAGGTAGTAGTAGAGGTAGAATCCTGTGGGAGGCCTATAGTCAGTGGTGTTCCCCAGGAAGCAGTACTGGGTGCAGTCTTACCCAACTTGTTTGTGAATGACCTGAATGAAGGGATGGAATGTAACCTGGATGTCAGTAACTTTCCTGACAAAACTGGGTGGAGTGGCTGACACACCTGAAGGCTATTCTGCCATTCAGCTGGACCTTGATAGGCTGGAGAGTTGGGTAGAGAGGAACCTAATGAGTTTCAACAAGGGCAAGTGCAGGGTTCTGCATTTGGGGAGGAATAACCCCAAGTACCAGCACAGACTGGTGGCTGAACCCTTAGAGAGCAGGTTTGTAGAGAAGGACCTCAGAGTCTTGGTGGTTGACAAGCTGGTTGTGAGCCAGCAGTGTGTCCTTGTGGCCAGGAGAGCCAATGGTACCCTTGTGGCCAGCAGGTAAAAGGAGGTGATTGATGCTCCCCCTCTACCCCAGTGAGGCTACATCCAAAGTGCTGTGTCTGTTTCTGGGCTCCTCAGGACAGGAAAGACAAGGAGCTGCTGGAGGGGGTTCAGTGGAGGGCAATAAAGATGATTTGGGGTCTGGAGTATCTCTTATAGGGACAGACTGCAGGAGCTGGGCCTGTTTAGTCTGGAGAAGGGAAGACTGAGAGATCTCAGTAATGCATATAAATATCTCAAAGGTGGTTAGGTGCCAATGGGATGGTGCCAGATTCTTTTCAGTGGTGGCCATAAACTAAAACACAGGAAGTTCCACCTCAACACGAGGAAGAACTTCTTTACATTGAGGGTGGCAGAGCACTGGAAGAGGCTGCCCAGGAAGGTCATGGAGTCTCCCTCTCTGGAGACATTCCAAACACACCTGGATGTGTTCCTGTGTCACCTGCTCAAGGTGACCCTGCCTTGGCAGGGAGGTTGGACTCGATGATCTCCAGAGGTTCCTTCCAAATGTAATGACTCTGAATAAATAATAAGGGGTTATGTGTTATTATATCTTAGTTAAATGAAATATGCTTTAAGCAACGTTGTTTGGTTTTTGTTGTCAGTAAAATAGGCTTTTGCCCGCAACATTTACTGGACAAACTATAGAATCAAGTGTTTGGGGTTCTTTTGCCTAACTTAGGAAGAATTCAAGTTTCATTACCTGAGTCTGCTGCTCTGAATTAATAACATGAGTAAATCTAAATGGTAATAATCTCCATATCTGTACAGTAAATTTAAGACTCTACATAATTTAATAAATTTGGTAAGGTATTTTATTATTTGGTTGAGACTTCTTTTGTTAGGATATTTTTTTGGTATGTTACTAAAGGTCAGGATAGTAAGGTATCTTCAGACTATGTCTGTTAAGTATATAGAAAATCCCTACTTCTCAGCTATTCTGCTATCTGGTCTTGCCAGGGGTCTAAGATCACCATGAAGTTATTAAGAAAGCTCTTTAGGTTGGTTGTAAGTGCTACAAAAGTATGAGGCTAGTCTAAATCCCCAAGTTTTATGAAGACAGTTAATATGCTGTGAAGAGTAATTTCATTCATTGACATGTAGGGCATTTGCTGCCTCTTCTGTTTCTTTTAGTCATATGATTTCTCAGGTGATTATTGATAAATTCAGTCTGGTGGGAGAAAGGCTCAATAGCAAATCATTGAATGATTTGTGACGTACAAAACTAAGAGTGTTTCAAAAAGGAGAAAAAGAGATTTTGTTCACTATTTTTTGAGAGCATCTCATCAGTGCTTTCCTATTACACTTCTGAAATTACTTTTCTGGGCCTTGTTTCAGTATATAATATAAATAAAATAGATGGCTCCAGCTGGGAGGTGGATCCATCTTGTTTACCTTACAGAGTATAAAGTTAACAATTTTATGAACTTCTTCTGGTAACCTGCTGTAATGAGTAATAAATTGTAGTGTTCCTGAGATTTCAATTTTTGGTTTAAATAAGCAAATGCCAGGGACATAGTACTCTTTCATTCTCACATAGCCTGTCTTATGTTATGGAGCATATGGGTATGTTCTTTCTTGCAGAGATTTTTTGCTTGTTTCCAGTATGAACTTTCATTAAGGTCATGGGCATGTGTGCTTTTTCTCATAATTATAGTTCTGCATACTTCTGATAGTTAATTGCTTTATAATAGTGGAGATAGTTTACCATACTCTGATCTCTCAATAAAAGAGCTAATATTTCTTTGAAGCTCTATTTTGTGTTTTTAATAAGAAGTTGAATTTTACTTGTGAAGATGTGGATGTGTTTTAGGGGGCTTTTGTAACACCTCTGTCTCTTTTTTTCTTTGAAGTTTGTACTTTCACAGTAGAGGCAAATACTGTGACACTGTTCTATGCTTGTTGCTACCCAAACAAAACAAAAAAAAAATTACATGATGCCTGAGAACTAAGTTCAGATTTATATTTTTTATTTCTCTGTATGTCATCTTCACTTTTTCTGCCCTCCTGTTTTAGCTTTTTAATACAATCCCCATAGCATGGATTTGGGTTTTGATACTAATAAGTTTCTTTGTTTGTTTTGGTTTGGGTTTTTTTGTTTGATTCATGGTTTTGGCCCTCTCTATAACAGTTTTTCACTTGCTGTGAGGTAAGAAGTCATAGGGAACGGTAGTGGGATAGAAATGAAACCTGCAGAGAAAGTTTTATTTTTTGATTTCCAGTTTACTTCATAGGATTTATGCAGTAAAAATCTGTAAGGCAGCAAGGAATGCTATATAAAAGTGCAACAGGCTTCACTGAGTGCAGATTTCTGTAGAACATTTTCTACTTTGAAAGTTTATTCCCTCAAAACTGCCTAAGTTTCTTGAGGAGAAAACTCTGTGCTTCATCTGATGCTTGCTGTTCTGCAGCCCCCTTTCTCTGCCAGTCATTTTTATTGTGAAGGCCTACAGAAAGATGTTCTTTGTTTTGTCTTGATTCCATCTTTAAAATATTTAGATTTCTGTAGGATGTCAGTATTTGTGGTTGGTTTGTATTTGTTTTTTTTGCTCTTGCAACCATTGTTAGACATTTTAAATTGTGAAACATGAACAGCTAAAACACAAATATTTTAAAGTTTGGAGGGTATTTATTTTCTTTGTCTGTGTATCTTTCTCTCAAAACATTTTACATTGTTACAAACCAAAGGAATTCCATAGACAAACACACTGTTTTACCAGATGGGTTTGCCTGAAATACCCAGGCATCTATTACATTCATTTTATTGCAGTTGTTTCCAGCACAGCAGAAGTAATATTCTATCTGTTCTCCACTGCTGTAGTGGTTAGACTTTCCTAATCTTGGTGCTGCCATAATGTTGCTATTCTTACCCTCTCATGAGGTTATGGTCTGCCAAGTGTTTTGAGTTGCAAATTTTGAGTGGCCTTTTTTGCTCTAAATCTCATGTAGGTGCTCATGGATCACTCTTACATGTTTTATTTGTTTCATTTATCTGTGAAACTTCAGCACTTGAAACTTTCAATAGGGGTGTGAATACTCAATTTGAATGACTAATTTTCAAAATATATGAAGTTTGGGATGAATGTATATATGCTGAAAAATGTCTTTGTGCTTCTGATTGTTTACATTTGATTATATGCCACTTTCACTGTTTTATAGTAATACTTATGAATATGTACTTTGTCATATTTTGTGAAAGAAAATACATCTTTAAGTGGGCACACTGTTAAATTAACCAAGAAATGAGTCTTTACTAAGAGATAACAAAAGCTATTTTTAAAATATAGGTTATAAATGTAAATTGGATGAGACAATTTTGAATTACTTTAATGAAGCTTAATACTAAAATCCACATAGTAAAAGAATCATTTACACTGGCAAAAAAAACCTCTACAGAAACTGAATTTAACAATAATTGATTCTTTTGAATCATAAATGCAGCTTTGCTAAGCAGATGAGAAGGAACCCTTTTCAGTGCAAATTAACATCTCCTAGTATTATAGACGAAGAAACATACTTTCCTGGAAGAATTTTTTTTTTAAAAGAAAGGTTTACAAAGCACTTTGTGTGTGCATGTGTTCAATGCAATGTCTGATGGTTAGTTTTTCATTGAAAGTGTAACAGGAAGTCATTGCAATATGTTGCATTTGTTGAGGATGGATTTGGTTTTAGCCATCTTACTTGCAGTATTTAAACTTTGTGACAAAGTGATGAAACTTTATTGGCTTAAGATTTTAGCCTTTTAAGAAGAGGAGGGGCAAAAACCTCAGGCTCTTTAGCTATTATCCAAACTTAAATTACTGGAGAGTAAAGGAAAGGAAAATGTCAGTAGCAGAAAGTTCTGCAGTGAGTATTGTGCTTGCATCAGAGGGAATTATATGGTAGAAATGTATGGGATGTCAGGAATTCCCATATCCTGAGAATGTCATGTGTTGCTCTGCAGTTTGCTTTCTGAATGTCTTTGCTGTCAAAGGCCAGTGGAGCTGATAATCTCACACAAGCCTTTGTGCAATGATTTGTAATTTAACAGAGCTTTGGCCTGCATATCAGAGATGTGATTTTGCTATTGTTATCATTTATAATCCATTCAGACTTGGCCACCTTTTAAGTCTTTCTAAAAATGTTTGGCTGTGTGCACACTCAGCAGAACCCCCTTCGTTTTTTATCCATGACGTTGCCTGAAGATCGCCTGCACTGAACAGTCTGGCTTGGAAACATCTGCAAGCATCATTACATTCATTTCTTACTAACATAACAGCCGAGGAAGCAGTCTCCTTTTCAGTGAACAGATCTTCTCAGCATAGAAGTCCTTAAGAGGATGCTTTTTTGTTTGTTTTGTTCATGTGATTTTGTTGGGCTTTGAAGTGACTGATTTTTGTAACCAGCTCTTTTTGCTATGGGATGGCTGGACCTGGGGCAACTGAGGCTCTGTCTGGACAGACCAGGGAAGGGGCTGCTCACCAAATTGCAGCCGGCTGTGGCTACCTCTGCTGGCAGACAGCTAAGTGCTCTTTCTGCTTCAGCTCCTTTCCCCTCTACCTCCTTCCTCCTTGCTGAGTTTCATCAGTCTTTTTTATCCTTTTCTGTTGTAATCCTGTGCTTTGCTGTACAGGGGTGTCTCTGTGCCCTTGCTGTGTCCTTTCCATGCCTGTCCTGCTGGGAGCCCATCACCTCCTGCCTGCCAGCCTGGGACAGCAGCTGTGTACTGGCAGAGGGACAGAAGCACTGCCAGCCTGGAACACCCCCCTGCAACTCTTGTTCAGCTACTGAACACTCCTGTGGCTCATGATGATATTTCCCTGACAAAGTATTCCTTGATGTAGTGGGGGGGGAAAGGAGGAACCTGAAGGCCCTTCAAGAGAGAACCAGCTCTGCTTTGGCTGAGACTTATGGAAAACTTAATTTCCCCCTTCCTTCCCCCGTATGCTTTGTGTATCAGTTAGCTTCCAGCATTCATGAGTAGGTAGTAACACTGGGCAATGCTAGTAGCTAGTAAAACGGGCAGGTGCAGAACCACTATAAGTCCAAAAAAGGAGAAAAAATACCCCCCAAAATTAACTGTTGTCATCCCACCTCAATAAATGCAGTAAGCCAGGGAAGCATGGCACTCTTGAACTGTATATGTCCACTCCTGCTGTTGTTTTATCAGATAGTCCAGACTCCCTCATCATCAGGGGAAAAGTGATTTTATTATGATCCACACTTAAATACCAATATATTAGGGGAATCAGACTGGCTTTTCCTCTCTGTAACCCTGCCAAATTCTAGTTTAACACCAAGCATTGCAGAAGGTCATCCCAGAGAATGATTCCTAGAGTTAGCCATAAACTCCCTTGGGTACTCCAGAAGGTATTGCACAAAGTTTATCCAGTAACATCACCCACATTTAATTGCTGAAACTAAGGAGATTAGTAGTTTCCCCTGATGAATGGCTGTTCTTGTTCCTTACCCTTGGAGAAAAATGGAATTGTCATTTTTAATCTGATCATCTGGAAGTTTCCTCTTACCCGAGGCTATCTTTCACATCAGTATTTTGGAACAGTTAGAAGGCTATCATTCCTTGTACCCAGTCATAGAGTCCAGTCTTCTGATTTGGAAGTATTTTACAAATAATGTGTAAACCAAGAGTAATTTTTACAGCACTGAGATCACTTCAGAAATTATCATTTCAAAGTGGAGACTGTAATCCTTAGGAACATTCTTACAAGCATGAGACCCTAAGCTTTGTGGCAGAGGTACAGATACATATATTGGAGCTGTGGTTGTGGCTTCCCAGACAAATACTCAGGCCTCTCCGCAGAAGAGGATTCTTTCCCTCCAGGGTTGATTCAAGGATACAGGCAGAGCACTCCCCATTAGGACTGAAAGCAGCAGATAGCTGAGAATCCAGTTGTCACTGTCCATAGTTTGCTAATCTGCACCTTATACCATGGATCCAGGTACCTTGTCTTTGTATTCCAGCTTGTTGAAAGGTAACTGCCTTTAGGTAGTTGGGGGGGGGGGCGGGGGGGAAGGTAAAAGTGCTACATGGTGTGATCATGTATGCATCACAAAATACTAGGAAGTAGGGTTGGAAAAGCCCTTTGTCATCTAATCCATCCTCCTTCCCCCCCAGACTGCTCTGCAGATGCTGTTGTTGATTCAGTCAAACTGTTTTCACAGGCAGAGGAATCCATCAGGGTCACTGAGAAATACCTGTAGCTCTGGGGTTAGAGAATGTGCCAGCTAGTAACTGTTGTGTCAGTGTATAGGAATAAATGCAAGGAACTGCAAAATGGAGGCACATTTTCTCTGAGGGTCATCTGGTGGAACAGAAGGTGTTTTAGGCAATGTGATAGAGTCAGAATGCCATCTGCTTTTGTAGGTGCCCTTGGGACATCAGAAGTGTTGATAACTCTTGGTTGTCAAGGATGTAGTGAAAAAGAGTTTTATGAGCAAATTTTTCATTGAAAATAATGTGCATGTCTGTGGAGGTGCTTGGGTTGCTGTAGAACATTTTTTTGTCTGTGAGAATTACAAAATGGGAATTTTTGCTTTCAGTGTCTGGCTTGGGTTTACTTGTTGAAGTGTTTGGTTTTATCAGTACATTATAAGGCAGCTCTTGGGCATATAATAAGGTGGATTGCAACATGGAGCAGTGGATGTTCATTATTTTAAATGGACTGTACTTCATTTTCTTTGCTTATGAGTCCTGCTTATTTGCTTCATTGTGTAGTATGACTGTACAGGGCCATCAGTGCTAGCTCACTAGAGAGCCTGCGTGGGACAAATGCTTTGGCTTTTGTAGTGGAATCCTACCAGGAGAGAGGGTATTTTTGGAAGGAAAATAATTGTTATAAGTTGTTGTTTCCAGTTGCTTTGTGACCACTGTTGTGTAGTTTTTAAAGTTACCAAATCAGAGCAAAATCACTGACAGACCCTTTCAAAGGGTGATCTAGAAACAGCACAGGCCTGAATTCAAGCCACTGATTTCCCTTTACCACATAAAGAAAACATATTTTCAATTAAATAATTTCTGTCTTTCAGCTAAGCACATGTGGGACTAAAGTTGTGATCAATTTTAAGTGTAGCATGTAGTGCTGGGTTTCTTCTGCTTCAATTTTAACCTTCCTCAAGGAGAATCCAGTGAGTTAACTGCTGTGTTAGTGTTTGCAAATTTTATTGTTTCTTATTTATTTTTGCTACAAGTAGCATGAAGACTGTGGATTCATGTTCATACACCAAAAAAATTATACAGTAACTCCAGTAGTAAATGCTAAAATTATATTATTCCTAAATGAATGCAGACAACATTCCTTTTAACAATAGAAATTGCAGAAGTAAAGCTTTGAACACGGAAGCATAGAATCCTATTTACAAATTACTTCAATTTATTAAATACTCATCTGACCTTGTTTTGAAGCAGTATTTTTACTTCAGTTTGAAAACTGTTACGTAGAAGGAGTAAATCTCAAAACAAAAGAACCACCTGTTTAGGTTTGTTGTGTTTAGTTTACCCTCTGAGCCAAAATCCATTATTTGCCCACTTCTACATTTGATTAATTCCTACTTCGTGGTCGTCATACTGGGTTTTCATATGTTACAGGGAACATACATAAGCTAGGTGAAAAAGAAGGGGAAATTTTGAAATTAAGCATCCTAAAAGGAAGGGAAAGGCTTTGCTTCCTGGTGGGTATGTACAGTGAAAGACTTGTCTTGGGGAGAAGTACTTGTGAGAGAACCACCCAAGGTGGAACTGTGTGAGTCTCTCTCTGGAAACAAGACTATTTAATGGGCTGGTAATCATAGAATCATTTAGGCTGGAAAGAGCTTTAAGTTCATCTTAGCTCAGCAGTGCCAAGTCCACCATTAAGCCATGTCCCCAAGTACCAAATCTGCACAGGCAATGTGTCATGGCATGTGAAAGGAATGAGTTTTGCAGTGAAATCTACTGTTTACCATAGCCATTAGTTCAGCAATAAAACCTTTCCTAATAGCTTTAGAGTCTGTATCCTTTGCACTGTTTTCCGTGTCCTTCAGAAGACTGACAAAGTTGGCAACTAAATAATCCCAAATCGGCTTTTTGAGTACATATTGCACTAATATAATTCTCAGAGATGTCAGGGCACTCTCTAACAACATTTTCTGGAGGCTTACTGGAGCATTTGCTAGACAGATTTGTGAAGCCTCAGTTTGAACTTTAGTCCCTTTTCCTCTCCCTTGTAGTCTACTCTAGCATTTATTGTAGTCAAAACTCTTGCTGCCTGGATCTAGCAGGCAGGGAAGTCCCTGCTTGTGAAGAGGAGGTGATGAATAGTCACGCTTCTCTGACTGTCCCTGTTCGTGCTTCATCCCACTGCAGACTGTGGCAGCCTCAGCAGATGCATGGCGTTACCTCCCACCTCCCACTGTACCTCATGTCTCAGCAGGACATCCTGTTTGCGTTTTCTTTCCTGGGACAACTTTTCTCATTAGTTTTTTTTTCCCCTAGCTAAGCAGTGATAAACTACTAATTGATGCCAGGAAGGAAATGGCACTGTAGTTCTCTTGCAGGTTCTTGCAACAGTTTCGCATGATTTTTTGGGAGAGTTTAAGGAGTTTATGTCACAGGCTGTTTTCTACAGTAAAATTAAACTACTGCACAAATATGGTCTAAAGTACAGGTCACGTTATGTTTGCAAAAGTAGTTCCCAGTTTCAATGTGTTCTGTAGCCATGGAACTGAAATATTAAAAGACAGATTCACAGCAGGAAGCAGGTTTTAAAACATTAATTGTTATTTGCTAGTCATTAAACTGGATAGGAACGTATTGCTGTTATCTTTAGACATGGTGCTTTTACTCTGTTTTCCTGTCCTCTTTCCCCTGCCTCTTCCCAATGAGTTCCTGGTCAGCAGCAGCACATGGGAACTGATCAGGCTGCACCCCACAAAAATGTTTGGCTTGTTCCTGCTGTTGCATTATATTTGTCAGTTTTTGTGGGGGTTCTGGCAATGTCTTCATTTGTTTATGTCGGTTTATTACTCATTTCTTGACACTTCGTCAGAAGTTGATATTTCTGTCCAAATAATGCACCTAGAGTAAGAAAACACTTTTGCCCTGATACTTAGTGGTAGTTGAACTGTATTTAATGTGTTTTGTGAATTTGGTTTAGGATTCCATTTGTCTTACTTGAGACTGGGAAAGGTAAAAGCACAGTTTAAAACTGTGTAGTTTAAAACTGGAATTTGGTTGAGCTCTGGAATGGTTCAGCAGATGCATCCACGGGTGGAGGGATGGTATTACGGAACCCAGCTGCCTTGTGTCTGGGGTGAGCAGAAATACCTGCTGTGAGTGACTTGTTTCTGATGTGGCAGACTGTACAAGGAAAGAGCAGTGAAAAGAAACAAATCTTAATTTTGATGTTATGTAAACTAGATTGATACTTGAGTACCTCAAAGTAATTCAGTATGTGCTGCTTGCCCAGATCACAGGAGTATGCTGAGGCTTATGGAAGGAGTGATCTTCCTGAGTTTTCCAACTAAAAAGAGCACCAATCTGCAGCAGGAGAAATCAAGCCCAAGGACATACATGCAGCAGACTTCCTCCTTGTAGCAGGAATGAACTTGATTACTCTGTTTGCAGTGTTGATCTAATATGAGCCAGGATATGATCATGCTGCTTCTTGCTTGTAGTCTCTTCCCTGTTTCTGTGGGGTGAGGGATGGGATCAGGAGCAGAAAACAAACCCCACATTAATTCCTCTAGAAATTTCAGTAAGTGTACAATTTTGTTTAAAAATTAATGAAAAGGATGATCCCACTGCAACATTTTTTCTTAATTGTGATGATTCAGAAGAACAGCTTGAAAATACTTTGAGATTGATAGCATTTTAAATGAGCTGTAGGGGGGAATACCTGATGGTGTGGTATCTTTTGTGATGTAGCTGGTGTGGAAAAGTCATCAACTATCGTAACTAAAAATGACGAGGTGTTTATGATTGCATGACACCAGTGTGTTGATGTATAGATAAGAACAAAATGGAAAACTGTAAGCAATAACATTTATTCCAGTTAACTGTTAATCTTAGGGCAGCATATTCTGAGATCAAATGGAGATGCGGAGTTGCTTATAACTCTGTATATCAAACTGCCAGTGACAGAGAATGTCCACAGAACATCCTTACACAATAACCCTGAAATCTTTGTTGCTGCAAATTTCCACTTTTGAGCATCAGAATGTTTTAGGATTTTTAGGAAGCAAAATTAATTTTTGATAGAAAATTTTTAGTTTCAGACATATTTCCGACTTGACAGAACTAAGAATAATTCTATGTATACAGTTTTAGTGCTGATCAAAATAGGGTTGCTGCTGTGATGAGGTTATTATTTTTAAATCCTGAAATTCACATGTAAGTATATATGATACTTCTGATTCATAATTTGTAATGGTATGAAACTGCAAAATATTGGTAAAATGTATTCCAAGTAACGAGTGAACTCGTAAAAAGATGAATTTTTTCTATGGTACCCAGTATGGCTCTCCTGAGTATTGCTTTGGATCTCCAGTCGATTTTAACTGGAAGGACACTTTTGAAACATTTTGAGAAACACTTTGAGAGCAGTCTTGTTTATTAACAGAAATAAACTGAAGAAGTTTAAGGCTGCCTGTTAAAAAATGTATTTCTTCCACTTATATCTGAAACTACATCACTACAAATTTTATTACCCAAGGTACCTTTTAAATTTGCTAGTCTTTAAGCAAGCTAGTCTCAGAAGTATTTCATGTAGGATGATACATTTCCCATGTAGACTATCACATTTGTCTGTTTCTTCTCTTTTTACTGTCACTCAGCAGTCTTGCCATGGTCAATCCTTTTAGTCTGTCATTTGTTGTATGTACAATATATTCATACCCATTATAAATATTTTTCTGTTCTAATGGCATGCTGGTTTCACCACTAGTATTTTAATTTACTTTGTAGCTTACAGTACATTTCACTTTTGGTTTTGTTCTAATTCTCCTCTCTCCTTTTTTCTTTATCACTGGAAAAATAATTTGTGTTTAGCATCTGTAACTATGAGAACTTCAGAGTTTTACTTTGCATTTCTAATACCCGTTCTTTATCTGTTTTAGCATCTCCCTGTATTCTTCCCAGTGTTCTTTACTTCCTATTTTCTTGTAAGTATAGCGTATTCTCTTTTTCCCCTCAGTTTCTATTGACCTGTTTAACCATGTGGAGTTAATTGAAGCTACATCTCACTCCTGAAGAAAATAATTCAATTACTGTATAAGCTCAGTTTCATTTTTACACCCTCTCCTTATGCCTGGGGTATCTTGCTATTTGTCTGAAAAGTATTTAATGCAATATCTTTTTACATAACACAGCTATCTAAAATTGCACAACATTCATCTTAGTAGAAATTAAATTTCAATTCCATTCTGTTTGTTTAGTGGTTGGAATCTGACATGAACAGGTGGGTCCCTGGCAGGTTTCAGGAAACTACCAGTCATGTAATTCATCTATCATTCTGTCTTATCTATGACATGTTTAAATGGCTTCCAAGTTAAAATTGAGCTCACAATTGTGGCTGCTTATGTACTAGCTCCATTATTTTTGTGTACACGATCTTTGCTTTACTCAGGAGAATTCTTTTGTCTTTTGTGTAGTGACTCCCCTTGATATTTTTGGTTTCTCTCTGTGTTCTTAATAGATTGTTTCCTAAGGCAAGATTCAGCATTGTAAGCATCTACTGTACCTAAAAATGTTCAGACCCTGTCACCCATGTACCACCTCTTAGTAAATATAAGTCTGAGCACAGCTTTATGAACTTCCTGCTGAACACGAGGCTTCAGTGCTGGACTTTGGAATTGCAGCAGTGGGAGTTGTAACAACCTGCAAGCCCAAAATTCCAACTGAGATTTCTTTTTTTCCTTTTCCCTGTTTTTTCAAATTAACAGGTTGTGGATCTAAGTCTTTCCATGAATTTGAAGTGATAATATAGATTTTTAAATAAAATCTATGAATTTGCTCTTGAACTGTGAACAGATTAATGTGACTCCTATGAAAATATGTGTTCCTGCCTACATTACCAAATAGTCAAATAAGCCATACTTTCCCATTGCCAGCTACACAAACGATAAAATTCTCTCTGAGGCCACTGCTCACTTTGATTTAAAGTGTCAGACATGATACACTTTGTTCTTGGTTTTTGTGTAGCAACAGCCATTATGGTACCTAAATAAACCTCCCTTGGTTTTGGTAGGGTTGATAGTAGCTGCTAAGTCCTGCTCTCTGAGACAGACCTTAACTGGTTTGTCTTTTATGAAACTTATTTGGAAATTTGCCTTAAACCACGTTTTTCTGTTGCTTGGTTGTTTTCTCTGCCACAGATGTAACTTCCTAATTTCTTGGGGTTTTTTTTTCCCCTTCAAAACTTCAGCTTCCTAGTATTAGTCTTTGTAATAATTTAGAGTCTGTGGTTTCATATTTATACATTGGTGCTGCTGAAATAATATGTCCCAGTTAAATATCACCATGCTAATTCTGTTGCTTCTTTAGCTGTCTCTTCTATCTAGCAGTAGTATCATTGTTGGTACTTGTATTTTAATCTAGATACTTACAATTTCTCTAAAGAAAAAGAAATCCAGTACTTCATTAAAACAGATTCTTACAGGAAAAAAATTGCTTTTGGGGATTGGGACCACCTGTAACTAATAATCCTAGCTTCTATATTCCTTGTTTTGTAGCCTGAGGGGGAGCCACTTTGGCAGTTCTGAACCATTTTCTATGTATGGCAGCATGTGTTAACTACTTAATTAGTGGTTTATGGACTTATCAGTTCAGGTTTTTAGTCTGTGAGATTTTTCCTTTGATAATTTGTTCAGAAATATGACAACAGTCAATGAAGTAGAAAGCCTAAGGTCTTACATGGATGCTTATTGCTTTCCTCAGCAATATGAAGAACACGCACCCAAACAGAGCCCATGCGTGTGATCCATCCTGCTGTGTAAGGACAGCTCACTGCCTCCAGCCCTTCCAGCTGCTGGCTGAGATGCCTGCTCTGTTCACTGCTTTCAGCTGGGGTTGTTTCCCTGTGATTTTTTGGGGGAAGGGTTATTTATTTATTTACCACTTTGTTGCAGAATTTGTTGAGAAGTTGTTCTTATGATGGGCGTTTTCCCAAGACTTGTCACCATCATTGTAGAATGGTTTGGGGTGGAAGAAACCTTAAAGATCACCCAGTTCCAACCCATCTGCCATGGGCAGAGACACCATCTATTAGACCAGATTGCTCAAAGCCCCATACAGCCTAGTCTTGAACAGTTCCAGGGGTGGGGCATCCACAGTTGCTCTGGGCAACTTGTTCCAGGACCTCTAGACTTGCTCCAGCAGATCTGTGTCCTTCTTATGCTAGGGGCCATGTTCAAGATCTTTGCTGTCTCTGCAAATCCCAGGTGCGAAGAATTACACCATGTGTACTGGGGTCAAGATGTGGGGCAAAATTATGTGAAGACAAATGCATCCTGTGTTTTCTAGTAATTGCCTGCAGTGATACAGGACAAAGCCTAATTGAGGGAGGATGTAATATTTTTTCCTCATGCAAAGCATCTGATCTGAGTCTTACTCTTGGTAGTCTCCTACTGCTGACTTCAGGACTTTCTCTGAGGTTCTTTTTTGTTTTGTGGTTTTAGTGGAGTATTTTTTAGATTATGATGATTATTATTATTATTATTGTTAGTAGGGTATTATTGGATAGGCTCCACAAGTTCTCCAGTTGAGGCAGGTCCTCATATATGTGCTGATCCTAGCTAGAATAGCCAAAAAACAGGAGACACCAGATTCAGCTTAAAAAGCACAGGTTGTCACTTACTCCTTTCCATCATGCCTTCTTTCAGCTGTTGTCAGTAGATCATATTTGGAATTTATTCCTGTGCAACAGTATAAAAGGGCGGGTTTGGCAAGGTGGTACTATTTATTCTGAATTATGTTTTCAGTTCAGAGCATCTGACTGTCTTGGCACCTGTTGCATGGGATACCCAAACGTTCTTTTCATCATCCTGCTTTTAATGTCGGCTTATTTTTCCAAAATATGGAGAAAACTGTTGGAGAGATTGCTTCTAGAGCAATTTGTGAATGCCTCTTTAGATGTAAGTATCAGTTGTGCGTTTTGCCTAAAAGTAGGGTCTTTTGGAAATCTTTTTAGCTCAAATCCTTAATTTTTCAGTGGAGACTACTTTCCATTGAGTAACTCTGAATCAAAGGTTAGAACCTACTTGGCATGTGCATTTCTGAATGTCCCATTCCTCAGAGGACCCTAAAGCCATGTTTACATTTTCCCAAGACCTTTAACCTTCTTTTCACCCTATTTTCTCCCACTGGTGCCAATGCCCAGCTCTTGATTTTCACTCCACACTCCTTCAGGCACAGAAGTAGTCAAGGAGCAGGCAGCTCTCTTTCTTAAGTGCAAGGCTCAGGACTAAATACCCAGCACTGCAATGTTTAGTTTTTCACTTGAGATTTTTGGGAAGTCCTTAGAAAGGTCAGAGACTCCTCTTTTGCTCTTCCCCTTCCTACCCCAGCCATTATTTCTTCCAAGGTCAGTAATTTCTGATAAGAGGGTGCTGCTACAGAACAGTGTGCCTGTGTCAGTAGCAGCCAGCAACATTATGTATTGCAGGTTTCTCAAGTATAAAGTGCAGCTGGTAGTGTTAGGGCACACAGCCCTGTGCCCTTGTGTACTGGAAGATGGCTTCAGGTTCATTTGCCACCTCTTAATGAACCTCTTGTTGAACATCCCACAGGAGGTTGAGACAGCTTCTATGAATAGCAAACATCAGGTAGCAGCTGGAAAGACACATGTTCCTCCTTGAGGTAGATACATAAAAATAGGGGTACTTTTTCCCAGCAGGAATGCTCACTCCAGCACTCCCTGAAAAGTTTAACACATGCGCATCAATGTGTTGAACCTCTGAAAGTCCCAAGCCTTCTCTGTCTACTACTTTTCTGCATTGAAATGCCAGGTGTTTTGAGGGGCAGTTGTAAATGGAGCTCTACAGACTCTGGTATTGAAAGCCTTGTGTACGTGATAAGAATGAACCTGCCAATTAGTAGTCACATTTGTTTTCAAAAAGAAGGTAAATGAAAGAGTTCTACCAATATAGTGTTATACCCATCTATTTAAGTTTCATAATCTAGCTAAGATATTTTAGAATGTTTCAGTAGCCTTACAAGCATTATATAATGTGTACCATGGCATGTATATGTTTTTGTCTATAGGTAAAACTACTGGGATGTCTTTTGGCAGTATGTGTTCCAGATGAGCCTTACATTAGGATGCTGATATATCCCACAAAAAGCCATTTTTCACATCACTCTGGGGACTGGATTAAATTGCGGTGAAGTGCTCTTAATATAGAATGTGTTCACCTTAGGAGTTAGTGTGAAATAGCTGGGTATACTTCAAGTTTAAACCTTAGCCTATTTTGCAGTAGCTTCCTTCTGTAGATGAGCCCCAAGAGACATCCTTGCTTAACTCTCAAATATTAGAGCATTTTGAATGAATGCTGTAGTATCATAACCTGCAGCTCCAAAAATATCAAGATAGAAGAGTTTTCCCTTATGAAATGTTCCCAGTATCAAAAGACCTCAAAAAGGAGTCTGTAACCTGGGAAAGGCTTTTCTCATTTGTACTTATTCCTGTAAAAAAGAAATGAAGCTAACTCTTTGCTGCCCACATCAAATGCTTTGGTGCATGCTACTGTTAAGTATGGCTGGGATTTCTTGACTGGAGTGACACTGGAGGCACTTAGGAATTTTTATATATATTCCTTAAAGCCATCTAAAATGATGAGAACAGTCATGTGCACTGTTTTTTATTTGTCAGTAGCATCTTGACTATAGATTCAGTGGAAGACAAATCACTCCAAAAGGAGGCTAAAACTGCAGCAGAAGGGGAAAGGAGAACAGTTCTAATTTATCTTGATGCATGATAAAGGAGAAAAGGAGTTTGCTACCTGAGGAGTGTTTGTTTATTTTTGGTGAAATAGTAAGAATGGAGATGAACTTGGAAAACCTTTTGGAGTTATTAGGAGTGGGTCATTATTTTTCCACTGTAAGACTGTGGAAAGATTACTTAGTACAGTATGCATAAAAATGCACAGTTCTCTTCAAAGACAGTAAAACTTACACTCCTTAAAAGATATGTTGCCAATTTATGTATTATGAATGTTATCCTTGTAGGTTTTATGAGCATGGTCTTAACAAATCTTAGGTCTAGTGTTCTGTTATCCTCATTTTCTGACATATGTAATTTTTTTTATTTCCACTTATACAATATAAAGCAGGCTAAGGTAAACCTATTTAACTCAAAGGTGAAGAAATGCCATTTTCTCTTGTATTGGTTGTCCACTTCCAGTAATAGAATTTTATGTTGTGATTTAGTTGCATTTTTGGTTGGCAGATGAATTTATCTTCACATGGATGCTTATGCTCTGAGAAGGAAAGACATTCAAAAGCAAAAATAATTAATAGCCTATAACCTACTAAAGTCCAATACAACCACTAATGCTGCCCTATTCCTAACAATCTTAAAATAACATATAAATATATTTGATGCTCTAAGTAATCAAAGAAACAGAGAAAACTCTCTACACAAGGGGGGAAAAGGTTGCTGTAGACCATATTACTCTAAATGAGACATGACAGCCAAGATTAAAAGCTAGTGTAAGATGGAAAAACTTCCAAAGTTGACTAGAGAAATATTACTGGGGCAGATGTGTGTATTTATCTTCTCATATTAATTTTGTCCACAACAGCAGTGTCCTGTAAGAAATGTAGGTTTAATAGTAGTAAGGTTTCCAAGTGACATTTATGATTAACACCTATACAAAATATACGTAATAATTAAACAGCACGAGAAAAGGACTTTTTAGGAGTTGAAGGTAGATATTGACAATCAGGCCTGCCTGTCACTGCATGATTGCTTGCTGCTGAGTTGTAGTTTTCCTGTTTCTGATATTCCACCAAGTTCTGTCATAATTGGCCAGTTAATCTGTTCTTAAAACCTACAGTCCTTGTTGTATTGAAATGTGACTTATTTGCAAAAACGACAGAAGGTGGCTGAAGAACATCTAATGGTTCCCCGTGTAACTATTTCCTTGAAACAGAATCAAGATTGGTTAACTTTATTTAACGAGGATAATGTTACAGCACACTAACATTCCCTTCCTCCCCACAGTAAGAGTTTTGAGGAGGGTATCAGCAGCAGGGCATTGCAGTGATTAGCAGCCTATAATTTGAAGGAGTATTGTCCTTTTCCCACCCCCTCTTCTCCAAGACATCTTTGGGGATGCCCATTCCAATGCTGGGGTGTGCACAACTTATTGCTGGTTGCACTGTAGGTTTGTGCTCTCTATCAGTGGAACTCCATATTCTGGAACAAGTTAACTGAAGTTGCATCTTTCGTAAGTGACCGGCACATTCTGAACGTTCTTTCAGAATCACGGAGCAAATCAGCATTTTAAGTGAAATGTACAATAACTTGAGACTTCTTTTTCTTACAAATATTTTTAGTGGCATTTCAAAGTAAGTGGAACTTTTGTTTGATTCAAAAATATAAGTGCTATTAATACGCATACTCAGACAAAAAGTAGGCACATACATAGGAGGTTTAGAGCTCTCAGTTTTAATTTCTCTAGTCTGGGCCAATACACTACAATTCTAAGATATTTTCTGTGTAATCTCTGAAGAAGTGGAAAAAATACTGGAAACCCTTCTGTATTATGTTTGCATTGTGGTATCACTGTCTGGAATTCCTGTCTCATGTGAAATATTTGATGTAGTGCAGAGTTAAGACTGGAGAAGTTTAACAGTGTTTACAGTTAGAGACTGCTAATGCATATGAATGTGTAACAAAACACCTGTTTGTAGGCAAAAAATTAAATGTGAGGCAACCTGCACTGGACAACTAATGTTGAACTCTTGTGGGTGATATATACAGGGTACAATGAAGAAATGAAAGTATAGAAAGGCCTTAGGGAAAAAGTGCAACTTGCTTCTAGCACTGGATTTTAATATTTTTTTTTTCATTTAAAATTCAAGTCGTTTTTTCCAATCAGTTTTCCAGATCATATTGTTCCCTGTCTGGTACTTCAGTTGTAATCAGTTTCAGTTGTAGTTTAATTTTTTCAGTTAACACTTTAAGACATTGTTGCTGCTGGTGTTTGTTCATTTGCTTATTCAAGTGGGATGCTTATCATTAATTAACCCCTTCATCACTTAGTGTACGAAAGGACATAAGTGGTACAGGAGGGTGCAGGAAAGACATGAGAGTTCCCGAAGTTCCTTGTGAGCACATCAAGCTTCTCTGAAAATACTGAGTGACTTCATGATTAAAATGAGAGCTGTCTTTCAGTGCCGATGAATGCCAGGCATTGAGGATGGGACAAAACAGGCTTACATACCAAACTGTGCCCATAGTAAAACATAAAACAGTGACTGGTTCCTGTCTATGTGTTGCTGCTCAGGGAAAGGGCATTGGGTTTGTTTTGGGTAGTTTTCTGCAAACATCTGTTTGGTGGTAGTTTAAAAAAAGACAAAACCCATATTGAATATTGTGTCCCATTTTGGACCCTCTTCCGAGAGTTAGTAGAAGAGGAAGAAGCATGGAGAAGAATGGCAGGCTTGGACTGGCTTCTGGAAGAAGAAAAGGGAAATAAGATTTGGGCTAATCAATCTGGAGAAGGGCTGTGATGAAAGGGATGAAGAAAGTCAATGTGTATGTTTCAGAACTTGCTCCCAAGAGATACTTTGGAAGACAAACCCACAGTGGTTTCAAAAGTAAATTGGACAATCCCATGGGGAAGAAGAATTTAATTACATGGAGTTTGGTGCAGCCTATGATTCTGGGCATGCAAATTTTAGTAATTGCTAAGTTTCTGTTGTCTGGAGTTAAAGAAAATACTCAGACAGTATTGTTCACACCTCCCATGTTCTTGTGCTTGTTCCTTTAGGCATCTATGCTAAGCCTTTCAGAAACAGCATACTCTGTCAGTCAAACCTTTGAATTAAGAGCACCAACACATATGTACCCAAAAAGAAGCATGCAAAAAAAGCTTGGCTAGTTTTGGAGCACCGCTTTGGATGCGCCCCCATTATTGTATTTGTATTCAAGGTTTATTATGTAAGCTTAACTGAACTTCTCAGTAACAGTGAGGCATGAATATCTTAGAAAGGTGTTTGGGATTTTAATTTTGGATTGTTGTGAAGTTGAGTGCAACTTCTTTTGTTTTTAACAAATCGCCTTTGTTCTGCCCCTTTCCCAAGACTGGTATTTTGTGTCTGTCTTCCTTTGGATAAGACCGGTTCCATTCTTATCTGTTGCTCATAGCTTTAGTTTTTTTCCCTCTAAGGGCAGTTGCATGAAATTGCTGACTGTTACCAGATTTTGGTCAGCAGCTGCAAAACAAAGTGGTCCTCTTACCTTCCTTTTGCATCTGTATAGTGAAGCTTTGGCTTTGTCAGCTCTGAGATTACATGGTTAACAATTTGCAGGTGGATAGGTTTTTATGTAACTATAAGCTGTTTGTTTGCACCTTAGTTGACATTTTTCATTAGTTGACAATTTGAAGGGTAAACTGCCTTTTTTGCAAGTGCTTACTTATTTTTGGAAGCTCCATTTGAAAGGAGAGGGCTGTGGTGTTCTGTCGCGTTCCCTGCTTCTTAATCCTGCTCTGATCCCGGCAGCAGAGAGCTAGCGCGACCCTGAGAAGCCGTCCGCGTTCCGATCGGGGAGGCTTCCCGGGGAGCCGGCGGTGGGCTCCGCTAGTCTGCATCGGGCTGAGGTGTTGGTGCCCTCAGAGCACTGCAGGATAGCAAAGAACTCCCAAAGAAGGAGGAGTCTTAGTATGAGAATTCGGTAGGTTTATTACCCCCAAGGGAGCTCAGGGACTAAGAGCCTCGAATAGCTCATTCCATGGGTATTTATGGGAGGGATGACATCCAATAATCTGAGGGCACAGGGGCAATACAAGGGAGGGACCAGGGTGCATGGTCGAATGAGGTTTAGGGAGAGGAGGGGGGAAGAGAGAACAATGAATGAGCAACCGGGTAACAGGGAATGTTCCAGAACTGGGATACATAACAGACAAATCAAGGAACCAATAGCAGGAACTTGGGGTTCGTGGCTTGGTGGTCCAAACCACTGCCTCTGGCAGCTCAGGGGGGAAACTCTCTGTCTGTGGAACATGCCAGCGGAAGTCCTCGTCCTCTGCAAGTCTATGGAGGGACTCTAATCCTTCCTGGTTCAGAACCACCGCTACAGTGTTCTATCTTTGTTATGCTATTAATGTCTTAAAATGCAGAACTGCTTTTGGTTTGTTACAAAACTCTGTTTTAAAATATTAAAATATAGCGGTAATTGTCCTGAAGATAAGTAACCTTAATGCAGTGTTTTCACGTGAGGAAATCTGTGACAATACAGTTAACTCTCAATTACACTTTTTTGTTTTGTCCCTATTTGCTGTTCCATGTGTTCAAGACTGAGCAGCCTAAACACCTTTGCCTGTATACTTTACAAAATGAAGTACTGCTTTATGTCTCTGAGTTGTCCCTTTGCTCTCAAGGACCAAATGCCAGGAGAAAGAGCCCCCGGTGCTGTCAGGTATACAGGATTCCAAACCTCGAACATTAACAAACATGTTTTAACCCTTCCAGTGCCATTTTCTGATCTGTACCAGCTGGCCGAGTCTCTCTGTGCAGAATTATGGTTTCTAAAGCTGACAGATTTTTTTATTCCAGTCTAAGTATCCTAGAAGTGTGTTTACGTGATTGGGAAGGGGAGACTTTTTCCTCTGAATTGCAGCTGTCCCTTGCTTGTGGTTTGAAACTCCCAACTATTGATAAGTGTAGACAGGCTTTATATAAAACATC
Source organism: Eopsaltria australis (assembly GCA_034509425.1). NCBI lineage: Eukaryota > Metazoa > Chordata > Aves > Passeriformes > Petroicidae > Eopsaltria > Eopsaltria australis. The sequence continues at coordinate 1,339,323 of JAVTVJ010000250.1, read as the reverse complement.
AGGTCTCTTGCCAGTTCAATAAGCATGAAAATTGGCCTGTGGTGTTTACATCCTGATCCCTCTCACCAGAAGTTTTGTCTCTCAAAGTATATAATCATTGTCTCTTGCTTCTCAAAAGTATTTTTCTGTTATTTGAGTATATCTTTGGAAGAATGAGTCGTGGGAAAATACAGGCTCAAAAGTCTTGCACAAGTTTACTGACTCCTTGTTTTGGCGTAGTCTAGTCTATCCTGCTCTCCCAGTTCTCCACGTTTTTCACTACGGCTAGGATGAAAGACATAAAAAACTTCGATCAGGGTTTAAAAATCAGAGATTATTTCAGTTGTTTTAATTTACATTTCCTATGAAAAACCAAGCCAGTGATACCATTTGATCTTGTGTTCCTAATGAAATATGGGGCAACATTGGTGTTCCTGTAAATTCCCTTTCAAGAGAATTCTTTTAAAGGAATGTAATTGCCATAATACAGTTTACAAGGTGAAAAAAATGAAAGCATCCTCATCAACTTCATATTTAGTATGTACCAAATTTTTATGTATTCTGCTGAAATGAAAAAAATGAATTTTGTAAGCCATGGAAAAATTGTGAAAAAATGTGAAATTTTTGTGACAATATAAAATACTTATTTTCCATTTAATTCTGTTCATCTCTGTCTCTAAAACTAATCACTAACTGAATCCAGTTTCTTACTTTTCACTTTAAACAACTAAAAAATTCTGAGTTGTCTTTAACTTCTTCACAAAAGGTGAGATGATAAGAGGATTAAATCGCTAATACAAGAAAGACCTTAAAAAGTAGAATAAAATCTTATTATTGTTTAGATCCATAAATAGACAACTTGCCTAATTAATCATAAAGTATTTATAGTAAAATATTTATTTTAAAATATTTTATATGAAAACTTCTTTTATATCCAGAGACAGTTTCTGCAATATAAATAGGAAAATGTATAATGTTCTAAATTTTAATTAAATTTAGTCTCTTTTCTTTTTTTCTCTCTCATGCTTCGTATGAGTTAAAAGTAAGCAGCACTTGAATACAGTAGAAATATCAAGATGTTGGATATTCCAGTTACTTAAGTGAACCTCCTAATTAGACCCACAAGTACTTCAAGTATGTTATAGCTAAAACAAAATTTGAAATAATTTAATTTTAAAATATAACTTCTTCAGAGGGATAATGACAAATTACTATAGCATTTAATTATTGACTGACTTACACATGGTTTAGCTCTACTTCTTAAGTCATCGTATGCATAATGTTCTGAAGTACCTTCTAGTGAGATAAGGGCACTGGCTTTCCAGAAGATTTTAGTCTCAGAGCTCAATTTTCAGGAAAAGTCTTTCAGAACTTTACTGTCTTGGACTCTAACACACTTTCCCAATATTTTTAACCCTCCTGTCCTATGCACAGTCCATTACTTTCGTATGACTAATTCTGTGGAGGTTTAGCATGGAGACCTAAACATATAGATACATTATAGATCAGTATGTTCTTATTTTCTCTAATGAATGGTAATTATTTGGTATTATGTTTCTAATGTGGACTATAGAAAAACCTGTCCCTTCTGTGACATGAGGAATGGCCTGTTTACTTGCATGCATTCAAACTCTCTCTGTGTAAGGGACTGGGAACAAGACCAGCAAAATTTAATTGCCTATTTGCTAATTCCAGTAGCAAAAAATGTTTAATATGAGAAAGACCTCACTGTGTATGAATCCATTAAAATATCCATCACTGCATGGGTCATGTGCTCCTCTCACAGGAGTATAGTCTGTATTTCTTAATTTCCATTTTTTTTAAAGACTATTATGCTTTTTATGATCTTGTCAATCAAGTTCTTTATTTGGTTTATTTTAAGTGTCTTTTTCATCTTTATAATGACTTCTGATGTTTGAAGCAAAAGGCTTTTGCTTTCTCTTAGCAATGTGGATGCTGTAAAATGACTTTAAAATGTTGGAAAGGGAGAAAGCATTAACCTACTGAAGTGCATTGGTGTTAGGAATGTTAAATACACTTTTCTTCCTTCTAAAAATAAGTATATGACGGTTGTTCTGCTTGGCTTATTCTAAATGTGTATTCTCAAAGCAGTAAAATTAATTTCTTGAATCCTTTGTCACTTCAGTTTTGCTCTGTGCACAGTGTCTCTTTCAGTAGCTTCCAGGAGAGAGACTGAGTTTCATAATTACTGTGTGTTCTTAACATTAGTTGCATGTTCTCATGCTAATAGGCATTTTGAGATGGGTGAGCTAATCAATGTAATTGTCCTTGTCTAAACTGTTTCCAGGTACACCCACCTTTATGGAAGCATTAGCAGCCAATGGTACATCCAACATCCAGACATCTGTGACAGGAGTGACAGCCAGCAAACGAAGGTTTATTGATGACAGAAGAGATCAACCCTTTGATAAAAGGCTACGTTTCAGCGTGAGACAAACGGAGAGCGCGTACCGATACAGAGACATTGTTGTCAGGAAACAAGATGGATTCACACACATTTTGCTATCGACAAAATCATCTGAAAATAATTCCTTAAATCCAGAGGTCAGAGCAATTCTGATTTTGGGAGGGGAAGGGAATTTGAAGTCCTTGCCTCATTTCTACCTGTTATTCAGGCACAAATGTACACAAAACACGATACAGGTTCTTACTTGCAAGATGTTGTATGTATATGTGTAAGTGTAATTCACTTGCATTTAAAAACTCTTATCTGACCATGTTGACGTGTAATGTCTTTTATAAAATGTGCAGTGATTTACAAAGTGCAAATTGAAAAAAGCTTTAGCCTCAATTAAGGTTTTTTTTTTCTGTACTGGTTGCATATGCCATCTGCTGTCCAAATTACAGAAATGCTGAATGAGTGCTTTAGTTACAGATAACATCTAATAGATCTTTCCTTAATGATTTAATTATCTTAGTCTAATTACATTTTTGAAATACAAAACTTTTAATACATTAACTTTCTTTTTTTTTGGATAATGAAGAAAGTTAGCTTTTTTAATATGATGCTTGAGTGGATCCTAAGGAAAAATTAAAGATGTTGAAGGATCTCATGGAGAGGAAGGGAAGAGAACAAGACTCTACTTTGTAATGATGGATTAAAATTATTATTATGAAATTTTTATTTTTCAGGTAATGAAGGAAGTCCAAAGTGCACTGAACACAGCAGCTGCAGATGACAGTAAACTTGTGCTGTTCAGTGCAGTTGGTAGCATTTTCTGCTGTGGTCTTGATTTTATTTATTTTATACGACGTTTAACGGATGATAGAAAAAAGGAAAGCACTAAGATGGCAGAAGCTATTAGGTATGTATGACTGTCTTCAGTCATCTGATGTATATTGTTCATCAAGTGGCCTGGATTGTTCTATCTTTATTTCAAAAGCCTCTTATTCAAAAAGACCTCAGACATTCACCTGTTACATTATAGTGTGCAGCACTTCTTTATGCTCCCTGTCCCTTTCTATTTGGGTTGTCATTTCATGCATTTTTAATTTTAAAATTTAACTATGAAAACCGGGAATATTGTAATACTCTGCAGTTACTAAAATACTTCAATAGCCATAGGGTTTCAGGAAAACAAATTTAGTACACCAAAATTCAAGTTGTGTATTGAATGAATAAATTGATATAGTACGTTCAGAGCAGTGGAATGATGGATATTTTAGAGGAAGAGATTAATACTGGTGATCATCATCCTGATGCTAGGTACCAAATGTAACTTTTAAACAAAATGAGCTGAAGTGTTAGTAGAAGAAAATATATGGAAAAAGGTATGGATCTTGCAGACACATTTTAACAATGCAAACAAGTACATTTGAGTACTGATTTTGCATCCTTCCAAAGTGTCTGTATTCTTTCAGAGCCCTGTCTTCTGTTGTTGTTGTCAATGATCGTGTTTCTAAAAAAAGGCCATGGGTATGTAAGCCCTGTTTCATTGGAGGCATAGTTGGTTCATAAAGATGATTATAGTTATTTTTATCAATGGAAATTATTCAGTCATTTCATCTAAAAGTTGTTCATGCAGTGGCTTCAGATGTGGCCAGAAGCTCTTACCATGGAACTTCTATCACTATTTTAATCTGGGCCCTTCCAGAAACCTGATTTTTCACTTAATATTTGTTGATAATAAAATGGGTAAAGGTTACTTAGAAGACCTATGAACACACAACCTCCCTTTCAAATAAGGTATTTTTCATATATGTGCTAGAGATGGTCCTTTTGGGGATATTCAGACATGATTAAAATTATCTTTAAGTCTCTGGATGGGATGTTTGTATGATGACTTGCCTGAGATAGTTTCAAGTTTGGATTTGGGTTTTTTGCATTTAACTATTTCAGTTAATTAGGATGAGTTAAGGACTGCGATAACCTGTAGTGCTGAATGCAATACAATAAAATCGTCCTGTTTTGCAGAAATATAAAAATATGTAACATAGATAGGGAGCAGACTTCAAAATTACGTGTGTTTGTATTCATACACAAATAACTGTTTCTTCCTAAGAAGCTCTTGGAGGCATTAGTGTTTTAGAACAGAGAAGCACCCATATTTTATGGGTCCTGGAATGAATTGTCAATTTCCTTGACAATGAGGATGAGAATATCCAGATAGCATAGTATCCAGAGCATTATTACCAACCAAAAGAAGGGAGATGAGGAGGGGCAGTTTACAGGTGTGTGATATATGATAATAGAGCTCTACTAATTATGTTTCTTCATAATTTTAAAAAGGAGGTTTATTTGTTAAGAAAAGCTCCTCAAGGAAAATCATTAATGCTTTGTCAATCTTCATTTATACCTTATTACTGCCACTTAAAAACACAGGTAAATACCTTATGCCAATGCCTTACATAAATGCAGTGAGGACCAAGCAGGGCCTTGCCACAGTTGTGGTGCCCAGAAGTGAGGAAAGGCTGCAGCTTTGTCTGAGATCTGTGAGGCACATGAATGTACCGAAAGTGCTGTAGAGAGGGGTGTTAAATCTGCACCTGCCCAACTACTGTGATGTGTTGGGCTGGGAGCAATGCTAGGCTTTTACAGAATCAGAAAATGGTTGCTGTTGGAAGGGATGTTTGTCGGTTATCTTGTTCAACCTGCTCAAGCAAGGTCACCTAGAGCAGGTTGGCCAGGACCATTTCCTGTTTTTTTTAATGTCCCCCAAGACTGAGAGTCCACGACCTTGTTGGCTGCCTGTTTGGTGACCCTCACAGTAAGAAAGTGTTTCCTGCTGTTCAGAGGGAACCTCCCATGTTTCAGTTTGTGCCCACTTCCTCAGTGGGCACCATTGAAAAGGACCTGGGTCCTCTTTGCATCCCCTTTCAGGTACTTGTACACATTGATGACATCCCCCTCAGCCTTCTCTTCTCCAGGCCTGGGTCACCTTGATGGCCTTTTTCTCAACCATCTGAGTCCCTCTTTCACTGAGGAGTCTGTAACACCACTAGGGCTGAGCAGAGGGGCAAGGATCAACTCCTGCAACCTCCAGACAACATTCCCCTCAAAGCAGCACAGGATACCACTGGCACACTGCTGGCTCAAGTTCAACTTGGTATCCACTTGGTATTGAAGCTGTTTCTGCCAGGCTGCTTTCCAGTTTGGCTTCCAGCATACATTGATGCCTGGGGTTGTTCCTCCCCAGGCACAGTGCTTTGCACTTCCCTCTGTTGAGCTTTAGGAGGTTCCTATCAGCTCATTTCTCCAGCTTGTTGAGGTCCCTCTGGATGTCAGCACAATCCTCTGGTGTATCAGCCTGGTTTTGTATCCTGAGCAAACATGCTGAGGATATGCTCTGCCCCACCAACCAAATCACCAGTGAAGCTGTTCAACAGTGCTGAACCCATCACTGACCCTGTGGGGTGCAGCACTTAAGTCACTGGCCTGTGTCATGAGTCACCACCCTAAGGGTCAGCCATTCAGACATTTCTCAGCCCACCTCACTGTCTGCTCATCCAGCTCATACATCAACAGCTTGACTATGAAACTCTTACGAGAGACAGCACTGAACACCCCACTCAGAACTCTGTGTACACAATATCCACCCTCATCCACCAAACAACCACCTCATTGTGGAAGGTTATCAGGTTGGGTTTGAAAGTGATGTTACTGTGGAGATGAATTATTATGGAGTTTTCAAGGGCTGATATATTTTACACTCTCAACATATGTAGTGAGCGCATGTTTCTGTTTCTCTTCAGGAATTTTGTGAATACTTTTATTCAGTTTAAGAAGCCTATCATTGTAGCAGTAAATGGCCCAGCCATTGGACTTGGAGCATCTATATTGCCTCTGTGTGACGTGGTTTGGGCCAACGAGAAGGCTTGGTTTCAGACACCATACACTACTTTTGGACAAAGTCCAGATGGATGTTCATCCCTTACATTCCCTCGGATAATGGGCCTGGCTTCTGTAAGTAGCTTGCAGGGTAGGGGCTGACAGCTTCACAGTTCAGTTGTGATAATTTATCCAGTGTGATTTCAAGACTTTTTGCCTTGCTGTGTTGTCTTTTTCCTAATTTTTTTCTTTCTCTCATGAAAACCTTTCATGAGAAGCCACTCTTTATAGCTTTTCTGCTCCGTGCTCTTGCAACTTAGTCTTCACCTGCATGCATGGAACAGAAAGCAAGCACAGGACTTAATCCCAACTTTGACCCTGATGGTGTGAGAAGGGTCATGTCCCGTGTACCAAGACACACCTGCCCTGCTGCAGCTTTGTGGGGACCAGCCACGGGTGTGTTGCATTCAGCACAGCACCAGTGTGGCACTCGGTGTCACTGCACAGCAGAGTGCCGTGGCACCAGCCAGGAGCAGTCCTAAGCTACTATGCAAAAGAACTATTTCAGCTTCCATACTGAACATGCTCCTAAAAAAAAGCTATTTAGGAATCTCTTACATATGCTATTTTCATGTTGCTTAGTGTTTTTTCATGCTGTGTTCTTTGAAAACTTAGACCTACGTCTCATTCCAGTTTGGACAGTATGAAACAAGTGCTTGTGGTTACAACTGTTTTTCCAAAATTGCTGTTTATTATAAAAGTCAATTTTTTCCCTGTAGGTATTTATTGATTTAAAAAGATACATTTCAATATATTAAAACACCAGTTTTAAAAGATCTATTAGATAATTGTGTCATATGTGGATTTAGTTATTAGAAGAGAACAGAAAAGGTAACTGAAACAGATTAACAGTTATGAGTATCTTTAATATCTTAGCATGTTTCAAACTACTGATTGTTCCTTTCCCTTTTTATTTGGCCATCCATCCATTCGTCCATCCATTCCATCCATCCTCGTCCTTTAAAGACTTGTGGTTGTTACTTTTCATTTCTTTAGAAGTTGTACAAAAACACAAGAAGCTCTTCCCTAGTGTACTCTTTCATGTGTGTTTGTGAATGCTCTCATTCTTAAAGATTTAAATTGAACACTTCCAGTGGTAACAATTCCATAATGTTCAGTGCAAAAAGGAAAAAAATCCACTGTTTTTGTACTATCCTTGACTCTCTGCAGCATAGCTGTGTCTCTATGGGACAAAGCTGAACTTTACTCAGCATATTTCATTAAATACGTTCAGAATCCATACTGAAGACTTTGATAAAAAAGCATGGTTTTTGTCTGTAAAAGAGAGAGAAGTCAGCAGGAAGATGTTATGGGTGAAATCCAAAACATTCAGGGGAAAAAAATATACAAAGAATTAAGACCTCTGTATGCATCATAACATTTTCTACAAATGTATCAATCCAGCAGTTATAGTGCCACCCCTAACTCTTGTAAGTCAGACTTACAATGCAATGTTGTTAGCTGCAGCTATGTAAAAATCTTCCATTGCAAGATTGCTGGAAATACGTTCCATGTGGGGTTAGTCACCTTCTGTGAGTGAGCAGGTCTGTCATGGATGGGGGTTTTTTTCACAAACATTTTCAACCGTGAGCTTATTACAGGAAATTTGAAGCCAAAACCTTAGGATTCAAAACTGATACTGTCTTGGAAATACCAAGAATTTCAGAAGTGTCCTTCAACTTGGCTTTTGAGTTTTGAAAATAATCTGTAATAGTCATTAAGGTGATGTCTGTATGGGGAGATGTTATTGTGTGTTTGCCATGGAGTTCTCACTTTGGTTGTCTGGTCCTAGATATAAAGCACAGGAGCTGTGTGATCACACATCACATACTGGGTCTCCCTGCTGGTCCCCAGCACACTTGGCAGGATTTCTTAGGCTTTTCTGTCGGTCATGAGGGATACACAGTTCCATAGTGCCTGGAGTCCACATCACAGCCAGGATCTGGGATGGTTCAGAAGCCAGCTGTCCCCTAATCACAGTGCAAGAGAGCGGAGGTGCTCCATGGCCCCTGGTGCCTGTGGCCTTGCACAAAAGGACCCTGGTGAGCCTCAAAGCCCTCACTGGAAGAGAGTCCAGAGGCCCCAGTGAAGTTCCTCTGTGGAAGGAGACATTTTCTACCCAGAGTAGACAATGAAGGTTGCTAATGAGAATCTTATATTAGTGACATATTTTTATCATCCTCATTTCTATTGCCGTAGTGTATTTCTTGGAAAGTAACCACCAAGTGTGTTAACTTTTTACAGCAGGTACAAGGCATGATTATCATTAAAGCTTGTTTAGCAGTTGGTCTCCAGCATATGTTGTGTATAGATCAAAAGTGAAGATGCCAGAGCAAGACATTTCCCTTCAAAACCTGTCAAGTGAGAACATTAATGGGAACGCTCATTTCTTGTGAGATTTCGTGCTAATACTGTGTTACAGCTGGCAGAAGTAAGATAATTGCACCATTGTCACTTACGGTGTTTCATGTTCAGGAGAACTCAGCCGTTGCCACTAAGTTTTAGAGGGAAAAAAATGGTTTTCCAGCATTTGTTTTTTGCCCTTGCAAAGGTACATCTGAAGAATATGTAGACCTGATCACCTGGCTTAAATGTTTGCCTTTCCTAATTACTTGTTAGATTGACTTCATATTTTGATCTTTCGTAGAAATCTTCAGTGCATTTTTTAATATTTTGCAAGAATATTTTTCCCCAAAAGCGTAGGAAAAAGGATTTCTTTTTTAGACAACCATGTGTACATCTCTGATTTTTAGCTGTATTTCAGATTATTATCATTCACACACATTCTGGAAAATGAGAAGAAATTATTAATGAACCTTGAATATTTGATTTTGTGTTTACAAAAGGTAGAACTATAGGGTGTAGAATTTGATCATTGTGCAAGAGATTTGGGTTTTTATAAACTAATATATGTGAATCACAGCTTTCCATAGTAACTGTGAGAGATGTGCTGATGGTAAAATCTAAGTAAGGTATGCTAGGGAACTGGTTGGGTTTTTTCCTTGCACTCCTGATGGCCTGGCAGTCAGGAAGCAAACTGCCAGTAGAACCCAGACTTTGTATTTCATTGCAAAGGAACAAAGAAGAGACTGCAGAGTTTCCAAATTGCTTCATGTAAAATGGCAATGCCAGGAACATGGTACCACAGCAAATAATTAATTAATTATTAATTGATTAACTGAAACTTGCTGAAATAATTAGCAAAATTTCCAGTATTAGAAAACATTAAAAAGCTCAGAATTTTAACCTCAGAGATGTTATACCTGTCAGGTTTGTGTTTCAGAACAGCCTTATTTTCTTGTATTTCAAGAGTCCAGTAATGGGTTTGTCATATTTTTCAGTGGAAATAACTCATTAAGAAACAATAACACTGATCATTTTTTTGAAGTTGGCTATTACTCTGACTTTTTAATTTCCACTGACTGTTTCCATGTCACTGTCACTGCAAACAAAGTTTAACTGTATAAAAAACTTCACTAAAGCTAGAATTAAAGTGGCTGTAGGACAAAGCTTTAATGGGGAAATTGGTAAATAGTGAAGTGCATGATAATTACAAATCAAAAACATTTACTGAACTAGAGAGAGCATCTTGTTGCGTAGAAGGTAGTACTCGATTCTTTACCTTAAACCATGTGCAAGATCTTTTAAATACTGGGTTTTTTTAATAAGACTGCTGTATCAGATTCTGAAAGGATTTATCAGTTCAGAATTGGACTCTTGAAGAAAATGTGAATGTTTCTTTTCTATGAATTTGGTCAGAAATTGGAATACATCATTATAAAGGGCAAGCTGATGTATTCATTGCTGTTTTACAGATTTGCCAGGCATTGTTACCTATTCATACACAGATAACCAAGTCAGCAATACTGCAAGAAAGCCAGAGCTCACAAACATTTGCAGCCAGGAAGTGACAAAAGACATTTTCACATTTAATCATTAATCTTTAAAGTCCACATTTCGATAACTACTGCCCTAGTACTGGTCAACAACATGGACCAACCAGCTCTGGGGCCAGTATTTTTCTTTTTTTTAATTAAAACTTGGAAGAGCTGTAATAAACTATTTCAAACAGTGCAGGCATTTTTCTTATTTGTTTTGAACATTTTTCCTTTGATGATTTTTGTCTCATTACATTTCATACCAGAAGTAACTTTTTATCCCTTCAGGCCAATGAAATGTTGTTCAGTGGAAGGAAGCTGACGGCGCAGGAAGCTTGTGCCAAAGGACTCGTCTCCCAAGTGTTCTGGCCGGGAACATTCACACAGGAAGTAATGGTTCGAATTAAAGAACTTGTCACATGTAATTCAGTTGTAAGTTTCCTTTATCTTCTTGTATTTTCATTATTAGATGAATAAGAACTAATCTAAGTAGTACTAGACTGCATCTTTTTGTCCTTAAAAAGAGAAAAGCCTTTTCATAAAACAAGGACTGCAATGTTTTTTGACAAATTTTTATGTATCTTTCTGGTTTGGAGCTTTTTAGGATTCTTTTTAAAGTTTCTATCTGACTCTTCTTAACTACAGTGTACAGTGGCATTTGATAAGGAACATAAATCAGCATTGGATTTTTATAATATAATTTGGTATTAGCACAGTTGCTGAAGTCGAACTTCTTCTAATCAACAGGATAAACTGTTGCCCTAACATCTACACAGAAACAGAGAAATCTTGAGTTAGCATGAGTTGTAATTTAAATTACTAAGGAAATAGAGTCTTTGAGATTATACTGCATTTAGTTTTATGAGTAACACACTGGTTGTGTGCACTACTGGCAGTTGCATAAAGTATCATCAAGTGGTTATTTGAACTTTCTTACAAGGAAGGGTGCAGTACAACCTAACTGTTCTGTGCATTAGAAATTTTGGATTTTAAAAGCAAATTATTCATTTTCTAAACAGAAAAAACAAATGAGATTTTTTCAGTGTATTTTAAGTGCTTGAGAAATCAAGATCTGCTCAGTTATTAGCAGTTTGGCATAATAGTGTTATGATTAGCCTTTGCTACCATGGACTTGCACTTTCCTGTAGTTACAGTAGTTATTTTGTGATTTTGAGTGTTTTCACACTTTTGTGCACTTCCAAATGGTGCTGGTATAAGGTAAAGGAAATTTTGTGTGATGCCACAAGAAAGATGACTACGACGAACATTTCTTACAGTCACAGTATGTCCATTAATTGATAAGTTGATAATCAGCTCCAGGCTTCGTTTATATAAATATGTTCTATACTCATAGAAGCACACAGGGTGCTCAGTTCTCAGGCAATACTAACCCAACTCCCCCTTTTTTAATTTTGGTCTAGGTACTTGAAGAATCCAAAGCTTTAGTACGTAACATCATGAAGGTGGACTTGGAACAAGCAAATGAAAAGGAGTGTGAAGTTTTGAAGAAAATCTGGGGCTCAGCACAAGGGATGGACTCAATGTTAAAATATCTGCAGAACAGAATTGATGAATTCTGATGAGATGCCCATTGACACTGGAATTGTATTTCTTGGACATCAGGGCAAGCAAAATATGCCCATTTAAAAAAACCTTATATAAACCAACCCCTTGCTCAGCTTGGGAACAGGAGTGGACACACAGCCCCCTCCCCTTTTATTGTCAAGGGGTTTAAAAGTACTGTATCTCTTAAATTTGAACAAAACTCCTTTCTCCCTGATTGTTACATGCAGATATATGCACACACAAGTGTATGTGTGTGCATATATCTATATATGTCTTTTATATATATATATATATATAAATGTAATATGTGTGAGAGTGTGTATGTAGACACACACACACAAGCTAAAAAAATGATAGAGTGCACTACCAAACATCTCTTTAAAAGCTCTAGTTTTTGTTATCTTTGGCTAGTACTGTATCAAATAGAGAATTAATTAAAAAGTGAATGGTGTTGCATTATTTTCTGTGTGGCAGGGAAGTCTGGAATAATGCTTTTCTTTTTCATGAGAATACAGAATTGAAACGGGTATTAGCCAGCCCTTGCTTTCTCTGCCCAACGAGTCAGCTTAGAGAAAAGGCATTGTCTCAGAAGAAGGTTGAAATACCTCAAGTAACGGAACATTCTAAAATTTTGGGGTAACTAAACCCTACTATGCTTAAATCATACATATCCCCAAAAAGAGAGTGTGCTCAGGACTAATGCTAAGGAAACACTCTGTTATTTTTTTGGGGGGAGGTATAGAGGGGTGGGAGGAAGGGGCAGGAATATGTCTGATTCTTACCCAGATAGCATGAAGAAACCACTGTCTCTTAGGGAAAGGGAATGAGGGAGAGCCAGAGGGAAATGGAAGGGGGAAGGAAAAAAAAAACCAACACAAAAAGCTTGTTTTGCAGTATTAGTGAATCACTGAATATCTTATGTATGAATATCCTAAGTTATAAGTTAGTTTTAGTGGGTTTTTAAAAAGCCTCTCTGGGTTGTTTTGTTTGTTTGTTTGGGGTTTTTTGTTTGTTCATTTCGTTTTTTGTTTTTTTTTAATAACTACATAAGTGCTTCTGTTGCTGGGTGAAAATACTACTTTATATGCAGTTTGGGTTTTGTTTTCGGTTCTTTTTTCCTATTTGCTGGTTTAATTGATGTATTACACCAAAAATGCATTTTATGTTCATAAATTTTAGGTTCACTTAGAATATATTATTTAATAAGTTAAAATTCTTTTGGCACACTATTAAGTAAAAAAAAAACTTTAAAAAAAACTACCTTATATTAGATGTTTAATGTTCTTTGTCTATGCTTTTTTATTATTTGAAATATACACTATATGCAGTATGGTGTAAAAGAGTGCCCTGTGTAAATAGACCTATTTTGCATTCCTTTCAGGAGTGGTTATTGATTCCTGACTGCAGATATCTATTATTACTTGGGTATCTGTGCTTGCAATCTTATTGAATGTATTATGAAGAATGAAAAAGAAATCAAACCTTATTTTTGTACAGTTTTGAACTTTTTACTTGGAACTGACCCACCTCCCCTTCCCAGTGGAGAGCTGTACAGTGTGTAAATCTGCCTTTACCTTGGATTGGTACAGTATTTTTGCATCTGTGGGACCTACTTCTTTGTTCTAGTAGTTTGAACTATATATAAACTGTACAATCTGTAAAGTTTTTATAGAATAAATATTCAGCTGTGAAAACTGGTTAAATAAAACTAATATTTCTTAACACATTTTAAATGTGGTTTTCTCAGAGAGTTGTCTGTTTGAAAGACACTTCCATTCTAATTTTAAAGTTGCTGAAACAAATCTTGTAAAGTAGAGGCTTTAATATGTTTTATTTTGTTTAAAAAGCTCTTACTTTCCTTCAAATTAAAATCTGAATGTTAATTTATTGATGTAATTTTATAGAAGTTTTCTCTTACAGGAGGTAGGTGGGGAAAGAAGACACAGAGAGTCATCCTATTTTTAATTGTTCTGTTGGAGTTCAGACCAATGCTCAGTAAATGTTTCTTTGCAATCTCTTAAAAATAGACTGTTTTCCTTACAATAGTGGGGGTTAAGTTAGAATTCTTTGGTTGAATTTGATTTTAGTGAAAGGGAGAAGAAAAGATACCTTTACCTACAAGTTTGGAGTTCAATTTATATAAAGATCCCTTTTCTGGGACCTCCAAGGGTATAGTGTTCATATATATGAGTATCAGCTGGGGGATTATTTATGCTTTCTTTCAGCATGAAAGAATTGTTACAGTGAAGATATTTAGAATTAAATCAGTTGAAGGTACAGGCAATTGAACTGAAAAAAAATAATTCTACTTTGGTTTTTTTTTGTGTTGCTATCAGTCAGCCTCTTATGTTGCGTACAGTTTGCAGGATAAAATGTTGGTGACTGTAAATTCCTGTCTGACTGGAAAAAGTCTTTCATTCAGGCCACTTCCTATGTACTGTCAGTAACTAACTTGACACTATTAACAAATTATGTTCTCATGCATAAATAATACACACTTCTTGTCTGTACACTGGACTACAGGAATACTCTTTCTTCAGGAAAATGCTGTCAGATTCTTTTCAGTATGGGTCAGTAAATACCTTGTGATGTGTATGAATGTTACAGTCAAGTCTAGTTCAGTCTCTGCAAAGCCAGAAACATTGCAGACCTTTAACAACAAGCAAGAAAACCTGAAAGATCATAAAAACTGACTTAGGACATTTTTAAAATGAGTGTTTTCAAGGCTTTTCTTCACAGAAGAGACAGGTCTTAGTTGAGTCTGATTCATTGCTGCTGCTTGTACTGTTCTACATAAATTTGCAGTACTGCACAGATTACCTAACCTGAAGCATCAGCTTTAGTCTCTGATGACTGAATCCAGCCATAGTCACAAAGGTTCTCCCAGGCCTGTGCAAACTGTGCAGCCAGCATTACTTCTAAAGCTCCAGGTTTGGGGTCACAGCCTCCCAGAAGTAGTGGTACTTCAAAATGGCTCTTTTGTGTTAATTCTAGAGTGAAGCTGGAGCATTTTGGAGCAGTACAAATTGTTAAACCCCTGTGCAATGCAAGAACTTAGAAACAGTATCTTTCTAAATGACTCTCAAGAGAACTTCCATAGGGCTTGCTTTTTTTAACAAAAAGTTTCCTGTTTTTTTCTCCTTCAGACATGAAGGCAAATCTCCTGTTCGGGTGCCAGCATCTAGTCAATGGCTAGTAGAATTAGGAATAATGGTACTGGAATATAAAATTCAGCCATTCCTGATCCCTGCAGTTCCTGACAAGACTACCCGTTATCCTGATTGTATTGCTACTACTCGATTTGCTTAATTCCTTATGGAACATAGAGACAATCTGTGAGGCAACTGGCTGTGCTGGTGCTGAAATTTAAAAGTAGGACAGGGGCCTTGATAATGCAGTGTAGGATTCCTTCTCTGACATTTGAGTTTTCTTTCTGAAATAGGCAACAGCCCAGGCACCACCCAAACCAGCAAATTTACAAGGCAATACTTGCCACTTAGCCACCGTACTGCACTAACCACTAAGACTTTCCCCACAGAAGTTCATCACATTCAAGTTTATTTTTGGAGGTAAATAAGGGAACTTTTCTTCTGATGAGGAAATAGTAGCAGATCCAGGGGCTGAAGGTAGTTGGAGTTGTTTGAAAGCCACCTGTGTGCACTTAATCCCCCCTTCTGCTGATCTGTTACTTTGACCAAAAATAGACAGCAGAGCAAGGTCCTAACTATGGGTAAGCGAACCTACAAGAAAAAGTATTTTGGGGTAATTTGAAGATCTAAACCTGCCTGTAGATTTTTTTAACTTTACACTGATACAGTTCATACTTTACCCAAACAGTGGATAAAATGGGACTTCAGCCATTTAGGGAATGAGACAGCAAACAAAACCTTTCTGGCCAAATGGACAGGTAAAACTTCCTTTGATAACTGGAGCCAATGCTCTACCTAGGTTTGCTGCTGGAAGTTAGGGCACTTTGCCATCCATCTGGGACATGACAAGTATGCTTCTGAGAGTATGAGGAGAGAGTAGGAGGGAGGAAATGCCTCAACTCAGTTACAGTTTGCCACATGATTTTCCATCCTAAGGAACTGCCAGTAGCTGTCAACACAGACTATTGCAGAGCTTGCAAGAGAGTTGGAGTTGGCAACCTTCAGTCATGCCGCACAGGAGCTCAGTTCTGCTGGAGATGGCACACTGGTGAATTTGCCTTTTGCAAGGAAAGAAGTATCTGGAAGGAGAGCAGCTGCATAGTACAAGATCACCATGGTCCTGCCTTGTACCGACCCTCAGTTTTCTCTAGAAAATACTTCACTCCTGGGCCTCTGCATTTTCTTTCCCTACTCAGGGGGGAGATATGACTGACAAAGTCATGCACCAAGCTTCCTAACAAACTCCAAATATAATTCTCTCTTGAGGTACTCACAGGATGAAAAGTGGTTTGATATTTGAAGATACTGAAGTGTGATGCAGAATGAGAAGATGGTGATGAAATTCTGGTCCTCCTTATCCCTCCTGCCCAGGGAAAAATACAATAAATAAACAGAATTAGAAACCACCAAAAAAAACAGCATGTAGGAAGTAAAAGGTGCTACAGAAAGTAGAGAAGTGGCAACTATTCTCCCTTAAGTCTTCATTCTTATTGTGCTCCACTCTGGAAGAGCTACAATTGACAAGAGCACCAGGTGAATGTATCTCTGTTCCACACAGTCTGGAGGACATTAAACTCTGTCTCTAAACTCAGATTTTGAGTGTCAGGCCCGGGTCCTCATAGGGGACTTCAAGCACCCTCATTCCATCTCCTGGAAGGACGGCACAGAGAAGGGAAGGCTCAGGCAGGATCTCATCAATGTAAATAAACACCCGCCAGGCAGTGCAAAGAGGATGGAGCCAGGCTCTTCCCAGTGGTGCCCAGTGACGGCACCAGGGCAGAGGGCACACACTGAAACACAGGAGGCTCCCTCTGAACAGCAGGAAACATTTTCTTAATGTCAAGCTGATTGAACACTGGCACAGGCTGCCTGGAGAGGCTGTGGAGTCTCCATCCCTGGAGTTTTGGATCTTCTGAACATGGTCCTGGGTAGACAGCTCATGGTGGTCCAGCTTGAGCAGGGGTGGGTGGGACCAGATGACTGCCAGAGGTTCCTTCAAACTTCTGCCAGGCTGCAAAAAGAAACTAACGCCAACTTGCATTCTTTTTCCAACTCCCCAGTTCATCATCACAAACTTCCTCTCTGGTTTGGACTGCAGCGTCATCAAGCTCTGCAACACTGCAGGCTTTAGTCTTTGAGAACCCAACTTCTGCTGGATGATCCAAATCCACCTGGAACAGGCGTAAGTACAGCTCAACTCATGAGAGTGAGCTCAACTCATTTCAGTAAAGCAGGTCATTTTTTACTCTACCTTGAAAAAGCATATAGAAAAGTTGTTAATTCGATGAAAAATAGATTTATTTCCTCTAGGATAAACAGGATTGCAATACTTCACCAAAACAAATCCATACCTTATACCTGAAACATTGCTTTGGCCTCAGCAACTGCTTGAAATTTTGCATTTTCTTCCAAGTTCTGCCTCAGTCAACAAAGCTGGACAGTTACCCAGCCATGGCAGTCATGCTGAAGCAGAACCACGTGAACTACCCAAGAAGCAGGTAGTGTGAGCCTTTAGGGCCACTGTAACACATCTGTACCACATCTTCTGGGTTTAACTAACTAAACACCCACTACAGAGCAACTGTGCAACTCTGCAGGCTGAGAAGTCAACTCATAATGCTCTAATAAACCAGTATTTCCTAGATGCTGCTTTCCAAGACTCATAACCCTCTCCAGTAAAATACTCTGGCTCCAGACATAACTGTACCATTTGTCTCAGTAGGAAAAGGCTGAGGCCACCCCCAAAGTCACATGCTGAGTAAACCAGCTGCTGACAATAGCAACTTCTGTGAAATGCAGATGCTGCTCCTTAAAAATACAAAGTTCTTGGAATTCACTGAGCTTGCCGAGGTGGGCTGAGATCTTTAACCTAACAGTACTACTAAAAAACCCAAAACAAACCTAAAACCACCTGCTCTGCCAGGAATCACCAAAACAAACATTTCTACAGAAATCATGCTTGCACTATGTGATGTAAAGTAAAAATGACAAAATAATATAGTTTTCTTTCCATGTTCAAATGTTAAAAGATCGAATGTTCCCGTATTTGTTTTCTTCTCTCCACTGTACACATACACACACACACACACCTCTCCTGCCTTTATGCTCAGAAAGATGGGTGGGGATTTAAGCTACAAACTTGGTAAATGCAGAATGCACATGCTGGAAGCATTATTTTGGATGCTAAATAACAATTAACAGAATTAAAACAGTGCAAAGCTGTGAGTTCTTAAACTGAATGACCCCTTGAATCAAGGGGATCAAAATAAGAAAACAAAGGAAAGTCACCATGGCCACTAGAAGTTTTTCTGCTTGGTTCTTGGTAGGCTTCTCAGGACTAATAGTGTCAAAATAAGACTCTGCAATTTTAACTTTTTTATCTCAAGAGCTGGGCTGTAACACCCACAGAAGGATTTCTGAAGTCACTATTATGCTGTATCTAAGGATAATTGGAATCACTTTCGTTTGTTAGTGTTTCTGAAGGAATTACATGTTGGCAGAAAATTGCATTCTGGATGGACATCAAACAAGTCCATGCATCCAAGGGAAGAGCAAGAAAAAGGTCAGGTCTCAACATCAATTTTCTTGAAGAAAAATAAACCTCACCAGCCTATCTGATGGAGGAACCAGGGGCAACAATTCCATAATCTTTTGTACATTTTGGGTAATCTCTTTCAGCTCATGAGAACAGGTTTAGTTTGCCCTAGAATTGTAAACAGCTGAAGTAATTGATATTAGTCCATGGGGCAGCAGAATTGGTTCCAATGCCTTCAACAGAAGATCTTTGCAAAATATTAATCCTAATGATATAAAGCAGAAAATCTGGAAATCTCTCACAACCTATTCTCAGAATAAACTCTTAAAAATAATTCAGATCCCTGATCATTCTGAAAGGGCTGAAAAGTCCTATCACAAGAAGATAGGCTGCTGCATTTAATACTTGATAAAAATGCAGCCCCAAGGCCTACAGTTCAGGCTCCCCTACTATGGATTCCCCCATGATCACACCAACTATTCAGATGAAGGCAAAAGGACTTTTTCACATTCACTCAATTCTTTCACATTCTGCTACAGGTTTAGACATCATAGCTCAGCAAACAGATTTTTCAAAGACATTAAACAGTTTAAACATAATTGGTTGAAAACAGTTTTCAATGAGGAAAAGAAAAAGCAGTAGGTGTGCAAGAATGAAATTAATGAGGTGCCTCAAAACCTGAAAGTAAGTGAGGAGTTTCTCTTGTTAACCTATATTTAAAATGCCATTCAGCTCTCTCACTGCACTTCCTAACAGCAGGATGGGTCCACCCTGTGCTCACATGGGAAGTTAATGCTCTGGGAACAAAACTCACTGAACAAGAGATGTGGCACATCTCCTTCTAGACAGTTCTTGACACACAGGCAGGACAACTACAATTTTGCCGCTGAGCTGGGACAGGACCCGAGGGAATGGCCTGAATTTGTGTCAGGGGAGGTTTCTTCTCCCAGAGGGTGGTTGGGCACTGGAACAGCTCCCCAGGGAAGTGGTCAGCATCAGCCTGACAGAGTTCAAGAAACATTTGGCCAATGCTCTCAGGCACACGGTGTGAGTCTCGGATGGTGCTGTGCAGCGCCAGGAGTTGTACTTTGTGATCCTTGTGGGTCCCTTCCAACTCAGGATACCCTAGGATTCTATGATTCAAAGCAATACAGCAGTCTGTAGTGCTAATATATGTAAAAAAATTAAACTAATGAGTCATATAAAAATTGTCCAGAAGTTCCCAAGAGGTTTTGGTTGACTGAAAATAAACGGGACTTCGAAAATCCTCAGCAGAGTTTTGTATCCCAAGTTGGTTTGAACAGGAGAGTATCTGGCCAGCACTCCACAATAACCTGACAGACCATCATTATTTCTAGGAAAGTCTCTGACCTTCCTAGAGCTCCTGTGAGTTCATCCTGATCAAGAGGTGCAGCACCAGCAGCGAGGGCTCAGAGGAGCGTTATCACTGAGGCACAGGAGCCTGGTGGCACAAAGCACGAGTGAGATAAGCACTGGATTTTCCCTCCCGGGCCCCCACCTCAAACCGAAACCACTGGCATGGATGAGGGAGAATCAGAGCACCCCACCCCAGATCCACGTGTAACCCAGGAAAGAGGCACAGCTCCTCCACAGGGATGACAGCCAAGGTTAAGCATCTTGCACATCCGTTGTTCCTATCGGGCACAGCAGGAGCTCTGTTTGAGGAGCTGCGAAGGCGCCGTGCCTGGGCTGCTGCCACGCTTGACCCTGCAAATCACTGATGATAAAAGAGCAGAGCACAGCACTGCTCGAGTCAGACTTGCCCACTTTCCCCACCAGATCAAGGCACTATCAGCACCTCACAGGCTCAAGCCCAGCTCACACCAGCTACATGAAGCTGCACCTTCCAGTGTGCTCTCCCTGATAGCTAAAGCCATCCACACCTACACCCTGGACTTGGAAAGCAGTTATCCAGGAGCCTGACAGAAGAAATGGCTCATTCCTTCTGGAGACTGTGGGGCCAGAGGCAAGAGTGCAATAAGTGCTGCCCCAGGCACCCTCAGACCATGGTGCTTGGAGCCCAAAGGCTGCTGGGTGGCCAAAATCTGCTGCCAGCTCTTGCTCTTTGATTCATGTTTTGTGGAGGGGCATCAAAATACCTTAGAAGCGTTCACTGACCAACTGCCACAGACACAGTGTGGTCATAAAGGAGGAGTGATGCAAATGCCAAACCCTCTCAGCCTTCAAATTCAAAATGTACTTAGAAATTCTGTTTTGAACGGTAAAATTAAAAAACCCAAAACACTGTGGATCTCCCAGCAGCAAGACCTGGCTTTGCAGGCTGGAGATTTGATCCTGTGGAGCAACACTCTGGCTTGCTGCTGCCTCTGATAGGATGACATTTATCAGGGAGCTGGAGGGCCTCTGAGACTCTGTGGGAACCCCTAAGGGGAAAATCAGGGTCTCCTCAGAACTGACAGGAAAATTTAAGACTTCCTCAAAGAAGAAAAGAAGCAAGGCAGAAGAAATCCAAGGGAATAAGTGGAACTATTCCTAACAATCATGATAATTGCAGTTTTGTAAGTTAGGCTGGCTGGGTGCCCAGAATGGGTAAAAAAAGCCCCAAACCAGTTTAACTGACAAGCGTATAACCATTTGCACAGCCCTGCAGCAAAGCAAAATGACCTCCAGCTTCTCAAAAATCTCAGTTATACATTTTCCCTATAGCTACTTTTTTTTATTTGAGCAAATTAATGAACTCAGGCTTTAGGACAGTAGTGAAGTTTTATATTTCTGACAGTAACCATGAGATTAAGACACAAAACTGTAAGTAAAAACAATCAGGAAATAGAACTTGTTTAAATTTTTTATATCCCTTTTTAAAAATATGTTTACAATACATAATAAGTCAACTACACACACACAATGCATAACATTCAGCAGTCAAATGTATACTCTGCATGGATAACTTACCCGATAAGTTTACAGTTTTGCCCAAGAATTTTAGCCACGTTTTTGTCTCTAATGTTCTCTTTTTTAAATGTTTCAGTAACAAGTCACCCTTTGCATCATGACAATTTTACTCTCAATCTCATCCCCCTGCCACAATGACCTACCATTGCTGGAATACAATTTCTGAATTCAACACTTGAGAAAAGAAGAAATGTTCACAAAACTGCAGACCAGAGACTCGGTCTGCAGCTTCGGAAACTTCACTTTAAAGGTTCTTGGTGCAAGATTATATATGATGGGGAAACTTTCACAAGGAATTTCAGGAACCCTAGAGATAGATATCAGGCATCCTCCTTGATGTCCTCTTTGGTGAACCAAAAACTTAATTTTTATTTTTTTTAAACAGAAAGTGGAACAATGAAATTATCTTGGACTGTTATTTGATCTGCACAGTCTTTTACTGCCTAGAAAGAAAACTACTGTTTGGATTAGCTCTTTCTTTAGCAGGAACTACACCCTCTGTTTGAATCATACAAAATACAGAATTGTAAGAAACGGTGTCCCTCAGGTTTACTGAGGGAAGAGGCAGGAGCCACATGAAACAGGAACCTCTGTAAGGCTGAGCACTGTACTCTTCCTCATATTTTGGATCAGAATTGTGTCTGCCCATGTATTTAACACCCTTCATCCCTCTCTGCTCTGTTGCCCGTCTCCAACCACCCTTGGAGCAGAACTTTACCAACACTCAGAGCAGCTTTTGACAGAGACATGTAAAACATTTCACAGCTGAAGAGGCCAGCAATATCTGGAAAAGAGCACAGGTGCTGGAGGAAGCCTGGCACTTTTCTGGCTTGCCTACGCAGAGCTGCTACTGTACAACATTAGAGAAACTGAGACCTTTGGGCTCTTAATTTCCCATTCACACTGACATGAAGTAGGCCTTGAGCACTGTTGGCTACAATCTGCCCAAAATTATATTTATTATGTAATTTTAGTAAGTTTATCTTTCCTAATGATCATTTTGTATCAGGAGAAAATAAGTAGACCCTCAGGATACGGTTCCTTTTTCCTTGGGCCTTGGTAATATACTGATTTCTCAGCCCTTGATGCCAGCCCCCCGCATGCTCAGAATAACATAAATCACAATTTTATCTAATCTGCATCTTTTCTAATAAAAAGAAAGCCCATTTCTCTCCTAGCAATATGCCAGTATTCATCTTTGAAGTCCCCTGGAGCTGCATCCGATTCATATCGGAGCACAAGAATGACTGGAGCACAATCTTTTGGTTGCCTTTATTCAAATCCTTTAGTCTGTTTTGCTGTTATCCATCTTTCCCACAAACCCAACTTGATGCCTGCTAACACAATGCACAGTACCCTGGCTCAAGGCTCGCTGTTTATGCTGCTCTGGACACGTCTCTTTCCCTGTCCCCCCAGCATCTCTGTGCTTTATTTATGCTGCTGGCTTGTGCCAAATGCTGAAGTCACAGGCTGAGTTTTCAGTTAACTCATACCCCTAGCTCTTTTTCCTATTCTTATTGCCTTTCCTCACAAACATTATCAGGTTTGAATAGCTCGGTCTTTTTCATACCTGCCATATACTTACATAATGGACAACTGTGGTTTATTTTCCTTTGCCCCCTTCTCATGAAAACCTGGCAGCTCACAGTGCTCCATCCCTGTGCATTTGCATATCACCTGGGATAGTCTGGACCCCACAGTGACATGGGGGTTAAGAAATATGAAGCTTATTTTGGCTCTGTTGAGATTCTGAATCCTAGCAGCCAACTTGCTTCTTTCAAAATGTCATTTTTCAACAAAACCCACAGGCTTTTACACTCTAATTCATCCCAAAAATACATGCAGATGAACAGGCTCCAGCCAGCTCTCACTTGCCATGAAGCCAACATGCTAATAGAGCTCCATCTTTGCTTTCAAAAACCTCATGACAGGATAATTAACTTAATAGTCCAGACTTCTCTTGGGTCAGCTTCAATTCCCAGAAAACTTCCCCAGGCTCTTGACAGTATCTTGAAACTGGTTTTCACTGTCTCACACTGTTACTGCTCTTGACAGTCTGTTTCAGGATTTTCCCATGTAATAACCTTTTGCATCACCAAGGCAAGCCAGATGCTCTCGGGTGAGAAGAAAAACACGGAGTTGATGAATCCCCTTGGGAATTCCCCAATACCTCCAGAACCTGGTAAAGGGGCATTATCCTGCTGGCAGCAACGCCCTCAGAGCAGCTGCAGGGACACAATTCAATGGGCTGCTTGTCCAACTGCAGCACCATGGGGCAAGGACAACATTTCTGAACCTTCTTTAAAAAGATCAATCAGGTTTAAGAGCATTGGATTGGGTGAAACATTCTGCAGTGCATTTCCCTCTTCTCCAGTCTCCCATTTCTAGTAACAGCAAAATCTTTTGTGCAGCTTTGCTATTTTTCTCCGTTACTTTTTTTGTTTTTTTTTTAAAGGAAGCACTGGAAGGCAAAGATTGTCTGTTTTTTACATATTAGCACAGCACTTGACATGATGCTACTAGCGGGCTATGGTGTTTCATGTTCAGTATGAGAACTCATTAGAAATTGGGCACAGTGCTCAGAAGTTGCACCATTTTGCTCTGAATGTGTTACTACTCGTTGAGAGTTCTTCACTGAGAGCATCCAGAAAGTTCATGCAGGAAGGGTTTAGACAGCAGGAATAAACTTTATACCCTCTGCAATAAAACTGACTGCAGTAATTTCAAGTTACAGACACGGGGAAGCATCTGTGGGGGTCAAAAAAAAAAGGCAAGCTGAAGATCAGTGAAGTCAAGAGAAACTGAAGTCCACAAGAAGCTGCTACTTATTTCTACTTCTAAATGGAAACAGAATTCTTTGACAAATCTGATTCCAGAAAAGTATGCCCTAACTCAGGGTCACACAGAAGAACTCAGAGCTGATGAGAGGACTCAGCTCTAGGGGCCACTGTCACCAGATGATGCCACCTACAGCAGTACTTGCTTAAAAGCCTGCATGCTTGCAGGTGGATTAACAAGAACATTTAAATGCCTTTCATGGACAATTATCAAGAGGCTTTTTTTCTTGCCATAGCTGTAAAAGGGCAAGAAACAAAGTAAAACACTGATCAGCTTCTTGATTTTTTTTTTTTTGCATAGATTCTTGTGTTTGTAGTTTTTCTCTTAGAACAGGGCAGTATCTCATCTCATTTGATTGTGAATGGAATAAACTTAAACATGCTCAGAGGTATTTGGCATTGAATCTATTGTTCAATAGGAATAAAAAAAACCAGGTTCTTACCAAATTCAGGGCACTGTGGAAGAA
Source organism: Eopsaltria australis (assembly GCA_034509425.1). Taxonomy (NCBI): domain Eukaryota; kingdom Metazoa; phylum Chordata; class Aves; order Passeriformes; family Petroicidae; genus Eopsaltria; species Eopsaltria australis. The sequence continues at coordinate 1,314,629 of JAVTVJ010000250.1, read as the reverse complement.
CCTGAGAGTTCTTTATGCACACTGCAATCAACCATCTAAACATTCTATTCTCTTGTGACCACGAGACTCTCATATTGTTTGGAGATGAGTTTGGAGAAAAACACATCAGAACCTCATCTTATGTCTGGAAAATACTGTATATCTTTCTAGATTGCTATCGAAAAGATTCAAGGCAAAATTTTTCATGTTTAGTCTGTGTCAAAGACTAATTTCTAAATCTATTTTCTTCTTTAAACTGTTAGACTTTTTTTGCTGAAATTGAATTCAGAGGTAAAAAGGGGGCCAATCGAAACCCTTTTAGAGAGTAACTGTATGAGCTGGCACACCTTAAGAACCTGTGGTGCTTCTACCATGTCCTCACAAGTTACAGGGACAAGAATCTATGACATTTTGGACAAAGTCTGGCTCATGAAGCCTTTTTTATGTTATTGAAAAAGCTTCAGCCAAACATCCATTGTATGTTACCACTGCAGTTTTCAACTTTTAGAAACAGACGTCAGTGAATCCAGGAGGACTTGTACTTCCTGAACCAACTCACCAGTGCATACTGCAGTAAGATAAGAAAGAGCTGATCTAGATTATGAAGAACCAAAGCAGCCCTGCATGGGGCAAGTTTACCTTCTGACAGTCATGTTAAAGACATTTTCTTCACAGCTCACCACCCTAGAGGTCCTCAGCATATAATTCATTTGATCAAGCCATGCATTAGAGAGGAAGCAGAGGGAACAGCATCTGGGTCCGAAAAAGTCTCATGTTCAGTAGAAACTGAGCAGCAGCCCCACTCTGAGCCCCCAGAGAGGAAAAGTCAGCAGATTGTCATTCACAAATGAAACAAATCTAGAGAATAAAAATTGGCTTTTCCACCCGTTCTACCAACACAAGTGAAGAGTTTTGCTTAGAGCTTGTGTGCCTTCTTACATGGAAGTGTCATGGCTGCATTCCAAGCTCCCACTTCCATAGGAGCTCTACGAGAGGTTCCCACAGTCAACAATACCTTGGGGACTTGAAAGAAAGCTGCAGGAATTCTTCATTATTTAAAAAAGCACTCACTTCTCTTTGAGGGAAGGCAGAGAGGAGAGAGGTTCCCATGCAAAGTAACAGGGAAGAGGTTGGGCTGGAAGCCCTTTAGAAGCCACATCTTACATCGCTTCCTGCCAACGTGTTCAATCTGAATCTTGGCCCTCTAAATCTTAGTTGCGAGGCACGGAGCTCTGATTTCACTCTAATTTAATGAGAGGCTTAATGTCTAAATGTTTTGAGCGTTGCTTGGGGAATAGCAAAGAAACCCTGGCAGCAAGAAGTAGAGAAAAAGAAAAGAAAAAGATTAAGTCTCTGACCCTTTGAGAAATCAGGGAACCAAAAAAGCATCCTACTGATTCTGCAAAGTTTAAGGGACTTCTATCAACAGGGATCAAAACTTGGCTCCTAAACCTCATGTATAATCCCCAAAATAAAGGTCTGGCTGCTTCCCACCAAATGCATCAATTTTTGCCTAGATCACATAGAAGTGACATGCTTATAAAGGGAGCCATAATTAATAGTGTTTCAGCAAAACAATGCACGGGAATTTAGCCATGTCTCTCTGCTCAACTGAAAGCAAAGTCCTACAGCTACAAATCCCAGCCATCCTCTCAGGGAGAACAGAACAATGAATCTTGCTGCAGAGTGACATATTCCAGGCAATTACACGAGCTGCAGACCTCAAAGCCACACTCTGAGCATGACTGGAACATAAATGGATTAGCAACTGCTAAGGACTGCTCTTCCTCCTGATTCACAAAGCATGTTCCCATTTCCCTTTTGATACCTTTAATGATGCACAACCATTCCTTTAATAATAAAAGCCATTCTACATTTTTATAAATATCCCAAATGCTCCATGTTACCCTTCGCTACCCTTCATCCCCCTGTTCTCTGCGATGCTGCTGACTAAATGGAGCCATGTTTTTCCAGCAGTCTTGCCTTAGGCAGAGCAAATCCCATCCCACTTCCTTCACCTACATCACCTTCCAGACAGGTAGAGGTAAGATAGGACTTGTTTTGCCCTGAAGCCCTGGCCAAAACCACCCTGCTCTGATTAGCAGTCTTCAGAGGAAAATGGTTGTGGCAAGCACCAATTCCAGGTTCTGAGATAAATTCTGGGAACACTAAATGGTAACCTCAGGGTGCTTTGCAAAGCAAGGAGCATCTCTGAGGCTGCTGCATTGAATGGGAAAGTGTCAGAGCAGCACAGAACTGCTGAGCTATTTGTAGAAGGTCAGCCAGCAATTTGTTACCAGGCCTACAAGTAAAACCCAGAGGTCTCTATCACAGCTCTTCAAGCATCCTTCTCTTTCTATCTCAAACTGTCTGTCCTCATGTCCTGTCTCACCACCACCCCCCACAGAAAAAAAAACCCTCAAAAAACCTGCACCAATTTTCCACTTCCACCAGTGCAGGCTGTACTAGAAGCCAGGAGAGCACTGTAGTCCTTCACACTGTCTCCCAGCTAGTGTAGGTGGCTCACTACTCAGCATGCCCACTTCTCTGCACCTCTGTTCTGAGAAGAGGAAATGCACTTTGTGGGGCCAGGTGTCCAGCCTGAAGGCCACTGGGGAATTAATTGCCTACAAATAAACACCACAGTGGTTGGCTTTTTTTAAGTTTTCAAAACTCCGTCGGGACTACTGCTTTTTACAGATATAATCTGAGGGTGCTTATATAATTTTGAAGATTTGATTCACAGAGCTTGCAAACCCATACTCTGAACTGCTAAATGCCAGCTATTCCTACTGACCTTTAAGATCAGCACAGGCACAGAGGTTCCATGAATCCCAGACTGTGATTCTGCAGTATTTAACATGAGAGATGCAAGTCATGCCATCCTGTAGAGCAGCACAGACGTCAGTGACATCAGGAGCACACCACCACCTTCCTGTCAAATCAGTCACAAGTACATGATATGGCATTTAAGTCAACCATGGGAAAGCAAATTAAACCCATTGATTGCAAAGCTCAAAAATACATGAGCACATTTAAATAATTCTATAGGGCTACATCACCTTGTTCTGACACCAGGAGAGATAAAGATGGATTTAGCATCTGACCAAAAAACAGGCACAAGGACCATGGTATCACTGCTGGGTTTTGCATCCGCTCTGCAACAGCTGACCATTTAAAGTCTTCGTTCCCATCAATAACAAAGAAGAAAACTCTCTCCATAAGTAGTAATCAGCATTGTCCAAATGACAGAGTAGTGCCCAGTCCGTTAAGGATTTTATTCCATTCCAAACTACAAAAACTTTTGAAAATTGCCATGTAATAGCACTAGCTTCCTGTAGAGTCTCAAGATAAAGCCTTTTAAAAATGCATGCTCGTTCTGACAGCACTGAATAGGGCTAAAAATGTCAACAGTGACAAAACTAGAAATACCTGTCTTCATGATAAATCAATAAATATGCTGTTATTCAAGAGTAACCACACAATAAAATTTACTCCCTTTGCATCCTCTGTAACCCTACTGATACATGATGCAGAAAGGCTGTTAGTATCTACAGGACATCTGCCTTAGGCATTAACAGCAAAAATATTAATAACAAGGTTTATCTGTATTTTACAGTGGGGTGGGGAGGGCGCAGAAGAGCCTATACCACTGCTTAGGAAATTCTTCAATTTCCCAAGTCAAACACATCCACATTCTTGTAACTAAATTGTTCTAAGAAAGCCAACTAAAAGAAACTTGCCTTAGCCAAGGCTCCCTGCACTTGGCTTTCTGGAAAGCTGAAAACTGCTCAAAGCCACTTTAGCTCCCCCTTTTTGCTCCTGCATACAGCTGCATTAAAATAACTACTGTTCAGTAGTGCTGGAAGCTACTTCCAAGGGTGAAACAGAGGCCACTGCTTTATAAGAAGATGCCTTACTTTATAGTAGATATTTCTGAAGTTCTTGTTACTATTCAGAAGGTGGTGGTTATTTAATAGCCCACTAATTGAATTAGTCTCCAGTTTTGGTCTTTAAGCTCCACTCTGTGAATAAAAATGATGAAGAGAAAGAGTTCAAGCATGTTCTAGTATAGCTGCCACATCAAGACAGAGTCAACTGCATGCATTAATCTTTAACAGCATCAGAGGAACTATAATCTAGTAGCTAGAATACTGGACTAGCTACAGAAAGCCTTCATTCTAAACCCAGATCAGTGATATGCTATGTACCTCCCATGAGAGGGGGAAGAGAAATACCCCTCTAAATTCTCCTTTTCCTTTTTACCTTTTGTCTGCCTTACCATTTCTTTTTGTAGCAGCTGTAGCAGGGGCACTCTCTGCACGAGCAAAACTCCACCGTGGCTCTGCAGCGCTGGGTGAGCAGCCCAGCTGCTAATTGCAATTAACAGCAACATCAACAGCATCTGACCTATCTCAAGATGGCTGTAAATTTTTGTCATTTCTATAACAATCTGTAACTTTCCTATAAACCAAAGAGAGGCAGCCTGCAGCAAGGCATAATAAAATCACACAAATTACTTCCAACGAGAGCATTATGGCCCCTTTGTGAAACCTTCCTTACTCCCATAATTGCTTTGCAAACTCCAGGCTGATGAGATATGAACTTGGCTCTTTTTCCAGTCATCCAAATTTACATATTGACTAGCCTCTCCAAAATGGGTATTTCCTAGTAAATGACAGCTTGATGCAGCCAGAAGAGAGTTGTGCTTCTCTTTCATTAAGCTCTGTCACCTCCCTTTCAAGCTGCCTTAGATGAGCACAGGTTTTTGTCTGCATTCCCCACACCCCACCTGTGACAAATCTTGCTGTATTCCCTCTGCAACCACAGCATCTCTGGAATCTAAGAAAGAAATTTCTTTTTCACATCCTTATCTCTAATTTTTCTCAGAGTCCCCTCATGCTAATATTCCCTTCCTCACACAAGGTACTCTCACCAGCATTAGTCTCTCATTCTTGCTATAGGGATGAGCACCTTTATTGGATACATACCTTAATTTCTCCAGATGGGTTTGTGACTCAGGCAGCATTTGCAAACCAAAAAGGAGGATATATTCTATTCAGAGTGATTTTGTGTAACACATGCTATGCAACTACATCAGCTTTTATCTCCCTTAGTCAACATCAAAGTGTGTCCTCTATTTGTTCTACACCCACCAATCTAAGAACACACATAAACACTTAGTCAAACTCAGTGTGCCTGGAAAAGCACGTGGTCTTTGTGGCCCATTTCCAGACGGTTCTGCTACTCCCCAGTAACCTCTCAACAACATCCCCTCTCCATCCACCAGCAGAGAGGCAGGACTGCACAGCTCAGTAGAAGGGCTGAGGTTAAAGCAGAGCAATTCCCTAGCTCTCAAGGAGTGGCTTATCACTGTCTGTCTGCATTCCAGGACAACAAAACCTCTACTTCTCACACAACCGGCTTGCCTCAGGCTTGTCTCTGCATTCAGATATTTGGCTCTCCTTCCCCATGCTAGATAAAACACTCCCCAGAGGCAAAATTTTTTAGTAAGCACTTAGTCGCCTTTGATCTCAAAAGCAGCTGGTGTACAGCTGCTCCCCATTACTTTTGCAGCTCTCAGGAACCTTTTGCATTTTCCTGTCCTCCCTCACAGGCAGGCACAAAGAGCAAGAACATCACCAGCAACCATCTTTCATTCTCAGGCAAAAACTTTTATCTCCATCTCATGTGCCCAGCCCAATTCTTCCTCGAACTACTGCCCACCTGGCTCAGTCTCAGATCTTCCCTCCTAATGGGATCCCCAAATATGTGAGCAGTGCCTTCCTATTCCTCTTCTCAGCAAAGGGGTCCTCCTGCTTGGGAGCCTCCTGGTGAGACACAGCACCCACATCTGTCTGACCATACAGATAGTAAAGAACAGCCTGCTGTACCTCATCCCAGGAAAAAAAATATCCCCTTGGGTTCAGTTTTTTGCAGGAGGTAAGATGGGAGTAAATTCCACCTGTTTTTCTTCTCTGCGACTACAAAATCCAGGAAAGCCTCTCTCCTTAAAGGTGAGTGCACCACTGGACCTTGCTGGGAAGCATGGATCTGGTTAGCACAGTATTATCTCACAGAGCCTGGGCAGACCAAGTGCAGTGCCTATTAACAGCACAAAGTTTTCCAATTGTACTTTTTACATGTTTAAAGAAAACAGGAGAAAGCTAGAAACCAACTCAGCATCTCAAGTTACATGATTCACAGACAGTATTTTAATCCCTTCCTTAGCTGGAAAAGCCATTTGAAGCCAGCACCAGCAGACAATTACAGACTGCAGGAAGCAGCACTGAACTTTGAGAAATGCTTGCAGTCCATTGCCTACATACACAGGAGGTGAAGGCAACCACTGACCAGTCTGTTGAGATTTCCCAAGACATACATAAAACAAATTAAAAATTAACCTTAATACTCACATGCCGAGGAGAACTGGGAGCTGAAATCCTTCTTCTCAGCTTGTCTTCCAGAATGGTCTCCCTGAGGCATTGGCTGCGGACCCACCAGCACTTCTACAACACCTACTCCACCAAGGAGCCCAACCTGCCCTTGCAACCAAGTACTCATTAGAAAAATCACCTGGCCCCACTGCTGCCACTTCAGAGTCAAGCCCCACAGCTGCTTCTGGAACCACTGTGGGAAGCAAACCCACCCATACAAGATTCTTACTTCTGGGTGGCCCTTTATTCCCCCCATATTACACCTGTTTTTATGCCTGCATACACATTGTTGAGGAAAAGGTTTTAGTAGAATGTGGTAGAAAGATGATCACATTCACTGGGCTTAGTTAGTAGCTCTGAGGCTACAAACTTCAATTTTTCATAAAAATTCAGGATTTTTAACTTTGTATTGGAATTTTTGCTACAGGTGCAGCTTCCAGGAAAGCTCAGGCAAAAAGTCAACCTTCTGGTCAGGAGGGAAAAGCAAGATACTTCTTGCTACTAGCTTCTTTTATGAAAGTCCATAATGCTTCAACAGACACTTTCAAAAGCATACATCGACAACTCAAGCCCTTCATGCTGATGCAGTAATGAAACACAACCAGATTAAGTATTCCCATGTCACATGCCAAGGCAAGGATTTTCCCAGATCCTTGTACCATAATCTATTCAGTTTGTGATTGTGTGAGTCTGTGTCTGTGCATGTAATTTCTGCTCCTGGCAGCCTACTAGAAACATCTCACAGCAGCACCGTTTTGAGAAACAATGTAATTACTTAGAAAACTGTTTGCTTTTTCATCAGAGTTGTGTTTGTAGGACACGTAGGAAAACTTGAGCAAAGGGAGTTATGGTTGGTGGAGGGGTACAGTTGGTACACAAATACCACCTGGTCAATCATCCAGCATGACTCTCCTCACTGAAGAGAAACAATAAACAGATAAAAACAAAGCTCAGTTGCTTCCCATGGTCTTTCTGCTTTTCTGTGCCACTCACCCTGACATTTCCATTACAGCTCTTCCCCAGCTTCCAGGACTAATCTCTCACTCCATCAAGTGAACAACTTCAATTTTAGCACTGCATTGGTGCTAAGTGATGTGCACCCACTCCTTAAAACAAACCCCAAATCCCTCCTTCCCCAAACCACCATCCACCTTTCCATGCATTTCAACAGGAGTAGCCTGGATTCTTTATAGCTGCCTATGCTTTCAGCATTACTACTCATTGTTAATGAAACCCGTTTCACATCAAGTGCATTGTGTGAGGCATGTCCACACCTTTCTTCCAGAAATGTGTCTGCAATCACAGTAGGACTCAGCTCCAACAAAAATCCATCCCTTCCACTGGCTACAAATAGCAGAAACATCCACAGACTCGTAGTTCTTAATCTGTTACATAACTACTTGTATAAAAAATATTTTATTAGTTTTCTGTCAGTAACAAGGGATTATTAGAGAACTTCTCCTGTGGACATAGCTTTATGGAGGACAATCATCATGAGCTCCTACAGCCATCTGCAGCCAGTAGTCCAGATTTCTAAAAATCACAAAGTTGTACAAGTTCTCTCCTCCTTTGTGGAAACCATGTTCACTTTCTCTCCAGGAAACAGGGCTGTCTGCAAAGCCATGCACAGTTAAGGTCAGCCAATATGCCAGTTTTGGTTCACCAAAATAGCAGCTGCAAGCAAGAAGACAAGATAATCAGTGATTATAATGGAATAGGCAGCACGTTCAAGTCTACAGTATGAAGTAAAACAATCAAAGACACACTTTAGTGAAAATTTATTAGCAGTTAAAAAGTTTAATCTATAATAAATAAACTTGAAAGAAGATATTCAGAATACATTAGGGAACAAAGTAAGATTGACTATCTATTATTCCTATCATATTTTTATATGTGGCAAACCTGCAAGTTGCAGCAATTAGAAAAAGTTCTAAGTTGTAAAGTAGCAGTTCTGACTTTCCTACAGCATGCACTGTCTTTCAGAAAACTGAACTTTTAATGAGAACAATTGCTGTCAGGGAAGAAAAAAAGACATCAGAGGAAGTAACATAGTCAGGCTATGCTTGACACAAATACTTTTACCACTAGAGAGGAAACAGATTATGAATAATCAAAGCCAGATATTATCCACTCCACATTTTGAAAATGTAGGAGTACCATACAGCCACAGTTTCTTAGAAATTCAGATAAAAACCAAAGTCATGCATGGAATACAGGGCAGGCTGTTTCAAATTCAAGGCATCCAAAATTGTTTATTATATTTTTTATGCTGATGTCAAGCTTCCAGCTCATTTCCTAATTAAAAAAAAGTCTTCATTTATATATTTTGCTATTTATTTCCAACTGAGAAGCATTTAAAAGTGATTTCAAACAAGAAGTGTTTGAGTACAAGTGTTTTAGTAATGTGCTCCTGTCAGCCCTTACCACAGCTGCTCCAATAACTGAATAATCTTCTCAGGAATTATAAAGCCTGTGATTGTGCACAAGAAAGCTTTTTCTACCACTGTGTTGGGCTCAGGGCAGCAATAGGTTGATAAGAAACTGGAGGATTTGTTATCTCTGGAAGAAAAAACAGTAAAGCAACTGAAATAAATATACTTTAAATATTCTATAGGATGCTTTAGTAATCAGAACTTTTACCAAACAAGTAGGGCCTATGTGTATCACCTAAATTAATGCCAAAGTAACTAGTGACCGATACAAAAGATCTCATGGTGCTGTGGGTTAACCCTGTGAGCACCCAAAAACCACACAGCTGCTCGCTCACTCCCACCTGGAACTGAAAGGGTAATGGGAGAAAATGCACGGGTTGAGATAAAGACAAATAAATAAGCAGAGGAAAAGTTCCACATGAAAGCAAAGCATGCAAAGGTATTAATTTACCACTTCCCATGGGCAGGCAGACATGCAGCCATCTCCAGGAAGGCAGGGCTTCTAACTGACTTGGGAAGAAAAATGCTGGAACTCTGAACATTCCCCACCCACCCACCCTTGTCCCAGGTTTTACTGCTGAGCATGTTCCCATATCCCATGGTGTGGGATATCCCCCCTCACCTGGGCTTTGCTGTCCTGGCTGGGTTTTCTCCCAGCCTCCTGCCCCCTCCCAGCCTCTGCACTGGCAGGGCCATATCAGATACAGAAAAAAGCCTTGGGACTGTGCAAGCCCTGCCCATCAATAGCTAAAACATCCCCTGTTATCAACACACTTGGTCACAAATCCAAAGCACAGCACCACACCAGTTGCTACCAACAAAATTAACTATCCTAGCCCAAACCAGTACACGTGTGTGCCCCTAAAAACACAGATGGTCATTCAAGACTTACAACAAACATTTAACTGCATAACAGAATTCCCACTTACAAAACAGTATCTGTCTTAATTACTATTCAACTATTTCTTAAAATAAATTGTGGCTTTCCTTACTTAAAACATTTTTGAAGATCTAACAAATTCAAGTACTTACAAGCTGACTTGATTCATGACAGCACCCAGCCATTCAAAGAGTTCCTCTGTACTGCAGGACTCCTCTGGCTTTCCTTGTAGATCATTACTTTGTAACACTGGACACTGCAAGTCCCTTAAGGTGCTGAATGTTATTTTTGGCTTCAGGGCCTGTATTTGGTTTTTTGAAAAGTATGACATCAACGTTGATCCCTCAGCACCTTAACAACACAGTACCACAAACAGCTGTTACAAAACTACTAAACAAAAGAAGCAGTGAATACATAAAACATTTGTATGTAAATACAAAAAAAACGCAGCATGAAACAGCTTACATGCTTTTAATCTATGGCAAAAGCCTTAGAATCCTCAGCTTCCTTCTCTTCTTGGAAATAAAAGTTAGTGCAAGATTCAGCAACTTAATACAGCTCCTGAATTTGCTACCTAACTACAAAGTGTAGATTTGCCAATAGAACATTGAAGCAGAATTAAGAGGGTAAGTTATAAAATGAGCTTATTAAAAAGAGGAACTCATAGTGTTCCTGAAAGGGAACAGATAAAATGGAGCAGGAACATCATCCCAGAACAGCGTTTTCCCTGAATAATGGAAGAGTGAGCATGTGATTACAGGTTTAAGAAGAGATTTATCAATGATGTCAAGAGAAATTCTAGGATACTCTGGAGCATAAAGACTGAAGAGAGAAGAAAGGGGGGAGGGTCAAGAAATTAAAACACATCACAAATGTCACTTTACTAGAACAATAAACTCACCCCGGCACTTTCTCCCTGATAACTCTTCAAATGCAGTATGGCTGTAAGTTAAATGTACCTTGATGGGTTTGTGGGAAAGTACTAGTAAGAGACCCAAAACAGCAGATAAAATTCTAAAATCCTAACCTAGACTAAAAAACAAATCTAAGTAGGCATATTTTAAATTTAGACATATTACCAACTTGCTTTTGAATCAGGAAGGTAATTGACATGGAATCAATTCCCCTAAATTTCAAATTCCAGATAAGGCGTGCTAAAAGTAACAATGGGTGTCTAGGAGACCAAGAAATAATACCTCACTTATGAAAAGTCTGAAGTGCAGAGCAGCATTTAAATACCACAGAATAGGCACGTATAAACAGCAGAAATTCAAGAATGGGGCAGAGTTCACTGTGGAATGCTATATCTAAAACTTGCTATCAGAAAATATGGACTGCCTAAAGTCTATCAGCCATATTTATGTCATCAAGGACAATCATTTGGGAGAGTAGAAAAAGGAGAGTTAAGCTCATTTTTTCAGTCATTCTTCAAAAGAAGGCTGTTCCAAAGGGCACAGCGACAAAGACAGGCAGTCACTGAATTCCTCTTAATTTACTATATTTATATAGATATATTTGAGTCTGAAGAGTGCCAGAAGAGATGATCTTCCTTGCCTTCTATTGGCATTTGTTAGCCTAACAGGTTCAAAGAATGTATAATATTACCCTAGAATTCCTAGTAAAATACAGAAAATCATACATTTTCCATGTCTGCTGCATATGAGAGTCTCAGCTATAGCCCTAAATGTAGGAAATCTCGAAGACCACAGTCAAGACAATAACAGAACAATTCCTCTCCTCTAGCTACAGCTCAGCTTTCTGTGTTAACAGCAACCAGGCACATTGTCAAAGCTTTTCACAGGCCACTGAATTTCTTCCAATAAACACATAAAAGAGTGATAGAAATTACAGCAATAGAAGAAAGAATGATAGAAATTACAGCAATAGAAAAAAGATTGTATTGCCTCTCTCATTAAAGACACAAGATGCTCCATATTCCCTTTTCCTGCTATTCTTGGTGCCAAAACCATAATGTGGGAAAATTGGGTATGGAAACCAAAAATCCTGCAGTGCTGGCCATAGCAAGAAACACCAGTTATCAGCAGGAAGGCTGAAAGCAGAATATTCACAGAGGACACAGATTCTCCTGACAAAACACAGTCCACTTTTTCCCTTCCAGCAGAATCTACACAGTGTCTCATATCTATTAATAAAAACCTATAAAAGTTTTATTTTTGTCAGTACTAAGGAACTAAAAGTCTTTTGTGTGTTACGAGCACAAGATTCTTGCACAGAAAGGCATTCGGATTTAACTCCATATTCAGGAAATTATTGACCTGACCTGTTTCTGGGATGTAAGAAAGTGAGGGGGAAAAAAAGCTATTCTTCCTGAATGCTGTTAACATGGGCAGCAGCAAACATAAGAAAAATAGTGGCCCTAGAGGCATTTTGCTCTCTGTCCAGGGTCAATAAATCCAAGCAAGCTGAGTGCGAAGATCTGCCACCTCAGCTGGATTTATGTCACCATTTATGGTAGCAGCAGCCTTCACTGTGACTCTTTCCTGAAGATTACAAGGACGGGAATTGCAAGCCTTTAAACAATTTCTGTATGACAAACAAGGAAGCATCCTTGTCATATGATTAGTACTTAGAAAGGGGGAGGGGAAACATGAAGGACTAAAGTGAAACATGGGACACTCTTAAAGGAGCTTGTAAGCAGCTTCCATTTCTCAGATCAGTTAATCCCTTCTCACACTTGGACTTGAAGAGCCAGGAAAATTGAACAATATAAAAAGGAGATGGGGAAGCACTCTAATATCCCTTCTCCCTGGTGTAGAGAAGAGTGTTCAAAGCAGAACATCACCAAAAGCTACACATTTGTGATGAAGAAAACCATGTTTTTCAGTATAGACATTTGCAGTTTTCATCAGTTCTATGCAAATGCTACATATCCCCACATACAGCCTGTTCTCAGGTAATACAAACTGGGGACTTTGAAAAATCACCCTCAGAGGAGGAAAAACACTTGAGTCCAGGAGAAAAAACAGTGTAATTAGAAAACAGTAGATAAACAAATTCTAGAAGATGATTTGAAACAGTGCAATTTCTTATAGCAACCTCTTACTTGGCTCCAACCCCAAATAAGTGTTGAGAATAAAGTGATTAAACAGCACAGTGTATCTGGGCACATGGCACCTGATGGAAATAGGGTCTCTGTACAGGTCCTGTAACTACTGAGGAAATCAGAGTTCCCCATTCTAAGTATGCAACCAGACACATAACTTATGTGCATTAATTAAAAAAAAAAAAAAAACAAAGAAAGGGCATTGATTATGTATGTCACAAATTTATAAAGAAGAGGCAGCACCATCAAATAGGCATGGTTTTGCCAGAAAGCCTGGGCAACATAGAGAAAGGAAATAAAGCAACTAATCTATCTCCTGTGAATCACTGTTGTGCTCCTGAACTGAGATGTTCTGTGCACAGGAAGTAACACCCTCCCCACACCTAACAAATAAACAAAACAAACAAAAAATCCCACTCATACACATTTTAATCTAACTTTTCCCTCCACTGAAAATGCACTTGGACAATCACTAGACTAGAAATGAACAGTCAACTAAAAATATTTGGACTTCATGTCAGTTGCATTTTAGTTTTATATTTATTTCTTATTACCTGTATTATACCAAGCCAGTAAGAAGTCAAATTCTAAAGGCTTCTTTTCTCTCAAGGCCCAAAGCACTCTGTTATGTTTCTTGCTCTCAGGGTGAAAACCAGCATCAGTCAAGTCAATAGTGATAACTGCAGAAAATGCACAATAGCTATTGGTACTCAATTGAAATAAATTTTATTATTAAATTAGAAGAGCACAAAGATACCAAAGAACATTAAACTTCCTTTTTACATATACAGAATCTTTTCTGTACAAAGTATTTGATTATGCAAATATGCCTACTCATTATGTAAATAAATATTCACCTCCTGCTGTACTTATTTTGATATAATCTGGAACTGCTTCCTAGTGACTAGAGGGACAGATTCTTCTTGAAATGGCACTGACAGAAGTCCCTGAACAGTGCCTTAAAAATATCTTGATAATTAGGTGAGCTATTAGCAGTACAAAAAAAAAAAAACCAAACTAGAAGTTCCAATAATAAAAGTAATGTATATGGCAATGACACTTTTTCAATAGGTTGGTTTTTTCCTAGGTGAATTGTTCCATGGATAAGTTACATTTATGTCTCAAATGGATATTTCATGATACATTTTGACAATCAGAATGGCAAAACGATGCCGAAATTTTGCCAAAATACTTACTAGAGATAACAAGTTTCCCCGCCTAATGTTTTTATGTAACTATACCTATCAACTGCTGCAAGTCCCAATACATTTGAGATGGCACAGTGTTTGGGTTTTTTTATTTCCTAAAAAGACACATTAATAAAAATCACACTCAAGATGTATCCTCTGCAGCTGTCAAAAATTATGTTTTTCAAGTATTTGGTACATGGAGATTACCATTTTAAAGGTGTGAAACACAGCAAAATTTTCCCTTTCAAGCAAGCAGTCTTGGGTGAGGCTCTTCACTGATTTAAAATGTGCATACATTTTGAACACCTCCTTAATCAGTTTAAAATTTTCTGACTTAAATCAGAAGGTATAAACACTATGCAGAGTATGCAAAAATTCTTGAGTCCTACTTCACTCCAGTACAAACAACACAATGAGAATCCCAGAAATTAAAAATTTTATAGAGTAGTGAAAAGATAATGTATTTGTGCTCTTAAAACTGCTTTACTACTTGGAGAGAAAGTACTTTCTCTCTTCAGGCAGTCCTTGCATTTGCATCTGGAAAAATATAACCTAGACAATAACTAATTTTAGTGAAAGGGAAGTTTCAACATCCTAACAAGGTGCTCCTTAAAGAAGCCCTGTTTATATAAATCATACTTACTATATCTCATTACTTTTTTGCCTGAATACCGAGAAGGGCGACCTTGCAGTCCAAGTTCCTCATAAGTATCCTTATCCACTGACAGAATTAGCTTACCTATAAACAAAACAAGTTTTAATAGAAATAATCTTCTACTTAGCTCCCTTTGAAGTCTTTTGAGAACCATATACCTTTTACAACATTAGCTTCAGATCAATGGTATTACTCATGTAGTGCAGACTCCTTAGTTCCAGTTAAATGGATTAACACATTAATCCTTAAAAAAAAGGTTATAACTCATTTATTCTTATTTCAAAGAGGTCTTGTGAACTAGAGTAAGAAAAGTGTAGTATTATTCCTGATATAATCATAGCTTTTTTACTGTACTACTCAGTTCATTGTCTCCATCTTTCCTCCACTCATCCCCTAGCACTTGCTGTGTCATTAGCTGAGCACTACATTGCACAAGGGCCTGATTTAGCAAACGTTCATGCTCAACATGCACTGCTCAACTAAATAAACAAAAGCAGTTCCTCCAAGCCCAGTGGGACTACTCACACTGAGCAAACTCTGCTTGTTAGCGATGAGCTGATACGGGCTGGAACAACTCTGCTGCTGTGCTCACAAACCAGATCAGGCTGCTGCTGCTTGGTACAGAGCTTCACACTGCAGCCCTCTCTCTACCACAGTCCTTGGGTTCTACTGCACAAGCAGGAGCACAGCAAAGAACACAAACTAATAAGGCTGCAATGGAAGTGTTCAGGCAGTGACATCACCAGGAACTGTAACACTGTCTCTGCAATAATTGTGCACAGGTTGTAACATCTGTATCACACGAACTCCATGGCTATCAAGTATCCATTTGCCAGGAGTGTGCTAACAGACACATTAAAGAATTCTTCTGAACAATCGGAGCTGACTTGTGCCCTCATGGGCACCTGTCATATTACAGCTTCTTTAGGCAGATAGACCAGTTTGTATTTCTATTGTATCTTATAAACAGAAATAAAACAATGTAATTGAAGCTCAAAATAGCTTAATTTTCTCACCTGAGATGAGGGATGTTTTATGATCTCTTCTCATACAACTGTGATGCAATTGAAATAGACTTTTAACATGTTACATGAATCCTCACAGAATCATCAAATGGTTTGGGTTGGAAGGGACATTAAGGATCATCCAATTCCAGCTACTCTACCATGGGCAGGGAGGGACACCTTCCACTATCCCAGGTTGCTCAAAGCCCCATCCACCCTGGCCTTGAACGCTTCCAGGGATGGGGCATCCACAATTTCTCTGGGCAGCCTGTACCAGGGCCTCACAACCCCCATAGCAGACACTTTTTTCCTAATATCCAATCTAAACCTACCCTCTTCCAGTTTCAATCCATTCCCCCATGTCCTATTACTACATGACCTTTTAAAAATTCCTCTATGATTCTCTTTCAGGCCCTCTTCAGGTACAGGCAGGTGCTCTGATTCTCCCCAGGGCCTTCTCTTCTCCAGGCTGAACAACCCCAGCTCTCTCAGCCTGTCTTCATAGGAGAGGTGATCCAGCCCTGTGAGCATCTCTGTGGCCTCCTCTGGACTTGCTCCAGCAGGTTCATGTCCTTCCTGTGCTGGGGACCCAGAGCTGGATGAAGTACCCAAGGTGGGGACTCATGAGAATAAATACTTAATATTTTAAAAGTGTTCCAAAGCACTGCTGGTAACTTTCTTTTTTTGGTACAAATTCTGTCTTAAAGACCAGTAGGAAACAAGAAGTTGGAATACAATGTTTTCACAAAAACAATCCCCTGTAGCAATTGTAATTATGGTTGAAGCACTGACAATCTGACTATACATAAGCAAAGCTGATTCTTTTTGTTTTTTAATTTCCCTTAGATGAAATAAGCAATTCAACATCATGAAAAAAAAAAAAGAGTTAAAATGAATATTTTTTCCAATCCACACAAATTTCTAACAAAGTTGGCAAGTACAGTAAGCATTATTTTCCAGTTTACATCATTCTAAATAAAAAAAATTAGAAACAACCCAGGACACAATCAACATGTATTACTGAACCAAAACAAATCCCCCATACCATTTGGTAGCAGAGCTGCAGTATTATCTTGATCAATTTTTGTCTTATAGGTAAGTGCGTAGCATGAACCTTTAACAGGAAAGCAGAAAAACATGAGATTACACAGTCTGTAAAGACGGACACGACAAGATAAACAATTCACTTCAAGAGAACCACACATGCCAAACTCCATCTGAGTCACTCTCCTGTTTTCATCAACTAACTTTCTTCCACCTTCTCAAGCAAAATTTGCTATTATTTTTATAAACCCTGTTCAGGCAATATTTTAAAGGACCTATACTAGGGATAACATTAACAATATGCCTCAATATGAAAACATTTTCCTTCCCTCCACCTGTGACTCTCCTCAGTCAGCAAAAGGAAAACCCAATTTTTTCCCAGATGTATTTCTATTACCAGTTCACACAAAGGCAAGGTGGAAGATGCTCACATTACTAAACAATTTTGTTGCATTCTCTGCCACCAGTCAATTTTGTTTTTTAAAATACAAGTGTCAGATGCTGTGAACTCTGTGTACAAATGTTGTACTGCTTCCATAACTCTATTGGCATAAAAAACATTAATGAGATTAAAGGAAATAAGAAAAGAGTCTCACATTTAGCAGGTAATGCTTCTCTTTTTCTCCTGTTTCATCTACATGTTCTCTGTTCTCCTCTCTTTTCCCTGCATATTTTTTTTCTCTCTCTGGCTATCAGCTGAAGGGAACAGCAGCTACCATAAGCCAAAGGAGTGGGCCCTGCTAGATGAAAACAGCATGGTCTGACTATGCAACAGCAAGGGGGCTGGGCAGAGGCTGGATATTTCTTTGCATCCTCTTTGCTCTTAATGGGTAAGGATGAGCTGTCACAGCTCTCTTAGTGAAAAATAAAAAATAAGGAAGCCTATTTTTCTCTTGCCTGCTGTGAAACACAGCTCAGCACAGCTCTGTGTTGAAGTATGAAGGAATGAGAAAGGAAGAAGGAAGATTTATACAAGAATCTGCATAAAGGTGAGGTGTAGAGGAAACAGGTGTGAGGATACAGGGAAGCCCTCCTGATAGCTGGCTTTCAGAATTGAGATGGAATAGGGAGAAATTTATAAGGAACAATCACAGGAGTTTTGGAACCAGTGGGTGTAAACAAATGTTGTCACATGCAACAAAGCAGAAAAAAGCATATAAACAAATTCATGCAGAATTTGCTTAGTACTTTTCCTTTCCTTCCTTTAAAACACTTTTCAGAATAAATAATAATAAGACTATTAAAAATCTTACTGTGCTATAAGAAAAGTGCATCACGACTGCATTTGTTCTGTTCTGATTTCCTCCTTACCTTTCTTCACGAAAGCATCAATGAATTCATGAGCCACCAATTCATGAATGGGTAAATTCCTCACCAGGTAGTACTCTCCAATATCTGCAATTGTGCTTTTCAGCACTTCAGGTAGCATGCCACACTCCGGGATCAAAAAAGACACCTATTAGGAACATATTTGTAATGTAAATCCTCTCCTAAAACCTGTTCTGAAAAACATCCAAGCAAACAAAACAACAAGAAATACAAAAGCAAACCTCTACTTTTCAAAGAGGTATCAGTGTATTATAACAAAATGAGACGGGAAAAGAGTCATATCAGGTTACTGTCTTCAAAATGTGTCAATTTTCATAGTCTCTAGGTACACCAAATACACTATTTGGTGGTTTGGGTTACAGTATTTTGGTGTTTTTTTTTCTTTGTTTTGCTATACAATAGCATTTGATGTATTATGTAAAGACATGATCTTGCACAGCACGAGTTAACAGATCTAGTTTCACATCATTATACATTTAGCTTGATGTCGCCCTGGGACACCTCCTTCAGCCCTTGCTGGAGTACTTGTTGAAGCAGTTGTAACTAAAAACGTAGGCTAAGCATTTCTGTAATCTTAGTGGAAAAGCAAAGGCCAAAGTAGAATCTTTAATTTACCTTTTGCTTAAAACTTTTCCTGTACATTTTCCATAGATCAAGAGAACCCTGAAGTCCATCAGACCAGGGAAAACAAGGTAACACATGGCAAGTAATACATGGGCAAGTACGAAGCTTCCCAGGCAGCATAAAGGTCTGTCCCATTGTTCCTCCCTCCATCCCTCAAAAAACTTCTTTCCCAAAGCTCTTGGAGAACAGGCGTCTACCTTGGCACATGCGTTCAAGAGAAGTAAGGACTGACAAATGAGCTGCCTTCCACACCAGTAGAAAGCTTTCTGATTAGCTGCTAAAAAATGTCTCAGAAGTAAGAAATAGTTAACAATTAGCCCAGAGAATTACAGGGAATGAAAACGGGGTTATGAAACAAGGTCCTGCCTAATTGTTGCAAAACGTGGAATACCTAAAAATTTTCTTGAGAAAGCATGTTCTTTGATGTTTGGTATTTGTACGCTTTCAAGCCTAATTAACAAGAAGGGAGATTTAATCCATGAAACAAGAGCACAGCTAACAAGCCCTAAGTGAAGTCCAGTGTCTTGGTTAAAGTTTAGCGCTGGAGATAATCCAGCGATCTCAGACCTAGAGCGAGGTTGACAAAGCCTGGGGAGAAGGATGTACCAGTGGTAGTGTGCAGAAAGAATGCAGAATTTATGGGCCACAAAGACATTTGGCAGAACTCCCAAGATAAGTAAGAAACTTAATAAACCTAGTAACTGTGCTGAATCAGCTCTGTCTGGATAAAAGGTAATTCCAGCGGGTGGAGATCACGGCCACTGACCCCAGAAAGCCCCTGACTCCAAAATAAAGACTGAGCATGAAGATAAATTAGCATGGGAGACTCATCAACCAACAGAAGATAGAATGCTAATTAATAAGAGAACTATGTAACTTGTAGCCAATGAACACTAATTCCTTTGTTTGCTAAAATGTATAAACAGTGAAAAGTTATGACACGTGGTGTGTTTGATTTGTGGAAACCTCCGCCTTGCGCCCTGCGTGGCATAAACAATGTCTCCTTTCTAAACTGGACCCTGCGCCTGTGTTTAGAGAGCTCCTAAAATCGGCTCCATCACCCCTCTGCTCCTCCTGCCCTCCTGGCCTTTCACTCCCGAGGCACGGAGGAGCCCCCAGAACACCGAGCCCGGCGAGACTGGGGCACCGGCAACGCGGCCCTGGAGCGGCTGACGGGGAGCCTCAGGCAGCCCCTTCCCTTCCCTTCCCTTCCCTTCCCTTCCCTTCCCTTCCCTTCCCTTCCCTTCCCTTCCCTTCCCTTCCCTTCCCTTCCCTTCCCTTCCCTTCCCTTCCCTTCCCTTCCCTTCCCTTCCCTTCCCTTCCCTTCCCTTCCCTTCCCTTCCCTTCCCTTCCCTTCCCTCCCTGAGGGGATCCCGCCGAGCCCGCGCTCGCGCCACTCACGCGGCAGCTGTAGGCGTGGTCCCGCACGAGCGCCGCGTGCCGCGAGCGCGGGTGGCGCGCGTGGCCCCGCTCGCACACCAGCAGGTGCCGCGGCGCGCGCCCGAGCTGCGCCGGGAGCATCCCGGATCCCGCCCGCCTTCCTCGCCTTCCTCGCCCTCCTCCTCCTCCTCCGCCGCCGCCGCCGCCGACCGGGAGGAGGGCCGGGAAGGGGCCGTGCCGTGAGGTCACGTCCGTCGGCTCCGGCGGGGCGGCTGCTTCCGCTGTGGCTGCGGCGGCGGTGCGGCTGCGGTGTGGCCGCTGCCGCCCGTGCCCGGCCCTGCGCCGGGCGCCGCTCGGGGCTCTCGGTCCCTGCTGCTCTCAGCAGCCCCGGCACGAACCGGGCACCGACCCGCAGGGGCTGGGTGTGCAGCTGCTGAGTGCGCGGTGGGTTAAGCACGGCGGTGCTTCAGTGCCCGGACGGAGCGCACAGGCAGGAGAGGGAGCTTTTCCAAGAGTCTGGAGTGACAGGACAAGGGGCAGTGGCTTCAAACTGAAAGAGAGTAGGGTTAGATTAGATATTAAGATTAAATTATTTACTGTGAGGGTGGTGAGGCACTGACACGGGTTGCCCAGAGAAGCTGTGGATGCCCCATCCCTGGAAGTGTTCAAGGCCAGGTTGGATGGGGCTCTGAGCAACCTGGGATAGTGGAAGGTGTCCCTGGCCTTGGCAGAGGGGATGGAACTGGGTGATCCTTACTGCCCCTTCCAACCCAAACCATTATCTGATTCCCGGGTGTCCCTGCAGGCCGAGACAAGCCTCTCAGATCCCGGGGGGCTGCATTGCCGGGCCCCGGGGCTCCTCTCCGGCCAGTCTGCTCAGTTCAGCGGGCACTGCCCGAGAGCCACGGAGCGGGACCCTGCCTCGGGTGTGTTGTGTTGTCTCACCGCTCCTTCTGTACGTTGTGTATTTCACACAAAGCACGCACAAAAACCCCGGCTTTTCCGCCTTCCTGCAGCGTTTCTCTTGCCGGTGCCCTGCATCCCGTGAGACCGAGGTGAAGCCGCCCCTC
Organism: Eopsaltria australis; assembly: GCA_034509425.1. Lineage (NCBI taxonomy): Eukaryota > Metazoa > Chordata > Aves > Passeriformes > Petroicidae > Eopsaltria > Eopsaltria australis. Next base: position 1,293,541 of record JAVTVJ010000250.1, on the reverse strand, counting down.
GGGAGGTCACCGCCTCCCCAACGCTGTGGAGAGGGGCAGGATTCTGCCCTGCCCGCATAAATCTGATTGATTGGATTATTATGAATCAAAAAAGGCTATGTAATCACAGTAGCCGTCTAATTTAAAGCACGCAGACGTGATTAATGTGAGTTATTATCACATCCGCGAGCAGAAGCCTCGGTGGGCAGGCGAGCCTCGCACTGCGGCGATCAGAGAGCCTGTGCTACTAAAGGGGTGAAAAGTTCACGCCTCTGATCAATAAACCCAGCGAGTCAGACAGGAAATTTCAGCTATACTCAAAGCAGTGTGTGGCGGGGTTTTATTGTTTGTTTGAGTTGAGTTTTTTTGTTTTTGTGGGGTGTGTTGGGGCTTTTTAATGAGCTTTTCTATGCTAATACAATTTATGCTTTCTGCTGGGGTTGCGAATGGATGGGAAGAGAAATTAGGAAAAAATATGTTAGGGAAGGGTCAAGAGAGTCAAGATTCATGGTTGCATATTCAGTGTTAAGTCAGTATTTTATGGATTCTGGCAGGAGTGTAGTTCACTGCAGCACAGTGGAGCACTGAAGGATTCACATCACTGTTCAGTCAGTTTGGTTCATATGTCAGGCAATTAATTTTAACCCACCCTCAGTCATAGATATTGGCTGGCCTACTGTACAGTGTGTGTTTTAGAGAACTCCCTGAAGATACTGAACTACATTAAAAAACCCCACTTAGAAATCCAGTAGTCTGTGCTGTAACATACAGAATTTCCCTATCTTCAAATGAGACATAAATCACATAATCACATATATATGTGTATGTGTGTGTGTCTATACTAATTGTTGGTTAATGCTGACATTTTTATAGTGGTTTTTAAAGTTTTATGAGTAATTTGGTATGGGATTTCTGTATATTGTAAAAATAAAATAAAAAAAAAAAAAAAAGAAGAAAAAAGACCTTTTAAACTTTAAATAATTCAAGGTGTAAAGCTATCACAATTTTCCCAAGGATTTCAAACCTGTGACAGGGTAATGCAGTTTTATAGCAATTCAGTTTCTGCATGCTTGAGGACAGTTACAGGATATAGTAAAGAAGAAAGGATTGCCTTGAGGCAACCTCTGGTAATAGGTTGGAATACAGAAGGATCTCTCAAATACTTCCTGGGACTGGTGAAATTTGATTCTGATTTTGTATAAAATGACTGAGTTTGGAAAGAAAAGTCTGGTCTTCACATTATGTACAGTATCTCTTTTTGTGAAGCCTAGCTGCTCCTTGCATTTACTTTTTTCTCTATGAAAGAACAATCTTAACTGCTGGATTTTCTGATTTAAAACCCAACATTATTAAAATACTTGGAGTTTCATTAAATCAAATCTAATCAAGTATTTGTCAAAGTCTTTTGATATTGGCTTGTGTCTTTAAGATGAATCAAAGTATTTTTCTTTTCAGTCACTGTTTTTTCTTTCTTAAACAATGTTGACTGCAGAAGAGAAGGAAGTTATCCAAATCTTTTTACCTTGGCTATTATAATTAGTACTTGGCAAAACAGAAACAAACAGGTACCTCTGGCACTAAAAATAATAAATCTGTTCATCTAGAAATAATAAAACACATAAGACTGAAAACCAGCAATTTACTTGATCAGCATCAATTTTTTTGTTCGTGGAGGAAAGTGGAAAGATGGTGAAGATGTGGACAGTTAGATTTATACCCCGTTTTTTACAGAGTTGAGTCCCTGTATTCAGAGTGGTGATGGACTGCAAAAAAGGTCCCACTCAGACTTGTTCTTCAAGGGGCTTACAGACAAATCTCTGCCAAGCCACTCCCCAAAGCAGCTGTTCAAGCCAGGAAGATTCGTGAATGCTAACCATGGACCAAGTTGTTGGATTTGGTTTAAAATGCCATTAAAAACTCCCTAACAGCCAACCATCTGATCTGTTTTTCTTAGAGTTAAACCCCCCTGTAATCTGGGAAACCTACTCACTCAGGTTTGTGGTATTACAGTGGTAGAAGAAATGAGAGGGATAATTCCCCCAACAAGGTTCTGGGGAGCAGGAGTGTGTTTCAGCAATATTCAAGCAGGGTCATCACCTCCACTTGCCTGCCAAGGATCAGATTTTGTCAGGGCCCTGCACTGTACTGGGGAATTTTCATACACTTTCTCCTCCTAAACAAATCAATTGTCCTTCACATTGTGGCTAATATGAGGCATATGTACCCTGCTTTCTATTCACCCTTCTTTGCAGTAGGTGACAAACAGTGGCCATGTTCCCCTGGCTGCCCCTTCATCTTCTGGAAAACATCCTAGGGAACACTGCCACACCCACCTCGACCTTCCGTGGACAATATATATGTGTCCTTGTCCCACCACAAATGGGGAAAACACTGCATTTTCCATTGCTGAGGTCTCTTCTCCTGGTGTGACAGATAACAGGCACCATTCCCCCTCAAACTGAATAACCAATTAACATGATCGTGTTAAACTCATTGCAGCAGTTTTGTTCTCAATCTGTACATTTTTCCACTTACATGAGTTGCTGTGTTAAAGGATATTGTCCCTGCAGAAATTCTCTTGATAATATCCTTAGAACGTTTTGTTTCTAGTAACCTTAGTGCAGCTCCCCGGTTTGCAGCAGATCACAGTGTCACTTTAATACACCATCATGAGGAAACCAAATGCAAAGCAAAGAGAAAATAAAATTAAGCATTCCTTCCTGTCCACACCTTAAAAAAAAAAGGAAAAAGAAAAAAGATGGCACAAAAATTTGAAAGTAGGGTGCATTTTCTCTTAAGATCAGTGCAGAGTACTTCCTTCGTGGAAGCTCAAGCTTCCAGACTGCTTCAAGCAGAGGATTTGCCATTCCCACGAATAAATCAGGAATATTTCTTGCACCTGTTATTGTTAATTCTTTTGTGTATTACTGCATATTGTTAATAAGTACTGGGATTGCAAGGTCACTGGCATTTTCCCCCCACTAAACTGTTTCTCTGACACCCCTAAATCATAAAAGCTCCTTTGCTGCACTTCACACCAATCCTGTGTGGGGCTGGCTTGTAGCTGTTTCCACCAAAGATGGGTACCAAAGTTTGGGCCTGCACATTTAGCACAGTAAAATTTCAATCATCCTTTTGCAGTGCAGCATCAGAGCCACGTTGTTGCAGGTTTCAAGCACAGAGAAGCTGGAGATGGATCCAGCAGAGGAAGAAAGCCACAGGGAGAGGAGCCTGTTCTCTCAGCCAGGTGGAAGCCTGTTTCTCTATGGCTGGATGGCAAGCTTCCCTCAGCCACCCTGCCTGAATACAGGTACTCAAGAAGCAGTTGCTGGAGTGCCTTGATTCATAATTTCTCTCTCTAATATTATCTATAAAATCAAGCAATAGAAACTGTGTAGTAATTGAAAATAACCCAAGATTAAAAAAAAGACCCAAACCTACAAACAAACCAAATCAACGTTTCCTGTTAAGAGTAGTATTTTCAGAAGGATCTAAATGTTTAGGGACCAGCATGGCATTATCAAAAGTTTAAAATTAGAATTGTACATTTCATTCATATGAGTGAGATTCAAAGTTTCAGTCTAGAATTACACTAAAAATATTCTCCCTGCCCTCACCTTCCAACTGTGCTTATCTTAAACTGGCTCATAGGAGCAATGAAAGCAAGTTCTGTTCAGGAAGTGTTTAAAAGACTATGTGAAGGCTAACCATCAAATTAATGTAAATACACACATATATATGACTATAAACACACGAGAGAAGAACAGATCAGAGTATGAACATAGAAGTGTGTATGTATATATGAGTTGAAGCCATAACTACAGACATGAAGTTATCTTTTTCCTCTAGTCCCCATGAATTTGAAGATTGGAGGCCTCCCAAGCACCTTTCCCGAGAGATGTGCACAGTTAAGATGTTATGCAAGCAGCCTGTTCTAGTCTGCTTTCCTTTTTTCTGTTTTTCTTCCCTAGAATGTTCATACTCACAGTCTCTGTTTTTTTTAATCTTCTGGGTCTTTAGTTTTTTGTTGTTTGTTGTTGGTTTTTTGTTTTGGTTTTTTTTTGTCCAGAATGACTCTGAGGTCTTTGTATTTCTTTTTTTAAGCCCATATTTTGAATGAAATATTAAAAATGCTACTTTGAAAGAGCAGCAATCTGAATTTTTGTTTAAACCTAACTTTTGGTGAATTTAAAACAATAATATTTTCTATAAATGCATTTTTATCCAAACAACTGGGGAAAATATGAAATTTCCTCCATTATTTTTTCATGACTAAGTGTTTGAAAAAAGATTTTGAATAAAAGCTCTGCCACTACAAGTTGGCTCTTTGCCTGTACAACCCATTCACACAAAATCTGCTGCCAATTGCAATGATGGGAAGGAAAATTAATTTAATCTTTAGAGTTTGTGTCTTTGTATTCTGCCTGCTAGCAGGTTGCACTCAGATTAATTTCTTCCTGAAGCTGCTGCTTTGTTCAGGAACATGTTAAGGAACAGGTAAACCTTAGTACATGCCTGGATTTTTGTTTTAGGCCAAAAATCCAGACAAGAAACTGCATCATCCATTAAATCAAGCAATCAGCAAAACTTGGATCAGTGTGAAAACATGGCATCTTAAATAAACTTTTAGACTTCTCTGGTTCCCTGGAGGATTAGAGCTCTCTGCAGAACATACTGAAAGGTGGCCACCTCACTGCTTTCATCCACTGCACTTAAATGTGAAAAATAAAGGAGGCAATTTGCATCTTGTTGCAGCTGAGTGACAAAACTTTATGGGTCTTCCTGTTCTGTAACATGAATCAAGAAATGATGACTACATGGGTTCATTTGGGAACCACAGTGACAACACACCCCCCTGAACAGATGGCAGGAAAGAGACATAGAATTTTGCACAGAGTCATTAATCTTCAGATTTGAAAGTAAGACAGGCTTCACAGTTAAATAAAAACACTCTGCCTTTGGCCAGGATAAACTTTTTGCTCTTGGAGTGCAAAGGAAGTGATAGAAGTTGGGGAATGAATGCATCCTTCTTGTGGGAGAAATAAGAAATTACATTTTTTCTTCATCTGCCAAGATAACTAGAAAACAGAATATAAAATTAAGTGAAATTAAATGCAATCTTCAAGGACAACGGGTAAAAAAGGAAAAATGCGAAGGAGAAAAAATTACTTTTGAAATAGGACTTTGAGGTAATTTAACTTTTTTTAATCACTGAATCCATTCAATATTCACAATGAAAATTAATCCATTGCTCTTAAAATCTTGCTCAGTTCATCAGTTCATTAATCCCCCTTGGTTGTTAAGTTGCTCCTCCTCATGTCTCTAGCCTGATTAATAAGATAACTAAGGGCTCAAAATATTGGTTCCCTAAGACTGGTCTGGCTAATCTGGATCTTGTTGAGTTATACTTGGATTTGCAAGTTAAAGGCTCGGATGGAGAGGGTCTGGGTAGCACTGCTTGTGTGGTTAGGAAACAGTGGTATGTAGGGGAGAGGGACATCAACTACCAGAAATCAAAGCAGGTCCAGTGGGCAGTGCTGTTGGGAAGAGGGTAACACAGAGCAGTGAAACCTCTCTGTTCACTCTAACTCTGCTCAGGCACTTCTGTTTCTTGGACAGGAGACAGAGCACGGTGTGAATGGCACCGCTTCTTCTTCAAGAACATCTTTATTTTGAAAACAAAGTGTCTTCTTTCAACTGGAAACTGAATTTCTTACAGTGTGACTTCTTGAAGTATTTTCAAATTGAAATGAGTCATTCTGCTTCACGGAGTAAAAAAGATAAACAACTCAGTTTTGGCACCATTAGGTTGCATTCACAGTATATATCACAGAGACATTAGAAAAGATGTACTGAATCACGGAAGTAGCAGCCTTTAAATGTCTCCTCAGCTTGGGAGTGAAAAGAAAGAGGAGACATGTGGGATTTGTCTTTTTGTTTTAGTTGGATATGAAAACGGAGACAGAAGCAGAGTTACAGCAGATTAGTAGTCCAGATACCATCAAAGGAAACATATTTTGCTAAACTTATCCTTAAACATTTACTGTATGAAAATGCATTGAACTGTGTAGTATCTGCAGATGGCTTGTTAAAGGAACTGCCCTGAATTGTGCCAAGCCAGTAGGAACAAAAAGTCTAAAAGAATTTTATTAAGGTTGCAATCCCAATTCATGGTGATATGAATCATGATAACATTCTTTGGTAAGGTTCTAATGCCATGATCACATAGTTCTTACATGGCTGAAGGACTTGGACTTCATTTTCTTCAAATTACAAAGAATGCAGGAAGGGAAAGGATGCTCCTGCCATGGAGGCAAGAGATTTTCTAGCCTAAAGGGACTAAATTTTACTGCTGCTCCTGACATTAAGCACCTGGCAGTGCTATGCAAATTGCTCAAACTAACTTGACTACCTAATGCATACTGATAACATTCTACCCCAATAACCCAAGCAGTCAGATTTCAGAGGTACTGAGTTCTAGCTGAAATAAAAAGGAATGATGTGCTGAGTCCATGAAAAATCTTCTATTCTCATAAGCAATTTCAAAAGTCAAGTTGTACACTTCTAAAATGAGCACTTAGAATAAAAGAACGCTTTTTACCTTGACCTCTTCACATCTCAGCTCTCTAATGCTAAAAATCAGAATACTTAATCTCACAGCAGTCTACTGTTTCTGAAGCACTCGAAGATACTGAGCAGAATGGAGGATCCCATGGGGAAATCCAATCACATCTCCAGAGCAGGACTGGAACACTGTTCAATAAGTCAGGCCTGCAGCTACACTTTGAGCAACGTAGAGGAAAGCAGTGACACCACCATTGAGTAGCTGTCTATCTTATGTGCTTAACGAGACAGTCCTGAAAGAAAAATGACCTAAAAATGCATAATTAAAGGCTGCAACCTAAATGATGGGCCTCAAAAAAATAAAAAAGGTCTGCATTAAGGTTATAAAGGCAATGTGACTTCAGGCAGTTTTTAGTGTATTGATGCTTGAATCTGTACTCCCATCATTCTTTTAAAATGGATTTTTTTTGTGGGTAATTAATATTAGGCTCTGTTCTACTGTTTAGAAAAAAGGTAATGATATACGAAATGCAGCATATTGCCCATTGAAATGTGGGCACTAAAAAAGAGTAGACAAAGTGCATTTTATTTACCTGAGTTTGCAGGACAAGGTTGATGTGTATCTGTGTTTAAAACACAACACAAACTTGGACTAGGTTAATGTCTTGAGAGAAATCGCCATGGGTTCTTGAAGGAGCAGTAGCAAACATGAATTTGTGTGTGAAAGTGAGCAGAGAACTTCAGTGGCTCCACCTAGCATCATCTACCCACTTAGGTTTACACTTCACAATGCTTATAATATTTTATGACATCAACTTGCTGGAACATGTCTCCCAATCCCAGAAAGCAGTGACCTTGCTGAAATCATGTACACAGATACTTAGAATTAAATACTTACTAAAATTGTTTGTATGCTTAGGTCAAATTATTTTACCTGACCACCAGCATCACTGCAGTTTGTTCAGCAGTTCTTTGCAAATAGTAATAACAATAATAATAACAACAATAACAATAACCAATAGCTAATAATAATAATAATAATAATAATAATAATAATAATAATAAAAGCAAAACTTTTATATGACAGGTGCAGCAGCAACCCTGGCTTCATGTTCACGCACCTCCTCCTCCTTCATCCTTTAACCAGGGATTCCTATCTTCTCTTCTCCCTACCCCAGGCTGCAGCAGGTCACCTCTTGACGTGTGCTAATGCACCCTTTCATGTTTGTTAGATTACTACCCTGACAGGATCATGCCTTGTATTGAAAAGCTTCAACTCTGATTTGTTTCAAATAGAAAGTCCTGGTTTTAGAAAGTTTTCTGATTTTAAAGTGTTAGATAATGCTGGTTCCATTTGCAGGACAGGTGATCTTTTACATTTATTTCAATTTTTCATTTTGTTGCTGGAGAGGAATGTATTTGCAATCAGATGAAACCGAAAAGCAATGACAATTAACCACACCACCAGATGGAGCTTCTTTTCTGCCTTTCCTGCTGAAGGTGCTGAAGCTATGGAACTGAACTCACTGGGACTGTGTGACTTTACCTGTTTTTATAATCAATGAAATAGAAAACTCTCTTTTTATCTTTATTTCTGGTGATGCAGGACTAAGCATCCCCTGTATTCGCAGATGGCTATTTCAGCAATTTTTATTTGTATACTGTTAATGACAGCTATTGTGCCAGTCCTTTGTTTTTACAAGGTTAGGCTCTATCATGCAGTCCTGTTTCTTGTTTATGAACTTGAGAGTTTTCAAGTACAGGCTCACTTCTTAGAATGGCACACTAATATTAAAGCAGCATGTGTTTCTGCTCTTTTTTCTTTCCTACTGTAAAAACTATTAACATTCTTTAGAAAAGCAAATCTCTCTGCATTCAGCCCACTACATAATCTATTTTATTCACTGAAATTCAACTCTGAAGTCCCCTTGTGTGCTTTTAGCAGTACTGTATTGTGTTGCAGATTCCTAGTCGCTGGTTTATGTATACATCAAACGAAGTTATGATGTTCATAAGTCATGAGAATCAATATAAATGACTGTGATAAACATTCTCTCTCTCTTACAGGATACACTCTATCAGATACCTGTTTTGCTATCTGGTATTATGGTTGAGCTATTGAGAACTGACAGTTACTGAGGCAGTCTGGGTAAACGCAGAGAGACAGGGTTGAATTCATTCCTTTTTTGACAGTGTGAAAAAACACACATTCAAGCCAACAAATTTTCATGTAGCGTTTATACAGCAAGATTGCTTGGAAGCCTATTCCTGTTTTAACCCAAGAAATGAGGCTGACGTACAACTTACCCAGCTGCGTCTGCTGAGCTGGAGAGGTTGGCCTGCATTTGCCAGGAGTCATTAGAACAGGCTAGATTGCACAACTCTGTTTTCCCAAAGGACGGGGAGGTATCTGAGTGGATGAGGTCAGGTTAGCATTCCATGGTGCCACGTCAAACACAACTCTAAACACCAGCAAGGCTTTGCCAGCCGACGTCATGAAGGTCCTTCTGACCAGCTGGCAAATTCTGTTGTCCTGGGAGAGACCAAATGAGTCCGTGCCACTATTGATTTTGAGTGAGCTGCGCGCCTTGCTGCTTGTAACAAAGGCAAACACAAAAAGACAAAACAGAATTAATGTGGGTACAAGTTCATGTTGTTTTCCACTTTCATGTCGTATTTCCAATGAGTAAAAAATCTAATGCTGTAGAGGGGGAAAAAGGGAGCGGGGGGAATCTAATGACTCAGATGTGTAATGCTCATGTGCTAACAACTCGAAAAGGTGATCTAGAGATGTATTGTTTTGTCATGTTTTATATTCTTTCCAGTAGTTAATTTTGGAACGTATGTCAAGCATTCGGAATTTCTGAGCGTCCTTAGACAAGAGGTAAACATCTTCTGTCTGAATAAGTTTCCTTACAGAATTTTAAGAAGACATTGGGTTATGTTTTCCAAAGGCAGGCTGCTAGGTGGCAGGGCAGGAGCAAAATCCAGCAACTTAAGAAAGAAGGCAAGAAGAAAAGTTAATTATTTTAATACTTTAAATACTTTTAAAAATAGTTTTGGGCGTAGAATGCCCTTTATATCAACCTACTCTGGATAAGATTGAGCTTCTTCCTCACTGAAGTCCAAAGCAGTGTACTAGCATAATGTAGGGCAAGAAGTTGATCAAATTATACTTTTCCTAGATTGAAAAAAAACCCAAAAACAACCAAACAAAACCCCACATAAACATAGAGGTTTTACATGTGAGAACCTGGATCCCAGTGTTCATCAGAAACTTTTGAAAGAGATGCGGTTCTGCAACTTTCTGGAGATCCACATTAAAACAAACAAAACCCATAAAACAAAACCCTTTTCAACTCCTATGCTGTGAATACACTTTGGAAGCTGAAACCATTTTTTCTCACTGGTAATCTGAACTTTTCCTTTTCAGAGACTGTTTATTTGAGCTAAATTGTTGAAATGCAACAACAGTCTATAAGGAAGGCAGGATGACAACATGTACATGGGAGGGGGTTTTTATCACCATATAATTTATTGATTAAAAGACTGACAAATGGCCAAAGATTTTCAATGTACCACATGAACATAAAAAGTTTAGATAAATACCTTATAAATACCAAAGGTATGAAACCAATCTTGACACCTCTATGGACCACAAGACCAAAGCAGTACTACTGAAATCTTAGCGAATGAGAAGTTTTTGTGCAACATGGTTTTGTCATGGTTAATGCCAATTTCATTCTGAATTTAGAATCCTTTGTGCCATTATTATATATTTACTTGTCATGAGGAATGGCCATGATTTTGTACCAGATGCAGGGAAATCTTGGAGCTACTGAAATCAATGACAAAACTCTACCTTCAAAGAGGTCAGCATTTCACCCAAATGAAGGGACATTCCTTGCCTTACTGCCAAAGACTTGGTATTAGTAATTGAAAAGGGTATTCAACAGCATTATAGGAAACACAGCCATTGCTGTAGTTCAGGAAAACTGAGTAAGTGTATTTTCATGTATTTAAAGTAATCTCATTAGCAACATCAGATGAAAGTCTGCTGAGACACAAGAAAAACTACACAGCAGAGATCTCTAAAAGTGCTGTCTGAGAGACTCAAAGCTCTAAAGAGTTTTGCTTGCTGGGAATCCTGCAGAAATTACATTTAAATCTTTGTATCTAAGATTTGGAAATTAAAGTAATCACTTCCATCTATTTGCTTTCATTTCAGTACTTTTCCCATTATGGACCTAATGCATGCCTTTTTGAAGTACAGCTGCTTGGTTTTCCTGCATAAAGAAGAAAATTAGGTCTAATAATCTAACTTCTGAATAATTTCTATTCATATTGTATAGACCCACTGAGTTTTTCATTCAGTGTTTGACCATCCTCATAAACATAGTAAACTGAAATCCCATCAGTATTAGAAACAGAGAAGCTAGAATTTCATATAGGATAGAGAGCATCTAATTTTTTTTTTTTAATAATTGTGGAGGCTATTAATATCCCAGCTGGCATTTTTGTACAAGAAACATGACTTAAAACTGGGATGAAGAGCTACATAATTTTCAAAGCAAAGCAAGAATGTTGTTTGAACAAATGCTGCTAGCATTCGAAAAAGGTGATATTAATTTTTTGTGTGAACTGTGATAATCCCTGCCTATTTCTAAATCCCTGTAAATTGTTTCATAGGGCTTAGGAGCTATGACTCATTCACATTTTCTGACAAGCTATTGTCATGGGGGATTTTCTTAGAAAACCCATAAATAGAAAATTGGAGAGATCTGGCATATTTGAACTAGGGATATCCAAAAGTTGAATACTTTCCCTTGGACTAACTGGAAAATCTGCTAGCTTTGGGTTTGAAAGTTGAGGGTAATATTAAAAGTGCATTAAAAGAAATAATGAGCAGTATTTGAATGGTTTTCTGTTTTACATTTTGTGGTTGAGTTGAATCCACAGAATCCTCCAGTTACTTGACGCTGGGTGTCTGCAAACTAATATTTTCATGTTAATTTTCTGTTCAAATGACGACAACTATCGATCCAAGCAGCTTGACCAATTTATCAAGCTCCATATCAAATACAGCTCCAAGCTAAAATGCCTGATCAAATAAGTCCTGAGAAATACATTTCCGTGCAATCATAGTGAGAATTGAAAAGCAACACCATGGATTGCTTACCAGTGATTTTCACATACTTTTTTTTTAATGTCATTTTCAGTAATCATATTAGGATGTAAATGCTTCTGCAAAATGTGTGTGCTGGTTGCAGGATGGGGTCAAGGTGGGCTGTTGTGAAACAAGCAGCAGGGAAATGAAAGAAAGTGCTATGTTGATCCTGTGTGTAGTTGATAACCCTAAACATATCTCATCCAAGCTCAGGGGATGTAAAAAGTCTCCTGGCTGCTAATATTTCCATCTCTCTTTTATCACAAATTTTTCTTTAATAGCAAATAGTACTTAGAAGCCTGAGACACAGGTTGCACCATTCTTTTAGTAGAAGCCATTTTAAAACACGTAAAAGAATACTAAATGCCTCCTTAACTAATGTCCTCTGGCAGGGTTTGTTGTGCAGTTGAACATCTGTTCTAAAGGTTTATCTTATTTTAAATTACTCCTTTCAAAATGGTAGCAATTGATTTTCACTAAAATATGATTTTGTGTGCTGATAATTTCCTGATTTTAATTATTTTCCTGCAATATGGATTCATGTTGCCATAAGTGCTTTTGCTTATTTTCTACGAATTCTAGTTCTTTTTGCAGGCCTGTCTCCCAGAGTTGCGGAACATGTAAGAAATGTGTATTAATTGCTACCATATTACTTAACTTTTATCAATATTTACAGTTGTTTTCTCTTTTTACTGCCCCTTATTTTGCTTAAATCTTTCACATTACTCTGAAATTTCTAGTAGTCCAAATGGTTTTGCTTTATGAGCAAATGGCACAATTTTTTCCCTTCGCTGCTTAAAACATTTGTTTATGATTTGGCAAGCTGGAATAGCTTCCACATGAGGAAGTAAGGGCTGTTTTTTTTCCTTTCTGCTTTCCTCACCATTTAATAGATAACATTTCAAGAAATTAAAGTAGCAGTGCTGTATTTTAGGTGAGGGCTCTTGAACATATTTTAAATACTAAGCACCCTTATCCTACACATCATCTATTAATTTTTCTTCTTTCCAGCTTGGTAATTTGAGGTGCCACAAGCCTCAGATAGGTGACTGAGGAGGTCTCACTTCCAGGCATGAGTAAGAAAGTGCTTGCAACCTGTTTTCATCACAGTGAATGCTACTTAACAGGAGAGTGTTTGGGAGAGACCCAAAATTCCTGCCCACTGCTCTGCTGGAGACACCAGCAGGTTGGGAGTGATGATGCAAACAGGTGACACCAGCACCTTCCCTGCCACATCCAGGAAGAGGACAATTGTGTTCCTCCTTCCTGTGCTGCACCACAGAGCTCAGCTGAGTAACTCCTCAGGACCACGGTCTGTGGTTCTGCACCATTAAGTTGAGGCTGGTTGGCTCGAAGAGCTGAAATGGTGGCACAGCAGCTCCCTTGGAGCAGACAAGGCAAAGGGACACTCCTATGAAGGGTTTAGCCAACAGCCTGCCGAATGTGGCAGCTCCCAGCAGGGCTGGTGATCAGCAGCTGATGGCAAACTGGAGTTCGTCATGTTTTCCATTAGCGCAGCGGGTGCCAGCCAGGACGTTTGCCCTTCGTTCCTCTTCTTACAATGCCCTAAACCAAACAGCAAACAAATGTGTCAGATCATCCGGCGCTTCCAGGGAGCTGCTCGCTGTGCAGCTCTTCCGTCAAGGTGTAGCAGGAACATCCTCACAGCAGTGTCTGCTGAGAAAACTGTTTGGTGACGTTTCTGCTGCTTTGACATTCATTCCTCTGTGAGACCCAGACTGCACACTCAGTTGAACTGCAGTGTATTCACTCACACTGGGAGGCTGCTTTTTGGCAACCAGACCGATGCTAAAAATAAAACAACCTATGCAAAACAAACAAAAAACCTCCTTGCTAAATCCATAGTGGGAGTATGTGGCTTCAAAAAGCACTGGGTTGTCTGCGTATGCTTTTTGGTGTCTCTTCCATGAGAAAAAGAATGGAGGGAAGTTTAATAATGTAGTATTTTTGCAATCATCCGTGCAAATCACCCCAGACAATAGCTGTGGCACGCACAAAGTACAGAACCAAGTTTGGAAACTTCTCAGATATGGACCTCATCCTACTTATAAAACCATGTTGTTATAAGGATGCTGCTTACTATGTATCATGTCTACAAAATAAAACTGAGAGGGATTCTACTTCTCTTTATTTATTTAAGGGGCAATGTGTGCATTTTGTTTTTCCTTCTTGATTTTCTGTTTTTAATTGGAAACCTTGAAGATAGCCTGGCTTTCTAAAAGGGTATGTGTGCACACGTGTGTGCCTCCTGAGTCTTTGGACGTGATTTTACAAAAGTAATAGTACAGTTAGTACCGGGTGTGGGGAAAAAATAAAGGTTTGCTTACAAAACATATTGTACTTTAAAAAGTTAATGGCTTTGGAGTTAGTTTTACCTTTGGGGTTTTGTCCTCGAGCTCTGGTCTCAAACATTTTCTCTGCGGTTAGGACGGGTGGAAACTGATCTACACACAAAAGCCGGGGGTCTCACAAACTCCCAGCAGCAGACGAGCGCGGCTCACGGGCAGCACCCGGCCCTTCTTAAGCCCGGGCCGGCGGGGAGGGCGGCGGCTCAACCCCGGTCCCGAGGGGCCGCTCAGCTCCCACCGCCTCCCGTTCCCTGAATGGATGGAACTCCTCGGTGATGCCAGCTTGGGGCTGGGGGGCTCCTGCTTAATCCTGACTCTCCGGGCTCGTTCTTCGGGGAATCTCCGACGGGTGGAAGCCTAAACAACGACGACGGTGATGATAATAATAATAATAATAATAGTAATTAATAATTAATTATAGTAATATCGAAGCCTGCTCCAGCAGCCCCCCGGCCTGAGTGTGCGGGGCGGGGGTGCCCCGCGGGACGCCTCTGGCTGCTGCCCGAGTCTCCTCCAAGCCCGTAAAGCCCCGAGCGTTGCTCGCTGCTCGCTGCTCCGCGCCCTGGTAACGGCGGCCCCCGGCGGGCGGGAGGACGTGCGGGGCCGCCCGTCGCAGCTGTTTCCGCGTTGCCCGTCCAGGGAGGTCCCGCCCCCGCCCGCGGCCGCCCCAGCCCCAGCCCCGCGGGGAGGCTCCGGGGCCGGCGGGGGGGCGCGCCCCCCGCCCGGGGCCTGCGGCGGGGGCGCCGGATAAAGCGGTGCCGGCCCATCCGCCTGCCGGCACAGGGGCGGCCGGGACGGGCCCAGCGGGGCGCCCCGCCATGGCGAGCCCCGCACGCCCGCGGCAGGAGCTGGCGGCGGAGGAGCGGCGGCTCCGCGGCGCGGCCCCGACGGTGCCCCGCGACGCCAAGCGGGAGGCGGCGGGGGAGCGGCTGGTGCTGCTGGAGCTGCGCCGCTGCGGGCGGCCGCCGTCCCCCGGCCCCGGCGAGCGGCAGGAGGAGGGGGAGGAGGAGGAAGAGGAGGGGGAGGCGGCGGCGGGCGAAGATTGTTGCGGCAAGTGCAAGAAGCGGGTGCAGTTCGCCGACTCGCTGGGGCTGAGCCTCGCCAGCGTCAAGCACTTCAGCGACGCCGAGGAGCCGCAGGTGCCGCCCGCCGCGCTGTCGCACCTGCAGAGCCCGCCCGGCGAGGAGCGGGACCCGCCGCCGCCCGGCGCCGAGCCCGCGCCGCCCCCGCTGCTCCTGGTGCCCGACTTCCCCGACGGCGGGGAGCCCAGCGCCGAGCGCCTGCGGCGGCAGCGCGTCTGCCTGGAGCGCCTGGGGCGGCCCGCGGCGCCCACCGACGTGCGGGGCACGGTGCAGGTGCTGGGCGGCCCCGGCCCCAAGGAGGTGATGGTGCGCTACACCTTCAACGAGTGGCTCTCCTTCGTGGACGTCCCGGCCGCGCCGCTTCCCCCCGAGCCGCCGGCCGAGCGCTACGGCTTCACCCTGTGCGTCCCGCCGAGCCTGCGGGAGGGCTCGGCCCTGCACTTCGCCATCCGCTGCCGCGGCCCGCAGGGCGAGTTCTGGGACAACAACGGCGGCCGCAACTACACGCTGCGCTGCTGCGGCTGCCCCGGGGGCGGCCCCGCGCCGCCCGCCGCCAACGCGCCGGCCCCCGCCGCCCCCCGCTACTGACGCCGGCCGGGCGAGGGGAGCCCCGGGAACCCGGCCGGACAGGGGCCGGTGGCCGCACCCCGCGCCCGGAGTGAGGCCCGGCTCGGGAGGGAGACAGCCAGCTCGCCGAGGGCCCCGTCCCGGAGTCTGCCCCAAGCCTGGTGGTTTTTAAGCAGGCGCTTCGGTTTCTGCCAGCGAAACGTGGATGTGCGTAGGCTCGCATTGCTGTGGCTTGTGGAATTGTTCTCCTTTTTGGTTTTCTGTCTTTTTTTCCTTTTTTTGAGAGAGCAAGGAGACTGAGTAGCGTGGGCTTTGCTTTTCCCCTCTTGAAGTGAATTTTTGAGGTCTTGATTTGGGCTTGACTCCACTTACCCGATTAGTCAAGAGCACTCGTGTGAAAACTTGGTGGCGTGTTCGCTACAGATTTAATTTAGGATCCCAGTTTTCTCGTTCTCAAATCCATTTGAAAGACACAGTACTGCGACAGCAATGGTGTGCTTTGTCCTTTTTTTGTTATTTTCTGTTAGTTCAATGGACTCCGTAACAATACGATTCACTGTTGTGAGCACCTGTCAAACCCGTGACAGGCTTGCGTGCCCGTCCCACCTTTGCCATGGCTGCGGCGGCTCTGAACAGCGGGCGTTCTGTTTTGGAGCTGGATCTGGGGCTGGACTGGGTTGCTCTGGTTTTTGTCACTCAACACCCTTTGATACCGCTCCCCAGGCTCGCCTGTAGATCCCGTCTGGCTAATAGCAGCCAACAGGGACTTCTGCAGAAAAGTTTTTGCTTAAAATAGACTGATGACTTCTTTTCACGCAACTGACAAGTCTAAAACCGGGACGAAGGAGGAGTTAAAATACTTGCTGATGCTGTGTTTATCAGGAGAACTTTGGTAACACCTTTGAGTCACGCACTGTGAAGTAAAAGATGGTGTCCGTCTCGTACACGGTTCTGTATTTTCAGATTTGGGGAGTAGTTGCTGGTTTGGATGATCCTTCTCACCGAGGAGTGATGATGCGACACAGAGAGGGTGTCCTCAGTAACAAATGGAAACGAGTGCCTTAGTTCAGCTCTCCCTATGTTACATTTTGCACCACATTTCTCAAGTATTTATAATTTATTCAGCTTTTTTGCTACATATTTTTCTGTACTTGTATGTCGCTGGGAAAGGACTTTGTTGTGCACACAGCTGGACTTTATGGCGCTGGACACTTGAATTGGTTTTAAAGTCTTCACTCTTGCACTGCAAGCCTAGAGGTTGACTACTACTGGTGTCCCAACTCTTGCAAAACAAAAACTACCAATGCAAATGGGTTTGTAAGAATAAAAAAAAGTTTTAAAAAAAGCCATAAAGCTCACCATTACACATCTTTTTTTTTTTCCTATTTAGCAAAGCGTAACAGGAAACTTCACAGTTTCGCAAGCTGGTTGTGTCCCCACCCCGTCGTGTGTGTGTCCTGACCAGGGACGATCCCGTCCGTAAGCAGCATTTAGGGCTGTAGCTGAAAATGAGTGTTGTCCTGCCAGAGCCATGAGGCAAATTGGCCTTGAAGTCCCTGACAGCCCCTTGTGACTGGCATCTTGAGCAGAGCTGTGGTGTGAGGAAGCTTTACTAGCATGGGTGGAAAGTAGGTGGGTTTTGGTCAAGTTTTGTTCTGGCTCTTCTGCAGCTTCGACTCTGCTTGTTTACTTTAGATACAGTGTCTCAAAATATGGGTTATTTTTTGTTAATGAAGAATAGATAAGATATTGCCAGAATGCAGAAAATGCCCTGACATGGATGTATGGTCTTCAGTAAGACCATGGAATGTAATTTTCCTTTTTTGAAACAGAGCATACTGCAAGATTTCTCAGGTCTTCATTTCCTCTGAAGTAAAACATCTTAAAGGCTATTATGAGAATATTAGAAAAAATAGCTTCTTTATAAAATTCCTCCTACTTGACTATATTTTCAAGCCTACAACTAACCTCCCTTTTGAGATGGCTGGAACAGACCCAGAACTAAAAGCAGGGGGTCTGTTGGGGGAAAGACGTGAAGCAGAGGGAGCTTCAGACTGAAGGTCCTGCAGTCCTGCTCACATGTGCACTGCTGCTGAAACACAGTCTGTCCTCCCTCCTCCCAGAAAAGCCTGCCCGTATACCACAGTGTGAGAATACAGCCAGAGACAAGAAGGTGTTTAGATCCTCCAGAAACCATTCTGCTGCTAGACTGTATCAGTTGCTTTGACAACGCATAGAGGGAAAGCTCTGTGCAGGGAAACAGAAGTTGGTACCGTTGTCCTCCAAGTTACATGTGAACTCTCAGCAAAAAGGTTTTAAGGGAGAATAGTGAGCTCTTTTACTTCCCTACACAAGTTTGTTTTAAATCTATCATGCATTACAGGAGTACAGGATGTTACATGGGATAACCTGGTATGAATTAGCCTTTCTTCGGATTGCTGCATCAATGAAATAATATGCTCTTAAGCTGATGTGTAATCAGTGGCAAGATTGATCCTACATTTAAGTACAATGTAATATTTGGGATTTCTGGAGCCCATTCCCTGTTCTGTGCTTTATTAGTTGTTTCTGAGAAGAAGGAAATAGTGCCAGAAAAAGGAGGGGAGGGACCTCTCCTTAGCAGAACTTAAAGGAGCAGCCATATTCTGATGGCTGTGTCTGGGCAGAGGTGGTCCCATGAAGAATCCTGGCTAGCTGTGCCTATTGATAGAGCCCTGGAAACGTTCTCTGGTCCACTGTAAACATAGACATGAACATAGAACATTTCTCTCTGCTTTACAGATGTGTGACCTGAAATTCGAAACACAAGGAAGTACTTGCTGAGGCTAGACAGTAAAATCTTCTTAGTGCTTCAGAAAATTGGTGCAAATCAAAAATCCTGCCAATTGTGTTAATTAAAGCACAATATTTTTGTGCTTTGATACCTGGTAAAGTGTTTTTATTTGTTATTAAGATTTACTTTTTGTGAAAGGTAGGGGGAAACCCCTAGATGGGAATAAGACATACTCACTTTTTGAGAGACAGTACATTTCTGTGCTCTTAAGATTTTATGGAAGAATAGATTTCCAAAGCAGGGTTCAAAGACAGCCTACTCACAGTTGTCTGTATTTTCACAGCTGAGGTTACTGAGGGCTATGGAAATGCAAGGCTTTATCAAAGATTACACTGGGCAGCAGTCGTAAAAATCCAGCTGGACCATGTGTGTACCGAAGGCTTGCAAGCCCACATCAGCAAAACCCAGGGCTCCTGCTCCTGGTCATAGGTTGAGACACATGGCATGACTGCAACATTATTCTCAAAGGAATATAATCTAAATGAAGTAGTTTTAATTCCAATAAAATCTAAAGGCCTGTAGAGTAAAATGTTAAGTGAAACAGTCTTTCTGTTTGGTTGCATTACTGGTAATGTATTTCATAAAGGTCCAAAGCATAACTTTTGGAGGATGTGCTCATAAACATGCTCCCTCCCCTAACTTAAATAAGAAATTTAAGATTTATTGCACTTTTGGAAAAACTCCAGCTCCAAAGATTTTTATTTTACGCAGATTTCTGTTCCCCCACCATGGATTAAGGATTTAGGGGAGGAATAGCTGCCAAATAGTTTTATAGGTGTATATAAATGAAAAAAGTTTAATATAGTTGAAACTCTATAGGGGTAACTGTGAAGGACATCAAAGTTAAATCTTCCTTAAGCAATTTTTTGCCATGTACACTTACTTTTAAATTCAGATTTAAATGATTCAGAAAAGGACTGTGAAGCTAAATTTACTTTGGTGTCATGAAGATCTGTAAGCTTGCATGAAAACTGCTTCTGTTTTATATAAAATTGGAGCTTTCAGTCAGTACTTGGAAAGTCTGGCTTCTGCTCCCATTGGCTTCCTTGGGATTTGGATCCAGCCCAAAGTACTGCAGGAAGGTAAGGGAAACGATCTAGGTTTAATTGTCCATTCTGTTCAGAGTCTTGTGTTATGGGGTTAGGATAACATGGCACTGTGATGAATGTTCATCTGTCAGGAGTTCAAAATCTGCTGTCTGTGCATGGCAGTAATTAAATCACCTTAATTGTTTTTTCATGATTCTTTCTGGGAGAGGGAAAATTACTTGCCTTGGATTAGCATATTGCCAAAGACTGTTATAAATATTTATGGGGTGTACTCTTGCAATAGAAAGCCTGTACATTCTTCACAGGTCTCCATAGTTCTTTTTCTTGAACACAGAAGAGTAGTTACTTGAATGCACTAATTACCTCCATTTCCCCCTCTTGCAAAGCTTCAGTAGACACTGGTTTAACAGTAAAAAAGGTAAGTAGTTTAGAAAGAAGCATCTCATGCAAAACATATTTAATTACCTCTGTAACCTGTGGAATCTCTTTGCAGGTGCATATGTTTGTGAAACAGGTTTGAGAGTTCCAATTTTTTTCCTTTTACGGTTGTGGAAATTACAGTTTTGGCAGAATTACTGGCTCTTCTTTTTTTTTTTTTCCCCTGCTTTCAGATTAAAGCCTCATGCACTATTCTTATATTATAAAATACTGGAAAAAGTAGGAATGTAAACACTCAGTTTAACAGCTTAGTTCTTTTTTTTAATAAAGGTCGTCAAGCAAAATATTCCCAAGAGTATGAAATAATTATGCCTGTGTTAAGAATGGTGGAACAAAGCGAACAGTATAGTCCTGACTTGAATAATGCCAGGATTTCACTGTAGATCATTATGGAAAACTCAGGAAAACAGTCAGTGCACAGCTCTTTCATGGCTCTGTTTACGCGTACGTATGGTCTGTGCTGGGTATTGGGAGAGGCGCATTTATGTTCCATTACATGAAGTAAAGTTGAGGGGCTGGTGCTTCTCCATAAAATTATTCTATCTGCTGGTGTTAGAGGGTTTTGCTTTTAATGCCTGAAAACTTGGAAAGTTTTTTATATACAAATACCTTTTGATAAAAGTAAGTAATAAGTTAAAATCCTTCTTAGCCCATTTCAACATCGTATGTAGAGTGTTCACATGCTTCTCTCGGGTTGCTCTCCTCCTGAAAATCTGTACCTCTGACATATCTGGGTATTTTGAAACCATGCTTTCAACTGTAGAAAAATTTCTTGAGATTGTAACACACAACAGAAATGCCTGTCCTTTGAACAGTTACTAATATTAATCAAATAGTTCCTTTTTTCCTTTCAGAGTGCTGTTTCCAGGTTTATCCTGTGAAAGTAATGACAAACTTCAGTACAGGCAGACATTCAAATTTTGGTTCATACTGCTGAGGTCAATAGTTTGCTAAAATGTTGAGATCGGGAAAAAACATTTTTAATATAATACAAAAGCAAACTTGTTTTGCTAAGACATTGCAGCTTTAGTAAAGATATTTATTGAGCTCTGTTCTAAGGAAAAAATATATACTTTTATAATAGGGGACATTGTACATAAGTCATGGGATCACTCCTTTGTGTTTTAACTATTCCTGTTGTTTACACTGCTTTGACAAAATCCAACAAAGCTTCTGACAGCGTGCCAAGAGAGATTTAATGAGTATTGCAACGTAAACGGAACTGGTGAAGCACAGAAGGTGCAGCTGTAAGAGCACAGCAGCTCTGAGGCTGGATCACAGTGCCAGATCTCCAGCCTGCTCTCTCCATTGGTGATGATGAGCACATCCCTAGCCAAGAGTAAGAACAGGGCAAGTGGACACCTACACAACCCTAAAGTCATCCCAGCCTACAACTGGGCTCGACTTCCTAAGCCCAGGTGTGGTTAGCAAGTGTTTTCCTTCCATAGCTTGTAGGATTTCAATGATAAAGCATTTGTCAAGCGATGTTTTTATACAGAACTGGGCATGTTTTGGCAAAATACCTTAAAATGGACATCAGGAAAGGGAAAAATATATCTGTAGGTATCTTTTGATCATGTACAACTGATATGCACACAATTAACACTAACTGAGCATGCGCTTACATGTATGTTAAAGGCAAAGGAAACATACAGGCCTGTCCAAAACAGGGAACAAGCATCTAAAATGCTGTGACTGTGTTGGGTTTGAGGAGTAAGTGGATTACCTTTGCTAGCTTTGCACTCCTGTTAACAAGCTAGATAGTGTTATGAAGACTTTTGGACTGTAGCAGCAGAGGCATTCTTACCTTGCTTGTAATAAGTAATGTATAAATACTGTATGATAAGCTGATTGGGAATTTCAAGTAAGAACTGATTTGTCCTTGACTGAGAAAATCAGATGTCTTAGCCTCTGCAGTATGGACTGGGGACAGAAGGAAATGACAGAGTCCCATTACTTTTTTTCCCCCCTCCTCTCTGTAGAATGTACCTGAAGGTTCCTACTGCTCCTCTGCAGGTAGAAACAGGTAAGGGAGAGACAATCTGAGTGGTAACCTTGAGAAAGAAGGTTGGAGCAGATGGCATGAATTGGGACTGCAGTAGTGTTCTATCTACCACCAAAACTTAACAACAGAGTATTCAGGGATTAATGGAGAAGTAATCTTCATACTTTCGAGGGAATTAATAAGACATTTCATGTTTCCATGACTGCCTGCCTGTATGACGGCACGTATCACCTACAGCTGTATTCCTGTTGGAAACAATGCCAAAGAACTTCACTGAAAAGGTATTTTGGAAGAATTGATTATGCATTGAAAGAGTTCCCTTATTTTTTTGTAAACATGGTGAAAACATAAATAGTAAAAATGTTACTGATGGAGTTGTCTCTCTTTATAAATCAGAGCTATGCTATTTATAAATATGTTTATTTTGCTTTCTAGCATACGTTCTCAGATCTTGAAATGGTATGCAGTGCTTGTTCCAGTAAATAAGCTGTTTTAGACAAAGATTTTACATGTACTGTTTTAGCAACCAAGTTTCTAACAGTATAAAACTGGCAGCCATTCCAAGCCTGTGTCATCCAAGAGTGTAAGATGGAAGCTTAAAGAGCAGTCAAACCCTTCTTCCCCTGCACTTTCACCATTAACTTAAGTGCACTTAATTATCCAGTTGTGAATGTGGAGATTTCAAATACAGAATCGAATGTATATTACCTATTATAATAATTAAATTCCATTTTAATAAAATGCTCACTAAAAGCAATTTACATTGCAATACTTATACACCTAATAAGGGAAGAATTATTACTGTATTTGCTTTTTACCTGAAATTGAGAAGGGGACTACATTTGCAGTCTCAGAAACACACTATGTTATTCTGTACACTGTACTGTCGATATGAAATGCTATTATAAATATATATACATATAAATGCTATAGCACATTGTCCATGTGCTATGCCATTACTATACATCTCAATCTAACTGTACAAAATGGTAAAATACACTTTAAATGGCAGTGAGAAATGGGAGTTTGTTCTAAATTAGACACTTTAATTAGACACTCTGCTTTAATAATGTAATTAATAATGTTTTCACAGAGCATGAACAACACAGAAGAACATAAACAAAGATGAATTTTGTGAAGCAGGAAAAATAAGGGGTGGTTTTTAAAGGCCACAGTGTCATGGAGTTAGTTTTGAGCTTCTGTTTCTCTAATTAAAGAAACTCCACAGAATTCACTAAAATAAACAGAAACTATCTTTTTTTCCTGTATGCCAGCTTTGCACTGCTTAATTTTTCTGCAGATTTTGAATAGAAAACAAATTCAAGCACAGCAATGACTTGAGCAGAAACTGATCAAAAATTTTGCTTGCTTTTTTTATTAATCTGTGGTCTTAAAACTGTGGAGCAGTCCATGGATTTAAGAATAACCAATAAAATGCTATACTGAGTGTTCCATGTTTGCTAGGCGAAGCTTGTTGCCACTTTATGACTTACAGCACTTGAGTTACTGTTCCAGTTAGGTTCTTTTTCTTCTGCCAAAATTCATGATGTTTGTGAAAAAGGGAAATCTTTCATAATGTGATGTGGAGCTCTCTGCTAATAGCTGCATCTCAACAAATTAAAGGACTCGGTGGTGAAAAAACATTTGAAAGCTCCCAAGCCTCAGTAATTCAAGTCTTACATTCTGCTGTTCTGATCAGCTAAGTGTTAGAAGTAGGACAAGACTGGTTATTAACTCTTGGAAACCAAGGAAAGAACTAGTGAGATTTTATGGCACCTCTTGAAATGTCAAGGGATGCTCTTCAAGCAAACCACAGAATGCAGCCGACGATATTTGTGCGTATCAAAGTCCAGGAGATGAAAATGTTGTCCATCCCTGGTTTTAGTACTTTAACTAAAATATATATTTAGCCATTGAATTCAGATGCTGTGTATTTTCAAATGCAACAGGATCAATACAAACTTAGTAACTGGGTGAGGGGTTTTAAATCTTGAGGGGTTTTAAGTCTAACACATTTTTCATGGTCAGTGAGAGACAAGGTCAGCAGCAGAATAATGCATCTGGTTACAGGTAGTTTAATGAAGTTTTATTGTTGAAACATGTGGGACATACAAGCAAACAGGATTCCAAGACTACCTTACATACTATTATAAATCACAGCCATTTATCTTAGAACATGTAACCCATTAGAAAATAATACTTTGGTTGCCAAAAACTGAGTCTCTCAAGCATTTCTTCTGCTGAACAGACAAGCTCAGACATGTGCAGTGAGTTTATGCTTCTGTATGTGGCACTGTAGGATGATGAAGATGGTCCAGTGTTGCTTCAGGATCAGAGTTTTTTCTTGGCTATGTGTTTCCAGGACTCTCAATGACCAATTTTTCTGTGGAGTACATCTGGCCAATGGTAACCTGCAATCAAACCAAACCATCAGTAAACAAGTTATAATTTAGGCTGCACAAAAAAATCTCAAGAACTGAACAACCCAGATATTAAGCTTTTTCATTATTACATTTTTCTTTCTATAAACATCTTTTTGCAAATAATACACTTGTCTAGACCTTAAGGAAAATAACCAATACATAAAATACCTGCATGTATAAAATCCTGAAATAATGACACTGAGGAATAAAGGCTCAAAAATTAACATTAGAAGTTACTACAGAGAAAAAGCAAGCAGGTTCTATGTTTAGAGAAGTGAAAAAACAAATATAATGAAAAGTCAAAATATGGATATAGTCAGCAGGTATTTCTTACGCTTTTTGAGTGGAGAGCCTAGATATAAATTGCGTGGCATGGTCTTATTTTCCAGTTCCTTTGTAATTCTAATTTAATCTGCCTTATGAATGGTGAAAGCAGGTCAACAGTTGTTAGTTCAGCAGTAGCATTTTACACACACTGGAACTACCTCTTGTTCACGAGAGGGTATTCAGACCCCCTATATTTGTGCTTTCTAGTGCAGTGAGAAAATGAAAAATGACAAAAATGCAACACTGATGCTTTGATTCCTCTTGTTCTTTAGCACTTTCTAGTCTGCCCCATAACGTTGGTAAATTGTGGCTGGATGTGCAGCTGGCAGTTGTCACACAGCTCTTGGCTCAGCAGCTGACATGGAGAAGGAAGAAGTTTCATGCAAGTGGGGTAACGAAAGCAGACAACAACATTTATTTTTAAAAGTATGGGTTTTGGAGTCTAATTTTTAGTATCTGTTATGCCCTTTCTTGCCCCTACCTTCACCCTCAGGCCTGGGTACACAGCAGCTCTGTGTCCTTTTCACAAAAAAAAAGGTTCATATATTTAATTGTTGAATTAGGACAAAAGAGGCTAGATGCTTAATGACACTAAGCATGGTATATTTAGCAGAATTTAATACTGTGCAAATTAAACCTAATAGCAAGTCAGGCTCTCAAAGCAGTAAAAAATTAGGGAAGGAATGTTTTTGGCATTTTCCGTTTACCATTTTTTGTGGGGAAAAAATCCTGGCTGCTCTTGAATAAAAACTTCTCGTCTATGCTCACACTCACATAAAATGTGAATAATACTGCCTTTTAGGAAATGAACTATTTCATCTTGACAAACAGCCTTGTCTGAAACTTGTAACACATTGATTTTAATCTTGAAATATTTATTACAAAGGAGCATTTACAAAGCCGTTCGTAAAGGAACGGAAGTTTTCCTTGCCAGCAAATATCCCCTTCTTTTGGCACGCCGAGCTAAGTCAGTAACAGCATATGAACAACTCTGATTATTTTCGAAGTTACTTGTGAAATATGTTGCATACAGAATATTTAAAACAAAGGCCATAAACAACTGTGGCATGTGTTACCAACAGAAATTTTAAGCTGTCAACAAGTGTTAGCTGTCAAAGAGAACTTGCTGCTCTGGGTTATGTGGCAGGCTATACACTTTAGTTGCTGCCTTACCACAAACCATGCTGTAGTACTTAATTTTTGTATACTGTGTTTTGGAGCCCAAAGAATCTTTAATCCTTTCCCACACAGTAGAGCAAATTTAATGGGAGGCTCAGAGGGATTACAAAAATGCTGAAACCTGAATTGCATTTTTTTTTCTCCCCCAACTGGGGAGATAGATGAGACTGAGTACGTGACTTCTCAGTCAATCATATTCAGCTGGGGCAGATGGCTTTGTAGGAGAAAGGTACGAGCTGCTGTTTGCTGTCCCTGTGCCAACAGGTGATGTTATCTACTGCTGCACCTCTTGACTCGAATGCAATAAAAGCACAGATTTATGTGTGAGCTGCTTCCTTAGCAAACCACAGGCGTGCAGGCATTTCAGCAAGTGCACAGTCACCAGTGCTGTGCTGTCGGCCTTTGCTGGGCTGCTGCAGCTTGCCTGCTCTGCTCCCTCCCTTCCAGAACCTCTGTCATGGCATTGTAAGCTGAACTTCAAAATGTAAGGATTTTTTTTAAGCCATTAGCCTTGAATTTCTAAAGTTATGACCAAGCCTTTCCCATGTGCTTTAGACAAAACAAACATCTTCCATTTATAGCTGCTGAAATATTCCCATCTATAACCATCCCCTGCCTCAGCAGAAGGATTGCACCAGTATTTACACACTGACACTCATTAACCCTCTGAACCACAACAGCCTTCTTACAATGTCCTCACCACACCGAGTCTAAAGAAAGCACTTCAGCAGCAAGCACTCACAGAGGATTGTTCTCCGAAATTAAAGACTTAAGGGGCTACCTATTGTGCCCTTTTTTAATCATGCATGTTTCTAGCTTGTACACCACATTTACTCTTGTCGTAGGTGGCTAGAAGCCAGTGCATAGGTCAGTGCCAGGGGATTTTCATTGACCACAGGAAACTTTTGGGGAAAAAGGCTCTATGACTTGCTCAGCAACCTGCTTACCCAAAATTTTATTTACCCCTTTAGGTAACACATTGCAATTACGTTCCTCAGGAAAGAATGTGCAATAAAGAACCACTCTGATATCAGGAGAAGACAATAAATAGAAATATAAAAGTTGTTTTTCAACTCCTCCTGAATTATTTGATACTTAAATTCTCCCTGTAAAACTATGTACTTTGGTTCTGACAGGTCCAGCCCTCAAAACCTGACAATTTGTCCTTGTTCAGAGATTTAGTACAGGTCTATATAGTCAGCTGTTTCTTGTGAACTTGAAAACCTTACTATTGCCTTCTGTCTGAATCCAGGAGAAGTCTTAGGGCTTCAGAATGGGATTTATCAGCAGACATGAGACAACAAATGGGGAAAAAGAAATCACTGAAGAGTAAGCACTGGTCCATCCTGTACCCCAACCATTCTCTGGTTATTAGCTATTTGTGTGCATATATGGAAACAGTACTAGTCCTTTGTCATAGCTGGCAGGAAGCAATCACAGGAATAAGCCACTGCATGGAATTTTTCATTGCTATTGGGGGAATGTATGTATGGGGGAATATGTAGGAAAGGTTTTCCCTATGTAACAGAGCATCGAGATAGGTAAGGGGAAGTGCAGTAATAATTAATCATAGAATTTAGAAGAATTATAAAAGAAAAATCTGAATGTCCTGCAGACACTGAAAGAACATGATATTACCCTAAAAATTCAACAAATCCAGTCAAATTGACAACTCTGAACTCTGTCCTCTCCAAAGGTGTCTGGCTGCCAGTGCCTGACTCAGGGACACCTGTGGCTGGTGGGCAGGTTATGTGTGACTTCCATGCCAAGCTGTGTGACGGATGCAATTGCAGTGGGACAGTGCTGGCCTGGGAGGCAGCCTGAATCCTAGGGGGGCTAGTCTGAATCCTAGAGGCTGGCCTGAATCCCAGGGGCTGCCTTCCCATCTTGACACAGGTGGTGCAGATCCTGCAGACCCATTGCCACTACTTGCAAAACAGTAGCAGATTATCATCTTCAGCTTCTGAAGGTGTGTGGCATGTCTTGTGTTTTTTATCCACACGAAGATTTTACTTTGCAGCTCAGAGCTGAGGTAGAAGTGACTGCTCATATTTTTGCAGGGCGGAAAATAAGGTGACTAGGTTTTAAATTTTTTTTCTTTAATTTGCCTCACTCAGAGTGCATAGTTCTGGTCTGAGAAGTACGATGGCATCTTTCCTTGACAACTCTGTATAAATGTCTGTCTACTTCAATAATCACCACATTTTTCTTTCCTTAGGCTCTGCAGCACAAAGGTATGTTAGCTCTGCAGCACAAAGGTGGCCAGACATCTCTTTTCCCCACATACTTTACAGAATTGTAATTGTGTGGCATATAACCCATGAGCTGTAATAAATCCTGCTGAGCCCTGATGAAGATACTTTTTCTCACTGTCACTGAATTACCCATCCTTATCATCCTGCCAAACTCACCAATCTCCAAACTACTAGCTACCTGCTTGTGTGAGGTCTCACTGATAAATTTCAGGGTGAGTGCCCTAAAATGACTCAGGTAAGTAGCTAGGCAGCAGCCTTTGTGCCCTTAAAAGCAAACTATTTTTTCTTCATGCCGCTGTTTATTTTTTGGTGGCAGACAAAAGCAGAAGCAGCCTAACAGGAGAGGGTGCAACACTCTCACCTTATGTAGAATCAACTTACTGGACAAGGCAAAGCCTAAACACAAAGAAGTGCCACCACAGCATAACATTATGAAAACACTGCAAGACAGCAATTTCTTTAGGTCTCAGTTTTAAAAAAATTCATCTCCCAAGAGGGTCATCACTGGAGAAGTAACAATGGTTTCCTGTTTTTCTTGAAGAAATTCTATTCATAACTAAAGCTGATGTACAATATATAGCTTTACATATCAAACACATTTACAGATCTAAAATATATATAGAGGTTGTTATATACACATGCATAAATATATGAAAAATAGCGATTTCTAGATAATAAACATAGCCATCTTCTCTCTTTTGTTACAAATTTGCAGGCAAGAAATGGTTACCTTATTACAGCCAGGGATCACATATAAACATATACATTTTCATGCATATGTATACATTTATTATGGAGAAAAGGGGAAAAGTCCTGTGTATTAATATATTTATATCCGCCCCCCACATATGTATATAAAATCAGGTGGTTGTTTTCCTGTTGCACCTGAAAAGTTGACAGGTGTATTTCATGGGCACACTGCTGAATCTCAGCTAGGAAGAAAAATGCCTGCTGACAACACAGTCATATTGCATTTACTGCTGCTAATCTGGACCTCTAACACTATATGAAGAAGTTCCACATTCATGTTTTTTAGCACTGTGACTATAAAGTACATCTTAAGTGAATGTCTTATAAGTGGTTAACCTAGAGTCTTTCCTGTTGGATGATGCCAACTAATTTGCAATCCTATTGCAAATTTAAGTGAAGTGGTTATTGTGTTTAAGAAGCACTACCTTTTCTCCCCCATGCCCAAAACTGGATATGCTATACACAGCACACTTTATAATAAATATTTTTCATATTAACTAAGGTCAGTTTAATGTTTTCTGTTTGTTTTAAAATTAATATGGACAGCAATTTTCAAAATGATCTTTTACTGCAATAATAAACACACCAGTGTGGTACACAGTAATTAATACAACTCAAATGGAACCAAAACCTCATCGATAACTTTAGTTCCTTGCCAAATCTTTGTGTTGGTATTCAATGCTGCAGCAGCAGCCTTATTTATTTCTACTCAGGAAAGAATGTTTAAAAACTGCATTTGGCTTCTTAAACACATAGGTTATTCCAGTTCTTCAGAGCTGGAATCAACGTGGAAAAAATTATTTTGGAGACATTTATCTTCTTTTAATTGATTCCATTTGTCTACACAGAATGGGAACGGAAGTGAAGGAAAGCACAGAGCTGATAACTTAGAACCATTTTACTTCTGCCTGTGCTTTGAAAATGCTGTTTTCTTTGTTTCTTTGCACCATAACATATCCTACAACCACTGCTACATGAAAGTTTTGAAAAGACAGGAAATATTAATTTATTGCTACCATTTGTCAGGCTTTCACTACATACGAAGGTATGAAGTAAAGTAAGACAGCTAATAGGCGAGAACGTATCTGAACGTTACTTCGCTTAATAATGATAAATGATGTAATTTTGTTAGAACCAAATGTACTTTATCTTGAACCCCTCCACTTGACCTATCAGAAGCAGGATGATGTATTTATTTAACACTCTCATTAATTTATTCTGGGGACCTCCCTGAAGAGATACTCTTCAGTGAAAAGAGCAGAGAATCTTATCTATTCCAGCAATGATTTACATATAAAATACTGTAAGCACATACATTCGTGTGTATTTTGTATATGGCGATCTAAAATAGCAAGGACTCTTCTTTTTAAATGCTTACTGTTTCTCAGTTAAGAGAGCTCCTTTTTCTTAAAATTACACAAACATACTACTGTCCTTAGAGACAACATGGGCATGACAGACATGGCCTTTGCTCCACTTGGCGTAGCTAGAAGTAACAAGGGTCCTCAACAGAGAAAGGAAAACAGGAATCTTTCAAGCCCCTTCCAGCCTGGGTTGTTCTATGATTCTATGAAAGCCAAGTGGACCAGATTATGTGGTCCTTCAGTAAAGTCACACAGTTTCACTGCTCTCGTTTCCTGCAAGCTGCTCAGCCTGCAGATAAAAAGGAGCGTGACAAGGAAAATGCCATCTCAAAAGCATGCAGGGCCCAACAACAGATGGCTGCAAAGGAGAAGAATCAACCCTCAGCTACTGCAAAGGTTACCTTACAAAGATGTCAGAGAGTGGGCCACAGGAAAGCAAGCAGTGACTGATTTTGGACTTAAACAGCTAGGTGAAAGTTTGATACAACACATCCAAGGAACAAGCAGATCTAATGCTCTGACTGGGTGGGATCTTTTCATGCTTTGAGCATCCTGGCAATCTCCAGGCTCCCACCTCTCCTCCTTCCCTATTTGTTGTCTGCTAACATTATTTCAGCATCTTGCTTTTTCTCTCATTCGTACAGAAAGCCTCAACCTCCACAGGGCAGCTCAAACTCTTCGAAAAGCCACACAGAAGAAGCAGGTCTTCTAAAGAGTCAATCCCATGTGGGTAAAGGGGAAAAACTTAATATAGCCTGATCTTTTCTCAACATAGCAGGAAGAAGAGAAAAATCACTCAGTTAAGATGCTGAGTGTGGCAAGGAAAGGAATATAAAACATTAGTACTTGAAAATATAGAGACAAAGACCAGGATAACATTGTGCTGAGTGTGGTATAACAGGTAGTCTAGTAATGCTGAGACATTTGGTATGTAAATACCCAGACCATTCACAGAGGACCCTATGTTTTGCAGCAACTACATAAGCAGAATTCATCAATGCCAATGTGAGTGCCTGCCTTACTTTTGTCAGTAGTATAATACAACCGCCACTGTCACAAAACACACATTCTGCACTAGGTCCACGAAAGTACTGTAATGTTTCTGTATTGCAGATACACTCATTCCACAATACATCCAAAAACTAAATTGTCTTTATAAAAGGAAAATATTTCACTCTTCAATGTCTTCTTGGATCTCTACTTCTAAGAGACTTTTGGAATGGAACACTGAAAAAAACGTAGTCACTACAGACAGGTGCAAGCGGATATTAAAAATGTTTATTGAGTAGTGTGATCAAGTAATTCTGTAGCCCTAGTAAACTTTCAAACTGCGAACTACTGTGATACTAAAATGAGCTACCACAACATTATGACAACAATCATAATTTAAAGACCACCTTTTACAACATTAGTATTTAAAGTCAGATGCGAGAAATGCAATGTACTGAAAATAGTCAACTTTAGTCCTATTTCTCATGTAAACTGGGGAGCTTGGCTGCTGGGGAGAGCTGCAAAACAGTTACACAAAGATGTATATGGCTTATTTGTAGATTAATGTCTTTCAGAAAATTACTTATCCACCTGTGACCCCCTGACATTTTTTTAAATAATGCCCATCATCTTCTACATTTATCCTCCCTCTCAGTTACCAAAAATACCTCATTTTGTCCCAAAACACTGGAACCTAGAGAAAGTTCCAGAGCATCAAATGGTACATGAACTTTCTCTGTTTTTAATTGAGATTTGCTTGTCTAAATGATGATTGCTTAAAGCCTTGAAAAGCTTTGTCTTCACATTTTTAAGCAAACAGTACATAAAGTAAGTGCAAGGGGAAAAGTACATAAAGTACATTTCATTGGGAAATGCTGAACTTCAGGAGCGAAGACATTTTAAGACAGCAGGTAGCAAGGTACCAAGGACTGAAAAGCAGGACTGGCTGGATGTAGTTCTGGGAAGATGCATACAAGAAACATGCCGGAGAGTGTGTTGGAGCTGTGGCACAGATCAAAAGCAGTCCAGGAGTGTGCAAGCCCAGAGTGGTGGGAACAGCTAAAGTCACTGATCCTTCAGTGAAGAAAATGCTGTGGCACACAGCACTGCTGGTGGCTCCAGAACATACATTTGGTTTGGCAGCACAGAAAACGTTGGTTACCCCTGCTTTTGAAGCCAGCCAGCAGCTGTTCTGATCCCAGCCAGGCCCATGCTCACATCCATTCAGAGTTCCTCCCTGTAGTATCTTACACAGCAGAGCTGTCACCTAGGCACATTTGCTACACTTTCACTTTGGTTTCTCTGAACAAGAAGCTTTCTCAGTATCTGCAGTACCAAAGCGTGAGGCTGCATGATCACCTGCAGTAATAACTCCCCGAGACAAATGGATAACAAGTACACAACATGTATTATGCTTGAGGACTGTCCTGTGGGAGCTACCTCTCTCCCACCCAATATTTTATGGAAAGTATATATAGGTAGCAGAAGTACAGAGACATATAATTACTCTCACAGCTCAGATCTTCGATTACTCGCTTAAACAAAAGAATTATCTGTAGCTAGCAGGAAAACTGCATCAATTAAGATTGTTGGCACAATCACCTATTACAGAAACATGCATCAAATATTTTTCCTTTCAAGTGTAACATATTGTGTACATTTGGTAAGGGAATACCATATTAACTAAATAAACTTGGATTTGTTTTCTTTACTTATTCTGATCTTATCCAAACCACCAAATATAAATGGGAAAAGTTCAGGTGACTCAGAACTGTAATATTGTTTAACCTAGCAATTTAAATTTTCTGTTTTGGTAATGTCCTTTGACCCAGAAGAATGTTTAAAAAAATGGCTTCTCATCTGCTACTGAAGCTGTGTTTGGCAACATGAAAGACATAGTGACCTGCTGAATTTTGGATTTGAATGGATGTTAGCCATAGTTTAATTATGTGGTGGTGATATGTCTGCTTCAAGACTTCAAACTGTCTTTATCAAAATTCCTGGTGCTGGTTACAGGATGGCACCAGGTACACTGCATTTTGTAAAACTGACAGGTGCTTTATTGCCATTTTAAATTAACAAGGCCTTTCATGTTTCAGGAAAAAAAACCTAAATTCTGTAACATATACAATTTTCCAAGTCATAGGAGACAGAGAAAATTTCCCCTGTCCTCCAAGAAGGCCATAACCAAGGACTAAACTTAATTTTTTATGAGGAACAATTTACTTTAAGGTTCCAATACGTCTCTTCCTCTGCAATGATCTTACCTCACATATGCCTCAGATGTGATTACAGGCTGGGCTTTTCTCTGTGCCCATTCAAATTACAAAATTAAATTTGAAAGAGCAGAAATAACAAATTGAATTTGTCTTTAGAAAATACAGCTGTATTTACAAAGATAAATTTTGTATTGGATGTTTTTGATTCAATCTGCATCTTTGTCCAGAAAGAAGCACCCCTTTGAGGCATACACTGACTTGTCAAGTCTCTACTGCAATGTTCAGGAGAACTCTAAGTGTATCAGGACAGGAATAAATTTTTATTTTTCTGCATTAAAAAGACTTCATTATTTGGGAGGAATTCCTACAGATTACTAAACTACAGTCATCTGTTTCTGACAAAATCACAAAGATAATTTCCTTGTTTATCTTACTTTCTGTGATGGAGGATGTCCAAAGATTTCTTTTTTCTTCTTCAGCCATCCTTCTTGGTTTACTATGTCCAAACCTCCAAGCTTCAAAGAGCATTTTTCTTTTCCTCCCCTCTTTTGGAAGAGTTCCAGTGAAAGCCATACAAAAAAACCTCATTGCTTGGACTGTCTACACTCTTTAAAAACCTGAGTAAGAAGCCAATGACAAGAAAGGACATGAATGTTTTAAGATTGAGGATGGATTTGTTGAATTTCAGTCAATGTTTGGGCCTGTGAGTTCTCACTTGCTATCCATCGTGCCAGGGTCATCCTGAAATCACTTCTCAGGTCCAGCTCAGTTTCCAAACCAACACCCCAGTCAAAAAACATGACTTTGATCTACTTGATTATGCAACCTCTGCAGAGCCATAACCACAAACACAGCGAACCACTCTGTTCCTCTTGAAGTTACTTCAGGTGAGGGCAGGTAGGCTTCTGACTTCCTACAGCCTCTCCCCTGGGGCAGGAATTGCTACCTTTGCCTCTCAGTGCCTAGGTAAGCATCCCCTGCAGCACCACGCCAAGCTGAAGCCAAGCCCTCGTGCTTGAACCTGCCCAGGTTGAGGTGAGTGTCCCGCCATCACTCTGCTCTGCAGGGGGACAGCTCATACTCAGCCAGTTCCACACACAAATGAGTTAACTTCCCAGTGCTCCTCTGCCCAGCCCTTTTTACAAACAGTAAGAAGAATTAACGAGGGAGAAAATAATTATTTGCAAACCCTGCAGCTTTTGAGCAGGAGATAGCTGTGTTTGTGTGGATATAGGGTATAGCTTACATTAACTTGTTTAATTGGACTAAACTAAAGCAGCATATTTTTCTTTTTTTTGGCAAAGATAAATTACTGGGTTTAGCACAGCTGGTAAGAGCTAATTCTGTACAAAGAGTTCTTTTCAGTAGTGTGGGTGGCAAAACACTTTCAGCAACTGGCCTAATTAGTTCTTCCTCCTTTGCAGTAGCACAGGACAGTTCAAAGAAGAAAAAAAAAAGAGATTGTAATGGAAGATGTGGTATAAAATCATCCTGTTTGCTCTTCTGGTTTTGCCAGTCCTCCCTTATTTAATGTCACATTAAGCAGAGACTTGCCCTAGTATTTTGCAGCACAGATAATAATTAGGAGTGGGAGGTTAGCACTTATTACAAACACAGGCAGGGAGCACCGTCTGTTCCTCTGCACATGTCAGAGTGGAGCATTCCTCACCCAAAACACCCGGCCAAACCCAAGCAGCAGAGTGATGGATGCACCACTGAGGGCTTTCCCCTCGGCAGAGCTCCCATTCAGCTTCTGGGTGGCTTGTTTAGCACT
The DNA here is from genome assembly GCA_034509425.1 of Eopsaltria australis. NCBI lineage: Eukaryota > Metazoa > Chordata > Aves > Passeriformes > Petroicidae > Eopsaltria > Eopsaltria australis. The sequence continues at coordinate 1,258,207 of JAVTVJ010000250.1, read as the reverse complement.
GACTGGGAAGTCTGAGCTGCCAACGAGTTGCACTCCCCAGTGCACCCTCTGTGACACGGATCATTTACGTGACAAAAGACAACGCGGGTGCCAAGCAGGATCATTTCAGCTTCACTGCTCCCGGCGCACAGCCCACCAGCCACACTGCAATAACCAATAACCCACTGCCCCAAACGAGCACTGACCCAAGCACACAGACACCTTCCTTTCCATCCGAGCTGGCCAAAAGCACTCGGGTCTTCCACCAGCACACACCGACGTGCAAACGCTCCGCAGCTGTCAGCAAGATACAGCTCCGACCAGATAAAAACTGGGCTTGGCGACATCCACTTGACCTTCTGAATGTCAGTGAGATAAAGGGTAAAAGGCCAGGAAGGGCACAGATGTTTGAATTTACCTTCATTACAGGCCATCTAAGAAACTGCTGGAAATTTATTTCTAGCTCTGTTGTTTTGAATAATTATTCTGGAGCTATGCTTGAGTGAGTTACAAATCTATTAAAAAAACAATCCAAATTGTTACAAGCCATTACCAATGTTTCTTCTATTCTTAACTAGACTGAAGAAAGGCAGGATTATGAAAAACTTCTGTTAGGTAAAACTGAACGTGAAGGGGAAAAACAAATTAAAGTTGAAGAGTATTTCATGAAGACAAACAAAATGACCAACCAATGAGGAAACTGTCCAGATAGCTTAAAGAAAAACCCATCAATGAAACTAAAAAATAAGTGTTTATCCATACCTACAGTTCCTATTTTGTTTTTTTTAAATTATTTTTATATTTGTCCATTTGTTTCTGGTGTCAGTGAGTGCAAAACAGAGGGCTAACTCCCATAGATAATATTAGTCAGACTGATTAAAAACAAGAACTAATAAAACTTCTTAGAACTGCCTGCTGCTCATTTACGGTTTGAACAGTCTGATACTGAGAATAGTATTTTTTAATACATGCTTCTCCGTAACAGTTGTTAGAAAGTCTATGGAATTTTTGGTCAATGGAAGGTTGTTGAGGAATTTTGAAAAGACTATTTAAACACATGTTGGGGGAAAGGCAGGGACAGGAGGCAGTTGTGGGGAATAGACTGAATCTAGGAATTTGTCAGTGAGGAATCCTGTCTGAAATAATTTCTAATGCAACCCTTTCCTCTTTCTGTGGCTTGACACCTTAAATATTTCTTCATTTTCTTTGCATTTTTCTGTATAAAAACATTGGGAAAAAAAGGGGAACTGACTGACTAAACAGTAAACAGTGAAGCTACTGCACACAAGCTATTATGTAAAGGAGAGATCTGTTCTTTATCTTTCAGTATTAATCATCTCAGAGTTTTAACAAAAGGAGAGCAAGACTAACTGGTAAGAGATTCAAAATGATTCTTTAATGTATCTAATGTATTATGTCCTTTAACAAACATTAATCCAAAAATTATTTTGTTCATTCTATCTCAGCTTGTTTATTTTGCTATTCAAAAATACTGTGTAAAAACCTTACATACAAGCCTGTGTACAAAAGAAATCCCCGTCTGGGAAACACCACAGAAAAGTGAGCCAGTAGATGGCATTGTGGCACTTCAAAAGACATTCCAGAAAATTCCACTTAAAAAACATGCAAGCCTAAGTGCTGTATTTAACCACTTACTGCTTAACCAATGCAGTATTTTACTCCTGCTCAGTGCTCCACATGCACAACCAAATAAACAAAACTGCATGATGTAACTCCACTGTCACACTAGCCGTGAAACAGATCTTGTCTGCTCTGGTTCCCAAATCCAATTAGCTCCATATGCTAGATTTACAATCCCAGTCCTGAAAAGATGATCCTTATTTGATGATTAATGTCCCAGCCATGGCCATCACAGATATACCAGAAAAGACGTGAGTAGTGGAAAAATATTTACTAAAACTGAATCATACACAGGATCTTACAACCAATGCAGATAATACTATTTCCTGCCATACAGCAACTTCTATGGATTAGATACCCCTTAAAAGTAAATTTCTTAAGTATTTTCTGAGTATTCCCACTTTGTTTCAATTAGACTGCTGATATGCCCTCACAGCTAGAGATGAGAAGACTGTAGCAACCCACCAGTTTATTGTGCAACAGCAGTGCTCTATTGCTCAAACCCCACAGATGTGAAATAATTTTGCTGAACTCAACATAAAGCAGAACTTGTGAGTTTAATAATTATATTTCTCCATACACAGGCAAACATATTTAAACTGAAGCTAGACTTACAATTATCAGTACTTTATCTGCAAGCTGCTTTACAGACAAACCTGCTTCACCTTGATCATCTCTGAGCAGGGGGTTGGAGCAGACTTCTGGAGGTCTCTTCTAGTCCCAGGTATTATGTGATGCTTATATATCAATGCCCCTCATGACATCAGCCTTTAACACAAGGTCTAGTCTCACTATGGTATTCATTTTGTTGGGAAGTTCTAAAATCCCTTGTATCAGAAGGAAAAACTTACAGGATAGTGTAAATCGATTTGACTGCCTTAAGGACCCTAATTAAATTCAATAGCATACTCTAAGCCTTCAGTTGTATATAGTTCCTTATTTTTCGTGCAACTTGTAGAGCAAACTAAAGCAGTTTAGTTTTTCTCATGGAAAAAAATTCAACTTCAGGTCTCCACTGCCTGATAGTGTAATATTTGGATTAAGAAACAAAGAAGCAACTAAAACCTCATTCACAAATTAATAGATCAAATATTTTTGCAAATTTAATATCAACAAAAACATCATCCTTATTTGAACAATGCCGGGTTTTATATGTGAAAATTCCCTTTTTTGATTATAAATAGGTTTTAAAAATTCAGAAAGATACAAGAAAGATGTTTCATCCCCTATGAAGTTACAAACATTACTGTGAATGTTTAGATATTATAAATGGATATCTCCTTTGTGGAATAGAGGTGGTCAGGTTGGGCTGGAGCACCCAGGAGAAGAGGGAAAACAATTCCTTCCTCTTATTGTCACTTCTTTCAACGTGATCCCATCCTTAGAGGCAGATGACAAGTGTCACAAACCCAAAAGCATTTCAAAGAGAATGGTGTAGGGGAGAACATAAGCACTGATAACTGGACCAGTTAAAGGGTCCACCTTACCCAGTATTTTGTCCCCACCATAGACCACAAGCAGTTCTTCAGGGAAAGGGAGCATGAACATGACACACATGCATACATCCTTCTGCTGAAATGCCTCCTCTGCTTCTAGTGACAACAACTTTTTGGCAACTTCAGGGCCATGTAATCATAACACCGTTTTAACAGACTTGATTGATTTGTCTTACTGCCATTTGAACTAATCTACCTGCTGGCCTCCCCAGCATGCTGGGGCAAGTGGCAATGAGAGTTCTGCCATATAAATGTGGACCTGGCACTTCTTTTGAACTCTCAGGCTTAGTGGTTGATCATTTTGCTTTGATCTTGTAAAACATGCAAAACAGTAAAAGACATGTCACTCCACTTGTATTTTCCTCAGAAACGTTTTTCTTCTGTGGGACTTTTCAAGGGGTATATTCCTCATACCCAGGTACCAGGAAGGAGGGTAACTCGAAGAAAGTAGTCAACCAACTAACATCCATGTGGTCAGGAGCAGATGAAACAGGACAAGAGCAGACACCATTCCTGAACAGGCTGGAAGTGCACAGTGACCCTTTGCAACCCATCTGACAGCAGAAGTAGAAAAAGGTGACCTGACTGCCTGCTCTTACTATAGTTAAAGCAGTGTCGTTCAGAGCGCCCAGCTGTGTCCAGTGACCACACTCTGGGTCACAAAGTCTGTTATACTGGAGTGGACCCTTGGAGGAAATGCAGTGTGACCTTGTGTGGCAAACTCCAGAGTGTGGTGGCTCACAGGCAAAGAAAAGCATCCTACACCATCTTATTTATGATGTGTGTTTGGTCTTGTATCCTGTGAGGCTTGGTGGCAGGGACTGACACAGAACCAGCAGGAAGATGATACTGGGTCATCCCATAGTTTTGCCTTCTGGGAAACCTAAGTTAAGTGCAACTTAAAACTGTTACAGGCCTCTCTTGCCTGCATCGAACTGTGATTTGCAGAGGACACCACTTACATGTCAGCAAGAAAAACAATTTGGTCATTTTCTTGTGTTCATCAGTTACTCTCTGCTATCATGTAAATGCTTGATAAGGAAAGCAGCCTGACCAAGTACAGACACTTTTTGTGGAAAGATTTCCTTGCAGCTGAATCCCCAGAATGTGATTTCCTTCCAAACCCATCCAAGTGATTGAACTTTTTGTCCTTTGGCATACTCATAAATATTGGTTCTTCTCATGCAGCCAGTGCTTCAACAGAATCAGAGCTGGAGCACAGATGCAAAGGGATTCATACCTTGATCATGCCAGGCGATATTTTCTCAACCCATTCAGTGGCTCCCGATGCTGTGCTCAGCTACATCTAAACAAATCATGCTGTATCTTTGTTTTAGAGGATGGCTAATCCCAAAGACAAGGGATTTTTTTAAAGATGTTTCAAAAGTCCACATTATAAACAACCAGTACAAACTTTGAAACTTTAAAATGGGCTTGGTGCTGATTCACCAGAGCAGAGGCCACTGCTTACCCAGCACCAGTCAATGGGGATTTTCTCAGATACTAAATAAATGGTGACAACTGTGGTTGTGTCACAGGCTTTCACTGCTCTTCCAGACCAAAATTATAGTCAGAAAAAATCTCAACCAAGCTTGTTTTACTTGCACAGACATAAGGAAGATCTGTGCTAGACTTCCCGCTAACACAGTCCCTGAAAGATTCCACTGCTTGTAGGACTGGTAACTATTTGTGAAAGAGCAACTTTCTAAACCATGCACACACAGAGCCATGGAGCATCTGGACCAGGCAGGGAGCTCAGGCTTACCATTCCCTCAGGCTGGAGGCATCCCAATTACAACATCTGTCCAGAAGAAGAAACAGATGGCCAACTTCTCCAGACTTTTCTGCCTGCCTGACCTGATGTCCTTTACACCAGTCACTTGGGCAGATAAATAATAGTAAATAAAATTAATAGGGCTAATTAAACCCCCTGGGTAAATTAAAGAGTTAATTATGTGACAGTACTTCTCAGTCTTAAATATTGCGATAAATCACTGGGGCTCTCTATGTGCTCACTAAAAAAAGCAGACTGACAGAAAAAGTATTATCCTCAAGACACTACATTTGCTAATTTGCTGTACAATTGCAGGGTTAATTGACAACGTCTTGCCATTTCTGAAAGCAGTTTGACAGATTTTTCCAGGCACTCCAACCCTGCCTACAGCAAATCTATGTGAGGTACAGTATTATCTACTGTTCACAAGTAAAAGAAAAAGCTCTCAACTCAGCAAGAATTGCGTTTCTTAAAAAAAATTTAAAATGACTTACAAACTGGTGCATAGGATTTTCTGTACAAATCAGCATTTATGGACTAATATTTCTCACTTTGTTTCAAGCTCACAGTCTGATCACTAATTACATTAAAATACACCAGCAAGGAAAAAACACAAAGTAGAGCTAGCCAATTAGGAATTTCTTTAAGCAGCAAGCATGCAAATCAAATTGAACTAATAAGTTACAATTTTTAATCTTGATTTTTGAGTGCTCTTCTCTCCATAAACTCAGTCTTTAGCTGCACTATTAGTTACAGAGGAATTCTTCTAAGTGACATTTAAACCATTTTTCTAAACCTGGTAGGATTTTACAGTTATATTGTCTGCATTTGTACTGGTAGTAACTTCTGAAGCTGCCACCTCACTTTTACAGCAGAATAAAGATACTATGTTCTCAGAAGTTCCTGTGGACACCTGGAAACCACCTACAAAAGAACACCCAATTAATGGCTTCTGTGGAAGAAAAGCTACAGCTTGAGTGCAAATCTTTCTGTTTAGTCACCAGAGAATCAATTCAGGAGAGGGAAGTTGTAAATGTTTCAACTATAGGGTAAGCAAACACAAGATCTTTTAAGTGATGAGGTAGCCACAGTGATAAAGTCATGAGGCCCAGCAATACAGAAAAGGTGATTTCCTAAATTCACATGTCCACCGTCATTTTAAAGTTCAGACAGGACAGACCAGCAAGACACCACGAAATAAGGGAAGGGAAATTCAGAGAGTCACTGTCAACCTCCTGGTGTTCCTCGCCCTTGCATTGGCTACAGACCTCACCACTCACTGCTCTTTACTGGCCCTCACTTCCAGCCCCAGTTTAAACTTCCTTTTAATGAACTCAGGAAAAAAGCTACGCAAGGTGATGGCTGCAAACTGAGGTCACTTCTTCCCAGCGAAGTCACACCGTAGCTTGTCCCAGGGGGTGATAAACACCTGCCCATCTCTCTCTAATTTAGGTACAAACCCTCCAATACGTATCAACTGGAGGCACCAGCCACAGGAGCTTGTATCTCACTCTGTTACTTTGTCCCAGTTGATGTTAAGGGACACAAATTCAATTTCTTTCACTCACAGAGGGAAATGTTGAATTGTTAAAGGATATTGTAAGAGACTGACTAAAACTTGCCCTAATTACTGCAGCCTGCCTGAGTCAATATGCAAGTGTTACTAACTTCCATGCAAACGGAAGAAGTTAATCTTAGAAATAAGAACGATAAATGCTGTGCTTTCATAAAAAAAAAGCTTCTCCTTTGAACTTTTAATTAGGCAATAAAAATGTATCAAGCATTTTAGGGAGAAACTTCCTCAGGAAATACAGTGATAACACATTAAACATTTTCTGTGGCTCAAATGGTATTTGACACAATTTCTCCTTAGGACCCTCCTTCTCCCCAGCCAGCTAAGCTCTCAAACCTTAATTCCACAGTGATTCCAAGTTTCCTTTCATTGGGAAGGTTGTGAAGAACCACAGGTAACTCCTTAAGTTGTGATCTAGTTGAAAAAGCACAGAGAACAACAGTCTGAAGAGACAGAATGTGAGGCTTGGCTCGTGTCAGATTGAGTTTCCTACTTCATGTATTTATACTTGAAGAGTATATGAATGTATTTTCAGACTGTATTTTCAGTCTTTTTCTTACTCTTCTTTCCTTTAAAAAAGAGGTTCAGCCCCTGCACACGATACAGCCATGAAGTAACCTTGCCAAAGAGATAATCACTCTTACAGAAAGGATCTTGAGGAGCTTTCTCAGGCAAGATTCTGATCCAGGAGGGAAGCATAGTAAAGTCAGTCTGAATCAGACAGCAGACCTGAGGATTTTCAGAATGTGCCTGGAAGGTGAAAGTCAGTCAAATGTCACAGAATAAAATGATGGCATTCAACAGCATCCAGTGTCCCACTGGAAGTCACTCCATGGTAAAGGAGCTGGGGGAAGGGAAGTTAATTCCTAATGTGGTGGCAAATCATCTTACTGGTCTATTCAGTAACACACTCTGAGAAGACCAGATGCAAACACCAGTTGGGCCACAGTAAACAAATAAACCAAAACCAAAATGAACATTAGCCAGTGTCAGACAAGAAAAAAACATAATTGGGAGGGTAAAAAGGTACAGGCAAAAATTTGCAATAATTAGAAATGATCCATTATGTTCATAAGAGGCATGAAAATAGGTTTTCACCTATTTTCAAACACAGTAAGACTCTTTGAAGGCAGACACCAATTACTGCTAAGTTAAATGATGGGAAAGAAAATGCTACATGTGAGTGCCCAGAATTTTAACATACTGTTTTTATATCCAAAAAGGACTACCTCTACACTATTAAATGCTGAGAACATCAATTTTTACTGAACGTGTTTTGCTTCTGCTTTAAAAATGTAAGAAAGAAAGAAGTGCCTGGCATAGAGAATTGGTCTCCTTCTGCCAATAATGCTAGTCAATATTAGCATGTAAGTTTTTAATGATTCACTACACTGTTTGATTATCCACACCCGAAACCCACCTTAATTAGCAGAAACATTGATTTTACAATGTTCAGTCCTACAAGCCTAAGAAATATGAGCTGGTAAACCTAGTCCCGAATAATAAAAAATTAAACTGATATAGTAATAAAACTGTAACAAAGAGAAAATGCCCTTCTGGATCTCAATTGAGTTGCAGTAGATAACATTTTAAAATTTTAGTTTGAATCCTGCTGAGGCAATCACTTATGGAATGCTGCCTTGCCAAAGAAGTCACCAAGAGCTCCTTGAGAGGATGTGATTGTTGTTGCCATAACATACTGTCTGGTTCAAAATATTCCCCCCAAAGTACAAGAGTCATAGCACAAAGCAAATGGTGCCAAAGGTCTCGCTGACAAGCTTTTCCTATCAAGGAGAAAAACCACCTGGTCCAAATTTAGGTTTTTTTTTAAAAAGGAAGACAGAAAGTTTCAGAAAGCAATGCTTTTTCATTCAGCATACAAAAAGATGTTTCCAGATTTCTGTCTCATGAAAATGAAATTCTCCTTTTCTTTTATAAGAACAGGAAATTCTGAGCATCTTTTTTGCTTTAGGAACCATAGTACAGCTACAGTCAGTGGACATATGTTTAACATTAACAGATACACTCTTAAGTCTGAAGGGACAAGCGTAATATGTGAATGTTACCGTCTGTTTTAAAGCAGACAAGATTGCCAGTAATTCCTGAGATCAAGCAGTAACTATTTAAGCTATAGAGCCTTCACTTCTTTTAAAATCTGTATTTGCACAAGCATTTTTGAAATAAAGTGTTACCACCCTTCTAAAATGAAAGACTAAGCATTCTCATTAAGTGCCCAGAATAACCACTTAGAGGAAGACACTTGTCCCAGCTTAAGTTTTAGTAAAAACAGGATACACATTCAGCACTATCCCTTTTCCTCATTTCCATAAAGGATCAACCTACATTGCCAGGTCAGCACTCATAGAAAAGCAAGGAGCAAACAGTTTTATGTAAAAAGAACACATTTTAATCCATTCTTCCTTGAGAGCAAGTGTATCTTTCGGAAAAAGTAAAAAGCATGTCTTAGCTGTAACTAAGTCCTTATGTAAAGAACTAAAGCAAATAACTAAATCCTGGCTAATATTTGACAGTTGCTGCCTTATGGAAACACTGAGGTCTGCAAGGATAGTGGCAGAATGATTAAATGGTAAACCACTATGTCAGCTGTTGAAGAGATTAAAAACCAACAGCCTGTGTAACAGTAACAACAGAAAAGACCAACAGGACAACAGTAAGTGGTGGCATCAGCATTACCAGAAACGTGTAAAAGAGATTTTAGTTACTATTTCAGTATCAAAGCAAGTATCTTAATTCTCAAGCGACCCAAGATGTGGAAGACAGCGAAACCTACTGAGATGCAACCCATTTGACAAATCATGCTTGTCCGAACATCAACTTGGGAAATCTTTTTTTCCCCCCTCTTATCCTTTTAGAGAGATTTCTGGCACTGCTGGTGTTAGTGGCTGATTCTGAGGCTTGCCAGAGCACAATCCTTCCCTGCTGCTGGAGAGGAGCAGCTCTGGGGCCTGGGCATCTGCTGGGAGGGAGCAGTGCAGAGCAGTTCCACACCTGCTGCTCCCCAAAATTAGGGTTATTAGGTGGTGCTGCGGGGGCACTGACACGTCCAGAAGACTTGTTATGAGTCATATTCACAGTGCAACACAGCCAGGGTCCTGAAATGCTACCTCAGGCAGAGTGAACACCGACACATTTCTTCTCAGACTCCAGACCATGACTCCTTTCCTTCTCCAGAAAAATGCATCCCAAGCACATTTAAAAAGCAATAGTGGGGCAAGCGATGGAAAGTACTAAAATCCTCCCATGACTGTAGATACATAAAAGAGATGGCCAAATGAAGTTTTCCTGTGGCTGCCTGCTCTCTTTCAGTCCCACCTACATCAGAATATCTGTTCTTAGTTCTATGCAGAAGGCAAACTGGGGGCACCGCCAGAGTAAGCACAGTCCTAGAAGACATTTAATGAAGAGATGCATGGACTGTCATCATCGGTCAAGAGCTGACACACGGTGTCTCTCCCTGTTGTCAACAACAGACAACTGTGAGAAAGGCAGCCAGAGGGAAACCAATTTTGGGAGTTTTTGGGTGATGGCTCTAAGCTAGACCAAGTACACAAGTACAGACATCCCAGGTTTCTAATAGTTTTCCTTCTGTTTTAGCTTTAGATGTATTTTTGTTTTCCTTTCATTGATTTTATTGAGAAGATTACAGATGAAAACCAGAGTTATCAGAACTTGCTTCTGTATACGAATGACACCTTCAAAGTTCACTTAGGACCCAGCAATAGACTTAAGACTCCTAATAAAACTCATAAATGCAGCATGCTGTTTGTAGTGATCTTTAGCTCTTTACCAGAAAAAAACCTTATGTTCCATAATTAATTTAATGAGAATTTAATGCACAGGACAGGCAGATGCATGGACTTAATTAATAAGGCAAAGAATGCAAACCGAAATAAAATATTATCTACTTAAAAATAATTAGGTAAATAGATTCCTATAGAGAAAGTAGTTTCCAGGTCATAATCCATACAACTGCAACAACTGAAATGGAACGGGTACTGATTTTTACAGCTCCCAATTCTGACTTCTTTTAGTGTTTTCTACTAAACATTTCACAGTGTTTTCACCACTGCAAACTTCTTTCTTAGATTGGTAATTTGGAAAAAATATAGTCAGTTCTGTGACAGCACATTTCATCATAGGTAGTTCAAAACATTTTGCCACGTGGATCAGTTAATTTCACAAGTTTGTTGTGACGCAATGCAACAAGACCAACTTTTTAACCCCTATCTGGTTAAACTTTCTGGTAGAGAATTTGCGCATTTGCATGTAAACAAAAAATGATTTTAGACCCACTTGGAAATGAGAAGAATGTCGTCAGCACTCACAAACTACTTTTAGTTCCTGCCAATAAGATCAGTGCTGCTGTCTCTGAGTCAAGATATGCAAAGTAAAATGATACAATTTTAGAAAGTGAATCAGAGGACCAAGCAGTGTATAAATGAAGGTTAAATGTTACCATTTGGTCTAAAATATTCTTTACAAATTATAACTTTTGTAGTTATTTCCTCTGTTGACATGAGTTCCTGATCCAAAAAGAAAAAGGCTGCTAATTGATTTATGATTGAACAACTGAGGACTTCTCAAATTTTGAAAACTTCCAGTAGTTGTAGAAGATGAGGTTGTGGATGAATAATACCAGAGGCTGTGCATGTATGAGGCAACTATACACTTCACCAATTTCTTCAAATTGCAGCTTAAAGGATGATGTATTGTGGAAAGGGAATATGGAAATGACTGCATTTTTTCCCTAGAAATCTATTGCCTCTCCAAGCAGGGATTGTTCCATATGGTATTATTCCAGGTGAGCAGGTAGATATCTAATGACTAGATTTTCTTGCAAGCTTAAATTTTTAAGCATGAGATCAATGGTTCAAAAACACAACTACAAACCAAGTGGAACTACTTCCATTATTTGTTAAAAAAAAAAAAATCAATTTATCTCTGTTATAATGTATTGATGCAACCTTACAGCAGTTTCTCAGGTTATGGCAGACAAAAAAAGTGAATACATTTTTACAGTGTTACGTTTCCCACAGTCTTTGATACATGGATCCATGTCAGGAATGTAACCAACAGGAGGTAGAAGAAACTGCTGCCTTGGCTAGTTCTTGTTCCTTTGCAGGGAGTGCCAACTCACTGCATGGCTCAAGCAGCTCAAATGGATTCCCTGTTGTTATTCTTTGTGTGTCATGAAAAATGTGCTGGAGGACAAGGATGTCTGAACTGTTCTATTGCTCCTGGTCTACAGATTCACTTTATGCTTTGCTGTTATCCAGCATGAATTCAAATTACAATAAAGTGGACATAAGTTAGTCATTCACAAAATTCAAAACTGACAAATTCAAACATCTATTAAAAGTGTGAAAATTACAGGAGAAACAAAGTATACAAATATCTCCATGGAGGTGGGTAACATCAAAGATACCTCACCTTCTCCTTTCCTAACAAGGCAGGTTTCCAGCTTTTGCCCGTGTCATCCCTTCCTGACAAACTACTTTAGTTTTCACAGCTGGTTCATCACTGGAAACACATCCACTCACTCCACCTCTGTGCAACAAATAGTATCCAATCTCTCTCTCTTCAGCAAAGCATAACTTAATATATTAACCTGTAACTTCTATATTGTGTGTCAAATGCATGATAAATGTTGGTGCCCTGAAACCTAGCAGCATTTTATTATGCAAAACTAAACAAAATTCACCCTGTAAAATACTAGAGTTTCATGCCAAATACATTAAGAATAATGTCATACTGGTAAGTACACTCATCTTTTCACCTCTGTAAAGGAAACGCAGGGGTTCTGACTCCTTGCGGTCCCCTTACCTTTCTGATCTTCAATGATCATGAGACTGTGGCAGGAGAGTGTAAAAATACCTACACAAGCTCTTTTCTACCCACATAAACTAAGACACAATGTAGAATCACCAGTCTACTTCTTATATATGTTCATTAACAGAGTAACTTAAACCAGGCTACATTTAGTAGACGACTTTTAACACATAGCTCAAATCCCCTAAGTTGTTTTCCTGATGTATTTTCTGAGACAGCATAAAGTGGCCCTGAAATAAATAAAAAAATCCTACCTAACATAATGCTAACATAAAAAAGCACTATAATACAGAACCATGCAGCATATCTGTTAAAAGAATTCCACATGGAAGAAGGATCAAGAACAACCAAACAACTTTATTTAATTTTAGAAAAATAAATTCACAAGTTAGAGCAGAACTTAAGCAGTTCTAAATTGACACTTTCTGCAGTAGAAATATTGCCTAAGCTCTTTTAGAATTTGCTTGCATGCCAGAGCAAACATTTTCATTTCACTGACCTTGCTAGGCAACTCCCCAACATTAAGTGAATGGTAAAATAACTCTTCAGTAATACCAACCCTCGAATATTTATTAAAAATATTTGCAATCCATGAAAACAAATTCTTAATTCCACACATATTCAAACCATGAACTCCATTCTGTGTATTAAACAGCACAACAGAACCTCATCTAAAACAGGTTTTCATGTGGGAGAAGAGGAGGTGCTGGTGAGTGGGTGCTTTTCTCTACATTATTACTAAGATTTGACCCTTTGAGCCATCACTGACTAAAATTAGCACACTTGATTTCCAACTTTTTGGATGCACACTGTACTATGTTCCACTGCTCTACAGTAGAATTAGCAGCAGGACTTAAAAGCATTATAAAGTATTTTCTTTTGAGAAAAAAAAGGGCATATTAGGACATAAGTTGCAATTCTGTCTGTACTTTTCTTTCTGATATGCCTAACATCGTGCAGGCCTAAATGACTACATCTTTCCATGTGCACCATCAAAAATCAGGACGTATGTCTACCTACCACTGTAGCCTCTAAATAATAGAAATGCTAGTCTGGAAGAAGATATTTTGTTGTGGTCTTGTGTTGGACAGCTTATATAATAATACCATTACGTTTCCAAGTCTCACTACTTTGGAATACCTAGTCAACAACAACAATAACAGAAGTGTCCTTGCATAAGTTATGATTCTTTAAGATCCATCAAGATCACATCCTCTTCTTTCTGACTCTCTGGCTGACTATGTTCTGTTAAGCAAAAGGAACCAAGAACTTTTTTTATGACTGAATCAAGAATAATTATCATCCAGTTACACAAGACAGTTGAACGTAATGGTCAATGGTATTTATTTAAGCAAGAAATACCTTTCTGAAATGAACTGCATTTATAATGACTGCTGTTGCTTTAGTATTTTGGCAGTGAATTGCACCCTTTCTAGAGGGGTATGTAGATGAAATAGAAGGATTTCTGCCATATACAAATCTAGAAGCAGCATTTATTAGCACAACAATGGAAGACAGCAAAAGCATGTCTACCTTTTGGATGCCAATTTGTATGATTTTTGGTGCTGAACTTTTGTTTCATATGCAATAGAAAAATGGCTATTACTGTCTTCATGTTTAAGGCCTGGTTCTTACAAACACAGAAAGTTTGTTTAAGTGTATTGTTATTTACTGAGCTATGATCCACATTCTCACTGCAAACCTATCTTGGCAAAAATGTCATGAATTTCATTCTTGTCCCTGAAAGAATCACACAAGAAATACACACAGACAGACCAGTTTCTGAGCACTTGATATTTCTGACCAAGAAGTACATGTAGAAAGAAGAAAAGTTGAAGTCAGAAAGATCAAGTACTTTACCTTTTATAAAATGATCCAGTGGAGTTTGTGGTCACCTTATCATTTGACAAGCTTTTCCATAAACCTCTAAAATCACTAACCAAACAACCATAGAGTTCCATTCCTTGCTTTGTTTTTCACCTTCTTTTATGACAGGATCCAACTATCAGTTCATAAATCCTAGAAATGCTTTTCATAGTGGTTTTTACTGTCCTTTGGACTGAAACTGTCCTGGAGGAGAAGGGAATTCAGTACTTTCCTACCAGCCAATTTCTGTAAATATCTGTAAGTAAAGCACAGAAATAGCTTGTCCATTTTTGGACAGCAGAAATTAGAAACTGAGTAATAGTTGGGAATTGATCAGGTGAACACTGGAAAATGAGAACTAAGTGATACAGGTTGAATCAGATGTAGCATACGCAGAACAGACCTTCATGTTAGACTGTATTCACAGCCGTAAGCTAGCAGAAGATCTTTACAATGATGAAACTAGAACAATGAGAGTAGAAAAGTGTACTGACATAATATCTTAATCATTATCAGAAGGAAATACTGGGAACTGTAATATTGTGTCAGGTCCATCTGATGGTAGTGACTACTTCATCTTTAAGAATCAATTTTCTGGAGTGAAGGAGGAAAGAAATAAGTTGGTTGGTTTTTTTCTCACCATTTCTATGTCACTTGAAATATTTTCCAAATATCACTGGAAATTTCCTCCTAAATTATGAAAATATCCACTTGTGAACTGTGAAAAATTAGAAGTGTATGCACAGAAAAACTGAAAAACACATTACTGAAAGCGGTACAGAGAATCACAGATTACCTGAAAGCAGGATGTTATCAGCTATCATTGCTTATATTCTTGCTTACACATCTCTCCAGCTGTGATAAAGACACTGAGTTTCTAGAATCCAAGCAGCTTCAGAAAGCTGGATAACTGCTACAGGCATGGTAGCCAGTGTGCTCAGTCCAATAAAACTCCAGTTAAAGAGTTGGCAGATGCACACACTGCATACTGGGCTGAACAGAGAATGACAGAGACAGAGCTGGGAGTTCAACTGCACCCCTGAAGATGCTTCACAAGTACTGGGAGTTTACTGACTCACACAGCATCCCTTGTTTTGACTAGAGAATGCTGTTGGATGTATGAGATGAGTCACGCCAGAACCGCTTGCAAGTGCGATGGAATTCAAGAAGATGGGTTCTCCACATCTGCTCCTCCCTAGCTTAGTCTAGAGTGTTTACAGTGGGAATTGGGTGTACAACTGGCTGTTCTTCTCACTTTGAGTAACCATAAAATGTAGACACTGCTAGTGAAATGAAATTATAAACTACTGATTTACAAGTGGACCAATGTCTAAAACTTTCACTTGTGAACACTGAAAAGCAGATACTGAGGAGGAGGAGGTAGTGGAGAGGAAGCTACTTTGCAAATTGACAACTGAGTCAATATAAAAAATACAAATACCATTTTAAGCTCTTCACTTACAATGCAAATCTCTTATTCACAACAAACTAAAGCAAAAAAGAGTTGCTGGACAATAATGCACAGAATTCTGCTAGAATTTGACATTCCCAGAAAAGCAACATTGCAGATGTGGATTGCCAGTGTATTCCTGTAAAGCATCAACTTCAATATTTCACAAAAGGCAACAACTTAAACAAGACATTGACACATCTCTCATGGGTCTGCTCTTCACAAAGATTTAAAGCCACTGATTTGCAAAAGCAACACAGTTATTTTAACTGTAGGAAAAAAGTTAAGTCTTGTTTGAAGTTTGTACTCATTAGCAAACAGAAACCCAGGATGATTTGAATACATATTTTTTTGCAAGGGCAACATAACTGTAGTAGAAAATTACTTCATCCCAGAGGATTAATATACATATTTCTGAAGAATGAGTAGCCATAAACCAGTCTTGTTCTAAGAAAGTGCACTTCTCAGCAGTGATACTGATGCTTTCAAAAGTGTGTGTGTAAGTCATCCAGGGCAAGTCAGTGACAATACTTTTCAATACATCTAAAAATGTTGTAAGTTTGCCACCTGCTGAGATAAATGACAGTAAGTGAAAGAGATTACATAGCTTTCAGGCACAATCATTTTGAAATTCAGATGCTCATCTGTCAATACATTGCTTATGTAGAATTCCTAAGCCTGACCATGCTAGTGTCCTTTGGACCAATGCAAAAATTAAAAAATTGAGTTTCAGGTGCAGTCTGCCTTTCATACTGTAAACACCACTCTGAAACTCCTGAGACTGCTCCACAAAACCACCTATTTGCATTGGCATCCATTAAAAACAGACTGAAAATTCACACCCAATCCAAGTAAGTCATTTGCTGAAACTAAAGACCTGTATATAGAGGCACTAACATACAATCTTTCCAGGCCCTCTTGTTTTTCTTTTGCTTAGTATATTCTTCATAAAACCAGAAACACACAGTGCATTCATTCAAACTGGGCAAACCATGGCATTTCTGTCCTGGGAGGTACAAGGCACAGCATTAGCTCAGTCTATTTCTAGTTACCAAGGCCTCATCACAGCCTTTGGCAGTGAAACCTGCCAGATATAATATATAAATGGAGCTGTAGCTGCACAGCCAAACTTCCCCCATGCTCATCATGGGCAAAAATAACAGCAGTGCAGCTCAGCAGGAAAAGCACATGGGGAGACAACATTTTATAGGACAAATAAGGAGTTAACGGTAGTGGTTTAGCCCTACTAAAGTCTGAATTCATGGATTGGCATATTTTTTATTATAAAGGATGTACTTTTCAGGAAGAGCCTTGTTCTACAGACTCAGTGGAGGAAATGGTGGAAGCTAAATGTTGTTCTTGTTGAATCCATTTTCTTTAGGTAGGATAAAATGTTGTTTAGGAGATAATAGTTTTAATTTGGTTTTATGATTTTTTAATTAAATTTGAGACATTAAAGAATTTTAAAGCTGTTCTATCTTAGGTTTTCTAGAAACACAGAGGTTGCTTCAGGCTGAAGACAAACTGGTTGCCTCAGTAAGCTCAAAAATATCCATGTACAGAAAAAATAAAATTTTCCTGGAGAGACTGAACTCTCTTGGAAAGATTCAGATTTATAAGATTACCTATTCACATCTGTTTACCTCTCTACCACTGAAGAATGAGAAAATATACCTATAAACCAAACAGAAACTACCAAATTGTGCCAATAAAAAAAGGCTTAAGGACCAAGATAGAGACTTGTAAATGGCAGATGAATCAATAAAACTGTGTTTCTTCATGGAGAATAAAGATCAATAAATGACCCTGTAATAGTCTAGTGATGCCTGTAAAGGATTCTGCTAGCATTCCAGAGCAAATGTGATTACAGGGTCGATTGGTGCTGTGGAACTTCGTCACACACTGTGATAAAGCCATGCTTTTTAACTCTGCAGCAAAAAAAAAATTGAGACTTTTGCCTCATTTCTTGCAGTAACGTAAGAAGTGTTCAGCACCCCTGATGAAACATTGGCTAACGTGCTGTGCTCTAAAACCCAGTCTTGATCAAAGTGTTGTAGCCCAGTGCCCTCCTAAGCTCTGCAAAAAGTTTCAAAGGTTCACTTATTACAAAGTGCTGCATTTAAGCTGCTTGTGTGTTGCAATGTGTCATAGGTCATATTTTGATCTTCAGATTTACCGTATAAAAACTTGTCATCTTTGTTTACTGCCAGCATGAAACCAACATGCTACATTTGCAATAAAACTGATAAGGCTGAATTTTGGCAATGATGGACAGCAAATGACAGCCATGCCGCTGTTTGCTAACTGTGCTGAGCTGGCAGAGGGGAAACAGAAGCCACTGAGAGAATCTACATCTTTACTGTTGACAAATCCATTTCCTGGCTGCAGAGAAACACATCTGCACATCTGCCCATGGCACAGGCTCCAGTTAAAAACAGAAGAATCATTGTTTTAGTGGACATTACAGAAACGTAACTCCCCAAGTGAATCTGATGCAGTAATAACAGCCCTTTAACCACTGTCTAATGACTTCTGCAGACATGAAATGGAATATTTTATTGCTATTTTCAGCCATCTGTGCTGCTTTTTCTTTCAGCTCAGGTTTTGCCAAAACTGCAAGTAATGCAAGTCCCTATCTTTTACACCACCACATACTTCTTGGTATCAATACACCAATTAAACATATCACTGGTGTCACTGGTAGGAACTGAACTCTCACACTGGCAGAAGCACAACTCAGTTGTGTATACAGCTAGAGCCTTCTAATCACTAAGCTGTTCTCCTACTCTAATTTAAGGTTCCTCTTAATCTTAATAGAGAGAATCAAGAAGGAAGCTTGCCTGGAAGTTGTAACATGCTGATAGGACTAGAAAGGCCATGGCTAAATCATTGTTCGACCACACACTTTTGTCACTATGGGCAAGTAAGTCAAGCACCTATACCGAGGTATTTGTACATGAAATGCACTTGCAAAGTGAATTTCTTCACTCCACATACTTTGTTCCACACCATGGCCCAGCATCTTGGGGCGCATGGGCTGGATTGTGCTCTAACCTGCCTGGGAGATCTTCAGAATCATGCTGATTGTGTTCCAGCAGCAACTGAGCATTAAGCCATCAACATTAGACAAGGGGTAGTCCACAGTAAAAAAACAAAACACAAAGCATATACAATGAAGATATCAGGTTCTTGACACAAAGTATTTTGCTTTCCTGGTATGTTTGTAGTGGTCTGCTCAATGATTAATGTGGACATTATTTCAACTTTTTCAGTTCCCGAGAAAGACTGTATCTTTTTGGGGGTGGTGATGTTTGAGCCCACATGTATTTGGTGGCACTGCTTGTACCAACTCCAGCAGTTCTTTCTCTAACCACCCTTATTCCCTGATTATTACAATGTATACTTCCGTTGCCCTGAGGCGAGGAGGTGAAAGACACCTCTTATCTTCCACAAGGATAAAAGATGGTATTTTTCAGCTGGATCAGCTTTGTTGATCTTTGGCTTTACAAATTGAGATGGTACCACAAAAAAAAGGGAGGAGCTGCTTATTTTGACACTGAAAACATCTTAACCAAACAACAACCTGAAGCACATACATAAAAGTGCCACAAAACCCTCCAGAGCAAATAGGAAATTTACATTTAATATTTACTACATTTAATCTATTTGCAGTAGAGAGACTACTTTAATTACTAGGATAAAAAGCAAGGCCACAATATAAAACCTGCAAGTTAAGAATGAAAAGCAACAGTTCAACCAGCAATGATTTCAAAAAGATTTGCAAAACCTTGTAGAGGTTTCTCTTCAGAATCTTGTGGTTGAAATTTATTATTCGCTATTAATATGTAACCTGCTGTCAACTCTTGTTTAACTTAGTGATAAGCTACTATTTTCCCTCCCTTCCCTGCATTTCTCCTCAGTTGAGCAAAATAAATAGCACACAAAATAAATAAGGGAAAACTTAGAAAGTAAACATCTTTATGCAGATAAGGAGGATTATCTGAAGTAGTGCACCCAGATTTATTTGCATACATCATTAGAGAAAGGCTGCTGCAAACTGACAAGTCAAAAGAAAGTTAACTCCCAGGTAGGAGCAATGGGATTGACAAATCATTCACTGAAGTAGAGAAGGATTACGCAAAAGGAGAAGACTCACTTATGGAAAATAAAGTGATTTTTTCTTTCCTTTTATGCTGTTCCCTTTAAGAATGGCAGTGAAAAACAAAACTAACACATACATTACACACAGCTGAAAGGCAATTCCATACAATGCAACTATCACACAGAAATGGTTTATTTCATTGCTTTGGTAGAGATGTATTTGTGAGCTGCAGTGGTGCTGAGCAAGCCTGCAGTTTTCCTCACTATTCCCTGCATACGAAGTGTATTTTTTCCCCTGCCTTGTGGCAATCAGTTTCACCACACAACCTTTGTCACTGAGGACCTTTCCCAAAGCTAATTTACAAGCTGCTTTTTCACACAGCCAATTCCAAGAAGCATTTCCAGCATGACACTTGGCCTGACAACTGTAAGCATATGTCAGTGGCGTAGAAGTTCTTACCCTCCAGCTGATGTATAGCAACCGACTGCAGCTGTGCTCCTGGTCTACCATGATGCAGAGTGAAGGAAGTTCACTTAAGTACCAGTAGTTTTTATTTGCACTGAAGCAGGATGGGGATGTCCCCACAGATGGTTGCTGCACCTCAGCCAAGGCAGCAGCAACTTTCACCAGAAGGTTTTGTTTTATCAGACTTAGCTCAGCTGCTCTCCTTGGTCTATGCTCTCAAAGCTCTTTCCAGCCCCCATCTCTCTGTACAGCAACGAAGTTTAAATATCTGTAGCGTGAGTTCTGTAACTAACTAAGCAAAAACTACCAAACAGAATGTAAGAACAATTTAAAGTAAGAGAAATGACAATGCTGGAGAAGGAAGAAGAATGAGGAGGAAGGTATGCGCCAAAAAGGAGGTAGACAACTGTTTAAAAATTTTCAATTATGTCAGGAAAGCAGATATGTCCATTAAGTGACATGGTCAAAATCTGTATATTCATCAAATATTACTCCAGGAAATCAAGATAAAGATCTGTGCCTTGTAGAAATTTTTACTCAATATGGAAAAGTTGAACTAAAGCAATAATTTTAGGCTCAAACAGACTGTGATCTATGTAACACTCAGCTATTGGCTTGTAGGGACAGATTAAAAAGTAATTTCACACAGTATTCCAATGCCTATGCTAATATCATTGACAAAAAAGACATTTTGGCAGCACCTAGCACTAAATAAATTGAAACTGCTGATACATATTTAATATGCAACGTCAACTCCTCTCAAGCTATAGCCCAGCTGAGACTGGTCAGCATGGGAGGAAAATCTGAGTGCTGCAAAAAAAGTTCTAATGATTCAATATGTGGCTTCACTTATTTCAAGTTAGCCCTCGTAGAATTCTTACTCAGAAGCACTGTGGATCACTTTCCTATTGTTATCTTTATATCCTGAGAAGTCATGGCCCTGAGGATGCCCCCAGCCACCTGGTTGGGTTGAGGTTTCTCTCTGTAGCAGTGCAGCCCACCATGGGCTCCCCCTCTTCCATGAGCCCCTTGTAAGGGATTGACCCTCTGGTCTGGGGGCTGCCCAGATGCCTTCACTGGGAAACCAATCCCATGTTGGAACTGCTTGTACCAGCCCTACTGCTCTTTGGATACCTTTGACTAAGCTCCAGTAACATCTTTTAGAAGATGAGGGATGATATTTCACAGCTTTAAAAATCACCTGCTTTCATTTAATGCACATTTTATCCTCTTACTGGCTATCCTGTCACTCAAAAAAAGCAGTTATGCCTCTTCCTGCATTTTCCCCTCCCCTCACTGCTCCTGCTGACACCAAAATCTGTACAGCTTTTTGGTGAAGTGACTTGGAAAGTGGCCAAGCTACCCACCATCATTCTGGTACCTGCCTGGAAAAAACTGCTTCCTAGCCAGCCTGACTCCCCTTCCCAAGTACCACACCAATTAGTTACACACACATAGGGAACTAGGCCGCACTGTCATTTCCAGAGGCAGTGCCAGCTTAAGGTTTTTCTTCAATGACAGACGGATGGTTGCAGTCTATACCCATTAAATTCTCCTTTGGTTTGAAACACATACAGTGCATTTTCTCCCTGGAGCCGTTGAGTGACTTGGCTTAATCCGACATCAGAGGCGCGTCTCAGTGAGGCGCCTAATTGATCTCCCTGAAGTGCTCGAGTTTGTGCTCAAGAGCTGACAAAATTCTTTGTAATACCTCAGTATCAAACACACTAAACAAGATCTCAATTTTAATTGTGTTCCAACTGCAAGAAAAGAAGAATTCTGCCAAAGTAACAGTTTCAAGCTATCGAGAAAGCAATTAAAGCAACAGGCACACAACAAAATAAGTTACTTCTACTGCACCAAAGATGATTTTAAAGGAAAAGTTCAGCAGTTCTATACAAAGTATAACTAGCATGTTTTGCAAACCTCAGTAAAGAAAGCAAAATTTGTGCCTGTGGTGACAGCTGTCTGTTTGACAGTAGAAGGGACCTTTTATTTTCCAGTATACTGGGTACTTCTTTTCAAGAAGTATATTTATTAGAACAGCAAGTGCTATCTTCTGTGTCTGTCTTATTTGAGGAAAAGTACGTGGAAAGCACTATTGTATAACAACATTAGATCCTTGCTGTGCATTTTTGTAGGGGTTTCTTCAGATTGCTACAGGCCATTAGCCTTTCACTTCAGGTAAGTAATGAAAAACGACTTTTCCAACAAAGGAAATCAGCTGTGTTACCAGTGGCAACTCCACTTTTTAATACATGCACCAACCCCCTGTGCATGCACTTGTTATTTATTCTTTTTCAAAAATCAATTCTAGTATGAAATAAGAAAGGTTCCCCTTGGCTTCACCTTGAGCTGATAATGAATGAACCCTCAGTGAAGTCTGCTCCCAAGGAAGTCTTCCTTAATAGCACTGATTAAAAATAACACGAAGTTTCTTCCTAGGAAGCAAGATGTAGTGCTTCCTGCTTTCCTGCACCAGGGTATCTTGTAATTGGACTGGTGCTAATTAGACACTTCAGCCATACAATTTAATTTATATTAAAAAAATTTCAATTTCCCTTGGTTTTTGAGAGAGTTACTGCCATTGAACAACACCAACATGCAGAACTGTGAAATCAGCACAAGACTTTAATTACACAGGGGGAAAACCACACAAAAATCCTGGTGGAATCTTTCTTTTTCATTTAACTTACATACCAAATCAACATACATCTTTCAAGCAGAGACACAAAACTGATTCTAAAGAACCTGCTCTGACTTAACATGTCTTGTCCAATGGTAGGATGGGCAGAATAGGTACAACCACCACAGATTGAAAGCTGTCTCTGTAACACTGATGTGATTTTGTATCAATGTCAAATCATCAACTATAGAACAGGTTACGTTTTTTTGCCTGACATCAGGGCATATAACTCACAAAGGAGGTGGTAAAAGCTGACATATTCAGGACAGCAGCCTAGAAGAAATAGAAACATAATTAAAAAGTAGGTTATTTCTTAGGCAGACACTAATTGGCAAAAACTTGCATCTCTCTGTTTTTCCTTTCCATGTAATGTTAGTCAAACCCACATAAGTAATACCAGGGAGCTGAAAATCTTGAAAAATTGAGGAAATGCAGCAACAGCTATTTTTCCTTTCCCACCCTGCTTCGTTCTATCCATTAATTCATCCTTTACCCTTGTGCCCTTAAGTCTTCCCTTCCTTTCATCATTTTTTCTATTAACAGGGCTTCCTCCTCTCCACAAGCAGCAGCTGTGAACTACTTCCTTTTAACGTCTCATTTCCAAAATGAACTTCCTCCATGAAGCAGGCACACACCACTCTGTCTCAGCAGAATATGTAAGAGCCTTGGAGAGGTGGTGGAGAACAAAGGAGAGTCAGGGGAGACTTTGCCTTGCATCTTCTAATGCTGCCTCTCTCCCTTTGTACTTTCTGTATGGCAAAATAACTAAAAAAGATGCACCAAAAAACTGCATCCTACTACTTCCTTCCCTTAATTTCATATATTGGCATTCATAATTAGATTTTGTTTATGAATTTTAGAACAGATTTTATTTCCTCCTAATAGGATGATAGCCTTTTATTTTCCACAAAATACTTGTATTATTTTTGCAGCAGCAATATATAGCTGCAGAACACCTCAATGTATTTCACTAAACTTCATTCAGACTTCCTTAATATTCTGCAGGCAGAAATTTGAATTCAGCAAACGGCTGATGAGCTGCATTTCTGAATTCCGTATTGCCTAAATACTAGCCCAGTAAACTTCAAAAAACATAATTGGAAGCCCCAAGAGATCAGAGAGACCGCTGTTCTAATCTATTATGGAAGTCAGATTCAGGAGAGATTTCTGATTTTAGCAGTATATAATTCACAAGACCAGAAAGTGCCTCTTTTCTTCTTTTTCCCCTATAGAATAAAATAAAAAATTGCTAACATATTAAAGCAATGTTAAAAATGCAAAACCAAAGCCACAAAAGATGACTTGACATTACATAGGGTTTACAGCACATTTTGTATTTTTAGAACTTCTGTCATATAAGTGCAGTTTAGATCCAATCAATCTTGTCTGTATAAACGTGAAAGAAACAGTTCCCACAGTGAACCTCTGGATTCCACATTAATCATTGCTCTGAAAGATCATTTAATTACAGCAAGAATCAAATATACCAGACTATTTCCCCAAAATTGTACTGCATTCTACACAGGATTTTCTGCCATGTTCTGTCTTTGTATGAGACCCCCTTGTTCCATTCAGGGAAGCTCCGCCTGCAAAACAAAATACAAACACAAATTTCTGCTATTCATACTGTAGACACTAGCTACTTTCGCTCCTCAACTCCATCAAAATGGTTTGCAGAAGAAAATGACAGAAATGTGGTAACGTCCAAATATTTGCATAAGAAAGATTTTTAAGATTTCTTCCATTTTCCTTCTTCTGTATGTTCATTATCTTACAACCCAGCATGAAAATGCTGACTGGGCTACCTTCAGCTATGACAGAAGCTCGAACACATCATAGTTTCCCCCAAAAGTTTAATCAGTGAGTGATCCCAGACCTGCAGGCACTGATGAGAAGTTTAAACAACAACAGAACAAGGGAGACCCAGGCACAAAAGGCAAGCTTCACCAATATACTTTCACTGGAATAAAGGAAAATAATGCATTGCAACAGGTATATTAGTTATTTCTGTCGTTCATCTACGTATTTGGAAAAGAAAATACCCTGCCCAGCCTTTTTTTATTGCTTAATTAAAAAGAAAGCCAGAAGTCACCTTAGAAATAGAGAAAGTGAATATTAATCAGGACAACTATAAACTTATACTTTATTAAATAATTTTGTAGTAACTGAATTTCTTTACCATTATGAGTAATGTGTAGCACCAAACTTAAAGGTGGTAACTCCTTTCTTTTAATTCTAATTTTCAAGCTAATATTTTTGCTAGCATCAATGAAACATCAACTAATAAAAAAATCTCACACTAAAGATAAAGAAGAGTAAGTCAAGTTCTTATAAATCAATTGTTCTTTGAGTGAATTTCTTTTAGCAGCAGACATACACTATCAAAGAAAAAAAAATTATACACTGGCATGTCGTTTTAAGAAAAGAAATTGCTGTGGTGGAGAATTTTTTTAAAGGTATAGATAATTACTGTGTATCGTCCCAGTAAGTACAGGTACAATCCCATTAAACTAAACTTTACTGGTTTCTCACTTTACCTAAACTGACATGTCCTGTTAATTTGTTGTCATGCAGAAGACAGAACAACTGCATCAGGTTGAGTTTTACATTATCCACATTGTCCAGTAACTATCAGACTGAGTCTTTCTCTCACGCTACTTCTCTGCCTAATACCTCAGTCCTCAGAGATGCCTTTGCAGACTGAAACATGCAGTAGAGTTACACAGCACTGATTGGCAGCGTGCTGTTAAACAAGCACTTTCATTTGTTCAGGGTGTTTTGGTTGGATTGCTCAGCTGTAATGATCCCCTTGATGTAACAACGTGGTTCTTAAAAATCACAATTCACTGCCATAGTAGTTCTGTGATACCAACACAATGATGATTACTGTGAAGAATTTCCCATCAATTTACAATCAGAAATGATCACAGGTTTCACTGTAGGCAACTTAAAATGCCACACCAGATCTCTGAACTTGTTCCCAGTCAAATCTGAAGTGTATTTTGCTTCTCATTATACCTCCATTATCAGGTGTTTCCTCAGATATCAAGGGTTACTACAACTCTATTGATGAAAGTAAAGCTGACTTAAAACAGCATGTATGTATTACTTCGGCTATGATGCATTCTAGTTTTATTCATAATAATAAAAAGAATGGGATAAGCCAGAAGGCTTCACTGAAAACTGCTGTTTACTTCTGGGCATAATCTATATAGCAGAATGCCACTGTTACTACCTATAGAGTGAAACTGAGATCCAGACACAGTTGGTGTAGACCTAGCAATCTGTGAAATGAAACACAGTTCTTGCAGTACTGCAAAACCAAAGGCACACAGAAACAATAGCCACCTGTAAAGGCCAAAATATTTTTGTGGAGAAACTGACCCTACTTCTGTAAGGGTCACTGGGCATATATGAGGTAGAGGCAGCAGGTAATGCAACATCAATACCTGTGGTGTAATAACTATAGGTGGCTTGCACATCTATTAAAAACTTCATCAGCCACAGCTCAGTGTTAGCAATGGTTTCGATGGGTGCCAGACAGCAACAAGGAACAAGAGGCTGGTGAAGGAACACACAGTTCTCCCCATTCCTCAAAGCATTTGCCACCCAAAAAGTGATGCAACAGCCTGGGCATCAGTAGGAATATCTGCCTTTGTGGATGTTACCTGTGTGACAGTCACTGCACAGAAGGCAATAAATACAAAAAAAATTCTCTTTTACATGCATCATCACAAGATCAGCAATCATTTGTCCATATTCACATAGAGAACTATATATAATCTGTGCCATCTTCCTTATTCTACATCAAAGCTTTCTGAAGAGGTAGCTAACCTTGTGTACTGGAACAAACAGTTATATATGAGAAACAACATTTTTCTTAATCCCAGACATGCAAAAATAGACTACAAATGACCATTCAGGGAACTGCCTAATGTGGAGGAGGCACCCTTCAAACCCACTTTTAGAAAACAAAAGCATTGCTGTGATTACTTTCATGGTAAGAATGACATACACTTTTCTTCCCTTTGCCCTCTATGTATTTATTTTGGAAGTTGACTTTTCCTTCTCAGTTTAGCCTGCAACTGCTTCCTAAGTGACAAATGATGGGCTACAGGGAAAGAAGCTTTATGTAAAGACCAAAATTCTCAGCCAGCTTTGCCCTTCCCTGCTGGGCTGTATTTACAGCCACACCTTACATTACTGAGTCTTGAGCAAGCACAAAGTGCTGATTCAGAGATCCTCACCTGCAGTGAGACAGCCTGCTACACCCACGTTAAACAGGGGGAGGTGGCCATGTGAGATAGAGCAGAGTAGCAGCAAACCTCTGCTGCAACTCTTGTTATGGCTTTGGCAATTAACTTTTGTTTTAATTTAAAAGACAAGACATTAAAAAGCTGGAAGCTCTTCCCTCACCCACAAGAGAAGACATTCAAATAATATGTAGTGTTATCACTCCCTTGAATCAACCATAATGCTCAAACACGTCCTTCTCTAATTAAAACGTCATTTGTACTACACACTTTATAACTGAATGTTAACAACTGTACAGCTTTAAGGAAAATGTGAGCAAGGTTAAAAAGAAGAGATGAAATTCTGACACCCCTTCCTGAGCTGAACACAGGTAAAATGTTGAAACTTCAGGGACATTGGAGTTCCATTTCAACACCAAATTGTAAAGGAATGACTGATTGATGCTTCCTCATCAGCTTAAAAGATTCTGGAGCAAGGATGCAATCAGGGGTTTCTGTGATGGAGCAAGTAAAAGTGACATAAAATGCTGTAAGTCCTTCTGGCAAAAAAGACAGACAACAAACAGCCACATGTTGTACTGTCTGGAGGCAGGCATGGGAGTACAAGTGATATTGAAATAGATTTATTTTCTTAGGTGAGAGAACTATCTGAAATAACTGGAAAGTTTAGTCCTTTAGGAGACAACTTGTTTAAGGATGACTGAAATGTATGCTACAGGTTCTCTAATGAATAGAGGGTGGACTATGAATTTTTTTATGAATATCACATCTCTTTAAACATCAAAGACTCATAAACAATCTTTCTCTTTTAACAACTTGTCATACATGCGTTTGCAGTGGGCAGCCTGAGGAAGGAGCTTATGTGGAGGGGGCATTTTGGAGCTTCCAGGCAATCAGCATCTCTAGAAGTTTGCTAAATACAGCATCACCCACAGACAGCTCTGTGAAGAAGTTTGATGCCCGTGATCGCTGAACAAGGAGCCAACACGTCCTGTGCATGCTTGGGATATTCCCAGCAGCGGCCAGCTGACCTTGCCTTTTACAACCAGCAGAGGAAAGAATCATGCTGGGCCCCAGGGAGGAAGGGAAGAAACCACTGTAGGCCACTAGACACAACACCAAGGAGGAACACTTTTTGAGCACTGACAGAGAAGAAAAATGAAAAAAAAAAAAAAAAAAAAAAATGGAGCAAACTGCTGCAGCAATTGAGCAGAGTCCAAACATCAGATACTCAGTAGGAGTGAGGAGGAGGGAGTTGTTCCTCAACTACAAGAAATGGCTAAAACTGAATAAAAATGGAAATATCACAGCACAGAAATGAAAGCAGAATGAAAACAGGAGCCCTCCTGCCTCTGAATCCTAGCTCCAGCCCAGGGCATGTAAGTGGAACTGTGATGCCCATCACAGAGGTTTTATTTTGTATAAACTAGAGCTATTTATTATTTTAGTTACCAACAGAACATTCTTGGGGAATATTTCCCATGGATGATTGCACTTTTAATAGTGCATATAAAAGACTATCTAGAATGCCAGGTTTTACAATGACCAAACCAAACCTTTTATGTAAAAAATAGTAATCCAAAATGCTCATTGCTCTGCTAACACCCTCCCACAAACGGCCACATGTCACATACAACATATCGATGAGAAAGCCTCAAACTTGGAATGAAACTGCATTGATGGGAGAAGATAAATGGAAAAAGATGTCCTCTTGCTTTTTTTCCTTCATCACTTTGGATGTACACACTTCAGCCTTTCAGCTTTGTTTTATTATATTGTGCAGGGGATTGGAATCCTTTAAGTGTTTGTATGTGCATGTGAGAGTGTAAACACACGGTGAAATTTAGTAGCTACACAAACAAGTTGATAGGAATTTTTTTAAACAACTGAACTATTCCTCAGCTTCTACTGTTTCCATTTGTCATTCCTTAAAGTTCAATAAATCCTATACCAAACCATTGAACAATCCTGTATCTGCTCCAATAAGCAACATTTGATTAATGATAAGAAGAATGACACAGGGTGGTATTACCAAGAAGACCCATGCAGTGCAATATATTTTCTTCATTGTACTGGAAAAAAAAAAATTGCTTTAGTGAGAGCAGTACTGCCTGGCAATGGCAGACCCCGGAGCGGAAATTCGAGGATGCCATAACTGTATTTGTGACCTGTATGAAGGCTGCACGATCTGCTGTTTTTTATCTCCCCCATGTGGTAAAGCAAGTTAGTAAGTCTGCTTTAGAGAAGTGGCTTCTTTCCTCTCCAGAGCATCTTCCAGTCAGATGAAAAGCCCAGTGGTGGTCTATGAAAACTTGAAGGCTGAACAAAAATTCATTATGGGAGTAGAAAGCACAGGAAATGTTCAGTCTCAAAAGTAACTAGTTATTCCAAATATTCCCATATAACCTCTAAATTTACCTCTTAACTCCCTTTCCAGTATACAAATGACAGAGTTACAACTTGAAATAGTACCCATGTTTGACAGCTTATAAGTGGGTTTAATCACCACAGTACAGATCTACTAATAATTTATAATCCAATCTGTCTTTGAGATAACTAATATTTCAAGCACCTGACATCAGAGGTATCTCAACTAGTACAATCTCATTGCAATTAATAGCCTCAAACCATTGAATTGCCATCTATCACTATGACTCAAACAGCAGTGATTACGGTTACTTTCCATTTTTCTTTAGTATCTCCTTTAAATTACAGTAAATAAGCAGTCTTCACCCTTTTAGTTACATATATGTTTGAATAGTGGTGAAAAGGGCATGGAAAAAGAGGAGGAAATCCTTGCTGTTACTTTAGCTATGCTCTAAATGTGTTATAAACATTAATGTGGCTGTAGGCCAGTTTAGACAGGATATAAACGACTGTCCTCCACCTCGCTCTTTTCTTCAATCATTAAAGTTTACTTAATATTCATGAAAAATACTTTGTATCCCTGGAAGCTAAAAGCTTCTCTTTATTCACAGAACAATTACACCTCTGGCTGTATCATAAATTGCCTACATTGTCAGGACAATATACTTATAACCTTATCTGGAGGACCAATCCTAGATATGAGAAAAAAAAATTGTTTTCATGCCTAGGAATTAATAAAAATGCTTTGCTGTTTATTTAAGTTATAAAGAGTGCTCATTATTTATGGTTGTTAAATATTACCAGGATGACTAGCAAATCTTTCAAAGTCAGTGAAAAATTTGAAATAGGGAATTTTCTCTGATGTTTGTGCTTACTGCTCACACACACTGAATTTCCCAAGAGATATATATGCAATTTGGTGATTGATCTTCTCAAAGAAAGGTCTAGCTGGAGGCAGCTGGCTTGAGCTAGGAAAAAGCAGTCACCAAACAGGCATCTTTCTCATTATGACAGGCAGGGGTGGCATTGAAGGTGATATTAAAACACTTTTCTTGCCTTGTCAAAGCTTCTCTGCAACTGGGATGAAACATGCACAGCCTTCCACAAACTGAAGTTCTAGAGTACACCTTAACTTCTGCTTCCACTGGGGAAAAAAAAGGCAGAATTTTGTACAAACGACTTAGGAATGACAACTTCTGTCTCTGGTGCAACCTTATGGATACACTGCTGTTTATGCCCTCAGCTTTATTTTTCATTTCTTATGGCAAGTGATGATGCTACAACAGCTAAAACTAAGGAGTTGTTTTAGTCAAATTTCTGTTCTTACCCTGCAAAGGTTTTCAGAAAAATTAATGATGTTGGGATGTTGACTGAAATTCCAGTGTTTGTCTATTCCCAAAGCAGTATTTTCTCCCACGAAGTATGAGCAAGATTCTTCCTAGATCCAGTAGGGGATACAATGGACACCCATAAATTAAAATACCTATTATTTTAAAAAAGATTTTAAATACACTGGTCTTAAAAATTAAGGCTAGAAAAAAATATACTTAAAATCCAAATGCCAAAATGGATAGAAATCTATCTTAAGTGCTACTTATATGTCACTTTCTCCATGATAAATAATCTGTAGTACATACACCATAGAGCAGTCATACAATTACTTTAAAGAGAGAACATTGAAAACTACAGGTTTGACATAACCATGATCAAATTAAACATTTATTTTCTGCTCTGCATCACTTACAGACATAGAATTTGCTTTTTAAACAATAGTGGTATTTGGAAATTGCTTATAGAACAATAAAACTATGTAACATTATTTCTGCTCAAGCTCCCTAGCTCCTTGTGTAGCTATACAATAATGTTACCCTCAGTTTGTCGCAGCCCTTGTTATAAAGTTTCTCTATTACTGGACCACACATATAAAACAAAACCAAAACCAAAGTCCTCAAGATACCACTGCTAAGAGCAGCTTTTAGATCTGTAAGCTAAAAGAGTCACTGATGATGCTTGTTGATATGGTAGTGGAAAAGGGTGTTGGCACTAGCAAATCAGGACAGCTTTGCAGTCATTTCCGGCCTGTGCCTTCCTGGCCTTCAGCCTTAGGAAAACCTGAGTTTGAACATCAGTGGTGAAACAGCACCAAAGTGAACAACTAGTGGTCTCAGTGTTCAAAAGCTGAGTGAGAGCTGCCCTTGGACAGTGTTTGTCCTTTTGTGCCTCAGATACGCAAAGGAAAGACTGACTCAGTTCTCAACCAGCTGTGTGTCCCAGTGTACGCTGTACAGGGGCTTCACGCCCACCACACCACACATGGAATGTGCCATGGAATTGGCTGCACAAACAGGAAGGTGGGTAAGTGGCTTTTTAATATTATTATATTGCGCTTTTCTCCTACATCAGTTTTACAGTGTATCTGTAGAGCAACAGTGTATAATTTAAAAGCTGTGCAATATAATAAAGAAAAATGCCACTTACCTGACTTTCCATAATTGAGTCTACAAGAATTCAGAGTCTCACTAGTATGCTAAATATCAGGATGTCATAGGACAGCAAAGAGTCAGTCTTTTGAGAACGAAGAATGTCATGTAGCCTAAAAAAGATTACAGAGGGTTTTTGCTTCTCTAAAGGAAAAAACAGACTATATTAATTTTTCTGTTAAGCCAATCATTAAGGCTTGCCTTCCAATGAAACAGAAAGTGTTTCTGCCCCTTTCTGCCACTCTATGTAGCATTTCTACATTCCTTCAAAAAAAAAATCACTAGTTTTCCTAAATGTTTTTTTCAGAATGTGATTTCTCCGTTGATAGATAAAGATACCTCCAATACACTCACCACTTCCTACATCCTACATGTACACCATGTTAGGGGCAGAAAGTTGGAGAAATTTCATATCCAGACACAGAAAATTACTGTCAACAACCAAAATAACTTTTTTCTAAACTACAGAAAAATTGCAGCAGCTTTATAATACTGTCTAAGTGTTCAACAAAGTTCAAATAGTAAGAATAAAAAGCCCCTGGATTTAAAGAATGCTCCAGCCTTTGCAGGTGTCTTGACACAGCATGGTAAGTAAAATTAATGAAAACATGACTTATAATGGGCAGCACAGAAAGAAACCCCCAGAAGTCAAAACCACAACAAAACCCACCCAAAACCCACAAACAACCCAACTCTAACAAAAGCAGAAAAACCTGAAAAAGTCTATCAAATTCCAGAAGAATTAATAGCAACATGCCATCAATAAAATTTAAACATCAAATTTTGTTTATAAAATATCACTTGCCCCTTACATACACACAGTACAAAGAGACATACTGAAAAACTGATTGTATTGGGTCTGACTGGGGTAAAGCTCACAACCCTTACAGTGCTGTGCTTTGCTTTGGTAGCTGGTGTTGATAACAGAGCAGTGTTTTGGCTACTGCCAAGCTGTGCTGTCCCTGTGACATTCCTTCCCCCACTGAAGGGGATGGGGGTGGGCAAGATCCTGGGAGAGGACACCAGCAGGCCAGCTGACCCCAGTCAGCCAAAGGGATATTCCATCCCATATGACATCAGCTCAGATATATAAGGGAAGGAAGAGAGGAGGAGAAGGAGGCACTCAGGGCTGGTCCATGTTTGCCTCCTTGAACAACCGTCACGCGTGCTGAAGCCCTGCTTCCCAGAAAGTGTCCGGACATCGCTGCTGATGGGAAGTAGAGATTGATTGTTTTCCCCTCTGCTCTTGCGCGGGCAACCCTCAGCTTGCTTGTTCTATTTTTCTCCCCACTGTAACAAAACTGCCTTTTCTTACCCTGATAGTCTTTTTCAATATTATCCTCTCCCCTCTCCCAGTGGGAGAGGGAGTGATAGAGTGACTGAGTGGGCACCTGGCACCTAGCCAGGGTCAACCCACGACACTGATATATAAAATAACAGCAAACACTTTAAGATCCTCTAAGTACAATAAAAGCTAAATTGGTGGGAAAAAAGGTAGGTTCAATTTTCTGCAGAGGAATAATATACTTCACTTGTACTCAATAATCAGGCTAGACAGATACCTAATGCCCAAGTGTACAGCATCCTTTGATAAGGAGTACAGAAACCTCAGGGACAGAACATTGTATGGAGGCAAAAGTCAGGCCCTTTCTCACTGAGGCCAACTGAAAACCAGCTTTACATGTGAGATCAGTTGGAGAAGGAATAAAATTTCCAGCCTGACACTATCTGTGCAGTGGTAATTGTAAGATACTGTTCATTCTTCTAACGGTATGGTTTACGATGCTTTAATTTCTGTATTATTCCCAATATTTCAAATGAACATTGAGTCCAAATGACTGCAAACTCTAAAGCAAAACTGAAAATGCAAGGGCACTCCACACCAAAGAGCATCTTCAAATGAAGTGAGCTGTAAACCAACTTTGTTATATGTACAACTGAAGAATTACCTGTTTTAAAAAAGGGAGAATCTAAGACAACAGGTAAAGTTAAAAAGCATAACTCATGTTCTACATGACAGAAGTATGCAGCAGAACCAGAATTAAGAGGTAATTTTTCAAAAATTCTTGTCTTGATTATCTCATAACCTTTGCAAGTTTCTTGGATATCCGACAAAGAGCAAGCATAAATATACACTCCTTCTCACTCAGTTATAGGGCAAGGGGACTACACTACTTTACCCTTGCTACATTTCATTAATGCTACTTAAATGATTTCTTTAATCTCAGAACACACCTTCCTTCCCGTTCTTCTAGCCGTGACATTGCACTTCATGCATTCTCTTTTTTTCACTAAATGGTGACTATCATTTAGTATAGGCTACTGCAAAAACATCTGTAGTTGATCTGAAGCTGTGTCACAGAAGCACTGTCTGTACATGTGGGTTTCAATCTTTCAAATGAAAAGACTACATCAAAAACCATTTGTACCACAGGTAAAAAAACCCTCAAATTGTTAATGAAGAAGAATGTCACAACACCACTGGTTTGTGCCTTTCAGTTAAGTGCTCAAGGACAGCTTGGAAAGAAATGTGCCCCCATGAGAAAGGGCTATGCAGCAAACACACAACTCTCCCTTACAAGGCTTTTGAAAATTCTGGGGAGAAGAATGCATGACATGCCTTAGCCATTGTTTTCCAAAAGACTTCTGATGAAAAGAAAGTCTGAGTTTAGCTAATGGTAAATGCAATCAAATACTAGCACTAATAATTCGTAAAGATACCAAAGCCATAAAATACAGCAAAAACCCCTAATACATGTTTTAGATAGAAAAGAACATCTGAATCTTCCACAACATCCTACCAAAAAACACCAACCATGAAATCACTAAACGCTGTAGGACTACTGCACAGTTTGAATTTATGGTTCTAGGTCTCAAGGAGGCTACAAAGTAGAGCTGTCACAAGGGGAAATTTCCTCTGGTGTGGTCCCTGTGTCTCTAAAAGTGACCTAGTATATCAACACAGTGTGGCACAGATTTTTATTAAGGGTGTGATTTTTATCGCAATGGGATACTGGAAGCAGTGTTTCAGCACCATTTGGGTCACAGTCTCCTGAATATGATAATAGAGAGCAGGAAAACTAATGCAAGAAATGTCATCAGCTCGTTCTCCTCTTCCTGAGTTTTTTGTCACTTGTAATCTCACTTGATCCAAAACCAATACAAATGTGACCCAGAGACAGACTGGCAGAACAGCCAGTTGGACCAGAGCAGATGTGGTTTCCTATTTCAGGACTTACAGTCCTGCCTCTTACAGAAATCTTCTTTTGACCCTAGGTTGCTCCTCTGGCTTTTTTTTTTTTAATACTTCTTTTAAAACACAGATTGAAGCAGAATAAAGTTCAAGATTAAGGCTTAAAATCATCTGGAGGTAGAGAACATTCATAGAGCAGCCAAAACAAAGGAGAGCACAGCACAGCACCTAAACAAGAAGAGACTACTCATAGCCACTAAAGATATGGGAAGAACTGCAAGAGCAACTCCAGTGGAGATAAAAACTCTGTATGCAGTCTTCTTCATTAAGGGGATTGAGTACACAAAAAAATACGTGAATGTTTACAGCTTTATTTGCTTTTCACCTTCCATTGATCCCAGGATTAACAGTCATGCCATGAAACCAAACGTAAAAGTCCAGTGGATCATATGATGCAGGACTTGATAGCTTCTCTTACCTGTTCAAACCTCTAGCATTTCCAAATCAGAAATACATGCAATTGATTCTTTTAGTATAGAAATACTTCCAGAACAGATACTGCTTAAATGAACCTCAGTAATGTCGGATTGCCTCTCCCAATGTGATTTCTACCAACCGCCCTGCTTATCCAACGTTACAAAAAATAAACAGAAATCTGAAATGCCCCTATTTTCACTCCAAAGAAATGGCACTGAAAGATTTGTTGTGTTGAATCATGATATGAAGTTCTCAGTTCTTTGAAAAATTTTAAATGGGACTGGGAAGTATTTAACGGCTTTTATTACGAAAGTGTTCTGACCTGATGGGCTCATAGCAGTAAGCTGTGAACGCCCCTCTTTAGAGACTGAGAGTAGAAAAGAGAGGAACATTTATAAATTATAGAATAATATCACAGGTTAAAATTCAGGACAAAATATCACAGTCAAATCTACTCAACTCTTACTTTCTGTGCAAGGGAGACGAAACCTTCTATTATTTACCACAATAAGGGACATTCTGCCTAGAAATTTTAAAAGACACTGAAAAAAAATCCCAGATGTTGACTGCAGTGAGTTTTCTTTACCACTGAATTCATAACACACACTGGGATATCCAATATCCCACATTGTGCAGTTTGAGGTATGATTGTGATAGCCAGGGTAAAATTGGTATATGGAATTGGAATTTTTTGCAGGAGTGGCAGGATTTTAAAATGTTATATCTAGCCTAATAAATGTTAAATACATGCCATTTGACATCTGAAAGCAGACTGGTTCACAAATGCTATTACAATTCATACAGCACTTCAGAAGTCCCAGGGCAATGGCAACTAATACATATAAATTGCCAAGAATTGGCAAGGATGATAGGTTTTATTTTTGCTGCTTTATCAAAATCCTTCAAAGAAACTTACCACTTCTTCACAGTTGAGATCTACAGGAAAAGTAAGGGAAAGTCTCTCTCAACCAGAGGAGCCTTCATCTAAATAACTGAAGCCAGATTATTAATTTAGCTGAAAAGAATCATCCTACCCAAAGGGCTATTTGATTATTCACTCCTGTTGCTACAGTTAATACATGAGGTATTATAAATCAAACCTGGACTTTGGAAGACTTCATGTCTCTATGACTAAAAGTCATGTTTGCAAAACAAATTCCAGATCCTACCATCATGTGATGTAGACTCTGATCTTATCAAAGCACAGTCTAACTACCAATTACAGCAGAAACTCTCACACATAAACGCTTCATTATTTAATTTACAAAGCAACAGTTTGATCGTGTCTCACGACGACTGAGAGCAGTGTTAACCTAACTCAGAAACTGCAAGCTCAAACCACAGCAGGCTTCAGAATTGAGCTTTTTGAAGTGTTTCAGGTCAGTAACATCATTCCACCTCAGGACAATTCTGCTTTAAAGTAGCTGTGTTGCATCTCTGGTGCTGGAAATTAGTTTCCTCTGGCAGCAGGATATATAAATAAAAATGTGCATACCCTAAGTAAAAAGCAATGGGCAGTTATTGAATAGGAGTGATCTCCCTTCACATGCCTTCATGGTGGCTGGGAGAAACTCCACACCCTGCAGAAGTGATGGCTTTCACATGTTGGCACTGTGGTATACATCCTACCAGCACCATATGATCCATGGCTGAGAGCAGACATCAAGAGCAGTTAAAAATGAGGAAGAAATGATGAGCAATAACCAAGCAGGTGAAATGTCATAGCTGAAGATCATAATCTTTTGTTTTTAATTCCTGAATGTCTTAGGTTACAATAGCATGTATTCTATCACCATCTTCATAAGCTGTTAAAACCAGGTAGGGCACTCTTCCTTACTCATCCCTGATAACTCCAGGGGATATCTTCTGTCAATGGGCCATTGAGTCCCACTGATAAAATTACATCATCCCATTGTGAGATGCTCCGCCCAGGGGGAGGAACCAAGCATCCCTATCGATATAATCTGGAATCTGAAACACCACAAACCAGCTTTTTCCACTGGATTCCCAGAGGAAGACCAGACCCTTCTACACCACCACTGGACCTCCAGAGAACTACACCTTTCCACAGGATCACAGCTTCAACACATCTATCACTTTCAGAGCACTGCAGCCACCATCTAATCGGACTACCACCAACACCCTGACCGACAGGGTGTCAGATTGTATTCTGACTCTGTCACTGTTTTTGTACTATTGCATTTATTTTAATCTTTCTATTACATTGTAGTTCTGACTTTGAGCCTCTCAGTGATTTGCTTTCAAACTACCACACTGAAGCAGACTTAAGACACGTATACAAGCTGCACTATGTAATATCAAAACTGTCCACTTGCTCTGATCAACTCTGCTTGCCATGGAGTTTGAAGGTGGGCAGAATACAGTTGCATGCATTTCAGAGCTGGAACTACCTTTGTAAAACATCTTCTGTTGCTCCTTATTTCCAGTCAGTCGCATGGGGGCAAGAGGACATGTCCCACTGAACATATGTTGAGTGACTATGCTCACAAGCAGCAGAATACCCATACCAGTAATTTCCTTCTGTACTGAGACTGGTTTCTTTAGCAGCAAAGAATGCCACAGGCACTGAACCGTAAATGCCTGCATGTAGCTGGAGACACACACACATGTTTGTGTGTGACACTTCAGGTAGGAAATTCTGGGCCTCAGGGAGACACAGTGCAAGCAGATGATGGACCAGCAGGGTGGAGATGGGGAAGTCTGAAGTCAGTTAAGTTGCTGGAAACCAAATAAGAATGGTTGGTCCAGGTTGGGCCTTTGAAATAGCAAAGGCTTGAGCTACCAGTTATGCTGAGGATCATTAACGACCACTTTGTGTCCACAGTCAAGAAAAGCATATCTAGTCCCACACCTAAAAGACTGGCCTATCATGGCTTCATCATGTGATCAGTTACAGAGTTTTAAGATACCTCTTCAATTGTTAGAAAAGGACCAGCTATGATACACACAGTTATACCACTACAGACAGAAAGCTGACATTTTAGACAGACTGTCTGATTTTGAAAAGGAGGATGCTGCATCTGGAAACTCATGCAGAACTGTCCTGAGCCTCTCACAGTCACATTTCAGGGAGAACCACGAGCACAGCACTCCATTGGGCATTATTTACCTCCAATACAGCAGTAACAGATCTACCAACAGCATGTTAACCATAAATTTGCACTCACACAAGAAACATTAACAACACTCTTCTGAAAGCTGCAAAAGATGTGGTGTAGGACCCAAACTACAACTGCCTCACTGTGGTGAGCTGTGATTTGTCATTTTTTTAAACAAAACACAGTACTGTGGGTATTCAGTGTTTCTACCCATATGTCTAAGAGAAACTCATTTAGCTGTACATCTATTCCACAACCCTAAAACCACTAAGCCAAAATGAACTAAGCATTGCCTGTTTAGGAATACCAGTCTTTAAAGAACTGAAGAAGCTGAATTTAAAGTATGCTTGGATGAAAATTAAGGAAAGGAAATACAAGCCTCCAATTATTCTGCAATAAGACAGGCTACGCTTTTATTCCCTTTGTTGAAGAGACTCAGGAAAGACTTACTATAAAAATGTGACAAAATCAGAAGGAAATGGCATTTAAAACAGCTTCACTTCCTACTTAAGGTAGACCTGAGAGCAGGAGGAACAAGTATGTAGGAAGGAGAGTGCTTGAAGAAAGGAATAAAAGCACAGTAGCTGGTACTTCTCTGCTATAACACTATCAGCCTGTTGAGTGCAATTACAATAGCACAGACAGCACTTGCTTTATTGTGACCTTACTGAATTAAATCTGAGGAAAAAAACTCTGAGATTCAGCAGGGAATTTATTAGAAAATTTTAATGCCAACTTAAATTTGATCCAAAAGCCTCAATATTAAAGGTCATATCCATTACTATACTGTGGGAAACCTTGGATCTCTCTGTTCCTATGTTCCACCCTTTCTCAATTTTGTTTTCTTTTGTAAGAGTAGGTCAGGCTCTCCTCTCAGCTTCACAGCACTCTGTATTAGAGGTACAAGACTGCTATTTACATTTTAAAAAGTCTTAGCCAGCAAGTCAAATAAAGAACTTTTTTTTAAAAAAAATAAAAGGTTAGAAACAAAAAACCAAAATCAAGCAGCACTGATGAAACTAATGTGCTATGCAGCTGAATTTAACTACCTTACACGGATATAAAAAATACGTGACCTGATCTAGACTGAATTATCTCTCACTACTTCCAGAGCAGCTGTTCTCCTGTCAGGGGGACCAGGTATGAACTTACTATTGACTTGCACACAATAGCATAAGCTGTGAAGTGTTTTTAAAAAATAAATTCTTAACTGTAGACTGTTACAAGCATTTAAAATTAGAAGTACCAGCACTGGATTCTGAGCAGCTGAGCTTCACTGCTCTAGTGGAAGGTGTCCCTGCCCACAGCAGGTGGCTTGGACTGGAACTAGATGCTCTTTAAGGTCCCTTTAAACCCAAACCATTCTGTGATTCTATGAAAGGCTTCTTGTTTGTCTGTGGTGATGGTTACTGGGTACTTCCTAAGCCCCATCACTGCTCTACCCCAAGCTTTCAGCTTTACAACAGGAGATGCATTTGTTAAGCACCTGTGAAAAATATAAAGTGCACTGTGAAGCTCCACGGTGCTCTTCAGTTTCCCTGAAGGAAGTATTCCCCACAGATTTGCAGCACAAAGTTACTCTCCTTTTAGTTGAAGATTTAGGAAAGACTAGAATCACAGACAGCCTGCACTTTACCAAAAGATGAAAAAGACCACAAGTTCTACTTTTTACGTTGTATTGATCTTATTCAAATATGAAACTGTAATAAAGGGAAAAAGCTCATGTTCTTGAATCCTTAAATAATTTTGTAGCTTACATTCTTGTGACTTCCAGAGTACCTCGAGCTCTCAAGCACCCATATTAGTCAGCATAAATGTGTGAACATAAGTCCAGATAGTTGCTTTCAATCTGCTCAGCTACCCTCTGAACAAAAGAGTCATCTTTTCTTTTCAGCCTATGAGAATTACGGATATTCATTACACTCCTTACTTTTTCAGTACCCCCAGTATGCACTCAATGTAGGATGTCTGATAAATGGAAGAAGGTTGAAACACAAGTTTCCTGTACCAGGCCCACTTATATTTGAAAACACATCCCACCTGATGACCTGGTAGCAGTTATTTCAATCTTCTTCCTAAGTACCAGAAAACCTGACAACTGAACTAGTTTCACTTACAGTTCTGGCTACGATGGCATTAAATATATTTGTGGAGGACAGTGAATAAAAATAATTATTTCAGAATTCAATTCATACAAGATTCTATGCTCTTCATGCTAACAGTCTGTGGCAAGGTTTTGGTACCAGAGGAGAGACTACAGGAGTAGCTTCTTTAAGAAGGTGCCAGAAGCTTCCCGCAGTGTCTGAGAGAGCCAATGCCAGCTGGCTCCAAGAGAGACCTGCCACTGGTCAAGGTCAGCAGCAGTGGTAATGCCTCTGGGATATTTAAGAAGGAGGAGAAAAAAAAGAAAACCTGTACAATTCCATCCAGAAGGAATGAGAGTTTGTGAGATGAACAGCCCTGCAGACACCGAGGTCTGTGCAGAAGGAGGGGAAGGAGGTGCTACAGGCATTGGAGCCGAGACTCCCTAGCAGCCTGGGGCGCAGACCATGGTGAAGCAGCTGTGCCCCTGCAGCCCAGGGAGGTCCATGGTGGAGCAGAGATCCTCCTGCAGCCTGTGGAGGACCCCACACCGGAGCAGGTGGATGCCCGAAGGAGGTTAGAACCCCATGGGAAGCACTGTAGCAGGCTCCTGTCAGGACCTCTGGACCGGTGGAGAGAAGCAGGTTTGCTGGCAGGATTTGTGACCTTGTGAGGAACACAAGCTGGAGCAGTCTGTTCCTGATGGACTGCACCCCACAGAAATGACTCACACTGGAGAAGTTCGTAAAAGACTGTCTCCTGCAGGAGAAACCTCAGGAGGTGAAGCAGGGAGCAGAGACAACATATGATGAACTGACCGCAGCCTGCATTTCCCAGCCTCTGCACCAAGGAGGTAGAGAAAATTGGGAGTAATTTTAAGCTTGGGAAGAAGGGAGGAGTGGAAGTAAGCTGTTTTTAAGATTTAGTTTCATTTTTCATTACCCTATCTAATTTGATTGGTAATAAATTGTACTAATTTCTCCAAGATGAGTCTGGTTTGCCCATGAGGGTAATTGGTGAGTGAGCTCTCCCAGACTTAGCTTAACTCATGAACCTTTCATTGTATATTCTCTCTCCTGTCTAGCTGAGGAGATAGAGCAGCTTTAGTGGGCACCTGGTGTCCAGTCAGGGTCAGCCCACCACACAGCCACACTAAATTTAGTTTCATACACATCTCAGGTACTTTAGGTTTGAAACCAAAAGCACAAATAGAATTTGAATGCCGCTAAAAGGTCACCACTTCTTAAAGACTTGTGTTCGTACACACATTTATACACTGACCCAAGTCTACCTTTCCAGACATGGATGTGAATGACCTCTAGCTCAGAACCTGTGCAGTGGTGTCTGGCCTGATGTGGCAGACCAG
Organism: Eopsaltria australis; assembly: GCA_034509425.1. Taxonomy (NCBI): domain Eukaryota; kingdom Metazoa; phylum Chordata; class Aves; order Passeriformes; family Petroicidae; genus Eopsaltria; species Eopsaltria australis. The sequence goes on along the minus strand of JAVTVJ010000250.1, from coordinate 1,215,988 downwards.
CTGCACCTCAGGATGTCTGCTTTTGGACCTAAATATCACTTATTCACACAAGCAATCTACTGCAAAGCTCTCTACATGCAACATGAAGATACTTAGTCTGCCATGCTAAAGAAAGTGCCAATGGATTTGTCTTGTGAATTGCTTTACCCTTCAAAAGAGATTGATTACACTCACTTGCTTTAAATGCAACTGGATTTGGTAACTACTGTAATTTGTTTAATAGCTGTTTCTTATCAGTCTTGCCTCATTCACAAAAAGGAGAGACAGGTCTAATTTATGACTTATGACATATGCAAGAAGTCAACAAAACGGCTGCTAGACTGAACTGGAAAATTTAACACAGTCTTTTCAAACAAAAAACAGCCTTGGATGTTCCTGGTGTTCACACTGATTTTCACTTACCTGGAAAACAGCATCATCTTCTAAGTCTTTCTTCACTGCTCATTAGCCACGGTTTTTAGTTCTTACACTGTCTTTGATGTAGCCCATAAAACATGGTAAGACTGACACAATGTGGCCAGCATCCTGCCAGCTTTCTGTCTCTGCAAATTTCCTTCTTCAGAATACTGCTCCTTGGGTTTAAAGGGCACAGAGAAGAGAGTGAGGTAGCTGATGAAGGGATACCTTCTAAGAAAGACAGTGTTGTAAGACTTGGACTATCATGCCCGCTGTAAGCTATTTTGTGAACTTGGGCAAATAATTTGATCCCCTGTGCACCCAAGTTTTTAAATATATGCTTATATTTAAACAGAGCTAGCCTCCTTCATTTCCATCTCAGTATCTTAAGGACATTGGTGAAATGCACCATCAAAATCAGGATGCCTTCATCTCCCACAGCTCACTGCTACTTCTGCAGAGGAGCAGTAGAACTGGTAGTTCTCTCTGTCCTCTGTCTTGCCTGCACAGCTGAGAGAATGAGAAAAGTCCCAGCCCTGACAACTCCCCGGGGATGACATAACAAATGTACAAGTACTGTCACAGTCACAAAATTATTAGTAATAAAACAAGCAGTTGGAAAAGACTTGCTCCTCTTTTTTCCCCATAAAGCATATCCTACATGTGGTAAAGGTATGTTACTGTCAATGGGCCAGTTCTGCAGTATTATTTGACAGCATGACTTTGCATACCAATTTTTTTCTCCTCTTCCCCCATGAGTATACATACATAATTTTAAAAGCAATTTACAACATGTCAAAGTGCTTAAGGAGACTCTTAAAAATCTAATGTATGAAGTTAACCATTGGCATGATTTATTATTGAAGTTCCACGGTTATAACTTGACAATTAAGAAATATTGATAAATGTAAACACATTATTGATGTCAATTAAAAAGCACAAGATTGATTAACCTCCCAGAGGTATACTGGCATGAGCACTTAGAGAGTAATCACTCCTACTAAGTATTCACTACTGACAAATGTGCATAGAAATTAGACTTCTGTGGGACAAGAAGTATTTTCATTTAAAATTAAGATAATTTGAACAAAGAACCAAAGCATTGGGTCAACAACCAAATCAAGAGAATTGCAAAAAAGATCTGTATTAATGTGAAAGGCTATGTGATTAGGGCACATAATGCTCTCATTAACCACACACTTGGACGAAAATATGGTCAAGAATTAACAAAGCAAATGCTCAGCAAGTCGATTATGCTCACAGAAGAAAAACTATGAATGCATTATTTAGCCACTACACTGCAATATTCATAATTGCCTTGATGAGGGACAGGACCTTATTTTTACAGCATGAACAGCAGATCTTTGTTTTAAACTTTGTTTTATGCATTTATGCACTTTCTACTGGTGACAAAATTATACAGGTGAGTTCAAAACTCTGCTTAGTAATGGCTCACTTCCTGCCAAGCAAACAGCCAAAGAAGGACATTCAGGCAGCACATACCTCAGAGGGGAAACATGTATCTGACATACCTCAGAAAGCATAACAACAGGAATCAGTCAAATTGTTATTTAAATGTGACTGGAAGAGTTTGAGCTCCTTCTTTCTTCTTCTTCTTTTCACTTGCTTTCAGAATTAATGTACTGGCATAATGCCTGTCACAAAGATGAAGGGCACTGCAGCTGTAGCTCTTAATGGCCAAAAAAAAACCAGGCTCACCTCAGAAAGCACAAAGCTAAAGACAGCAGCAATGCACCAAGTACCAAGGAGACTGCGTAAACACTAATTAAACTTCACCCTACACTCTTGTCTAGAAAACAGCTTTCCCTGCCTAAACTTCCAAGGGCCTGATTAGACATGCTGCTATTAGAGTCTAGCAACTTTCTTCCCTTCATCACAACTTCATGGATCCAACACATTTCCCTCAAATACAAGCAGATCACTACAGAGACACTGAACAGAATCTGAATCACTGCAAAAAAGATAAAATTGTAAAATAACGCATTAGTGATAAAGCTTCTTTGCTTGAAAGAGTTTTTATGCAAAGGCCATTTATTTATTGTCAAAATGAAACTAGATCACTGTGAATTTACCTGGCTGCAAATTCAGCCAAATGGTATTGGTGACAGAGACCATGTTTGGTGCTATGATAACGCACAGGCATATTCAGCGGACGCCCAGAAGATTACAATATATGCAGACATAACAGACACAAAGGAACATGAAGAGGGTTTTTTTTTTAAGTGACTGTTTTTTTCAGTTTTGTAAAACGACAGTTAATGTTGGTGGATTGTATAAACAGCTTTCATTTTGACAAGTGATTTTAAAATAAGAAAGCAAGTGTCACCTTTGAAATTGGAGAAATGGAAAAGTTTTAGTGACAACCAACAGAAGAAGCATGAAGATAATAAGATGGGGGAATATGAAGCAGTCATGAAACCAGATTCTTGAAGCAAATAAAGCAAATTGAGGTCTTCGCAGACCACCCTTATCTTGAGAATGAAGAAAAGAGTAAATTCTTTAGACTTGAAAAACTATCTGTGGAAGAAACAAAAAAAAAAAAAGGCATCTGATTCTGAGTGGCCAGTGAAAATTTTAAAACATATTTTCAGAGCGCTGTGGGGAGAAGCAATGTTCATCTAAAAGGCCAGAAAAGAATGCAAGCAGCTCAAGGAGGAGCTAAAATGCCTCCTCTTCCCTCTGTTAGCTGTAAATGGAAAACCAGAAATTTTAATATGCTGAGTGACTGATGACTGAGGATTGGGGGTGGGGGGAATGTCATTAAAAATCCCCACTGTACCACAGCTACGGGACCAGGTGACTGGTCAGATAGTGAGCGTGCCAACACCAACACTGTCATCCTGAATTACAGACTGCAGTTCAAGGGCAGCAGAACACAGTCCTGGGGATCAGAGGCACCCGACAAACATGCCGAAGCTCCTCTTGGAGGGAAGTGTGCCTGCTCAGTTGCAGTGCCAATGAATCTGACAGTGTCTCCTTCCAATAAGCAGTACAAAATCAGGATGAAAAGTTTCCACACCAAGGAAAAAAGAAATAAAACTACAGCAGATTAAAATGCAACCAACAAACAATGAGAGATCAAGGATCACTGTTTCAATAACAGTACTTCTGTCTCTCTCCCTTTTTTAGAAGTCCTCAAAACAGCAATCCCTCTAATTTCCTCAAGGTCTAGCTGAACTTAAAACTAGTTTACTCCTGAGAAGGGACTCTTGTGAGAGATCAATATTCTGATGTGAATGTAAGGCACAATACACACACAAGGCCTTTACAAGGTTATACATTTCATGAATAACAGGCAAGATTGCCATACTTCTCCTTTTCCTATTCAGTAAAAAAATAGAACCTCCACAAATGTTCTGCTCTGCAGAGACATCACACAAGCAAGAAAGACAAGAAGTTGCTCAAAGACACTTTAATGCGAGAAACTCAATCTTCAAACCCTCCCTCAATGGGCACCACTGCAAACCAGACTGACAAGCATAAAGCAAGATCACACAGTCAGATTAGAAACACAGCAGAAGTCATTTGAGCTGTGATCAAAACTACGGCACTTATTTCTACTTTCCCTCTCCTGACAGTATTTTTTATTTGTACTAAGACACACACACTCTTGCTGTTACCTCATTTGGAAAAGCCTCCTTGAAGTTTTGTTGCAACAGCCACCCCTAAGAGCCATATTCATATATGCCCTGGGCTGAAGCCCTTGAGACACCAAACACAGCAAAGCAGAAAGCAGGAATGGGCAAATGGCAGAGGGACATATCTGCCTGAAAAAGGGATCTTTCCTTGAGTCTGGAGCTTTCTTCAGCACAGAACAGTTAGTGCTCCCAACTGTTTCAAGGAGCTACTGACCAGCCAGGCTGATACAACTTACTCTTTTCCATGTGGAAGTTTACACCCAGCATTTGCTTTATTGGATGTGACATACTGCCACGCCGAATTGCTCACCAGAAAGTTAAGACCTTCTCCTGTCCTTCAGACAGCCCTCATCTGTGCATAACATCAGGTGCTCACAGCTCTGGATGTATTATATAACTACTGTTACTATTTATGATAAGGCCCCAACCTCACTGGATTAGCCATTAAATACATGCAACAATAATAATGACAGCTTTTTATGACAGATTAATACAGTATTTTAAATGCATTGGCCAACACCTAGTAGCCTTTACTTTTAGGAAAGGTTACTGCATACATCAAATGCTGTGTTTTACCCTAAGCTGTTACATCAGAAAGACAAAGACTCATTCTACATCTGAATTGCCTCTGCTGGCAGCCTAAAGGTTACTTTCAATGCCCAGTCTACTTTGGAATTTAATACTGCAGACGGAACCTGCCACTTGTAGTTTAGTCAGCAGAATGAACAGCAGCAAATCACTTGTGAAAACACAATCTTGTTCTCCATCAGGAGAGTTAAATGAAAGCCTAAGGAGTAACACTGCTCTGGAGACTCACACAGGTGTAACTTGGAGAGCCATGCCACCTGAAGACGAGTAAAATATCTATTACACTTCCTGCACCCTAAGATGCCAGATATTAAGCTGATATGACAGCTCTGGGCTTTTGGTATCTGTTCCAATGTTGCATATCTCCAAAACTAGCCTACATGCCAAGAGGAAAAACATATTTGAAACAGCTGGCCGAAGCAGACGTCACTGCTAACTAGTTCTGTGGAAGGACAAGTTTTGATCCAGCTGGGTTTCTGTTTAAATTCACGAAACCTTTTTCAAAGTCACTCCTACGACTTCTTATTCTTTGTTCCTCCTCCTTTTCAACCCCCAAAACCTTACGGATATTTACTATACATAAAATATATCTACTCTCCACTGAAATACAAACCCAGTATAGCTCTGTTTCCCAATTTCAATTCCAAGCTTTCTTTTGTTTACTGAAAGACAGGCATTATATATCCTATGTTATACATTCCTTCACCTGCATCTGTGTCTCCTTCTAAGTCAAGAGCACTGAATTTTAATATATGTTAAGGATTTCCGTTGCTTTCTTAATCATATTCTTCCTAGTAGCTTACAGTTATTAAGTATTTGAAGTTTTCAAACCACTTGTAAGGTAAATGCAACATGAACATAACAAAAGGATTTAAATGACCTCAAGGAAAAGAAAATATCTAAAAACATCACTCCAAACAGCTTTGAAATGAAAAAAAAATTAACTTTAAAAACCCCAACAAACACAGGAAAATGCCCCCAGTAGCTTCTAAACCCTAAGTCAGCTGATTTGAATTCAGTTTGTGGCTTTGTCACAATCTTTCAGGATAATTTTGGTAATTGCAGGTAAGGAACCAAACAAGTGAGAACTCATGATGTGGTAAAGCAATTAAAAACTGACTACCAGTACTGCAACAGGCTAGGAGCAAGAGAAATGCAAGAGGCTTATGCCAAACATCTACATTTCAGCTGCCAATCCAAGGATTTAGAAGTGTATAGCTAGTTCATGGATACTGTGCAGTGACTTGATAAAACTGTTTTACCAGGATATTTGTCCATTGTTTACTTATGCCACTCACTCCTGCTCTTCTACCATGAATGAGGCATTTGAAAACTTTACTGTGTCTGCACTTGCTTTAAGTATAGCTAAATGGCTTGAGAGGTAAGAAAAGTTCTCTGGGTGTAATGTCAGCTCTATCCTGGCTGGAAAACAATGTCCAACCACAATAAATAAAAATACACGACACAAGTGAAAACCCCAGCAAACTTCCAAGGACAACCTTCTCATCTAAGAACTGTAAGTCTACAATTTTGTGGTAGAAAAAATATGTATTTTTCTGGAGAAATAGGTATTTGCCATTGTGAAGCTGGAAAAGAGATAAAATTCAAGGTGATTCTTAAGAAAAGCAGTAAATTAATCTGTGATTTTAAAACTTCCTTGCAGCGACAAGTTTGATAAGAATAAACCATATTACAGCTCCAACAGAATTGTCTGCCAGAAGGAAAACATGACTTGTCAATACCATACACATTCCTGTACAGTAGCGTGGTGCTGCCCCTCGCACTCAAAGAGCTTTTCCAGCTATTCTTTCCTCTTGGCTTCAAAACTGCTGCCAACATAACCACATATACTACACAGTATTTTGCAACTTTCTTACACATTCATAAAAATTAGGACATAAATACGACCTGTAGCCCAAAACTAATGCTAGCACGAGTTTTCAAAATGAACCTTCTCTTGCAAAGGGCATCCAGCCCACAGTGCTCTGCAGTATAAACCCAAATTGTTCGGATACCCAGAACATTTCTTAATGTTTGGTAAGCTCCTTCAGAGTCAATTCCAATGTCACAAACCCACAACTGTGTAAATTCTTACCAGTCCTCCAAATACTCAACAAAATGCATTCAGTCCAGAAGTACATACACCTTGACAATGACTAATTTAGGAATATATTCTGTTCAAAGGATGAACAGTCAATTTAAACGAGGTGCAGTAAACTGGGGTAGTACTTCTACCTTTCATTTTTTATAGTAACTATAATTGATATTGCTTATCTTGCTAATATTTATTAAACATGCTTTAATATTTATGTTATTTTGATTAACAGAAAGTTTACTTATGGCTATACTGTCACCAATTCACAATAATATGAGTGCTATATTAGTACAACGACTCAGTTTTAATTCCACTTCCATTCAAGTGTCACTCAAATACACAACATTGCCAAGATAAGATACTGCTAATGAACACCTCAAGGAGACAGTACTTGGCTACACACAGCTGCACTGGCAACTTGGCTGGCTGAGAAAAAAAAGATCCAGAAGAACTGTTCTTATTTTGCACAAGTTTCAGAACAAGACCATACTAATAATTTTGACTATGGAGAAACATAAGAATGTGAGACCAAAATCTCACACTAAGTATGAAGTGGGCTTTTACCAAGCCACAGTCATGAAGCATTTCAGTAAAAGAAATAGAGCTGGAGTTACTGCAAGCAATGTATATTTCAAGGATTAGAATGTACTTTACAACATGCTGCAAACATGAAAAGTGCTGCAAGTACTCACTACTTATCATTATCAGTGGAACGCTTCTAATTGAGGTCTCATGCTTAAACACCACATTCCTTCATTCTACACATCTGAAGGGAACAGTAAGTGGTCAAGCCTGAGGAAAACCAACTCAGACTCAAAAGAAAAGTTTATCTGTTCCCTTAAAGCACACAGATGACCAGACAGCTGTAAAGGAAGTAGATCCACAATTCCCGACTGAGCGCTCACAGTGCATCTCTTGTTTCCCTGACCAAGGTTTGTGCAAACCAGGATTCTCATCAGTTTGGATTATTTAAAGAGACAAATAAAAGCTGTGAAATATTAAAACCCTTTTATTGAAGAGTACTGAAGTTGTGTGATGCTAAAACCAGTAAAATTGATAATAAAGGCTCAGAGCTGCCAGGAAAAACAAGACAATCCTTCTTAGCTGAACAACAAGATGACTGGCAGCTTCTAGCTACAATATAAAACTGAGGAGAAAGCACAACAGAGGAATATGTAAGAATGAGATATCCTATAAATGAAAACAAAGCTTTAATCAGAGCACATAGGTCTAATATAGCTTTTGAACTTCAATATTGTATTTTCAGTTCAAAACCTGCAAAACCTGAGAGACAGCACAAAGAAAACTTCAAAACACTCAATATTAGCCAATCTTCAAAGTGGCTTTTATAAATCTTAAATTTCAGAAGCATCAGTACATTTCAGTGCAAATTCTCCAACCACTGACATACTGCAATAGTAATAGAAACTCACAAATGGAATCATATTAGCATAGCTGGGGAATGGCTGTTACGACAATCCTCAAACAACTTCAAGACTTTGCCTCAAAACTTTTTAAAACTTTCTATTTCAAACTTGTTTGTGACAATGAATTTCTCACAACACCCTTCTCTACAGGAAGAACATCACAAAGTTTTGTTGTTTACACAGTAAACACATGCACAAAAATCTTTACCAACGGTGTTGAAAATGAGTTGTTCCTTCCTTTAGCCAAGCTATTATAAAATCGAAACCAGTAATAAGCAGAAGAGGACTAAGGTGGAGATTAATGTTCTTCCATGCTTTTCAGCATTATAAAGCTACTTTTATAACACTCAAGCGAATTGTACAGTGACTGACATGAACAAAATGACAGTAATCTGTCACTACTTCACATTTCCCACTGGGTTGATTCAAATAGTTATTTATGAACCTTACACTTCAGTGGTCACTTTGATGACTAAACCATAAATTAAAATGTAAAGTGAATATAAATTTGATTTTAGAGTAACAACAAATTGTCAGCAAAGAGGGATATTATTTAATTTCTACTGACATACTACGAAAAAGTCAGCAATACCAAGATGAACCACATCATAATAAATTCCAAACTTAGCAAAAAATTGTATGCTAGATTCATGTTTGCTTCAGTGCTTCTGCATTTAAAAATAAAAGCACTTTATATTATCCTTGGTTAGTCTTAAATATAAAGTCTTAATAATGTCAGATGACTTCATTACTTAGATCTTCAATTAAACAGAGAGGAAGAACGAATTTTTTTCTACAGAGCATGATGAAATTTGACAGCAAGTAAATATTAATATGAACTTAGATGCTTGGGTTTTTAATAGTCCCGATGAAAAGCTTTTAAGACAGTGTTGCTGTTTTTACAACATTTATCTCTTGCTTTACAGATAGAAGTGAGATGACACTGAAACATAACACAAGTTCTGAAAAGCACAATGGTTCTCAATTTTTTAGGAAAAAAAAGTCTTTATTACCCAAACAAACAACTCTTGCAGGGATGCATGTCAAAAAATTATCTTGATAAAATAATTCTCTTCTGATTATTTTTTAAAAAACTCCCATTGCCTATTATGTTACTGTATAATGACATCTTTTATCCATTACTCTTCAAAACATGTAAGATACACCCTTCCAAAAGTGAATGTAACGTGATTGTACTTTGTCTGGAAAATGTCTAGAAGTGCAACATAAAAGAGATATTTCAACATCAGTTTCACTGTCTTAGCAATATTAAAAATGGGAAGTTGTCAGTGGCTTTAATATTCCTTGCTTTTCAAGTATATTTTCCCTGATATTCTTACATAGAATGATAGTGATCCAATTTAAAACCAAATACAGCAATTTGGTTTTTTATGCTGGAGAAGCCACTTAAACAGCTGACATTTGGAACAAACATGCAAAACGCTGCAGGCTTAGCAATAACTGAGGCCGTTCTGAATTATCCTGGGATGTGCCAGTGACACAGTAACAAATGTACCACAGAAAGATGCTGACTGATGCTGAGGGACAATCTTTAGGCTAAAAGAAAACGTCATAAAAGGTGCAAGGCAAGACCCCCATCCTCGATGAGAGTATGGCCTCTCAAGAGTCTGTTTTAGAGAAAGAATATCTTTTTTTTAAGGGTGTAGAGAAACAAGACAATCTGAGTTTACACAGGACTTAGAGGAGTTTCATTTTAAAATCTGTCCCAGACCTATTAAAACTCAGATCAGCAGAACAATGTTTTTCTGAGAAAAAAGTTGCAAAGTTTTTATTTAGCAAGTCTTTATTTTAAGCAAGAATTAGAAGAGTTAAAAATGCCAATTATCACCTACAGATCTGAGAAAAAACACCCCAAGATTCCCATGTAATTGCATTGGAACAATCCAATCCAAATTGCTTCTCTGAGAAACACTTAAAATAAAATAATAGCAGTGTTTGGGTTAAACAAAAGATAGCAAAATGATGGTAGCACAAAACAACATCTGTTCTCGGGAGAAGAAAATAAAAAAATTAACTTGCACCTAAGTATTCATACTTAATTGTCACATCAAAGGTCTCAGCTCCCTACTAAAATAAGAATCTATCTAACTGACCTGCTGGTTGTTTAAAGATGCATATTAAAATCATGGAGGAGCAGGTGCACATATTCATTCAATGTTTAATAAAAGTACTACCGAGCTCTGACTGGTGTCAGCAAGCACAGATTTTGCAAGGAGTAGCAGCTTAAGCGTTGCAAGTGTGTGTGGAGAGTTCAGGCACAGAAACTTGCTTTCTTCCAATTTTAGTGGTCTCTGTAGATAGGCAGTGGGTATGGATGAGAAGTTAAAAAATATCTGAAGTTCAACCAAGTCTATTTCATGTCTTAGTAACATGGTACCTAGTGGAAGGAACAGAGATGCTGTAAATGCTACTCAGACATGGTTGAAGAAAAATATTGCCAGTGACTCAAATTTTCCAGAGAAAAGTCTATCACCCTGCTAGGACACATTTAGCCAGCATTTACTTTATTTGCTTCAGGATTTTTTTGTTCTGTTGCTGTCCTAACACTGTATCTGGAGATGGGAAAAACCAAACACAGAAGAAAGTGAGACTATTGGGAGTGTCACAGTCACCCTTCTGGACCTATGACGGAAGGAAGAACAAACTCAGACAAAAACTGATGTTCATTTAGACATGTTTTGAGCAAGAATCTGTATTTTTCCATCTCTAGTGGCATAAGAGAGTTAAATGAGTAGTGGACAGCTATAAAAAATGAGAGAAATAAACATACCTGCCGTCGAATAACCTCTAGGTTTGCTTTGGCTTTATTCAGTAGTTCTTCTATTTTTTCAGAATCCTCTATGTTCTTGTTTTCTCTAAAGGCCTCTCTTATTCTTCTGATGGCATATGTTCTAAACACAAACAAGAAGAAGACATGTATTCATAGATGTGCCATGATTTATGACATTTCAACATTCTTTATAACATACTGATATAAAAAAATAAAATGCACCCCTCCTCATATATATATATTTTGCTTAGTTTTAGACATGTATCTTTTTATTCAGGGTTTTGTCTTGCCCAAGTTGAATTAGTGACCAGATCCTGTAATTTTAGAAAAAGTGGTTCTGTTGGAGGTTACTGTAGAAAAATTTCGTATTTCAAATATCAGTCCAGTCCTAACTGCTTGTTTGTGCTGAAGCCATACTGTTGGATGCCCAGCATGGATACTGCAAAACTCAAGAACGTAACAAAAAGGCTAAGGACCAGAAAATCATTTCCTAGATTACTGTGAATCAGTGTGACTATTCTTAACCTGCACATTCTAAAGGTCATTGAGCTAGACACTAAATACAATATACATTTCTACTAGATGCAGTGTTGCAATCTAGCAGTCAACACAGGTAGATGGACGGATCAATTAACACAAAAAGGGCTCCTTCCCTGTCACCCTTTTCCTGTTCTGACAAGGTGTATTTCACCCCTCAGTCCAACACCTTCTCATCCATTTTCCCACTAAGAAGCAATAACAGGACATGATTTCTGCAAGCTGGAAGAAGTTATGATCTCTGATTCCAGAGAGGAAAGTCCAAAGCTGCAGCTTTCTCCAAATCCTGCCCTTTATTTCCAACACAGTAAAGACCTTTCACATAGCCTGTAGTGTACTGTCATCTTCCCTTTCCTCTCCCCCAAACAGGGTCAATTTCCATATTGAAATGAATTTGTCAGACTGAGCAGTGGATACTTCCATTACATAGGTCCTTGGGAAGGGCTGGAGAAATGCAGTAAACTGATCTTGCTCATCTATCTCGATACTGTTCCAATTCTGTACCACCACATCACATCAGCATTACTTTTGCTACAGAAAGTAAAACCCTATGTGTGGCACTGGAAGGAAACAAAAGGCTGCAAAAAAACCCCACAATTAGTTTAGTATTTCAACAACCCTTTCCAATCTTGCATTAAAGTGGAATATGAGAAACAAAATTGTCTGAAACACTGTCATAAAAAATCCAAAGAAAAGAATGAAAAATAAAATTACTGGGGGAGGAGACTGAGGAGAGAGGAAGAAGAGGAAAGATGAACAGCCAGTGGCACTCCATTCCATTAGATGGTGCTATCCAGCTCCTAATGCAGCTTTCACCAGCCAAGCAGCGCATTTTGTCTTTGAGCTCATAAATAATACATTTCAATCACAGGAACCAGGATGGTTGTGGAGTGCCACTCTGCCGCTGCACTCCGGCAGATGGTGCGTGCTTTTAATTAGGGCCTGTTCACCTATAATGTGACACTGGGGTGCGTGAGGGAGCGAGCGAGGGTGTGCGAAGTTAATGGAATGTATTAAATATGGAAGCTCAATCTCATCTGCAGCTGTTGTCCGAGCAAGACATGAAGGGGAAGCTGATTATTTCTTCTAGAAAGGAAACAACCCCAAATCATTAATATATAGTGTAATTCTGTTGCTTGATAATGGATAGATTTCAAATCACCCCATATACATATGTAGGGTTAAACTGTGCAAAATGTACAATATTTTCTGAAAGAAAGGACAGGTTTCCAAGAGATACAACGACAGATATATATATTCAGCTTAAAAGAAAAAACAACAACAGCTACTATCTATTACTGGGTACAAGTCTCTCAAAATGCAATACAAATGAGTAAATGCTATCCACATAAAAAAAATAGATGGGACAAAACAAAAATCTTGTTCAGTATAACACCTACAGACTGGAGGTGGGTTTTTTGTTTTGTTTTGTACATATGGTGTGTTAATTGTTTCATTTTCTCTCTCTTCCTCTAATTACACTCAGCAGTTCTTGAGAAAGAAAAGGTATGTACATAGAAAACAGACCAAATTTTATCTATAATCAGAAAGTTGCACTGTTTTTACCTTCTATTTTTTTACCTTCTAATTTTTTAAACCTTTATGAGTTTTAACACCCAAAGGAAGTTATTTTACATAGGCTTTAACACAATTCCACAGTTAAATCCATGTATCTCTAAACACACTTCAAAGACTAGCTCTACAGCCTAGCACTACTCTTTACCAAAGTTACACTGAGATTTCATGTATCACTTAAAATAAGGATGAGCTCAATCCAAAGCTCAAACCCAATACGATTATGACTGTAAAATATCCTTTCTTCCCCACTGAGAGGTGCCAGGGAAATATTTTACCAACATTCAAATTCTCTGAAATTATGTAAAAAGTGTTAAGTCAAGATATAAACAAACTGGAACACTTTTTTTCTCTTTTGTATGTGTGTGTGTGTTTTTTTCTTTTAAACAACAGCTTTTTATATGCAACAGCAGTTGTGAGCAGTGTCATTTCAGCACCCGAACACTCTCTATATTTCAACAGTTTTTGAACTGAGAATGCATTAAAAGCTAGAACTACCACAAGAAATGCAATAGTGTTTCCAGTCTATGAAAAACTAAGCCCTTCTGAAAGAACAATAGTGTGTGTAAGCAACACATAGTAAAGACACACACGTATGAGAATAACCTGTTCTTTCAGATGTGTGTTGGTGTTTTTTTCACAGAGCACTGCCCCAGAGATCTTCTGGTTGATGAAGAGACTGGTCTGCTAATCAGCCCCTCTCATGGAAGGTTCAATGAGCATAAAACACCAAACCCAAACCCCTACCATTTGAAGGCACACCTAGATATGCCAGTGGCAGCGAATGCATGGTTGTCTTCACAAAACTTTACATTATCCTAAAAGAAGTACTATCTGCAGACAGTGTGAGAGCTGAAAAGCAGACTGGCTAGTGAAGTGATGGCTGTACCTTATGGATGATTATTTACACAAAGGGGCACAAAGGAACTGTAACACATTTAAGTAAATGTGAAGAGGAGCTGTTGCAATTTTGCCACCCTGGCAGGCACAAACCATCCCTCTGTCCTCCCTCAGCACAGTCAGCCTGATATTTGACCCAAGCTGAGCCAGCCCAACTTGGGAACTTGACAGAAGGCCAATCTACTACACGAGTAGTAGTAACTTCAGTTTTTGTTGTTTTAGCTTTTTTTTCCAGATTAGCAAACTTCCATCAGCTCTCCATGGAACTGAATGAGCATCAGCACTGAGGAGGAGAGAATACAGCAGTACTAATTTTGATGGATAGAGTCTGCAATTGATCCCATTCAGAAAGGCCAAGCAAGTCACACAAAGGGGACCTCTCAAGTGAGAAGATACCATGCTAACTCTCCAGAGAAACAGAATAGGAAAGCAATTTTGAATACAGTACACTCAAAGAGCTCTGACAGACCTGTGGGAAAAGTCGAGTTCCTAATGCAGTAGTATTCATTAGGAAACATCATTTAAATTAAATCTTAAACTACATTTCACAACCTATTATTTTTCTCACCTATTCTTTGAAAACAGATATTGAAAAATAGCTGAAAGACGCAACAAGGTATTTTGCTTTTATCATTCAAGTGCATTGAAATTTGACTAGAGAACACCTTTGATTTTATCTTCTGCACAGACTTCTCCAGTGACCCAGTGACAGCAGGACCCAAGCAAGAGCGCACAGTAGAATATATTCACTCAGCACTGTCATACATATGCATACTCAAAACACCTTTTGTGATCCCTACTTACGTGCATCTGTCACACAATTAATTCGCAATTAAATCAAAAGAATGTCCTCGATGGGCAACAGATTTGGTGTGACGGCTTCAGACCAAAGCCACTGCAGGTGGATGGCTACACAAGGCAACAGATGCACATCAGCAGAAAACAGAGAGTGGTTGGGGGTTAATGCAAGAACAAGGTCAAGGTCTAAACGTTACCAGACTCTCATGCAATGGGCACTACCTGCTAATGTTAAGAGACAACAGTGCTGCCAAATAATAGTAAAAACTAAAAAGATAGCAGTCTTTGGCCCAATACTCTACCTTCAAAGAGTTCCTCTCTTTTCTCTCCTGAAGCACAATCAAAAGCCTAACGTGTCCTCATAAAAATGAAGTCTAAAAGAAGAAAAATCTGAAACAATGACTATTAATGAAAAATGAAATCATAATCCAGGTACTTCAGAAAATAATAACTGCTTGGGGACTGTATTTATTTATTTCAAAGTGTTTACTTATGTCATGCCTGACCAAAAAAAAAAAAAGCAATGAACCATCTTTGCGCTCTGCTAAATGAAAAGAAGCTGAAACATCACACAAACATACCTGTTTTTTAAGTACACTGTTCTGAGCTTTCAAAATAAACCTGGCCAAGCAACGTTTTTCTCAACACCACTTTGTATTTACCAATATCACAACATGCTAAAGGTTTAAGTCATCTTTCCAAGACATCTTCACAAATATGTTGACGTCCTGTCTTTGTGACTGTCAACAAATACAACATATTAATAGGTTACATGACAGTCACAGGCCCCACACTGCAGAACACAATGGCTATTACAAGTTGCTGGCCATTGAGCACACATACAAAGATAGAAGAGGACAGTTGTGGTACACAGTCTGTGTAAGCAAAACAGATCACAAGGGAAGGGGCAACCAGAATATTCATATTCAAAACTTTCAGAAAAGGTCCAGAGTAAAATGCATTTTTCCATATTAGCTTGAGTTGTGTTCAATAAATTAAGGCAAGCGAGCAGTAGCCAAGCTCTAAGAAGCCCACTGGGGTTAATAGCTCTGGAATGAAGCATATGATGATTTATTTAAGGGGACAACGTGCAAAAGTGAGATACTCATTTACAATAGAGTAGCATGGATGCTTTTGGAAAAGGAGAACTTTTTTCTGGCTATGTCTTTCTATCAGTTTGTGTCTGTACCCATTTCAAAGCAGAGAGCATGGACAACCTCCT